>JARHVA010003293.1:390000-1122500 GCA_037957365.1 Torreya grandis | reverse complement strand
CCCCACCTATCTACCATAGATATTTTCTCTCCTATGTCACAAAACCAAGTGAAGTCCTCATATAATCTTGTTATCCTATCATCAACATAATTTATCCCTATAAAGGGGCCACTTGACCCTATAAAATAGTGACCTATGTGTATGCTTGGTCTCTCTATACTATCACTCTTCGTAGTTGACCTTAAAGAGTGGAAATATATCCCTATAGAATAGTAATATACCCTTAAAACATAGTAATTTCGGCCTATGTTGTTACCAACACCATTGCTACCTATGGATCCCCTCGTGCTAGTACATGTGTTAGGTTAACATCCATCGACCATTGATCCCCATCTTGGATAGAAAAATAAATGGTTGTATACCTCCCTTGAAACTAGCTAGGGTAGTCAACTTTGTATCCTACATCATCTCCATCCCTTAGGGTAAATTCCTCAAAAACTAACTCCTCCTCAACTACCTATGGCTCTGGTAGATAAAACTCTGCATCCTCCCTCCTATATCACTTTAAATCCAGAGGGATACCCTACACTAGCCCAAAATGATGCCACACCCACTCAAAGGGGATACACTCTATCTCACCATCTTACCTCTCATGGGACCATCTATAGAAATAAAAATTCAAGGTGTGATACCTATACCAAACCCATATTGGCCATGTATGATATGGCCTCTAGACAATTCCCTAGTAACTAAACCCTCCAAAGCTCCTCTAAATGACTCAATATCTCTCAAGCCACCACCAGCACCTATAATAGCCCCATATCTCCTCCATCAATAAAATCCAACTACATAATCTATCAGCTAAAATCCCTTTATTGGAGGCCCAAGGGTCTCAATACTCATATGTGCTCATAGGCCCAGTAGTGAAGTATAAATCCCACACTGATGCCATAATGCCTATACACCCTAAACCCCCATAACTCTCTATATATCTACACTAATAAAACATGTGGCCACCCAAAAACAACTCCACCAAAACACCCATAAACACACCAAGGTATCTCCCTCTAATAGAATCTGGTAATGCATAATAGGTAACTGATAACTGTAACATAGTCAAAACATGTCTCTCTCCTAGAGCTCTCTAGTATATCAACCTAATACTAAATCCTCTAGAGTGGAACTTTGCATCATCTTTATCATATCTATCTAGAATCTCCATGCACTCATCATTCACATTCCCCTCTATATGGTAGATGGGATCTCCACAAATGGGTAGACATGTGATCCGGTGAACATCCTTTAACAAGATACTCATCTCCCCTATCAGTGACTAGAAGGTATTATTCATTGGGTCCCATCATTGGGGTAAAATTTTTATCACACCCTTATGAGAATAATTAGATTAAATTAGGTTGGGGTAATGGGAAAGTGAGTTAATTAATGAGGCCCCTCCATCTGATAATGAAATCAATAATGGATTGATCTTCAAATTATTTGATGGAGTATAGGTTGGTAATGGAAACCTTTTTAGATATGTTTACTAAAAAGTGTTCCAAAAATGTTTGTGCCAATTGAGAGAAATAAAATATAGAATGAGTGTGAAGGGAACTATACCAATCAAGGGCAACCTTGGATAATGACATGGGAAAGGATTGAAGGAAGAGAGCATCATCTTAATTGATCAAGTATCAAGCATGATGAAAAGCTCTTAGGTGTTGATAAGGATACTCCTTACCTTGGAATTTAGAAAATTTGGGAAATTCCCATTGAGAAGGATAAGCATGGATGGGCAGGAAGGGGTGGATAAGCTCATTAAAAATTTGGTCATAATAAAAAGATCAGTTGAGGCGGAGATGGATGACTCCAAACTAGTCATTGTTTCCATGATCATTTTTATTAGATTAAGCTAGGGTTGAGAAGCTAGATAATTAAGAGGTAAATTTTGTTGGGGTTGGCTTGTGGTAATGTATGAATAGGTAGTAGATACTAATAAATAAGTCACATACTAATAAGTGGTATCAAGGGGTTGAGATGGTGGAACATAATAACTACTTGGTATCAAAGATTAGGTGGAGGGTGGTATGTACCCTTATGGGTTAGGGACATACTGGTAAGTTATCATAGCCAATTATTGAGGAAAGGATGTGGTTGGTATGGTTGAGGTAGAAGGAATTTGGGAAAGTTGAGTTGGGTATTTACCCTAGTGTTGATTAGGGGAAGGTTTTGAGGTATGGAGAGCACTAGGTTTTGAAGTGGAAATATGGTCAAGGGATTGGTTACAATTGAAGGGAAGATAGAAGTTGGAGTGGAGGATAATACCATCGTAGATGGTGTTTAGGTGACTAATGGTAAGGTTAAACCCACTGGGGTGTGACAGGAACTATTTGGTTGGGAGGGGGAAGGTTAGTTTGAGTTTGGGTGGATGGGATATTGAAAGAGGCCTAAGTCAATGGTTGGGTTGAATTGGTCCTTAACATAATATGGGATGTAATTCCAAGAGAAGGATCGAAAGAAGGAACTGAAGCAAGGGGGTACAGTGAGCGAAGGTGTTGATGTAATATTTTAAAGAAATTGAATTATTATCAACAAAGGTAGTAAAGTTTAGATCTCCTTTAGATATGATGGGATTATATAAGGAGATGTGATGGAGGAGAATAATGAGGTGAAGTATGAGGATATTTGTCAACATCTGAGGTATAATCCATGGATGAATAATAAGGTGGTGGTTGGTTATTTTGATTTCTCACTTATTTTCTAGTTAAAACCATATGAGAAAATAAGGAATGTTATTACAATTCTAACACCTAAAATAGAGAAAAAAACCCAAAATAACTTCAAAGTAATCAATACATACACCAAAAAGTGTGTTTTATCCTTAGGATTACTTTTAAATAGCTTTTGGCTTATGCCTTAAAGAGTGTGATAAGGGAGGTTATCTTGAAAAGTGGGTACTAAATAAGAATTCTATGGATGGTTTCATGTTATTTATGTGCTTAGAATGAAGATCCATGTTGAACTTTAGTATGTGGCTTGGTTTGGAGCATATCCGCTCACTTCATAATCCTACAATGATAAGGGTGTTGGGTGGTTAGATAATATATACTAAGTTCAGAGTCTATACTCAACTAGAGAGCTAAGTTCTTTAAATGAAATCTTGGTCAGTCCTTGTCTCAAGTATTGTTTTTATGTGTAAATTATTTTTTGGTTTAGTTTTGTGTGTGGTAACAAGTGTGAATGCTACGATAAGATTACTTTGCCTCTTAAGTTACTAGATGAACTAAAATTATCAAGTAATTAATGAATGTAAATGGTTACTTTTTAAGCCCAAAAATAAATGATTTCATTAAATGAGCAAACAATCAAGGAAGAAAGGGAACTAGGGTCCCATCAAGCATGCCAAAATGTTTCAATTAATTTCCTTTATTTCTTAGTTTTGAAAGTAGCTAAAAGAAAGTGAGTATTAGGGTGTGTACCTAGTAAATGTGATTTTTTTTGTGACTAGACGAAGTGAGAACTCATTTTTGGTGAGGAATGACTACTTATAATAAGATCACACTAAACAAACTCATTTATTAGACAAGTATGAAGGGTGGACTACCTAGTAATGCTAGATCTAAGAAGCTAAATCTCCCTTGGATGGATGTTGATCCTCTCCCATAATTATAGATATGTTCTAAAAATAAAATTGGATTATAATAAACTAATATGAAAATAAATGCGTATACAAATAAATAAATGATATACCTATTTGATAGAATATGTAACAATGGTAGGTTGACACCATACATAAATGCACCAAGTTTAGGTTCAAAGGGTCTAGGTAGGGTTTACAAGTAGATTAGGAACAAAAACAAGGATTTTATTAGGTAAAAGGGGAGAAAATAACAATCTATTATTTTCCTTGAAAGTGACTATCGATGGTTAGGGTGATCTATGATGGTTGTGTATGACTGGCAGTGGTTAGTTAATAGATGATGATTTGGATAACTGGCAATAGTTACTATCAATCAGTGATAGTTGCATATAACTTTAGTAAATTTTTGTATGGAGATGAAAATGGAATGGTTGATGGGAAAGACTTTAGATTTTGGATTATTGGGTGAGGGGTGGTGTGTAGGTAAATAGAATGAAATAGAATAACTTGATAAGGAAAGGAAAACACTAAAAACAAAAGGAAGCTACATGTGTGATTCCAAGTGAATGATAGATGAAGACCTAAAGAAATTTGGGTAGAATAATAGTGCTTGAACCTTCAAAATTTATGCATATAGAGATTTAGGATGCTAGCTACCTACACACAAAAAAAAAAGATCATGGATGTAAATTTTTGGATACTCAACTCCTCTAATATCCCTATATTTATAGCACCAAGTTTATAAGAGAGGGAGGATTGAGGGAAGTTGCTAAGTTGGGAGGAGATGAATTTGCCTATTTTTTTAGTCTTTAAAATATGGAATTAAAGAAATTTTCCATTTTATAAGATACTAATCTCAAACAATACTGGAAATGCTTTAAAATGATTAATGAATGTTTGGGTGACCCCAACTATCAATGGTTAGTGTCAATCATCGACAATTACCCTAACTAGTGATGGTTGAAAGGCCATAAAAAATTGGGTAAAAAGGTCATGATTTAATTGATGTTTTCAAGGTGGGGATATTTAACTAGTTGAAGTTATAAAATATTAATAGTAGACTAAGTGGTCTACTAGATGAAGAATTGGTTAAGGGTCCACAATTCAAGATGACATAAAAAAATATTGTTGTGTAGTTTTTAGGTGTCTTCATTTGTTTAATCAAATTTACTCATGCAACTATAAAATATGAGAAGAAGAATAAAAATAAACCAAGATTAAAATTTCCTAGGAATTTCATAGCTCTATTAATATTTAAAATATTTTTCTCTTGTTTAAAGAGAATAAATTATAAATGATACCCAAGGGAAAAGTTTACAATGATCACATGAAAATCAATGAAATAAAAAAATATATTATAACTTTAATTAGTTCTATACACATCCAAAGATTCAATTCTTTGGATAGATTCATTTTGAATAAATATCCAAAGATGAAAAGATAAATAGAAATCAATAACTACCTCATTCGGTTGATGGAATTGGGCCTCTTTATTTTAACTTTGAAGGCATTGTGCTACTTAATTGAACTATTTATCTATGTGTTCTATATCCATAGTTGGATGCATAGAGAATAATTTGGCACTATTTATCAATATGTTTTGGTTAAAAATGGGATCATGAAGAACTAACTTGATTGTAGTGGCCCTCTCTATCTTCTCATTAACATACAATATTAAATTGATCACTTATTCACCATGACGTTGGTTTCTATATGCATTTTTTTCCTTGAATATTATCATAAATGGGAGTGATTGATTAGTGAATTGGATAATAGTGAATAGCAATCCATTGGTAATAAATATTCAACATATTTCAACCTTAACCAATATTCCTAGACATCTTATCCATTATTTTGTCTATGGTTCAAAGTATTACATACATTTATGCTTCCCATTCATGGATGAATGTCTTCATGTTAAAAGACTAGGTGTGGATTGTGTTGATATCCAATAGAGGCAAGATTTAAATCTTATGAGATAATTCCTATTTTAATGGTTTGATTAAAGTGTCTAATCTAGACTCTATCTATGTAATCTTATCCAACTATTGTTTTAATTTATGAGCCAAGGAATTAATTATACCCTTTACTTCAATAATTTTAATCAAAAAACAATATAAAGAATCCAAATCTTATTTAAGATAATTAGAAACATTTATTGGGACTAAATTTTTTACCTAGGTTTATATTATCTACATTTTATGATTCATTCCCTAGACAACTCTCTTGGTCATATCTCTTGTAAAATGAATCAGAGTCTTCTCATCATTTTCACTAGGACTAGTATTCCTTTTCTTTCTTGATGTAAATTTTTTATCTTCAATCTCAACTATTATTGTTTTAGAGCCTTATTTCACCCTTTTTATTGTTACACTCTTCATTTATTAATTGGACTGATCTAACCTCATGAAAATTATAGGCTTGTTTAAAATAATCATATCTAGCATTTACATTCTAGAAAATTACATTTGTATGCTTTTCCTCCTAAAGGGATAGTAAACATACTAAAAAATAGTAGGTGGATGATTTGTATGTGAAATCAAAACCTAAGTAAGTTTTTAAATGAGAGGGTGAGTTAGGAAAAAAATTTGTGGATGGTGATGAAAGGTGGCAAGTGGAACTGATGTAGGGAGAGTGATTGGAGAAGTGAGCATGAAAGGATGGGTGACTACACCTCTGAAGGTTGCTATATTATTATTCATTCCCATGTCCATAAGATTTTTAATTACCTAATAAGTAGACTAGATAATAAGTAGACTATATAAATATATGTAGGTATATTTTATAATTATATAGGTGGAAATTGTTAGGGACAATATGAGGATCCATTTGTTAGATTATGGAAATATTGTTTCTAGAGACCTGAACCCTTTTGTCAATCTATAGGCACTTAGATCAATTCTACTATTGGAATATCTATGAAAATATCCCATGCATAAAATTTATTATATTATGAAGTGACCAGATAAATCCTTTTGGGTTTTTTATCACCTTTATAATAATATATTGTATTTATGTGTATAGTCTATCAATGATTATATGTGGATCAAAACCTAACACCTTTTCCAAAAATGGGTTAGTGAGATCAAAGTGTTGATTTAACTTCAAGGACCCATATGTCAATGAGTGTTGCCTACATAGATAATAATACAAGGAGGACCTCAGACATATGTATTTCTCCCCTAGATTTTAGATTATGTGTGCACAAAGGTAAAATATACTATATGTTAGGGTGTGTAATTATATAGCTTGTAACTTGAAAAATATTACTCATGGGTTGTCATTTGAGTGCTTCATGTATACACATAATATTTTTTATCTTTATCAATTAATAATTATTTATATTTTATAGGAACCCATCAATTCTCAATCTCTTTGAGTGCATGCCCTAAAAGGTGTAATGGGAAAGGGGTGGGTATATATTTGGTACTTTGTGTAGATACTAAAAAATTGCACACAATGGTTTTAGATGTCTAAATACCCCACACCACCTTAAGACCCCGTAAAGACCATCACCCAAACCTTTGGACACAAGCCTAAATTAGGTTAGCTAATTAGCTAACTAGCTCACAATCCCACCTTGACCAAACTTAGCCTTTGACCCTTGACCATCGACTGTCACCCTAACCATCGATAGTTAGGATGAACCACTGATGGTCAAGTTTCCACTACCTAAGCAATCAAAAGCTAGTCAACTCCAACTTTATTTTTTATATTTATCTCATCTAACTTATGCAAACTAATGCATGTGAAAGATAAATTTAAAATACTTATTGAACCTCTTATTAACAGATTATTTCACCTCTCCCTCCTTTATATAAAGATAGAGGAGGAGAAGGTGAAAGGGATCCAGTTCCAAAATCAATCAAACATCCACATCCAAAGTTAGGGATTCTTACATCAACACTTATTTTTATATCTATTTTTCTAATGAACCAATGAAAAAATAAGCGTGATAGACATCTGAAGTGATGTCACTCATTGGTCAATATCCAAACATCTTTACTCTACTAAAATTACTCTAAGCTTTGCCAATAGACCCTTTAACTATTATTTAGATAAAAAGGTAAGATGAGTATATATTCTCACTAATTAGTTACTTTGTTTCTATTTCACAACCAACTTAGTTCAAACCCATCTTTAGGACTTCCATCTTGCAACCTTACTAGATCACTTCCTTGAACCAAATCAAAATCTACATTAACCATTGATGGTCACCCTGACCGATGATAGTCTACCCCAACCATTGACGGTTTTGCTAACCATCAATGGTCACCCCCACTACTTATGATCAATTTCAAAAAAAAAAAATAAAAAGCTATTTTCACCCACTAGACGTTAACCAAATCTTAGTTTTAGACTCTCTACCTAACCATAGAACCCTTCCCTATTTTTTGAACCATACCTAATTAGTTTAACATTAATATCAATATGTTTATTGTTATAATTAGTCAAATTAATCTATACATTTATAAATCACTTATTTTATTTCATTTTAGTATCTTATATGGTATATGCAAGTAATTTATATTTTAGAACTTGATTGTTTAAGAGTTTGGATTGACAATCTCCAAAGAAGCTCGTTCTTCTTAGATCTAGCTTGCTAATCAATCCACCCTGCTATCTAAATAATAAACCATTTATTTATTGCTTTTTAATCTATGATTAACTCCTCCCAAGCTAAAGATGAATATCTGCAACCATCTATATCAATGTATGCATAATATATTAGGTTTTTCTACCATACGCTTCTCGATTTTCTTTTCTCTTCCTTCCAAAGAACATAAGAAAATTTTATCTGAAACATTCTATCAAAGTCAATGGGACCCTTGAGTCTTTTCTTGGGTTGATATTTGAATCTTGGTGCTTATTATTCATGTTTTATACTCATATAATTAAATCAAAATTTATTTTTGGGCTTAAAATTAAATGTATACATTGGTTGCTTGCAAGCCTAGATCAAATAGTTTAAATTAAAGTAAAGTATTTCAATCATAGCTTCACTTTTCTCACACACAAAACCAAAATACTTACATATAATCAAGCATAAAACCTTGACATAAAGCCTAACTAGGATTTCATTATTGATCGGTCACCTTTCCCATCTATCATACTTGGATTTCATCACCAAGGGGAGAACCAACTCAGCACTCTGGTTGAGTATAAACTTTAGCAATTAGTATATCTTGGATAAGTACCTGAGACCATTATCACTATGGTGTTTTAAGTGAGGTAGTAGGCCCCAATATCAATCTACATATTTATTTCCAATACAAATCATTTTGAGAGCCTAAACACAACATGAAACTAATAATAGACTTCTTTTTTAGTACTCAATCTACAAGCCAACTTTGGGTCACATAGTTCTTAAATATTAAGGCATAAGACACAAGAGAAACTTAAAGGAACCTTAGGATTTTAACATGTTTTAGTGTGTGTTTTGTTTCCTTAAATTTTTCTTGTATTATCTTCATTTGAGTTGTGATATTTATTGTATCTTACTCCTTTCTTTATCTACTTTATTTTGACTAGGTAACAACTAAGAAACCAAACAAACTAGGACCCACCTCTTAATTATCCATCTTCCTCTCTTCCCTCATCCATGGAGTACATATCAGATACAGAGAGTTTTCCTCATCCTTTTATGTTACCTAACATCCCTTGGATGATTTCCTAAGGTGATTTAGACTTCACCACACCACAACTCTCTCGAATTATCTTAACACCATATCTCACCATACCCCTACTTCAGTTCCACCTGTTGACCAACTCTATAGAATACCATCCCACCTTATGGGTGACACTTCTATATCCACCATCTCCACTCAACCTTTATTCACCTAATCATCATCTTCTACCAATAAGCCCACTGATATTACCATTAATTACCAACCCACTCAATAGAGCAACACCCAAGCACCTTCTTCCCTAATTAATAACCCTCTTAGTAAATGAGAAACCCAACCACTAGGAACTAGTACTTCCCTTACCTTAGGATTACCCCCTACTAGTGATATTACCATTCCTCCCATTTCCAAAATACCTACCTTCACTCCATTCCAAATTTTGGTGGTTCCAGACCTTTCACCCTTCCACCCATCTATACCAAAGTAACCACCTACCCTTTATCTACTAACCCAACCATACCTCCTAGCCAACCTAAATTAATGTCTCAACAAGTACCCACTATACAAAACCCATTATATGTCCCTAACCCACAAAGGTACATACCTCTACCTTCCACCCAACCACCTATCTCTACATATTCATATATGGCATCATCCCAACCACCAATATCCACATACCAACATGTGGTAACCTCTCAACCCCCCACCAACTATACATATGTCACACCTACCCAAACCCAACATAATCTACCTTACAAGTATGAGGGTGCACAACCCCAAACTAACCTTGTAAAAATGTTAATAGACAAAATGAATACTTTGGAGTCATCCATTTATGGAGTTCATAATATTTTGTCATATGATCAAATCTACAATGAACTAATTTACCCATCCATCCCCATTCAATCATACCCTCATCAATGGGAACTTCCAAAGTTTTCAAAGTTTCATAGTAAGGAGGACCCCCAAAAACACTTGAGAGTATTTAGTCATTCATGTTATATGATTACCTATGATGATTCTCTCCTTATTCATACCTTCCCCATGTCTCTATTGGGTCCAACACTAGATTGGTATTGTGTTATTACAAGTCACTCCCTCTTTTCTTTTACCCAACTATCGCAGATTTTCTTAGATCACTTTTTGATAAACATCTCTAAGAAAGTATCCATCATTAATATCTTCTCCATTTGGTAATTTTATGATGAATCCATTACTAACTTTTTGGGCCATTGGATAAGTATGATAAACTAACTCTCCTTCTCTCTACCCGAACCTGAGATGATTGAACTCTTTTCCTGGGCTTTTACCAAACACATCTCCTATACCTTATGGTTTTAGAGATTTAGGACCTTTGATTAGGAGTTTACCCTATAATTAAAACTAGATGACATGGCCCTTGATGAGGGTAAGTTTAAATTGAGAAAAAAGAACTATACATTCAAATTAAATGAGACTTCCTCCTCTAAACATAAGAACCAAAATAATGCTAACTCCAAAAACACGGAAACCATAAATGCAGTTATCCTTAAAACTACCCCTATACCCATCATCAGTCAATATAACTCTTCAAATTAATCTAACCAAAACACCAAGATCCTAAACCAAAACACCAAAAAATAATTTAGTCCACTTGGGGAGTCATACACTTTAGTGCTGGAAAAGTTGTTAAAAGCTAATATCATACAACTTCCTCTAATCAAACTACCACAACAATTCAATTCCTATTATCATGTGCCTAGTTGGTACAAGGAAAATGAATTTTTTGCCTTACAACAAGTAATTATACATGATTTTATTAGTTTTAATAACTTCAAGAACATTATCCAAAATCTCATTAACAAATGGTAAATTATGTTGGATAAACCTAATGCACCCTTGAACCAATCACTTGACATCTTTAGACAACCATTTTCTAACCATGATAATTCCACCAATAATGAAAAAAAGAATAATCCTCTCATAATCATGAATCCCATACTATCAATATGGTTCCTGGTGAACTCATAGGGACTAGTTTAGATAATTTGGACTTATCTATAGTCTAACTGAAAAACAAATATCAATAATATGCTTACATTATTCAATATTTTATAATTTGAAACTCTCTCTATTCTAATAAATGGGGAATAGATCCAAATTATTACCATACTCTTCATGATAAAATTGAAAAAAACCTAAAAAATATTAAGTTTCAAAGATTATCTCTCGCCCCATTTAGAGACATATGTCTAGATTATCTAAAATAGTCCTTTCATTGCTGAAGAAATTGTTAACCCAATTATCTCTTCCTTAATCCAATTATTAAGTTAGTAGAGTCACCAACCTCATCTTAAATAATAAAATTAGAGGATTAAATCATTCCCACTTCATCATTTTACTCAATCATATAATAATATACTCTTCATTTAGTGGTCACTCCTAAGGAAGAAACCACTTTGCCTACACCTCCCACCAAGGAGTTACCTTCCTAGATATTAGGACCTCTTGATCAAGAAAAGGGTGAGGTAATCATTCCTCCCCCTAAAATTTTTATTCTATCATTTGAATCCACTACTTGGGTATTTAGACCCATCTATAAACCCTTCTCCAAACTGGGTAAAAATGTCGAGTTGATATCCAACACTAACTTGGGTCAGGCCACCTTTTTGCAACAACTTGGACTCCCTTATAGAACCAAGTAGGATCATTATTTATCATAAAAACCTAACCTTTCCATTATAAAATCCATTATCACTATAAAACAAACATTAGAAACCTCTACCCATCAAACCATAGAAGCACCATCAAAACCAAACTCACCCAAACTCACTAAATCACCTTCTACCATTCTAAACAAACCAACCAAGAAATGTGGCATATATACTACTCATAACATTACTCGCCCATTAGTAAAGTTATATTTAATCCCAATAAACCTATTAGAAAACCCCAAGCTAAGCCAACAAAGAATTAAAAACCACCTAGAAACCCAAAATGCAAAACTCTACTTCCCCTCTCCACTTTGCCCTCTATTTTAGGACCTCATCCCTTTACCTTAATTAGGAAACCAACCATCCCAATCATAATCCAACCACCAATTTTGGCTACACCATCACTCTTAATTTCATTTATGCCTATATTCACTGAGCCACCCATCAACATACCTCTTATCTCCCAATCATCTCTAGACAGACTGCTCATCTCTTGAATGTCTACCCTAAAACCTTCTCACCCTAAAATATCAACCACCCTACCAAAACCAAAAATTTATACCAAGTATTCTCATTTACCCAAAATCTCTACCACTAAATGCACTCCTATAAAGGCTTCTACCTTAACTCCCAAAACCAACATACCTATACCTTCACCTTCATTACCCAAGTCTTATAATCTTTCATATCCAAATCATAAAGTATAATGCATCTATTATAAGTGATTATAAAATATTACAAGGCTCTAATAAGAGTTCAAGGAAGGCACTAGGGGAAATGTTTATGAATAAGTTGATCAAATTACCCCCTTTACATCTCATAATGAGATCTAGATACTATTTCGCATACCAAAGAATGCATAGTCATCATACATATTCATGTTTAGCATTGAAAATTAAAATAAAAAAGATAATGGATATTGATGACTCACATAGTGACACATCATCTATATAACATACAATTACACATTTAAAGATTCAAAAATGGTCAAATTCATAAATAGCATAAAAGTGGTTACCAAAGCATAACTCAAAACAAAAAAAGATTAGCACAACACAATCACAACAAGACACAATACAATAAAAACATGTTAGGTAAGTAAACGATGTAAATTTACCTCTCCAAAAGGAGGCTTAAAATAAAAATTAGTATGGGTTTGGTCAAAAATATTAAAAATAGTTTGATTATCATGATCAAGTTTTGGGCAGGCAGACCTAAGGCATCACTACTCATATTTTAGTAGTTGATAATGTTGGTCAATAAGGTTTGGTATTTAATTGACACCCTAAGGTAAACCATTCATAGATATAGTTTATCAAGGCAAAAGGTTTTGATACATACGAAATGTTACCAAAAGAGTAAAAACTCAAGTTACAAAGTCAAAATCATGTTAAGCTAACAAACATTGTCAAAAGAGGATTTATAGAAAAGAATCCTCCACAACACCATATGTCTATAATAAACATAGTTTCTAAGGGAAAAATCACAATCAATATTCTAAATCACAATTCAGAACGGTCAACTCCAAAGTATGAGGCAATTCCCTCTAGCATCCCAACTTATTATGATTATGATGATGAACAATATTTCAATTTCTATTGTAACACCATTGAACTACAACATAGAAATCACACTGTAGGATAGATTACCATTCTTATTTTTGACACATGGCATAATGATAGTGAGCTTCCATGATATTCATCAGTTAGTATGATTCCTCTATTATTATACATATTTTCCTTCTTTCTTGCTCCTTGTACATAGTTCATTTTCATGTTCCTTGTACATAGATTATATCTATAAAATATAAAAACAATATAATATGTCATAAAACATAAAAACATTCAAATATTACCCCAAAAACACTAAATTATAAATTATATGCATTGTTGTGTTTACATTTCTTATATTTTCTAGGCACTACATATGCTAGCTATCTTATTATAGTCAATTTTATCTTACATATATGCTTCACTTATTCTTTTTGAGTGATTTCAAATTTCTATAGGACTTATGTCCTTTAAAGTGATCTAGACTTTCTATCATATACCTAATGGGGGCATATACACCAATGCATGGGTCTTCACTTGACACATTTTCCCACTTGGGGGCATCCTATACATAGTTTCAATTACCAGGTTATATCTTTATATACTCTACATCCCAACCTTAGCATTTTTATATCTTTATATTGATCATGATACTCTTAGATGTTTTTCCAGCTATTACTACTTTATAATCAATAAATGAGCATCCTATCTCTTACACATATTTGTATTCCATATTCATGCATACTTTTATTTTTAGCTTACTTAGTGTAGACTTGATTGTATTTCTATGCTTCTTTTATTTAATGTCATTTGAATATGCCATTGTTCTTTGGCTCTATGCCACTTATATTCAGAGTATGCATGCTTTAAACATGTTCCCATGTCCTTGTCTGTGCCTTATTGATTATGTATGTAGAAATTTTAACATGTCCTTCTATGTGGATCTAAGCCAACTTGATTGTTCCTTGTGTATTTGGACATTTGAACATGTCCTTATATGTCTTTTTTTTCTCATATTTAATGACATGTGCCCATGTACCTTGTATTGTGGTCCCTAGGCCTAATTTGTGTGCCTTTGATCTTTTATATGTATACTTTATTATATGTATCATGGCCATAACACTTGTCTTTGATTGTTACACATACAAGTTTTCAATGCCATGAGGTACCTCATGCATTAACCCTTCTTACTTATGTGTCATGATAGACATCATACCCCATACCATTAACTAACTACCCAATTTCACTTAGATTTGTTGTCATAAGAATTTATTACATATATATTGATACCTTTGTGAATGTTAGACATGACATAAATATTACATTACATACTTATGCTCAGGAAATCTTACATTTTGATGTTATGTATGCATATTTTATTGGATTATTACATAATTATCACATATGCTCCTACTAACACACATTTTATAGAGGATTTTATTTTGAGTAAATTTAATACATAGGTTCAAAAAATACCCTCAGAAGAGGGGGAATTCATAGGGGTTTATCACAGAGATCAGGCTCCTATATTACACTAATAGAAAATTTGTTAGCACATAAGCTCAATTTCAAAAAATTTGACATGAGTTAACACAAAAAAAATAGTGACTCAAAAATTAGTATAGTGACACATAAAATAGACCAGAGGACACTAGCACACAAATGGGGACACTAATGACACATGCATATACTATTCAATATGTGGCACTACTATCTAGTAGCCTTAGTTCTATGATAACTTAGATTGGATAGAACAATATAATAGATATAGTATAGGGTTATATAGATCTAATTATAGGTTTATGAGTTACAGTCAATTTTTGCTTAGATTCACATTATCTCATCTCATATTCATATTAATTACTTATATTGGGGTCATCATGCGTGTCATGACTATTCCCATTTTTAGTTTAGATACTCAAATATAATTTTTACAACTTAGTCCAAAATCAATATACTTAGATACCAAATTAGGGGAATGTGTGTGACACATTATTTCCATATGCTTAGTTATATAGTAGTTGATTAGATAAAATGGAAAATTCCTTGTCATTGTCTATGTTATATATAGTTGAAATCATATTTTAGGTTGTCATGAATTTAATTCATTACTCCATCTATATTGGTTGGCATTCTTAAGTGACCTAGAGCTACCTAATATATTCGAGTGGCTGTGGAGCCCACATAGATAGTTAGATATACTCAGTCATTTTTATTACTTTGCATAGTTTAGTCTTAGATGCATCTACTAAACACATGTAGGAAATGATGGAGTCATAGCCTACTTAAGTTCTTTAACCACCCACATGAGAGGGTTGGACACACTATCAGTCTAATCCAAGCTATTCATAGGTCACGATCCACCAAATATGGGTGGGTAATGATGGAGTCCAAATCAAATTGAGTTCTTTAACCACCTACACATGAGGATTGAGTAATATATAAAGTTAATACAAATTATTCATCCATTAATCACTATAAACACACACACATAGGTTACTACTAAATTCATGGATTGGTTCATGTAACCAATGAGGTGTATTCATTCCTTTCCTCTTTCCCATCTCCTTAATCATTTTTTACTTAGTCAGTTCTTTACTCAACATAGTCTTTTACTTTTGATATATATTAAGTAATGGCTTATTTAGGCATGATTTATTTATAGGTCATGCATTAGATCATGATTCACATAAGTAGACCCAACTTCACATACTCATATTCAGATTCATGAGTTTCACTTCTTAGGTAAGTCCAAGTATGTTTCTTTTTAATTTATACTAGTCATTTTGCTTTGCTACATTTATAATATAAATGGGGGGGAAATGTAATCACCTAAAAGTGTTATTTGAGTGTTAAGAGTTATAATTAAGACTATCTATTCATAAATTAGACCTAGACCTATCTTAGAGATTATTTTCATACCTTTTCCAACCTTTGTGTGGGCCATAGATGTTCATAGTCAACTTAAATGTAGTCTTAGACACTCATTTCCTAATTATGGCCCTTCATGTCTAGTTTTATGCTAGTTGTACATTAGTATCATATTAAGGACACTAGAGACATGTGTCACGAGTGTACCCAAAATTTAACCTATGTAATTTACCATATATTCCCCAAGAAAATATATTTTCAAAGGTAAAACCCTCCTAAGTTCAACCTAAACATCTTCTATTAACTTCAAAATCAAAAGAACACTATAAATACATGAATTTTATCCCTCTATCCACTAGATGGAAATTAGATGCAAAATACCTATTCAAACATGAAATAAGTTGAGATTTTCTATATTTATAATCTCAAGAACACCCAAGTAATTTGAGGACACTATAATAATATCATCACTTGCACTTCCACCGACACTTAGGTGGGGAGAACTAAATTGGGATTGATTCCTCCTCAAAGTATTGGTATGTTGGAAACTCTCTTTACAATGGGGTGTTAAGGATGTCCAATATACCCTAATAATGAGAAAAAATTGTGCCTCAATTACAAGGAGGACTAAGATTTGCATCATAAATTATTAATTATAAGCACAATATAGAGCTCTAAAGTTCATGCATGCAGGAACAAAACCTAGAAACATAGACATAGGTACACCTAGAAGTTTGGGATAATCCTGCATGGAGGACATTGGCACCATTATCAAGACACTAGAGTCATATCAATCCTTTATCCAAATATCTATCTATTTCCTAGGAGGGGTTATGACATCGGGATCTATTTGATTACACTCATACCTAATCCTAGATTAGTTTTCAACACTCAAATAATTTGTATCAAGTGTTTTTTATATAATTCTTTATTTCAACATATTTATTATTATTTTTATAAAGTCTATTTTATTAAAACCTATAAAAAGTAAGTGGTTATTTTATGCATATTATTTCCCTAATTTGGCCCACTCAACCCTTTAATAAAACATTTGATTTACATAAACTAAACCCAAAAAGGTTAAAACACCAAGTGACCTTACTCCTATAGACACAGTAATCAATACATAATCACACAAACTTAATTTATTCAATTAAAAAAATATTAAAGTCATAAGACACCTACCAAATGATCCAGACCCTCCTTGGATCTTATCTAAATTTTTTATACTAGCAACTCTCCCTTTCTAGTCTCTCTTCTTATTTTTCTTTTACTAGGTTAGCCTAAAAGTTCTTAGATCCAATGTCCAAAAACCAAAACCATTTTCCAAGAGATTCACCTTCCTCAAATAGGTGTTCTATCCTTCTTAAAACCAAATTAGAATGTGATTAGTGTTTTTTCCTTCCTTGATCCACCAATCACTCTATTGGATAACCCATGCCTTAATAAATAGATGATCTTTTCTTAGTCCATAATGGCTCATGGAGGTTTATATAGAGTCCTATCGATGATTCGAGGATCAGCCCATAAATCCCCATTAGCTCAAGTCAACCACCAATTAATAAACAAACCTATAATTCCATCACATGATATTTTATTTGTAGATCTACTTCTTCTTATACAATAAATATGACCATATTAAGGTGGTTAGAACAAATTGATATTAATTATAACCCAAAAATCACATAATGACTAAGAAAAGGGATGAATTACATAAAAGACATCTAACTAGGATTAGGTAAGGTTTAAGATTTGGGTTAGATGTATGATCACACATGATACAACAATGTCTAGCATAGTCCCTATATCTTCATTGGTAATGACCTATTCATACACAATTATTACCCATGAAATTCACTATCATAATAGCCAAGGATCTAAATAATAAGCATGATATATCATTTACTAAAGCCAATTTAATTATCTTTCCAATTAATTCATTAAATTTGGATCAATATAGAACCTAGTAAAAATATAATCTCAATTACAACATAACCTAATAATTTAATTATTTCTTATCCACACTTACCATTTGAATGATCAATCCACCTTTCAATCAATGCCACAAAGGGAGTATTTCCATAAATCTAGCATAGTCACCTTGTCCATACCTAAAGCATGTCTCAATAGGTCATGAATAACATTATTGTCTAGAGTCAAATAAGAGTATCAATGGTCACGTGTACATCATGTTTCCATTGGTGAGTTCTTTATCATCCCACTGGTAGAAATCTTAGTGTTCTTTGATTATCATATGTCAATTATCAATTAAATTTACTTGTCTTATGGGGTGTGTTGCATTTTCCCCCCTTAAAGAGGCATTATCCTTAATGTAGGTTTACTTTGTTCATCTAATAATGTTTCTAGATATGTTTGACTATTGGGACATTATTCCAAACTAACCATGTGCCATCCCATGTAGCAACACCATGTGATTAATTTTTTTCATCCCTAAGGGACATCCTTAGATGTGGAGATAAATTGCTACATAGAGCCAAACATAATATTCCTCTTATATTTTTGACAACCCTTTGAGTTTATTTAAAGTTTATACAACCCTATATCATCAATTATTTTGATACCAATTATCTTGATAGATTTATAAAAATGTGACATAATCACATCAAACTTGCAATATGAGTCATGAATTCCATTTTTAGGATGTATACATTTTTTCCACTTGCTCAAAGTTTATGTTTCCCATAATTTTCTTGTAATACTTTTTCTTACATTTCAAAAATTATGTAGAAAAAGAATACATATAGGGAATGTTCTCCTTTTTCAATATATCATTCCAATCATGGATGGTTTTAAATAACCCAATGTCATGTTATTCTATATACATAGTATCCCAAACATTGGTCCATAAACTAAAAGAATAACATGCCAATAAATATGTATGAGGCTCTTAGGATCTTGGTCTACCAACCAAGATATCACATGCAACTTAATATGCATGAGGCTCTTAGTCCTGAATACAAATAGAAAAGCATCCATATGTCCATATAGGTGATGTTAATCATCCAAAAATAAATAAAATTAGTAGCTAAGCTTTCCCAACATAAATAAGTCATGTTGTTTGATTGAAATAATAAAAGAATACCTCACCCTATTATTTTATCCCAATGGTCATGGGTGAGTCAAAAAACCTACCATCATTATAATCATAAGAATACATTGAAAATCCATCACTATAATAATTATGACAAGTCAATAATTGTATATGTATCCCTCAGGACATTATTTCACTAACCAAGTAGTCGACACATAGACATCCCTTGACATCATCAATACATAGAGTGAAATGTATAGTCAATATAAAGATAACCCTATGCATCATCAATGCATAGATTTAAAGAGATATTTGATATGTTGGAGGCCTTCAAGACATCAGTCCACCATCCATGATCTAAGCATAGAATGAAATAAATACCTTAGTTGTCTTGTGACACCTTAGTGTCTAAGACCACCACATTTGGTGGGTGAGGAAGGATGGGATATTGAACTTATGGGATATGTTCCCATCATGAACCAATTATCTATCATTTTAAAGATGTTTATTCTCCCTTATACTCACCTCAAGTGATAGTTGTACATATTCTAACACATGAAACTAGCACACATAAGCATCACAATCATTTAAAGAGGCATCAACTGATCATATAAGTGTAGAATAAATAAAATGAGACTAATTAGTCTTAATAATGAAATCAAATCTAACTAAAATTGATCCAAAAAATTTCTTGATCATGATGCCTTTAGCTTAAAACATTCAACAACAAGAAAAAAATAATGTTGGTTTCCAAGAAATATAAAAAAAGTTCAAACAACTTAAAGTAAGGTTGTGAACTCAATTTTGTATGAAAAACCTAGAATGGATAGGTAAAGATTATAGTTTTATTTGTATTTCTTAAAATAATGCCATGATAATGGTTTAACACCATTTTTACCTATTTGTCCACACAAGCTAAATAATAATAGGAATAGAGCTATGTTTAATAGATTGAGTCACTGGTCAAAAATGAAGTCAAAAAGTACACAGTGATATGGTTAAAACTATATAAAAATTATTAAAACTTCATATTATTCTTTCATTCTCCATTAATTTTTATCTATGTCTTACGTTTGATGATTTAACCTCATTAAAAGTTGATAGATTACTCCATTCAAAAATTTTGCCAATAAGAAAAAGAAATTCAATCTATTAATAAAATAACAGAAGGATGTTAGTGTTGTGAATCTACCAGGTGAGGATTATAGACCTATTGTAAACCTATCCATGCTTTATATAGACTCTCCTTCTCAAAATGTTTTATAGAAAGGTCTAAATTTCATTATGGTCCCTGATAAAACTCTAGTCTAGGAATTAGTTTGTAGTTTTGATAATGCCCTACAATATGTATCTGTTAATCAATTTGAATAAATCTAACAAGAATGTGTTGTGGTGTTGTGGAAATCTAAGCCTCTAAAGAAAAATTTAAATAAGGAAGAATTTAAGGCAATTAATGAGATTAATAATGAATAAATAAATTATGATTCTAAAAGAAGATAAAGGTAATGCAAAGGTTATCCTTGATGAAGAATACTACCATATAAAAATGATTGAGAACCTTTCATGTGGTAGATATAGATCCATTGAGAAGGACCCAAGAAATAAAATTGTTCATGAAGTGGTTAAAATTATTGAGTATTCAATGTTGGATGATCCTATAGTCAAGTATGTGATGCCTAAGAATGTTGTTATGCCTTGAATTTATGGCTTGCCTAAAATTCACAAGGATGGGACCCTATTCAGACCTATCATAAACACTATAGGCTTGTCTACTTATTTCTTAGATAATTTTTTGACTAAGAAGCTTCTTACTTTTGTGGGAAACACATCATCCTTTATAAAATACTCTTATTATTTTCTTGAGTGGGTTAAAAACTAAGAGCTGTTATAAAAAGACATTCTAATTAGTTTTGATATTGTTTCAATTTACACTACGATCCTAGTGGATGATTCTATTGAAGTCATTAATAATCTAATATACACCCACACAACAAACTTGGTTAAGGTATGTCTTAGTTCAAAATATATATCATTTAAAGTGATAATCTATGAACAAATCCATGGTGTTTATATGGGGTCTTCATTATCCCCTATTGTGGATAAGATTTATATGGAACATCTTGAACTAAGGGCTATTAACTCATTCCCACTTACTTAGATGACTTGAAAAGATATGTTAACGACATTTTTACAAAATGGCAACATGGAAAATATAATCTTGATGACTTCTTAACACACCTTAATAGCCTTTCATAGCATATAGAATTCACCATTAAAGTTGAAGAAGATGGTAAGCTTCCTTTTCTAGATGTACTTCTCAACAAAAAACAAATGAGTTATTGGCACATTAGGTGTATATAAAGAAAACCGACACTGATAGATACTTGCATGGAAAGTCAAATCACCACCTGATTAAAACATTGGTGTTGTCCATTCTCTTGCTACTCAAGTCATAAGAATATTAGATACATATCACCTTCTGAATGAATTGAATAACCTCATACATGTTTTTAAGTTTAATGGATACTATGAAGATAAGATTAATAAGGCTATTTAGAAAGCATAAAATAGACAACATAATTAGGATATCATTATCCCGAAAATTCCTTTATCATATATTAAGGGGGAAATTGATCATATTATGAAGATTTTGAGGAGAAGATATATCTCTATAGCATATCCCCCTAACACAATTAGGGGTTTCATCAGTTCTAGAAACCATTCTCTAGATCTAAGGCAACAAAAAGGTGTATATGAGATTCCTTTCTCTTGTGGAAAAGTCTATATTAGTGAAATGGGTCACTCGATCTAGATACACCTTAAAGAACATGTCATTGACTTAACATATGACTTTTTCTAAATCAAATATCACAAAACATTCTCATAACACATCGTATCATATTTTATTGGAGGATGTTAGTTTAATCACCAAAGTTGATAACTATAATAAGAAAAGGCTAAGGGAAACTCTAGAGATTTAAAAAAGAATTAACACTCTAAATAGAGATGAGGGGTTGAAACTTTGTAAGTCTTGGAACCCATTTATTAACCATATAAGATTGCATTAAATATACTTGATAGTCTATGGTTTTATTACATGGCCTATATTATGGTATTTGGCTAACCTTATCTCATCTCTAGCCTATTGATTATTTATATCCATTGACTTGTTCTCTCTATCCTCATCCCAATCACTTTTTTGAGATCACCCTGAATATGAAATCACTTTAATGTAGTCTAAAATGATGGTTTATTAAATGATTACACAAGCTTATAATATTTATTTAAATGAATCACTTGTGATTATAGATTTTTTATTTTCCACTATTCAATCCCACCATGAAAGTGTTATGGCTTTGGACTGAAGTTTGAGTAAAAAGATCATAATGAAGAGGTCAAAATTATAGTTTGATTTGCATTTATTAAAACAATGTCATGAAAATCATTTAATGCCATTTTTTTCTATTTGTCACTACAAGCTCAATAATAATAGGAATAGAGCCACATTCAATAGATTGAGTGAGTCACTGGTTAGAAATGATGTCAAAAAATTGCATGGTGATCTAGTTAAGACTACATAAAAAAATATTAAAACTTCATCTTATTCTTTCATCCTCCATGCATTTTTATATATAGCTTATGTTTTATGTTTTGACCTTATTAAAAATTGATATATTACTCCATTCAGTTTCTTCCAGAAAGCAAAATAAATTTGATTTACTAATGGAATAAAAAAAGGGTGGTAGTGCTAAGAATCTATCAATAATGGAGTGTTGAACTATTGTAAACTTGTCCATGATTTCTATTAACTCTCCTTCTCAAAATATTTTTAGATAAAGTTATGAATTTCACTATGGTCACTAATAGAATTTTGATTTAAGAATTAATTTGCACTATTGATAATGCCCTAAAATATGATTGAATTAATCAAGCTAAAGAAATTAAACAAGAATATGTTATGGTGTTAAGAAAAGATAATCCTTTAAAGAGGAATTTAAATAAGGAAGAATTCAATGCATTAATGATCTTAAGAAGGAATAAATAAATTGTGATTCTAAAAGAAGACAAATGTAATACCACGGTTATCCTTGATGAAGAAGACTAACATAGAAAAACGGTTGAGCACATTTCATGTGGCAGCTATAGATCCATTAAAAAGGGCCCCCAAAATAAAATCATTTTCAAAGTGGTTAAAGTTATTAAGGATTCAATGTTAAATTATTCTATAATCAAGTATGTGATGACTAAGAATGTTGTTATGCCTTGAATGTATGGCTTGCCTAAAATTCTCAAGGATGGGACCCTGTTAAGATCAATCATAAGCATTATAGGCTCACCTACTTATTTCCTAGATAATTTTTGTTGGATAGTTGTCAATGATGTCTCCAAGGCAGCCAATGATGTTGATGAGGTGTCGTGTGTGTTAGAATGACAATGACAAAGTGTGATTCATTTTACTTCAGTGTTCTTACATGGTTCTTTAGTGTTTGAATTAGTAAGGTAGATGATGGGTGTTATTTATGGTATGTTGATGTTGAAAAGAACCTATGGTGTGTTATTATAGTCCTTTTATAAGTGAAAGAAATTCATCAGAGCAATTATATTAATGTCTAAGTTGTCATAATCATCTTGTAAAATTAGTCTAAATGAGCAGATTGATGATATCAACATTTAAATGTGTGAAGGTGTCAAAATGAAGTGGTCACATGGGTTTATTAATATTTTTGACTAGAGAATATTGTTCAAATTCTAGGTATTGATATGGTGTTTATAAAAATATATTGAGGTGAAAAGTTTGCCTTCCATATAGATTGCATTGTTTCCCATACTTGGCCAAACTTGCTCTAGCAAACTGTGACATGCTAAAGAATGTCAAGTTCAAGCCTTAGTAAATATATATTATTAAGGGTAAAAATAGAGATAAAAAGTTTAAAAATATATCTGAATCAGATCAAGTATCAATGACATGGGATTGATCATGTAGATAAAGATCTAATTATGCGCATTTAATCATAGATCGAGATTTGATGATGAGCACAAGGCCAATAAGTTAAAGGGTACTAAGATTGAAAGTAGGAATACCAAGTGGAATAATAAAATTTGAAAAATAATATAAGGGTAAACAAAACTCATGTATATCTACCAAGTGGAATTGAGTGAATGGAGAGTAACAACAGGGTCCATACAAGGTACGTAGGGCTACCAATTATCACAATCTTAAAGGCATGGATCAAAGATAAACAACTAGTGTTTGAAGGTAAAGACTAGGAAACTCATAAATAGATATATGGATCATATTTAATCAAATTTACATAGGTAATGAGATGAGTAAATGTGTTTTAAGCTTTTAAATTACACAGTGACTTGGATTTTGAAATTTCAAATTAACAAAGGAAAAAATAGTCTATATTGTTTGAGCTATAACTTTTTATGTATCATGAATTTGATGGTGGTATAAAAATAAAATTTGTAAAGAAATATAATTAACATCTATAAAAATTGATTATAATGTTTGAATATCCTTAAAATTGTATATATTGAGCTCTAAAGTCGACTATGTGTTTGACCATCTTCTGTAAGGGACCCGAGAAGGATGATTGGGTTTGTATTGATGAATTTTTAAAGTTTCATGATGATTTAGATATTAGAGAGTATTTTATAATCCAAAAGGTTTGTTCATGGTGTTATTATGTACAATACTAATGTTTGAGAAAATTATAAATATGCAGAGGAGTGTAGTGATAAATGTGATCACTTTAAGGTGTTTTATGGTTAATGAGAAGTATAAATATGAATTTTTCAATGGTCTTGTGTTATTAATTTTCTTGGTGAAAATATAAAGACATGAATAGGTCTCCATGAGACCTATAAGGGATGCTAAGGTCTATTTGAAATATTTAACTACTTAAGGGTGATCCATGGATGCTATGACCAACCTATGATGGTGGTATTGATCTATGTCTTAGTATGATATAATCCTTAAGGGTTAAGGCAAGTCTTATGGCTGACTAAGAAGATAATACTCATGAAGGATTTGTAAATAATGAGATCAAAGGTGATGATTTCTAGAGGAGAGAGTTTAGTGTTGAGAGGTGAAGAATAGAGAAGTGAAAGTGTGCATATTTAATGAAATAAAGAGTAAAGTAGGTTGAGGTTAACTATTATGACTTTTAGGTCATAATTTTGATGTCATAATAGTGATCATGTAGGTTTACAAATAGAGGATGAGCAAAGTATAGAAAGTGTATAGTGTGAGGAAAGAAAAGGTGAAGATTATGTGAGCTTGGTGAATGAACTAAGGATCAAAGAATGTGAGGTCCTTATGTATGACCATTTGATCATGTTAATGATTTTATGATAGATTTGTTGTAATTATTTGTTTAAATATGTGTGAATAAGTGTAGAGTGATCCAAAAGGTGGTTTTGGATACATTAAGAAGGTATGAAGTCTAGAGTGAGTGTAAAGGTGAAAAAGTGCAAACAAAAAAGGTCATCATTAGTTGAACAGTATCAACAAGTGTTCTAGGTGATCTAAGTCTCAAAGTATCTAAGTGGGTGATTGGTTTCCTAGGGGTTGTATCCTCCTTGTTAGTTGGATCTAGTTAAAGATCAAGTGGGAACTTGAATAAATTAAGGGGTGGGTTCTCCTTGAATAGTTGGTTCTTGTCAAAATGTTGGATCTTGTAATTTTAGGACTATATTCCATTTTTTAGGGCCCATTGGGTTTTATTCCGCAATAGGGTTTCCCATATATGTCATGTGTTATGTGTTTAATCTTGATTTATCTTCCATGTTTATTATTATGAATGATGTGTATTCTTCATGATTGTATGTGTTATATGATTAAGGGTTTAAAGAGTTTAGAATTGGATTGAATTTCTTGCATCATTGAATCATCCCCCCCCCCAAAATTGTACCTCTAAAAATTGATATCAGATTAGGAACTTATTTACAAGTTTAACCACTTGAAGGTGATATAAGGTATAATATGGTAAGTAAACATATGTAAGGTTTCTCTAAAAAGAAAGCACCACTATTAAATGGGTCAAATTATTATTTTTAGAGTGCAAAGATGAGAACATACATCATGTCTCTATGGTTTTATACTTGGAAATTTATTATGGATGGTTATACTACACTAACTAATCCTTTAACTAGTACAGTTGATAAGAAGCTAAGTAAAAACAATTCAAAGGAAATGAATGCCATCATTTATGATCTTCTAAATACTGAGTTCACCAAGGTTATCCATTGTATGTCTACCAAGGAAATTTTGGTAAAATTATAAACTATCTATAAAGGATATTCCAAAGTTAATTTGGTCAAGTTGTAGACTCAGTGAAGACAATTTGAGAGTATCAAAATTATGGAAGAAGATTCTTTGGCATCCTTTCTACAAAGAGTTGATGAGATTTGAACATTATTAGAGGTCTTAGAGAGAAGCTTGAAGAATATACTATAGAACAAAAGGTTTTAATGTCTCTCTCCCTCAAGTTTGATTAAAAAGTGTCTAATATATAACAAAGTCATGATATTACTCAAATGAAGATGGATAAATTTCATGGCATACTTACCACCTATGAGATGAGAGTCAATGAGGAAAAACTACCAAAGATGGAAGCAACATTAAAGATATAAATGAAGCCAAAGAAGAAGAGAACTCAAGGTAAGGAAGTCAAGGAAGATGAAATATTTTATATTGATGATGATGAACTAATTTCTTTATTTAAAACAAAATTAAAAATAGGTTTAGAGAAGTATAAGGGTAAAGTACCCTTCAAATGCTTTAATTGTGGAGAGATATGACACTTTGCCAATAAGTTCCCCCATAAACATAAGAATAATGATGATGAAGATCATGGTGAAATCCAAGATAAATTTAGGAAGACATTTAGGTCTAGTAAGAGGAAGAAAGGATTCAAAAAGTATGATAACAAGAAGTCCTTCAAAGACAAGAAGAGTCTCTAAACTAATGAAGATTGTATCTCATTAGATGAGAGTGAAGATAGTGATTTTGAGTTTGATAATGAATATGATGGCCCTGTTAAGTTGAATTCCTCTTTATGGAAAATAAAGGAATTTAATCATATCAATTAAAGTCTACTTGGAGTGATACAAATGATGAAGAAGATAAGGAGGACTATGAGACTGAATTGAAGAATGCCCTTGAAGATTTGAAGATTGAAAAGAAGAAGACCAAGAAGTTAAAGTCATAAATGAAGGAATATAAGGAATAATTTAGTATGTATGAAGCTAAAATGAATGAATAGTCTAAGGATCATGAAGATATAATCAAGAATCTCACTAGTCAATTGGAAACTATGTCTACAAGCCTAAAAGCTAAAATGATGAGTGCTCAAGGTATGCGATTAAAATTGAGTCATCGAAAACTAAGTTAGACAGACATATAGCAAGGTGAAGTCATTTTTGAGGTTTGAAAAGAACTCAAATGATATTTATAATATTTTAAGTATCCAAAATCATGCAAGTGATAGAACTGGTCTTGGATACAAAGAAGAATAAAATCATGTAACTCAAGACAATGTGAAGTTTAACATGAACAAGAAGGATCAGACCTTAAAGGTCAATCATTAGTCATGGAACGAATATAATAGAAATATGAAGACAAATTAGTTTAGACAACAAAATTCAATGAGGTATAGCAATTTTAATGGTTACTCTTATAGTTATAATCAATTTGGTCATAGGGCTAGAGAGTGTAGAAGACCTAATAAGAATGAGTGGAATCTCTGTCAAATAACATGAGTAAGGTTGAGTGTTTTGGTTATTATGACATAGGACACATTTTAGGTTTTTTTTATAATTCAAGAAAGACAAGTTGAGTTTTCATCAAGAGGTGTTTTTTGATACAACTATGAGAAGATTGGTCACATTGTTAGGTTCTGCAGGCAAAGGCTATCAAGTCAAAATAAGTTTAATCAAACTTGTAGAGTGCAAGGAAGAAGAGAAGTTAACTCATGGAAACTAAAGATGAAAAGTGTGAGTCATAATGAGCCTGTGGGTCCAAGTGATCTATTTCCTATGATGGAGAATGATACAAAAGTTGAAAAGTGTTAAGAGCTTTCATTATCTGCTCATGTTGTGAATAAAGAGACCAATCCTAAGGAGAAGACCAAGGTGATATTTGAGGCTAGTTCGAAGGTGCGTATGAATAGAAGTGAACAACCTATTATTATTGAGAATTTTTCATAAAAAGAACATCATTTATCAATAACTAGTGATGAGGTTCTAAACTTCAAGATGAATACTTCAAGTGAAAATGTATGTTATGAATCTATGTGATATCCATGTGTTGTTAATATAATATTAGAAGAGAAGAAGAATGTTGTAGTGGATGAGAAATTTATTTCTATTAAAATAAGAAGAATAAGAACTATTAGTCATATGTCTAAGAGGGAGAAGGAATATGAAGAGATATGGGCAACTCTTGGTTTCAAATTGTTTTAGGACATTGTGGATTAAGTTGCCTCTACCTATGCTTCTTAGGAGATATCTTTCATATAGAGAAACAAGTATGTGTGGTCAAGGTGTGTTCATGGATTTTGGTCTTAAAGGCCTATAGGTAGAGTTTGGAGGTTTCTAAGTGTCAAAATAAAATTGGTTAATAAGACATGTTGAAGACATCATGATCTAGGTGGAACATAGAGTTAGGGGGAGCTAACTCAGATAGTTTTAAAGGCTTGAAGAGCTATGCATGATGTGAGGGGGAGAATATGTGAGATATTAAGTCATGGTTAGAGATGGTCTAAAGGTTCTCAAAGGGTGTCTAAGATTAGGTGATTTATGGGGAGCCCCTCTTAATGTTATCAATGTGATTTCAAGTAGTTTTTGGTGTTCATGTGTGTTTTAACTTCATAAGAGTTGTGTATGGTCAAGAAGAGTGTTGAGTTTGGATCATGTTCAAGAAGCTCAGGGTAAGAAGTGGTATACATAATGCTAGGGGAATTTTTTTTATCATATCTCATAGGTGTTACTTTCTTATTTTTGATTCTTGAAGTGTTTTCAAGTCCTTAGGATCGATTGGTGCCCACTTTGTCATTATGTCAAAGGGGGAAAAAGTGCTTGAAGAGAGAGAGAGAGAGAGAGAGAGAGAGAGAGAGAGAGAGAGAGAGAGAGAGAGAGAGAGAGAGAGAGAGAGAATAAGCTTTGTAATTGGTGTTGACATCAATGAAAAAGGTGGAGATTATTTTATAGTTTTAAATGATGTATCCAAGGTGGACAAGGATGTTGATGAGGGGTCATGTGTGTTATAATGATAATGACAAAGTGTGCTTAATTGTGAATAAGTGTTCTTACATGATTCATCACTGTTTAATTTAGTAAGATAATTGATGGGTGTTATTTTTGTTATGGTAATGTTTTAAAGACACTATGGGGTATTATTAGTGTTTGAATTTCTTGTGTAAGTGGAATTAATTCATCAGAGTAGTTACATGAGTGCCTAGGTTCTCTTAGTCATTTCAGAAAATTAGGATGAGTGAGCATATTGATGGCATTAGAATTCACATGTGTGAAGGTTTTAAAATAAATTAGTCACATAGGTTTGTTAATATTTGTGCCTATATCATATGGTTCAAATTTAAGTCGTTATATGTTGTCTATCAAAATATATTGAGGTGCAAATTTGGTCTTCCAGACAGATTACAGTGTTTCCCATTCTTAGTTAAAGTTGCTCTAGTAGATTGTGATCTACCAAAGGCCATCAAGTTAAAGAATTAGGAAATATATTTTATTGAGGGTAAACATATCTATATGGTGTTAAAATCTATCTCAATAAAATAAAGGATCAATGGCATGTAGGTGATCATGTAGATGAAGATCTAATGGCATGCATTTAATCATAGATGGAGATCTAACAGTGAGCACGAGGTCAATAAATCAAAGGGCACTGAGATTGAATTTGGGAATACCAAGTGATATAATCCTATTTTGATAATAATAAAAATGTAAACATAATTCATGTGGATCTGCCAAGTGTCATTGAGTGAATGGAGACTAATAGCAAGGTCCATAGAAGGTATGTGGAGCTACCAAGTGTCACAATCTTGGAAGCACAGATCAAAGATTGATAGCCAACATTTGAAGGTAAAGAAAAGGAGGCTCTCAAAGAGATAGATGGATTGTATTTAATAAAATTTACAAAGGGCATGATATGAATACATCTATCTGAAGCTTTTACATTATATAGTGACTGTTGGAATTTGAATTTTCAAATTAACAAAGGAAAAACCATTTTGTATTATTTGAATTATAACTTTTGATGTATAATAAATTTGATGGCGGTATAAAAATAATTTTTTTAAAGGAATAAAGGGTGAATCCAGAGAAAATATTATAAGGTTTCAAAATCCTTAAAATTGTATATATTGATCTCCAAATTTTACTATGTTTGACCATCTTCTACGAGTGACTCAGGAAGGATGATTGAGTTTGTATTGATGAGATTTTAATGTTTCATAATGATTTAACTATTAGAATGTATTTTATAATACACAAGGTTAATTTTTTTAGATTTTTTATGCTTGAATAATCCATCTTAAGTATTAAAAAATACCTAGAATTGATTTTTTGTTTGTTCATGGTGTTCTTATGTCCAAGACTAATGTTTGAGTAGATTGTACATATGTAAAGGAGTACAGTGATAAATGTAATCACTTAAAGGTGTTTTAGGGATAACTATGAGTGGGCCTATTCATTTTTAAGTGGTCTTGTGTTTTTAATTTACTTGATGAAATGCTAAAAATGTTAATAGGTATCCATGAGACCTATCAGGCTACTAAGGTGTATTTGAAAGATGCAGCTTCTTAAGGGTGACCTATGGATGTTATGGCCAACCTATAAAGGTGGTATTGAGATATGTATTAGTGTGATAGGATAATTAAGGGTTAAGACAAGTCTTATTTCCAACCAAGAAGATAATATTCATTAAGGCTCTATAAAGAGTGAACTCAAAGGTGATGATTTGTAAAGGAGGGAGTTTAGAGTTGAGAGGTGAAGGCTAGAGAAGTGAAAGTGTGCCTATTAGATGAAATAAAGAGTATAAAAAGTTGAGTATAGTGAGTATGACCATTAGGTCATAATTATGATGTCATAATAGTGATCATGTAGGTTTTTAGATTGAGGATGAGCAAAGTATATAGATTCTATAGTGTTAGTAAGGAAAATGTGAAGATTATGAGAGCTTGGTGAATGAACTAAGGATCATAGAAGTGTGAGGTATGTGTGTATAACCATTTGGTCATGTTACTAATGCTTTGATAGAGTATTTTCAATTTTTCTATTTAATTATGTGTGAATAAGTGTAGAGTGATCTAAAAGGTGGTTTTGGATGCATTGAGAGGGTGTGAAGGATACAATGAGTGTAAAGGTGAAAGAGTGCAAAAAAAGGTCATCATTAGTTGAAGAGTAGAAACAAGTGTTATTGGTGATCTGAGTCTCAAGGTAGTTGAGTGGGTGTTTTTTTGCCTAGGGGTTATATCCTTCTTTCTAGTTGGAGCTATCTAAAGATCAAATAGGTGTTTGACTAAATTAAGGGGTGGGTGATCCTTGATCAATTGGTACTAGTTTAAATGTTGGATCTTTTCAATTTAGGACTATAGTCCATCTTGCACGGTTTAGTGAGTTTTATTCCCCAAGAGGGTTTCCCACATATATCATGTGTTATGTGGTTGATCTTCATTTATCTTCCATGTTCATTATTATGAATGATGTGTATGATTCATGATTATATGTGTTGTATGATTAAGGTTTTGAATTTTTTTGAATTGGATTGACTATCTTACATCTCTAATTCACCCCCCTTTTAGTGATTGCACCTCTAACAATTTTTTGACTAATAATATTCTTCCTTTTGTGGGAAACACATCATCTTTTGTAAAATAATCTTCTTCTTTTGTTGATTGGGTTAAAAACAAAGAGGTGTTATAAGAAGACATTGTGGTTAGTTTTGATATTGTTTCACTTTACACTAAGATCCCAATGGATGATTCTATTGAAGTTATTAATAATTTAACAAGCACCCACATAAAAAACTTGTTTATGGTATGTCTTAGGTCAACATATTTATCATTTAGAAGGATAATTTATGAACAAATCCATGATGTAAATATGGGGTCTCAATTATCCATTATTTTGGATAAACTTTATATGGAACATTTTGAATTAAGGTCCATTAAATCATCCCCACATACACCAGATGAATGTAAAAGATATGTTGATGACATTTTTGAAAAATGGTGACATGGAAAACATAAGCTTGATGACTTCTTAACGCATGTTAATAGCCTTTCACAACATATAAAATTAACCATTAAAGTTGAATAGGATGGTCAGATTCCATTTCTAGATGTACTTCTCAATAAAAAAATGAGTGGTTGGGGTATCAAGTGTATAGAAATAAAACCCTCACTGATATATACTTGCATGTAGAGTCACATTACTAACTAAGTCAAAAAGTTGGTGTTATCCATCTTCTTGCTACCATAGCTATAAAAATATCAGATGCATATCACCTTTTTGAGGAAATGAATCACCTCAAGTATGTTTTTAAAGTTAAAGGATACCATGAAGATTAGATTAATAACGCTATTTTGAAATTATAAAATAGATGACATGAGCAGGATATCATTATCCCAAAAATAACTCTTTCATATATTAAGGGGAAAAATAATTTTATTGAAAATATTTTGAGGAGAAGATATATTTGTGTAGTATTTTCCCCTAACACAATTAGGGGTTTCATTGATTTTTCAAAAGATTCTCTGGATCTAAGCTAACATAAAGGTGTATATACAATTCCTTGATCTTGTGAAAAAGTCTATATTGGTGAAGCAAGTTTCTCAATATAGATATGCCAAAAAGAGCATATACCATATTTATCATATGACCATTTTTAAAAATTATCTCTCATAAAACATTCTCATAACATGTGACAATCATTTTATTAGAGGATGCTAGTTTGATAACTAAACTTGAGAACTAAAATAATAGAAGGCTAAGAAAACCTTGATAGATTGAAAAAATAATTAAAACTCTAAATATATACAAGGGGTTGAAACTTAGAGAATATTGGAGGTCATTTATTAACCATATAAGATTGCATTAAATCCACTTACTAGGCTATGGTTTTATTATGTGGTCTATATTATGGTATTTGGCCAACCTTATCTCATCTCCAGCCTATTAATTATTTATATCTATTGACTTGCTCTTTCTATATTCTTCCCAATAACTTTGTTGATATCACCCTGAATATGGACTCACTTTAATGTAGTACAACATGTTGGTTTTTTAAATTATTACACAAGTTTATAATTTTTATTTGAATTGATCACCTGTGATTAGGGATTCTTTATTTTCAACTTAAAATAAGTTAGACAAGCACATTTAGAAAAAAATGGATCATAATATGATGACTAGGTGACTTAAATATTCACTCAAGGGGATGAGAAATAATGTAAGAGGGCATTGGTGGTTCACTATCCATCCAAATAATTATATTATATCACCAACAAATGGGATATGTTCCACTAGTGATTACTCACAAAATTCCTTAGGTATATGTTAAACCATTGTCACTAAATAAAATGATACATTCAATTTTATGAATTTAGAGTATGATATACGTGTACCTCTTTAGAGGTCATACTTATGAATGCTTAATATTCATCACCCACCAAGGTGTGATATGCTATGTAAATAAGGCCTCACCAACCTTAGCATAAGAATTCAAATTTATGTTGCCTAATATTAGGTCCCACCTATATGTGTAGACATAATGATTATGGACATATAAAGATAAAGATTATCATTTCCATATAAGGGATCCTGCATAATTTTCACCTTATGATTCTTATTGGCACATAGTGCTATACAAGTGCCCAAGCTAGTTATAAGCTTAATCCATCAATATTAAGACAATTTATTTTTATGAGATAAAAACAATAACAAATGTATTCATTTGGAGTTAATTCCACATAACACCCTATTAATTCACATGATTAACAACTTTGCTAGGATTTTATTCAAACTATGACCATTATTATATATGTATATTCATTTCACATAATATCAAAAATGTGCAAGGTTACCTTAATCCATTCCATATGCCTAACAACTAGGAATATATACTCATAACCATTGATATGCACTCCTAATAAGAATTAATAGTCAGGTTATGTTCATATATGCACAAGGAAATTAACATCCCAAAGTTATTCAACTATAACATGTTCTTTTTATGAAAGAATAATTATACAAAGACATACCTACTTTGATTATTTTCAAGGAAATTCATCTTACCACTTAATTAAAAATTCAATATTACCAGTTAACTAGTTAGAATAAACAATATTAGATTTATTCATAGAGTGAGGCACAACCTTATTATTAGAGATTTACTAATCCATGATTATTCAAGTAGTTCCAACACTCTAAAAGAAAGAATCACACTCTGTAACATTCCCACAATTAGTCATATGCATTCAATGTATCCAATAAATTTATAATTTCAAATGATAAGTCATTAAAGCCTTTTCATAGTTATAAGTTTAATTAACAACACCTGACCATTAGTTTAAGCATCACAATACAACTTCCTTCATATTTATAGTCCATAATTAGCATGGTATCACCATAATATAATTTCATATATTAAACTAAGCATTAAAATAGGAAAGTAACATGCACATTCATGTATAAATATATGACCATAATCTATCTTGAGGTGTTTCTTAATAAGAAGTATTAATGTTCATTTAAAATACCATCATATTTTAAGCATTTCATGCTTTGTCATAAGAAAATACTCAAATAAGTACAATAGGTATTAAAACATAATTTAAATCTCACAACTAGTCCATATAAATATTTGAGTATTCCTTGATCAATATTCTTAGGATAATTCCATGAAATATTATCCATAGCTCCATAGTTGAATCAAACACCATAGATAGTGTCCCTTCCAAACTACATATGTTGGGCCTTACTTGCTCCCAAGTCCAAATTTTTCATAGGTGGATCTTATGTCTAGGGACACATTACCTTCTATGGTCCTTTTAAATGTGGGTCATACTCCTCTTATGAGTATAATCTAAGAATTTCACAACCTTCTCATGCCATTTTTAGGGCTAAGAGACTCATTTATGTAACATATAAATTTGACATAATAATTCTTCTAGAACTATCATCAAACTCTATAGTGTATCAATAATTTGACCATGGATTTCAATTGGCTATGTAATTTAGGGATCCTAGTCATATATGGTTGTAGTGTTTTTCATTCCTTCTGTTTGTGACATCTTGTCTATGAAATTCAAGTTTAATAAAGCCATCAAATTGCATACATAAAATTTAGTTTATAAAAATTCAACCAACATTAGAAATGTGATGAACCTAAATAGATCATCCCCATAAATCCTATAGTTTCAACCAAGCTCTGATACCAAAGTTCCATGACCATTTTTTCTCTCTAAAAGATAGGCATGACACAATTTTCTATAAATAAACACCCAAAAACATAAGAACACACAACATAATTTATTCTAATAAAACACAAATAAGTAATCCCTATAATTATCATCATTCAATGATTGAACACAAGATAATGGATGAGCTCTAAGCTCACTCAATCAAGTGTCTATGAATTTTAACATAATATTATATCCAAGGATGTTTTGAAGGGACATTGAGATGGTCATCTAAATTGACATTAGCCATTGTTAATGTAGTTAGGCTCTACATAGTCACTTTGATATATGACATGGCCATACTAGCTTCTCTTCAAGTTAACAAGGCCATTATTTCCACCTATCACTTCCCAAGAGACTTTAGGTAAAATTTCATGTGGTAAAAATTCACAAATTCACTACCTTGCCACTCTATAGGGCTAACATTTATTCCCTAGGTTTATGGAGTAGTCTATTTATACCATTAACCCACTTATCCTTAGGTTTTTTAATCAATACAAATGTCTCTAAAAAAGTATATCAATAGTATTTTACCATGTGGTAGCATCCTACTCACCTACTTTCCCATATAATTCATACCCAATATGTATGTCTCTAGGATAGTAAAGTAGTGGGATTTTTCCATGTGGCTAAATCATGATCACCTACTTACCCATACTATTTTTACATTATATGTATTTCTCTAAGATCATGGGTCACCAAGATAATGCCACATGTCAAAATATCACTAGCCTATTACCCTAGTGGTGATCATATATTAGGCCATGATAATATCACTCTTGGGTTAACATGATGATGACATGTGTATTTATTTTTGTGAATAAAATAAGTCATCAAATTGACTAAGGTAAAAGGTCATGAAAAACCCATTTAAGAGGCATTTAATGAAAATTCCAAATGGATGAATTTAGTTGATAATTTCTATTCAACTAAGGTAAAAATAAATGGAAAAGAACTAAGTTAAAGTCTATAACATTTGAAAAGTGACTAATGTAAATATAATCCCATTGATCCATTTATTTATGCATGATAATTTGGCATGGAGAAAATCAAATACATAAGTGAATCATATAAAATGTTTAAGTCAATAATATAAAGTTGATTAGCTAATAGAATAAGTTTGAGTCAAAACCAAATAATAAAAATTAAACCAATACTCTAATTAGTTTAGTCTAAAAACTTAGATAAAACAAAGTTTTAGGGTAAAACACATCAACATCAATAATTTACTTAGCATTCAAAAGAACTGACATTCGTATTGATTATTTAAATAGAAGGCATCAAGGCTGAAATAATTTATTGACACTAAACATATATTCTCATTGGTTTGGTCAACTAACAAATAATTTTTATCAAAGCTTATTCTATCCAAAACTCCCTTTTAGATACTTATTAATCTATGTTTTTACTAGTTTATTCATTATAAGATGAAACTTATAATATTAACACACATTCCTAATAAGTTAAACCATAGGAAATGGATTCAGGCAATGAATGTTGAGAAGTAAAAAGACATAGATTCCAAGATTGGTATTCAAAATCCTTTTCAATCATTTAATAAATATTATAAGGGTTCCAATAATTAAATCCATTTGGTTTCCTTATAATATTATTTCCTTAGAAATAAAGCCAATGTCCATTATTATTTCCTCTTTTATAATAATTGATCTTATTACTAGGAAATCTAAGGTAGAAGTCTTACTCAAGGTTATACTTAGAGACTCTTCCATACAACATAACTTTCATAGAATATCCTCAATATTAAAATTTGTAGACAATTTATATTTTTCTTCTCTAATAAGATTCACCCCTCTATTTAATTAAGTTTCTTCCATAATGAATATGCTTAGACCCAAAAGATAGACATAAAATAATATAGGGATAGGATTTGTTTTACCATCCAATAAGGCTGATTATTGTGATGATAAAACCAATCCAATAATATTTATCACTTTATTAAATATCCATACACTCCTAAGAGTTATCCTCAACAAACATATTTATTCTAGGAAGATCTCCAATAAAAACTCATTTAGGTTCTTACTAACATATCTCAAGAGTTATTTAATATTTCTTATTACTTAAGTTATGCCTTATCATACAAGGGTTTTCCATAAACATATTCAAATAAGCATAAAACAAAGTTATCCCTATCATCCATAGGATAGGAAGTCTAACTCACTTGCCTTCAAGATAATCAATCCTTAATATAAGAGTAATCTAAATTAAAACCATTACAAGCAACTCAAGATGCAATGAAAAATAATTAATAAGATATTCAATTGAATATTTATGTATATTAAATTACCTAACTTTTCCAAGCTTACACAAGTAACTACAACATTCATGAGTATTCCATCCTCAATATTGAGGATAGCATAAGGGGATCTAGAATCATAATAATAAGCAGACTAAAGAGCAATTTACTATAGTAATAACTAGAACATCCAATTAATAAACTTCATAGTAATAGTGGCTCATTTCTTATCCCATAATAAGTCAATAACATATACATACAATTGATTTAGTTGAGAATAATTAATCCTTGTCTTATAACTAGTTATAGAAAGAAGAAAAGCATGAGTATACAAGATTTGAATATAACATACTCTTCATTTGAAGTGTATCTTTGGCCAACATAAGGAGTGTTCACCTCCGATATTTTTTGACATCATCAAATTACTTCTCTAGGTACCATCAAGTAAGACTCCTAACTTCAATCACATTCACATCATGGTGTAGGTCAAATAAAGGCCAAAGTAATTAGTATGTCTTAGGGTCAAGGATACAACTACTCAAAAGTAATAATTCAAACATCTCATAATTAAGAGGATACCAACCTCAAATCTATTTATGTAATAACAAAATCATAGTATAGAACACACAAGGGTATAAAACAATAGGCATATAGCCAATAAGATAAGTTCTAAAAGTGATCATGACAGGGATTAGGTAGCCTACCATCACATCCAATATGAGAGACCTAACCCTTCCTCCATCAGGAAGAATGTAACCTTTTAATGCATCATAATATTTTCATTTTAGAACTTTACCAACTATGTAAGTAGAAATCTTAGAATCTAAGATCATTATGGAGGAATATTTGAACTCCAAAATCTCACACAAGGGAGATAAATATGGGTTGACTCAATCAAAATGATAGGGAAATAAGAAAAGAAAAGATGTACTCTAATCATCCTTACTCCTCTTGACATAGTAATCAATCAAGAATCACACAAACTTTATTTAGTGAATCATCAGAATAGTCAAGTCATAAGACACATATAGAATAATCCATACCCTCCTTATATCTTCTCTAAAATGTTTCTAATAGTCAAGGTTTTCCCTCTCTAGGATCTCTTCTTATTTTTCATTCTTCTTTTAGGTTGGCACAAAATTTATTAAATCCAAACTCTATAAACTATAACCCTTTTCTAAGAGACCTACCTTCTTCAAATAGGTGTTCTCTCCTTATTATAACCTAATTAGAATATGACAATTATCTGTTCCTTCCTTGATCAATCAACCACTCTATTAGATAACCCATGCCTTCATAAATGGATGATATTCTATGAGTCCATAATGTCTCATGGTAGCTTATGAAGAGTCATATGGTTGATTCTAGTATAAACCCATTGATCCCCATTGTCTCAAGGTAGACTCTAATTGATAAATAGGTCTATAATTATATCACATGACATTCTAGTTTCCAATATAATTCCCCTTATGTATTAAACATGACTAACTTAAGGTGGTTCAACCAACTTGATAAGAATTAGAACCCAAGACACATGTAAAGACTGAGAAAAGTGTTGAATGACTATAATACAACTAACTAGGATCAAGAAAGGTTAAATATAGGATTTGGGTTAGAGGTAGGATTACACATGATGTGACAATGCTTGGCATAGTCCTTGTTCATTCATTGGCAATGACATATTCCTGCACACTTGTTTCACCCATGAAATCCATTATCCTAATATCTAAGGATTTAAATAATAAGCATGATAGATCATTTAATTAAACCAACATAATCATATTTCTAATTTATTCAAACGTCATGAAGTGGGATCAATATAGCACCTAGTAAAATCATAATCTCATTTTCAACATAAAGTAATAATTCAAGTATTTCTTAACCACCCTTACCATTTGCATGATTCAACCACCTTGAAATCAACACCACCAATGAAGTATTACCATCAATGTATCATAGTCACCTTGTCCATGCCTGAGGCATGTCTCAATGGGTCATCAATAAAATTATTATCTAGATTCAAATAAGAGTGTCAATGGTTGCATATACATCATGTACCCATTGGTGAGTTCTTTGGCATCTCACTAGAATAATTATTAGTCTTATTTGATTATTATATGTTAATTAGTATCTGATGTCACCTTTTGTCTTATGGGGTGTATTACAAATGTTCTATATGTTAAATCACTATGTCATGCATTTCCTCATTATAAATATATGCATGAAAAAATTCATAGATATAAGACCACCAAAGAGGTGTTAAGCCCCAGTTATGTGGATAAACAACTTTTAGATAACATATTGGTAATAAAGTTCATTTAAAACCTCACAATAACAACACCTAAGGTATTTACCTATCTACACTTTTTTTAATGTATTTTTCCATACTCAGAAACAAAATAGTGTTGTCATGTTGATGAGACAAGGGAAACACATATCCTTTATTTTTGTAATGGTATTCAAATATTAGTATAGGATATCCAATTTTTATGTCATCTTTAACAATATAATAGCCATAGAGTATATAAAAACTCATAATATAACAAAGGTATTGAAGGATTGGTCAAAAAATACTAACCATTTGAATAGTAAAGAATATATCAACTAAACACCCATCAAATCATTCAGACTAGGTTTAAGTCTGGGTATGGCCTTAATGAATCATTTTTTAGCATGAAAATAATGACTCATATGGATAATACCTTGATGAGAACACTATTCAAACAAGTACAAGTTATATTTTACAATAATTTCAAAAGCCATAATGGCCAAAATAACTTCCTCCTCAATGTGTAGAATATTCTCATGTCCTTGAGTCTATCAGGGTCCTAATCTTATGTCTCTTGATATTTTCTAATTTAGTTTATGTAAATATGTCCAAATTCATCATAATAATTCCATTATATTTCTAAATTATTGATGATCTTTCAAATAAATTTTAATTGATCAATGTTGGAACTAATAGTGATGGTTTTGATGTTTTAAGTGCAATATCAATTTTCCCTATTGTGTCTATAATGAGAACTATGTCAACTTATATTATTATTTCTACCTTTTTTCTATTGTTCCTACTTATCTTATGATAACTACTTTGGTAAATCCCATTTTTTATATAAATATATTCCACGTAGTCACATAGGTATGTTCCAGGCATATCACCTCTAACATGAGTATTCTTACAACTAGTCTAGGTTTAGTTGAACTTTATTTATCTTCGTAACTACCAACACAATATTATCATGTTTCAAAAAATACAACTTATACCTTGGGTGTGTACATATCACCACTACTCTCATTATTTGGTATATATTATTTTTATCTTGAGTATTTATCACCTATAGTTGTCTCATCAAAATTTTCTACTATTTTTGAAATGACTACTATGCTAAGCTCATCTAAGTCCAAAGAGAAAATTGTTAAATCCTAGGATCTAAAAGGAAAGGATAAATAAGTTGATTTTGATAACTTAACCTTTACATATATTTATTACACTCCATCTACACCTCCATTCTTCATATGAACACCCCCTACTTGAACCATTCCCATTTCCTTTACCATCTCTACCACTCCACCTATCATTTTCAACTCTCCCAATTCATCTACAACTACCATACCTTCACAAGGAGCAGAATAGAATGGAAAATTAAAAGATCTTAAATTATATTAATAGAATTAGGAGATATTTTATGATCTTCATATGATAATTTAATTTTAAAATGCTAAAAAAATATTGAAAAGAGTTATTATAAAGAAGATAACTACAAGTCAATCTATGGCCTAGCATTAAATAAAGGTAAATTTATTTTATTTGGCCAAGAAGAGAAAAGTTAGAGGGAAAAAAATCCTATAATATAGAATATCCTAGTTCATTAATATTATCCTTAGGTGAAGTAGTAGTTTTAATGTTTAAGGAGATGGAGTAGGAATTTAGAAGGTTTGAACTCAAACTAAGTCTTTAATTCCAAAAGGACTTATGGATCAAGTAGAAAATCACTCTGATCACTATTTAGATTATTGATCCAATGATTATAATATAAAAGTCAAGGTGAACCATTGATATATAAAATTAAGACACATTTTAAAACAATTATTCAAGTAAAGGAAAGACTGAAGGCTATAACAAAAGTAATTGAAGATAACTCATAATTAGATTTGAACATCATGACAATTGTGAATGTGGGATTGGCCCATAGTTTTTAAAGTATGATGAGATTTTATTTATTAAAATAGGATAGAATTTTTTTTTATTAATAAAATGTGTTAACATGGTAGAGAAAAATATTCTAAAATTGTATATTAAATTCAAAATTAGGACCTTGTTTTTCATAAGATGGGCATATTGATACATAAGAAGTATTTGCAACATAATTAGATAGTTTCATGAGATAATTTAAGGATAATATAATTTATTTAAATTATCTATACATTAATAATGTGGTGAAACTATTATCTAATGTAAAATATAAAATTGAGAAAGCATTTTTGATAAAATAAATCCTATAAGATTAATTTATTGCACATGCAAAGTTGATAAACTAAAAAATGATATTTATCAGAGTACCAATTATTTCAACCAATAAGATAAATAATGAATTCAATTCATGTATAATCAAGTTCCATAAACCTCAGACAATTCAACCTCAACATGTAACTTCAAGTGTCCAAACCAAACCTAGCCTTCATGCCTATAAAGCTCTAATATAATTAGTTATTAAGATTGAGATTGATTTAGGAATCCTTGTATTTTTTATTTATAAATTTGTATTGATAATCCAAAATAAAGGTAATTTCATTGAATCATATGTGTAAAATTTGCATGAACTAAATTTTAGTGTGGCTTTGAATTTTATTTTTTATTTATCTTATTTATACTCTTTTACTTATAATTTAAATGAGGGGATGAATTTTTGAATCAATAGAAGCTATATTATTATATAATGTTTTGTGAGTTGTATAATTTTCTTTAAATTAGTGTTCCATATTTCTAGATTTAATCTGAAATCATAAATTGTATCAATTGATTGAATTAAATGTATATGTTTAGGTTCTAGATCAATTGAGTTGAGCACTTACTAGATAATCAATTAATCCCATTATATAGGAGATAAGAATGGTCATGTTCCAATTCTAAAAAATATAACACTTTTTAACCTATATTATTAATCAAGCCAATTCTACATAATATAGGATGATTTTTCTTAACTTGTGTAGAATGGGCACATGTACATTTTACACAAGGTAAGAATATTGAACACATATTGTGTAGAATGGGATTAATTGATAATATTTGTAATATCTTATTGATTTAAATATTTTGGGAATATTTTAGTTTTATTCCTATTTTAGTTAAGGTCTAGATTACTAAATCATTAAATAATATTACAATAATTACAGTCTTGATTTGTGTAGTCATATAAAATGTCCAAATTGGTAGTTTGAGTGTGGTTTGTGAAATCCTAGCCATAACTCCTCTTCGCATTCTCTATGACCCTCCTAGGTACCTTTTTACTTATTTCCATTCATTTGTAGCCTTCCAAAAGATCATTCTAGTTTAGTCAAGATCTATTTCCTAGGCCAATTGTATCCCCCCCAAATCTTGAGCCTATAGTATAAGAGTACCTTACCTATATCATAGCATCAGACCCTGCGGTGTCCAATTTTTTATTCTCTTATCCAATCAAATTTTGAGCCCAAATGACTATTTTCATCCAATTCATATCCTTCATCATGTTGGCCTAACATGAATACATCTAACCCATGACCAACTATTCCATATCAAGGCCTATTCAAAGTTCATTTTAAATGGGGGTGAAAAATCTTACCAAGTAAGCAATAATAAAAACAAACCACTAAGGAAAATTTCCCTATTTTTTACATATAGTCACCCAACACAACTAAAAACATATTCAAACCCTCACACTAGTCCCTAACCACCTCAAGCACTCTTAGTTTATCATTTTTACATCCTCATTAGACTATTTCACAAAGCACATCAAGTGGGAGAACTACATATGGCTTGATCCATCTTTAGAGTATTGGTATGTAGGTAGCATACCCACACAAGGGGTATGGATACATATTTAGCACATATTATACACACTAACCCCCTTCTTTCTCAAGTTTTATTAATCACAATGAAGGTCTAGGGTTTAAATATTTAACTAGCTCTACAAGGATCTCTATCAACATTCAACACTTAATATTTCATAGGCAAACTCATACAGGGACAACAAAGAAAATGCAAAAAACTTAGATCTCTGTGACTAGTTTAGACAATAGCTGTAGGAGTGGACTATAAAATTGAACCTTGAAGTGTCCTATTTTTGGTGCTCTTATCCTTTCATCCCACAAAATCTAGATTATAATTTATGACATTGTCCCTGTCCTACATAGCTACTTTCAACCTCTATCTCAACCATCTCAATCAAGTTTCAAGATAAGTTTTGTTTCTCCTTATTTATTGTTATTTTTAAAAAGCTACAAAAGACAAATAAATTTTACAAATCGGTATTGTAATATTTGAAATATTATTTACTATTTTATTATTCTAGACCCTAAACTAAATTAGGAATAAATCTCCATTATTCCCAAAATGGCCAGATCATTAGGTGAACCTAAATTTGTTTATGCATAAAAAACCTAGAAACCCTAGGGTAAATTCATTATTATTTTTTCCAATATTTTTTTTATTTTTTTCTAAATATTTAATTTAAAATTTCCATTAAATTTATTAATTTTACTTTGGTAATTTTGAAAATTATTTCATTCAAACCCTAGTTGCCTATATTAGGTCCAAGTTTTTTTTGATACTTTTTTGATATTTCCTTCATATTTAAATCATAAATTCACATTTAATTTTTAAATTTGCCTTATAAATTTTAAAGGTAATTTCATTCAAACCCTAATTTTACTATACTAGGTCCCTATTGCTTTTGAGGTATCACCTTACACATGAATCATAATTTCACATTAAATTTTTTTAATTTAATTTCATGTTGTAAGTTGTTGTTTTTAGGACATTAAATTTCATTTATTCAATACTTTCCTTCCATTGCATTTTTCTTATTACAAATTATTTTGCAAAAAATTCAATCCATTTTTATTTTATTTTTGTATGTTAATCATGGCCCAATACATTGGTTTTGACAAAATTGATAAGAGGGAACTTTAAGACCTTTTCACTAAAACATCTTGATATTAAATATGACATGCTTAAAATACTACAAGAATAAAAATAAAAAGTGAAAAATGGTTAATCTTCTCAGACCATAAAACAACCAATTACAAATGACACTATAGGGGCAACTATGTCTCAACAACCATTATAACAACTCAACCTTCATATGAGGCACCACAAGTTATAGATAGTACATTTTTGTCTCCTAATGTAGTACCCTTATGCAAGAGATAAAATATCTTCAATCCAAGGTGCTACATCTTGAGCAAGGAGCCTCTAAACTTACACTGGTCTTGGATTCTTTTTCTCTACTTCATATACCATTGGCATGTCATATCACTTATACACCTTTGCCATAAGGTTTTGTTCAACCCAAGCTCATTATATATGATGGAAAGGGTGATCTAGAGATTCACTTGAGAGATTTTCATGTAAAATTCTTGGACTATGTGCTAAATCATTTGTTATTAACCAGACTATTTCCATGGAGTTTAAAGGATTATGTTTTACAATGGTTCTATAGTCTATTAAATTAGTTGATCAATGCATTAAATCCTTTAGCTAACATGTTCCTAGCTCATTTCAAAATTAATATAGGTGACAAGGTTTTTTATGCCCAAGTTGCACAATAGAAACAAAGGTCGAATGAGCATCTCATAGATTATGTTCTTTGATATAAGACTATATTGGCTAAAATTACTAGCCCCATGACCAATCACTAATTATAATAACTCTTCAAATAGAATCTTCTACTAGCTTTGTATGAGTCAATAATGTTCAAAAGGTTATTTTCCTTCACTGATTTATGTCATACACTAAAAGAAATGGAAGTCAAACTAATTTCAATGGGAAAACTCAAGTACACAAGCATATCAAAATCAATAAACAAGAGTAACATTAACTTCCCATACAAATTAAAGGTTAATTATAGTAAAAGTCAAAATTAACCTATAGTTAATGCAACTTTAGAGCCCCCTCAGTGAGTGGTTTTATCAGTACCTCCTTGGTAAACCTTTACCAATTTACCAACTATTGGAATGTAATATCATATCTCTCCCTCTTATTTGAGAAGTTGATCCAATAAAGTATCTTCCATGAGGATATGATCATAATACATTTTGTGATTTTCACAGAGCACATGCCACCCAAAAAACATATGCATCAGTTTGAAATATAAGATACATGACTTGATAGATGGTAAAATTATTGATCTTAGCAATCTAGTTGAGCCTCCTCAAGCAAAGCTAATGCAAGATAAGGATTTAAAATTTTTCTCATATCCTTTCCCATAGCATCATAAATAAGAGATAGGGGATACATCAGGTGTTCACCATGCATTTCATGCACATCCTCCACTAGCTACATATCAGGCACCTTCAATTGAATCACATCCTTTGAGAAACATGATTTGTGTGTATAATTATAGAGTTCTAACTAGACCTTTCATATCATTTTTAGAGTACGAAATAGTTGAGGATGATTCATATTACCATGCACTCTTTATTAGAGCTTACATTAATCATCATCCCATTCCTAGTGTTCTCATAGACAATGGATCTAGTGTGAACATGTGCATTATGACATTACTACAACATTTGGGATACTCAGAGTAGGATGTTATACCAATAGACATAATTATTATTGGATTCAGCGGGCAATTATAGAGTTCATTGAGTGAGATTTTACTTCCTCTATAGGTTGGTTCAACACATGTGGCCACACCATTTACTATTGTTCTTAGTTTAGGAGTTTTTGAGAAGGTACAAAACAATTATTTCATAAACTTCCATGGAGGCCTATTTTAGAACAACCACAGTTATAGGTCTCTAGATAGTTTTTAACTATAGTGTTCACACATAGGGTAGTATCATTAAGGTCTCATGCCTCTACACAGAGAACATGTTTAAAGACTTTTTCCTACTACCAGATGAGTCCCTAAGAGCCTTACAATTGTATCCACTTCTTAGAGTTATAGGAGGATCCCACAGTTAGTTTCCACTAGATATTTCAAAGAATTTATAGCATATATAGTTTTCAAATCCATAGTCTCAGTCCTTCCATCATGCTTCATGATCATGCATGATCCCTTTCCTTGATACAGGACACCATGATAGGGAGTCTCTCATGAGACTCATTAGTTAGTATCATATTTTCTAAGTCTTGTATATAAATTTTTTTTTACTTTCTTGTACATAGATTAACTTTAATTTTTTTTACATAGTCTTCTTATGATTGATTATACATAGCTTAATTCAAAAATACCAAAAATAATTCAAAATTTTTAGAAATTCAAAAGCATTCAAAATTTAAAAAAACATTTAAATATGTTATAATAACAAAAAAATTCTAATATTTCAAAATAAAAAAGATTTAAATAATTCAAAATTCCAAAAACATTTCAATTTTATGTATTGTCTATGGTTTACATTTGTATTACCATGTTAAACTTATATTTTGTTGTTATATGATATTGTTTGTCAATTTATCTACATTACCATGCTTCACTTGATCTTCTTTGAGTGTGTACAGTGACATCTAGATCCTTGATTGCTTCACTCTACCCATTGAGGGTGTATCCTACTTTTACATTCAAGACATACATCAATATATCTACCCATTAGGGGTATCTTCTACATGACTGTACCATCTATGTTATGTCATTCCTACACAACACACTTTATTTATCATGGTGTTTTACATTAATTACTAGTTTACATAGATCACATTGTCTATATTCATTAGTATATAGCACTTGTAATTTTCTTAGCATATACCTAGTCTTGTACTACATGTCTTACATACTTTCACTTCTTGCTTTGATTAGTTAAATGTGATTGTATTTTCATCATATTACATGATTTCATTCATTTCTTTACATATCTTGATGTGATTGCATTTATTAGTTCTTGTTTTATCTCTTATGTGTGCCTTAAGACATTTAACAATGCCCTTTACTTCCATTCTTATATGTGCCTATGGACCTTGTGCCAACCTTGATTATATTCAATTATATATGTATATGGCATTTGAACATGCCTTGTATGATATATTTATAGTTTGAGTGACATGTGACCATGTCCCTTATTTTCTTGGATCCTTGGCCACTTTTGTGTGTTGATTGCTTCTTACTTTGTGTGCTTGTTGCTTGTTTGATTCTCAATTATTTGTAATGCTATGATCCACATCATGCATTATCTTGCTAGTTTGGATGTCATGATGGACATCATGTCCCATCCCTCCTAGACAAATAAAAACTAATAACTAACTAGATTTATAGTTTTAGTTCAATAAACTACATATACTATTACATTATTACATCTATCTATGCATACCCCTATTGATCTAACAATCTCCAATACAAACTATGTTATATCTTGAGACATCTTTTTAATTATCATTACCATATCATGTATTTCATAACATAATACACTTGTAAGGATATTTTTTATGAGGGAAGTCATTGTAGGGTCTTTATTCCTACCATCAAAATATGGGGAAACAAATAGGGGTTTTGTCACAAAGATCAGAGCTCCTATCGATCAAAAAAATCAATTTTTAGAACACTCAGAACAACAACCAGAACCAAATCAAGAAGAATAGACAAAAAAAATAGTGATGATTATAGAAAAATGATCAAAATTAGTAAAGGACCAAAACACTAGACCTGAATAATAGTGTTGGATGCTAGGGTGTCATGTTTTTGATGCTCTTATTGAAATTAAAAAACTATATTTTCCAAAAATATGTAGAAAGGTAAGTTCAATTACAGTTTTGTCAATAATAATTTAGTTCAAAATTAGTAGTTTTATTATAGTTTTTCTTAGAAAATCCAAATATAAGGGACATCATGATGGATCTCACTTCCAATTGTAGATTGGGTAGGTATAAATTCTAGTTTAGAATCCATGTTACAAACACTAGTGATTGGGGACAATGTGAAAGACACATTAGCCTTCTTTTCTTTTTGAGTTTAGTATATTAACTAAGTATTCTCAGTAGTTGCATGCCTTATTTCATTTATAGTTGGTTATCATCATTCCCAAGTGGCTTCCACATAAGCTTAGTTCTTAGTTTTGGATGGGATTTCATACATTCCTAATCTCCACCTCTCAAAGTGGCCAAGATTGGCCTAATTTCTAGTACACATCCATCTATCCATGCCACATTGTCAAATTATAGAGAATTCATAGGATTCAGGAGCCATCTCATAAAACACACATTCATATTAGTATCAGTTCATATCTTCACTTAGTTGGCAATGATGGAGCCAAAGAACTAGCTAGCTTTTACATTCTTAAGTCACCTACGAAGAGGGAATTGAAACAAATTCTAGACATCAGTTAACACATGCATGATCATATAGCTTCACTTAGTGGGAAATTATGGAGCCAAAAGCTAAACCTTTGTATTCTTGAGCCGCTATTGAGGAATTGAGCACTGAGGTCCATTCATGATATTAATTTTGGTTTTAACACATACCTAGCATTATCCAACATCACTCAACAACACATCATATCATAACAAGTTTTATATTGATTCACATACTTGGTGAGGTGTATTCATTCCTTTATCTTCCTCTCTCTATTACCTAAATTTTTTACATTAATATTTTAGATATATCATATCTCATAAAAAATGATCTACTCTTTGTTTTTCTCTTACATATTTACACTTCATGATGTGCTCTCTCCACACATACTTAGCATCACATAGATTCATGGGCTTCACCCTTTCAGGTATGTTCAACTACACTTTATATGTTTCATTTATCCTACTATTTTGCTTTGTTTTATCATTAGAATAAAGTGGGGGAGGGAAAATTTAGTCATATAAAATGTCTAAATTGGTATATTGAGTGTGGTTTATGACATCCTAGCCATAGATCCTCTTTGTATGCCCTTATAAACCTCCTGGGTAGCTTTTTGATTTCTTCCAATCATCTATAGCCTTCTATATGATCATTCTAGCTTAGCCACGCTCTATTTGCCAAGCCAATTCTATCCCCTAGGTCTCAAGCCTATAGGATAGGAGCACCATACCTATACTATAGAATGAAAACCTAAGGTGTCATATTTTTAGTGCTCTTATCCAATTACATTTTGAGCCCAAACAACCATTTTCATCTGATTCTTATCCTTCACCATGTTGGCCTAGCATGAATACATCTAACCCATGACCAAATGTTCCCTATAAAATCTCATTCAAAGTTCATTTACAAAGGGGTGATAAATATTATAAATAAAATAAGAATACAAACAAATCACTAAGATAAATTTCCATATCTCTATATACAGTCACCAAACATAGCTATAAACACATTCAAACTCTCACACCAATCCCTAGCCACCTTAATCACTCTTACTTTGGAATTTTTACATCCTCATTACACTATTTCAAAAAGTACAACAAGTGGGAGAACTGCATATGGCTTGATCCCTCTTATAAGTATTGGTATGTAGGCAACATTCCCACATAAGGGATGTGGATACAATTTTAGTGCATCTTACACACACTAACCCCCCTCTTTCTCAAGTTTTATTCAGCACAATGAGGGTCTAGGGTTTTAATATTTAATCATATCTACAAGGATCTCCATCAAAATTCAACTCTTCATATTTCATAGGTAGACTCATACAAGGGCAATGAATAAAACCCATAAAACTCAGATCTCTATGACTATTTTGGACAATAGTGGTAGGTGTGCACTATAGTAATAGACCTAAAGTGTCCTATTTTTGGTGCTCCTATCCTTTCACCATATGAAATCCAAATTCTAATTTGTGACATTTTACTATTCTTTCATAGATAATATTAACCTTTGTCTTAGTTGTCTTAGTCTAGTTTCAAGCTAAGTTGTGTTTACATTTGTTTATTGCTATTTTTATAAAGCTACAAAAGATAAATAAATTTTACAAATCAGTAGTATAAATATTGAAATATTATTTACTAATTTATTATTCTAGGCCCTGAACTAAATTATGAATAAAACTCCATTATTCACAAAAAAATTCAAATCAATTTATGTAATTTATCTATCTTTTTTACCTTTCAAAAAATAGCAATAAATAAGGAGGAAATATAACTTATCTTGAAATAGACTAAAATAACTATTGTAGGGGTGTAAAACTAACTATGTAGGATTGGGTTATTATCAAAACTTATAATCTATATTTTATTTGGTGAAAGGATAGGACCATTGAAAACATGACACTTTAGGGTCTGACATTGTTGTCCTCTTCTGCCACTTTTGTCCAAACTAGTTTTTGAGACATAAGTTTAATGGGTTCTTTACACTATTCCTATGTGAGCATGCCTATGAAATTTTGAGTGTTAAATGTTGACAAAGATCACTGTAGAAAAATTTTAATCTTCAAACCCTAACCCTCTATTATTCTTCATAAATAGGATTTGAATCATTTGAAAAGGGGGGTTAGTGTGTGTAAGATGCACTAAACATGTGATCCACACCCCTTGTGTTGGCATGTTTCCTACATACCAATACATTAAAGATGGATCAATCCATATGTAATTTTCCCAACTAATGTGCTATGTGAAATATTATAATTTAGATGCAAAAATACAAAATTGATAGTTCTTGAGGTGGTTAGTGAATAGTATGAGAGTTTGAATATGTTTATAGCTGTGTATGTGAATAACTAGAATCGGGTTTCAAAAATCTATGGATGATAGATAATGATCATAAAAAAATGTTTAAAAGGGTCATAAAAGCATGAAATAAGGACCTATGGATTAGATTTCACAAGCTACACTCAAACTACCATTTTTTATATTGTATATGACTACATCCTCCCCCCCCCCCCCCCGTTTATTCTAATGATGCAACAAAGAAAAATACTAAGATAAAGATAAAATAAAAAGTGTACCCAAACTTACCTACAAGGGTAAAGTTCATGAAGGTGTGTGATGTTGAATATTCATAGAGAGAGCATAATGTAAAGTGCATATTTTCAAGACAAAATAAAGAGTAGATCATTTCTTACTAAACACACTATGTCTAAAATAGGGATATATAAAAGCTGGGTAAAAAAGAGAGGAAGAGAAATGAATGAATACACATCATTGGGTACATGAATCAATACAAAAGCTATTATGATGTTGAGTAATTCTAAGTGATTTTGAGTGATATTGGGTACGTGATGTACTAGAAGTAATACCATGAATAGAGCTAAGTGATCAATTGCTTAAGAATGGATCAAGAATGTAAACACTAGCCCTTTAGCTCCATCATCACCCACTAAGTGAATCTATATGATCATGTGTGTGTTAATCAATGTTTGGACTATGTTTCCAATCCTTTTGAGTAGGTAGGTCAAGAATACAAAGGCTAGCTAGTCATTTGGCTCCATCATTTCTGACTAAGTGAAGATATAAATTGATACTTGTATGAATATGTGTCATATGAGATGGCTCTTGAAGCCCATGAATGCTCTATAATCTGACAAGGTGGTGTTGATAGCCAAATGGGTATTGGAAACTAGTCTAATATTGGTCACTTCAAGAGGTGGAGATTAGGCTTGTATGAAAGCTACTCTAAAATTGGGAACTAGGCTTATGTGGAAGCCACTTGATAATGATGCCAACAACCTATAGATGGAATAAGGCATACAACTATTGAGAATACCTAGATAATGTACTTAACATAGAAAGAAAATAAAGCAAATGTGTTGTGCATATTTCCCCTAATCACTGATGTTTAAAACATGGAATTTGATCTAGAAGTTGTACCAATTACCTAATATAAAACTAGAAAAACTATATCTATATGCCTCTTATATCTATATTCTCTAATAAAAACTATACTAAAAATGTTGATTCTAAACAAAACTATAGCTGACAAAACTATAACTAAACATACCTTTTTATTTATTTCTATAAAATCTAAGTTTTATGTTATTTGGATATAAGTGATAAAAATAAGAAACTTTGTTATCTAGCACTGTATTCTAAGTATAACACTCTTGTCCTTTTCTATTTTTGATCACTATTCACTATGTTCCTAGTTTTTTCTACCTAGTTTGGGTTTTGAATGTTGTTTTATGTGTTATAAAAATTAGTTTTTGACTAATTAAAGGCTCTGATCTCTATGATAAAACCCTTGTTTATTCTCCCCTCTTTTTAGGGTAGGAATAAATACCCCAAAATGATTTACCTCAAAATAAAAATCCTTATAAGTGTGTTATGCTATGAAATACATGATATAATAATGATAATCAAAAATATGTCTCAAGATATATCATAGTTTGTATTATAGGTTGTTATATTAAAAGGGGTATGCCTAGATAGATGTACCAATGTAATAACATGTGTATTATAATAAATTAAAACTATAAATGTTAGTTGTTATTTGTGAAGGAGGTATGGAGCATGATGTCTATCATGGCATTTAAGAAAACAAGATAATGCATGATGTGGATCATGGCATTGTAAACAATTGAGAAGTAAACAAGAATGCAAGATAAGAAGTAAGAAACATAAGAAAGTGGCCAAGGGGACAAGAAAACAAGGGACATGGACACATGTCACTCAAACTAGGAAATTAAGCATACAAGGCATGTTTAAATTCCACATACACATACAATTACAAACAAGCAAGGTTATCATGAAGGCCACAAGCTCATAGAAAATTACAAGTAAAGGACACTAACAAATATCCTAAGGAACACACAAGAATATAAGAAAAATATATTGGAAAATTTCTTAAGGTACACATAAGAGACAAAATAGGAATTGAGATATGAAATCACATCTATCTACACAAATCAAGAAAGGAAGGCATGCAAATTCTAGAAATACAATCGCATCTAACTAATCAAACCAAGAAGTAAAAGTATGCAAATCATGGAGTACAAGACTAGGTATATGCTAATAAATACATAAGTGTTATATACTAGTGAGTATAAAAAGAATAATCTATGTAAGCTAGTAGGTAATGTATATCAACATGATAACTAGAGTGTTTGGTGTAGGAATGACATAACTTGGATGGTGTAGTCATGTAGAAGATGCCCCTAGTGGGTAGATATGTCAATGTATGTCTCAAATGTATAATTAGGATGCTCCCTCAATGGGTAAAGTGAAGAAATCAAGGATTTGGGTGTCATTGTAAACACTCAAATAAGATGAAGTGAAGCATGGTAATGTAGATAAATGAACAAATAATATTATAGAATAGCCAAATGAAAGTCTAACATGGTATTAGAAATTCAAATCATGGATAATGAATACAATTAATTTTTTTTTGGTGTTTTGAATTATTTGAATGTTTTTGTATTTTGAAATTTTGTATTATTTTTGGTTATTTTTAAAATAAGCTATGTACAATCAATCATAAGAAAATTATGTATAAGAAAGACTGAGAAGAAATGATACTAATTGATGAGTCTCATAAGAGAATCCCTATCATGGTGTCTTGTATCAAGGAGAGGGATCATGCATGATCATGGAGCATGATGGAATAGCTGAGACTATATCTATGAAAGCTATGTATGTTGTAAGTGTTTAGAAATCTCTATAATGAAAACTGACTATGGGGTGCCCATGTAACTCTGAGAAGTGGATATAACTATAAGGATGTTAAGACCCATCTGGTGGTAGGATAAGCTCTCTAAACATGTGATCTATGTGTGGAGTCATGAGACTTGAATGATACTACCTTGGGTATGAACACTATAGATGGAAATTGTTTAGAGTCCTAAATTGTGGTTTCTTTGAAAGAGGCCTTTGTGGAAGTATATGAAATCTCTATATTTGTGAGGGAGACCTCAACCATGTCTAAATATTAACTTTAGGGAGAACTGTAACTAGTGGAGAAGCTAAAATTAGTGACTATAGAGTATTATAAGGATCTAAAGTGGGTAGTGGTAACTCATATGTAACTCCACCAACTATAACAACCTATTTAGTGTGAATGAATTTCATGCATCTATGAACTATAGAAGGTAATGCATGAAGTTTCTGACTCCATGGTCAATCAATTAACATATCAAGGAATCCTACATTAGGAACAATAGTATATATCATGGCCACATGTGTTGGAATAACCTATAAAAGAAGTAAAATTTCACCTAATGAACTTTATATGTGCCCATTAAATCCACTAATAACTATGTCTGTTAGGGTAATATCCTACTCTGAATTTCCCAAATGCGACAGTAATGTCATATTGCACATGTTCACAATGGATCCAATTTTTAGAGTACACTATGAATGGGATGATGATTAATGTAAGCTCTAATAAGGAGTGCATGGTAATCTGAATCATTCTCAACTATCTCTTACTCTGAGAAGGACATGGAAGGTTTAGCTCAAACTATAGAATTATACACATTAATCATGTTGCTCAAAGGATGTGACTCCATTGAAGGTGCATGACATGTAGATGGTGGAGGGTGTGCATGATATTCATGGTGAACACATGATGCGTCCCCTATCTCTTATTTAAAATGTTATGGTAAAGGATCTAATAAAAAATTTAGAGCTTTGTCTTGTGTTTGCTTTATCTGAGGATCAACTAGAGTGCTAATGTCAATAAGGTTTCCATATATCAAGTCTTGTATCTTATGTTTCAAACTAATGCATCTACTTATTATATGGTTTGGTGCCCTATGAAAATCATAAAACTCATTCTAATCGTATCCCCTTTCAAGAGGCTTTGTTGTGTTAAATTATTGAATAAGAGGGAGAGATATGATGTTACATTCTAATAGCTACTGTAAGACTTTGTCTAGAGATACTGGTAGAGTGGTAAAGGCTAACCAAGGAGGTGTTGATAAAACCACTTGCTGAGGAGCATCTGAAGCTACATTAATTATAGGTTGATTTTGACTTTTGTTATCATTGACTTTTACTATTTATGGGACTCTATTGTTACTCTTATTTATTGTTTTTGATATGATTTATACTTGAGTTTTCCCATTGAAATTAATTTGAATTCCATTTCCTTTAGTGTATGACATATCTCAGTGAAGAAAGAGAATATTTTAAACATTATTGACTCATATAAAGAAGGTTAAAGACTTTGTTTAAAGAGATCTTGTAATTATTGATTGGTCATGGGGCTTGTCATTTTATCCAAGATAGTCTTATATCGAAGAACATAATCTGTGAGATGCTCATTTGACCTTTGCTTTTGTTTTGTAACTTAGACATAAGAAACCTTTCCACCTATGTTAATTTTAAAGTGAGCTAGGAACATGTCAGCTAAAGGATTAAATGTGTTGAATGACTAATTTGATAGACTATAAAACCATTATAAATTGTAATACTTTCTACTCCCCATAAATATCTTGGTTAGTAACCAATAATTTAGAGCATAATCAAATCTTGTTGTGTGAAAATCTCTCAAGTGTGTCTCTAAATCACCCTTGACATCATATAGTGCTAGCTTGGGTTAAATAAAACTTAGTGGTAAGGGTGTATAAGAATAATGACATGTAAATGGTCTATGTAGTAGAGAAAAAGAATCTAAGGCCTATGTAGGTATAGAGGCACCTTGATCAAGATGTATCACCTTAGATTGAAGATATATTATATCTCTCATAAGGGAAGCCACATTGGGAGACAAAGTTTTACTAGCTATAACTGGTAGTGCCTCATAAGAAGGTTGGGATATTATAGGGGGTTGTTGAGACATAGTTTCCCTTATAGTGCCATTAATAACTAGTTTCTCTAAAGGAATGGAAGACTCAACTCGATTAACATTTTTAATTTTCATGATAGATTGTAAGATAAGAGTATGATCTAAGGGTTGTTCCCCAAGTCTTTCTTTAAAACTTTATAGAATCAAGTATTTATTGATGACAATACCATTATCAAAAATAGGTGGAAGTGGATCAAGAACCTAATGTGGTGGGTCATGAACATATATGTGTGTATTATAATTGTTATTCTCATACTTCTCATTATCAAAATTATTATCATGGAAATTAGTGTAATCTAGATATATAATATCTATAGTAGGAAGTCGAGTTGGTTATTTATCCATGGTATATGGTAAAGTTAAAGTAAACTAGGGTGAATTTAGGAGGGTTTTCACTAATTATTGAACTTTGTATCAAAGGAAGAGATGAAAGGAGCTTAGGTGCCATAAGTAAAAGAACTTGATTAATGAAAGAAAATATTAAACAAATATAATCTAAATAATGAACTGGAATATGCATAAAAAGGATATGAATCTTACAAACATGTAAGGTGATACCTCAAGAAGTAAAGGGACCTAGTATATATAACTAAGGTTTGAAATAAAATGATTTTCAAAATTACTATGGTAAATTTTAAAAATTAAATGTGAAAATCTAATTTAAATATGTAGGAAAAACTTATAAAAATACTAGAAAAATATTGGGACCTAGTATAGTAAACTAGGGTTTGAATGAAATTATTTTTAAAATTAATAAGCTAAATTTAAAATATAAATTTGAATTTATAATTTAAATATGCATTGAAAATTATAAAAATATTGGAAAAAATTATCAAGGAATTTTTCATAGTGTTTCTAGGGTTTCTGTGTGTAAATGAAATCAGGTTCACCAAATGATTTAATTTCTTTGGGACTATTGGATTTTTATCCTATTTTAATTAAGGGTCTAGATTAATAAATCAATAAATAATATTTAAATAAGTATAGTCTTGATTTGTATAATTTATCTATATTTTTAACCTTTCTAGAAAAAGCAATAAATAAGGAGGAAATATAACTTATCTTAAAATAGGCTAAAACGACTGTTGTAGGGTCTGAAATTGGATGTGCATTATTGGGATAGTTTAACAAATTAGAATATTCATTAGGTGAAAGGATAGACTTCCAAAAAGATGATACTTTAGGGTTTGGAGTTGTCCTCTTCTACTACTGTTGTCTAAACCAGTTTTTATGATCTATGTTTTTTGTCTTCTTTATTTTATTCCTATGTGAGCTTGTCTTTGAAATTTTGAAAGTTGAATGTCAAATTTTTTTGATATAGATCTATTTTAATATTTAAACCTTAACCCACTATCATGATTGATAAATGGGATTCAAATCACCTAAAAGGGAGGGGAGGGTTAGTGTGTGTAGGATGCACTGAACATATGATCCACACCCCTCATGTGGGCACACTGCCTATATACTAATATTTCAAAGAGAGATAAAGCTATATGTAGTTCTCTCACCTAATGTGCTTTATGTAATAGTATGATTTGGATGAAAAAAATTCTAAATTAAGAGTGCTTGAGGTGGCTAGTGACTAGTATGAGAGTTTCAATATGTTTACAGCTATGTTGGTTGACTATATGTAGAGAATAAGGAAGTTTGCCTAAGTAGTTTTCCTATAATCTTGCTTAATTTATAATATTTATCACCCCCATTTGTAAATGAAATTTTAATGGGATTTTATAAAGAACTATTGGTCATGGGTTAAATGTATTCACATTAGGTTGACATGATGAAGGATAGGAATAAAATGAAATTGACCATTTGGGCTCAAAGCGTGATTAGACAAGAGCACCAAAAATGGGACACCCTAGGGTCCAACACTATAGTCCAAGTATGGTGCTCCTATCTTACTAGCTCAAGATCTTGGGGGATAGGATTGGCCTGATAAATTAAGTCTGGCTGAGTTAGAATCAAGTTTCAGGAGTCTATGGTTGACTAGTAATGAGCAAAAAAAGGTGTTTAGAAGGGTCACAAAATCATGTAAGAACCTATGGATTGGATGTGACAAGCCACACTCAAACTTCCAATTTTGACATTTTATATGACTACACTTGTGAGTAATGGTAAATGTGTGCCAATTCTACAATAGATAAGAATATTACAAATTAATTCCATTATAAATGATAATAATTAGTATGTTTAAATTCCAAAAAAAATGAGAATATTGATCCTATCTTAAACATAGTATCAACATTGCTTCACCTTATCCATATAATAGAATAGACAATAATAACCACAAATAAGAGATGTGTTTTTTGGCACTATCAGTTAATCCTAACATACACAAGACATGATCAATATTATTATCTTATGTAGAATGGTAATATTCCCATCTACACAAGATAAAAATATTGATCCTATCTTGTGTAGAATGTGATTAATTGATAATATTTATAATATCTCAATGTGAATAATGGGAAATGTGTGCACATTCTACAAAATCTAAGAATGGATATGGGATGATTATAAATATGATGATAATATTGAATCTATAATATTATTGGAATTGACATTACTTTGTGGCATCCCACATAATAGAATAAAGAATAATAGTCATGAAGAAGAGATGTGTCTTTTGACACTATTAATTAATCATATTTTAAATAATTTAATAATATGGATCCTAAATTATGTAGAATGGTATTAATTGATAATACTCATAATATATAAATGTGAATAATGGAAAATGTGTTCCAATTATACACAAGATAAGAATATTATCAAATAATATTATTCTCCACAAGATAACAATGGGTACTTGCCCATTATAAACAAGATAAGAATATTAATCCTATCATGTTCACGATGTTGATAGTGATTTATGGTATCCCATAAAATAAAATAGAGAATGGTCATGAAGAAAATATGTGTACTTTGACACTTTAAATTTAATATTGTATTTGTTTTTAGTTATTAATTGAAAGTAAAATAGATCCTTCCATCCATATCCATATCTTGATCATGTACTCGAGCTATATCTATATTGTAATTGATATTTGTATGAATTAAATATATTTGAGTTATATGATATTATATATGTTATCTCTTATCAATGTTTTTATCATTTACAATTAGTAAAATATATGTTAGATTAAGTTAACAAATACACTTCCCCTATATGATGTCAACTGAGGCATTCAAACTATTAACCCACAACTTAGTGTAGATTTATGTCAACATATATTGGTTCTATCTTGTGTAGAATGGGTTAATTTATAATATTATGAATATCTTATGTAAAATGGGCATGTGATTATTATAAACAAGATAAGAGTATTTATCATATCTTGTGTAGAATGGGCTTAATTGATAATATTCATAATATCTTTTAAAGATTGGGTAATGTATGATCATTCTACACAATATAATAATATTATAAATTGAGCCCATTTTACACAAGATAATAATGGGCATGCACCCATTATAAACAAGATAAGAATAATATTTATATCTTGTTTGAGGTATCAATAGTGCTTCATGACATCAAATATAACATAACAAAAAAAGTCATTAAGATGAAATGTGTATTATGACAATATGAATGGAATATTGTATTTAGTCTAAGTAGTGAATAAAAGGGAGAATTATATATATTTCTAGTAGTGAATTAATTATAATACTTTAAAATCCCCTAATTGAGTATACAAGTAAATTGTGGAAGCCTACAATCATATCACACCATAAAACATCTACACATACTTCATGTCATTGAAATTTCATCACAGAATTCCATAAACAAAACAAAGAAGATTATTCATGAAGAAGATACATGTCTTTTGACATGATCTATTTAGCCCATTCTATACAAGTTATGATCAATATTATTATCTTGGGTATACTATGGATAGCTTAAGCCCATTACATAGAAGATAAGATAAATATTATTGTATTATTCTTATTTAATTATAACATAAATAAAAGTGGCAATTTTTTCTACATATAATAGTAAAAAATTATTAATTCTACTCATATTTTATTGTCAAAATAATTTACAGGTTTATATGATTAAATTAATGGTAATTAAAAATTATATCTAAACTTTAATCAATTCATGTATGGCTCAAATTTATTTTCTACCTTACTTTTATTATATAATAAAAAATAAATTATTTAGTTATTTTAAATATTTTGTATTGAAAGGAAAAAATGATATTTAAATCTTATCCTTGATCCCATAATAGAGGTTAATGATAGTTCATTGATATCAACTCTTTGAATTATGGAATTATTCAAAGAAAAACAAGCCCATTTTTTTATAACTTACTATATTATTTGATGCCTACCATTTTTTATGGTTTAATATTGATTAATATACCTTTTGATATGTAATAGGTCATATTTTATTGAATATCCCAAAAAAATGTATATTATATAGTTGCAACACTAATAAAAGTGTAAGTTTTATCTGTATAAACTAGATAAAAACTATTTATTTTATTTCTATTAATTGTTATATTAATTTAAAGTTTTACATTTGTTAAATGGAAAAAAGTTATTTAATGTGTTTTTCAAAAAAATAAAATAAAATCCTCTATTAATTTGATTTATATTAGTATGCTTTTATTTTTTTGAGTTTTGATAGTGGCATGTCTTTTATTAAGACAATGATCCACTAGATTTGAATTATTTTATGGATATTTCAAATAGTTTTTTTGTACTACACTAGACATTCAAATTACAATGTAACTTGGAAAAGTACAAACTTAAAACTATAAAATCATGTTGTATTGATAAATGTCATTGAAATCATAATCCAACATAAATCTAATAAATTGGAAAATGCTACCAAATTTTTATTTTATAGTTTTATGGAAAGATGTTTTTAATTTTGAAAATCAGCATGGTAATTAATGCCATGGGTATTTTTCAAAATTTATAAATACCATTCTCATATTTTTCACTAAATTTTTTCATAATATGATATTTTATTAAATAATAGTATTTAATGATTCAAGTTTCTTTCCTCAAGTTTTTTGAATCAAGCGAGCAATGAAATCCAATGAGAGTTAGAAATAAAGGTAGAGCTATTAAAATATCAATGAGGCTACCACATATAATGAGAGTGTACTAGTATTGACACAATAGATAGAAAGAAATAAACTAGTTTGATGGATATAAATATCAGTTGAGGATAATGATACCACAAATAGAGGAATAAATATAACATCAAAGTTTTATCTTTAGTCGGTATGAAATGGAATAAGTGGAACATAAATTTTAGTTAGAAAATAGAGGAATAGATACAACATCTACATACAATGACAAATATAAATAGATGTGAAGCTATTCAAAGGTATTTGATGTAACCACATGGAATGAGAGTGTACTAGCATCGACATGATAGACACAAAGAGATGAATGGGTTTTATCTATACCAACATTAGTGAAGGATAGGGATGCCACATAGAGAGGAATACATATAAAATCAAAGTATTTTCTTTAGTTGGCACAAAGAAGAATAAATACAACATCAAATTTAGTTGAAACAGAGAGGAAAACATACAACATCTATATCTAGGTTTTAGCCTTTGTAATTATATCTTATTATTATTATTATTTAAAATTTTAAAATAAATAATAATGACATGAAAATTATATTCAATTTTGATATTCAAATTTCAATTGTAATCTAACTTAAACATTCATAAAAATAATGGCAATGATAAATACATGTTGTAAACTCCTTTTAAATATTTTATTGAGTTTTATCTTTATTTTAAGCTATTTTGACTCTTATCTGTCTCAAAATGTATTTTCACAAAAAAATAATTGTTATAAATTTATTCCTTGTATACTTAAGACTTTTCCTTTCCCTTAAATATCAAATACAAAATTTTGAAATCATTATAATGAAATTTTATCCAAATTGTGATATTTTGAATTATATTTTGGTCAACACTTAAATATATTATTAGTCAAAGACATACTTCTTTTCTCTAATTTTAAATTTCTTTTGACTTCTAATTCTTGTGTATATGCAAAAGTATTTTTTTTATGAAAAGATAACTATAATAAATTGATTTTCATTTTGATAATAGTAATTACTCATTTTTAAAATTTCACTCATATCATATAACTTATGCTTGATATTTATTTATTTAATCTATAATAATACTTTTTCCTCTATAAATTTGAACTTGTAACATATAACTTACAATTGATATTTATCATTTTAATTTATCTGTTCATATTATAGCATTAAAGGTAATGTCCCCATAACCTCTTTCAAAAAATTGTATTTATTAATGATTGGAGGCCTATATTCTACACAAGATAATAAACTTGAATTTTTAATTAATAAAATTCTTATATGCCTGTGTATAATGGGCACATGCCCATTCTATATAGGTCTAAACTTATATTAATAAAATTATTAATTAAGAATATAATATTCCTATACTTTGTATAATGGGCATGTGCCCATTCTACACAAGCTAATAATATTGGATTCTTAAATCATAACATTCATATGGTGTTTATAATACACATGTTCCCACTCTACACAAGCTGAGAATATTAGATTCTTAAATGATAATATTATTATCATGTGTATAATGGGCATGTGCTCATTCTACATAAGATACATAAATAATATTGGACTATCTTGTGCACATGGGACATGTGCCCATTCTATATAAGATAATAATATTATGAATTAACATTTAAATATTCTTAGCATCTATTGAATGGGCATGTGCACATTTTACACAATAATATATATAAATAATATAAACCTAACATTTATAGAACTAAAATATACCCATTTTACACAAAATGATATATTAAGAATATAAGCCTATCATGTATACAATTGAAATGTGCACATTCAACACATGATATAAAATTAAAAATTTATGTAATATTTTTCAATTCTCATAATTTTCTTATCTTGTATAGAATGAACATGTGCCCATTCTACATAATTTTAAAATATTATGAGCATTGAGGAAAACGTGTTCATATTATGCCCATTATTTTTACTTAGTGAAGGTAAATGTGAGGTTTTTAAAAAGCCCACAACATTGTAAAAATGAGAACAAACACACACACACACACACACACACACACACACACACACACACACACACACACACACACACACACACACACACACACACACACACACACACACACACACACACACACACACACACACACACACACACACACACAACACCTATATCATTGGCACACTCAATAATATGAAACCAACATGAGGCAAAGTCCCTAATAACAAGTTAAACTACAAGAAACCTTTAAAAACACTTGAGTGAAACTTCCTCAATAAGATTACAACTAGAGAGAGGAATATATGGATGCATAAAAATAACTTTCAACAAACATATGATCACCCTAAGTTTTAAATTGTAGCACTCTAAGGTTCCCCATAATGGTTTTGACTAGTTCTAGACTAGGTCCCCCAACCAATGATGAAACAACAAATATTGGAACACTATGGATCTTAAAAAAAATAAGGTGTAAATAATTTCCATACCTAGGCAAACACTTTAACCATCCAAATAAACACAAAACACATTCTTCATAGGTATAATAATAATAATAATAATAATAATAATAATAATAATAACAATAATAACAATAATAATAATAATAATAATAATAATACTATCAATTAAGAATTTGATATTCATATCTTGTGTAAAATAGCCATGTGTCCATTCTGCATGAGATAAAAAATATTATGAGAATTGAGAAAATGTGTTCATATTATTCCCATTCTACATAGGTCTAATAATAATAATATCAATTAAGAATTCAATATTCCTATATTGTGTATAATGAGCATGTGTTCATTATACACAAGTTAATAATATTAGATTATTAATTAGTAGTATGCTTATCTTGTGTAGATTAGGCACATGTTCATTCTACACAAGATATGGAACTAAAGTTTTCATATTATGCCCATTCTACATACATATAATAATAATATTATTATTATCAATTTTTAATCTATAATTCCAATCTTGTGTAGATTAGGTGTGCATCCATTCTACATAAGCTAATAATATTAGATTATTAATTGATAATACTTTTATCTTGTGCATAATGGGCACATGCCCATTCTAAATAAGATAAGAAAATAATATAGGTCTATCTTATGTATAATCTTAAAGTGTCCATTATATACAAGATATATTAGTAATATTGATTTTTTTTAAGAGTCTTATATTCTTTCATGCCCATTCTAGACAAGATATATTAATAATATTATAGGTCTATCACGTGTATAATTCTACACATGATATATAAGTAAGAATAGTATTGTCTTCCTGCTCAATGCTCATAATAATTATTATATTTTGTATATTAATATAGGCCTATCACCATTCTACACAAGATATAAATATCATAAGCATTGTGCAAAATTGGCTCATATTATGTGATTATATGCATGTCTAATAATAAGAATATTATCAATTATAAATATAATATTTATATCTTGTGTAGAATGGACATGTTCCCCTTTCACACAAGATAGATTTTTGGATTCTTGATTGATAATATTATTATCTTATGTATAATGGGTGCATGACCATTCTACACAAGTCTATTATAGTAAAGTAATATATGCCTATGTTATGTATAATGAGCATGTGCACATTATACATGATATATTATGATTATTCGATTCTTTATAAGAAGCCTATGTTCTTATCTTGTGTAAAATCAGCATGCAACCATTATACACATGATATATTAAGAATATTGGGTTAGACTTGGTCAATGCTCATTATTATCTTGTATAGAATGGGAATGTGCCTATTATAAACAAAACAACAATATAGGCCTCATAATTTTTATATAAGATAATATTCTTAATATATATTATGTATAATAGGGGCATTCCCATTCTACACAAGATAGGCCTATAAGAATTTTGCCCATTATACATAATATTAGTTTTGAGTAAGAAGCCAATATTTTCATCTTGTGTATAATGGGGGCAAGCCTATTCTATATAAGATAGGCATATAATATTCTTTCCCATTATACATACTATGAGAATTGGGATAAAAGAAAATATTCTAAATATATATTTTGTAGAATAGGCACATGCCCATTATTCATAAGGTATATTAAAAATTATTTTCCTATATACTTATGTATAGTGGCATAAATTCTTATCCTATAATTTATCGTATGTTGACAGGATTCTTCATGAAAATATTATCACTCAAAAGTGTACCCTTGGAAGAACATGTGATTTTTATCACTCCTATTGACACAATGGAAAGTATCTAAGGTATGAGACCTTATATTGGAGAGAATATTGATATGAATGTCTTTTTCCATTTTTTACACTCACCTATTTATCTCTAAACTCTCTAATTTTATGCTTTTTTGACTAGGAAAAGGGTAGAAGAAGTAATACTAAAGCTCAAAATGGAAATGAAAATTGAAAATTGGGGTGATGCACCAATATTAAAGTCAAGTATGCCTCTAATGGACACACTTTGGAAACTTAATAAATTTCACACATCCACTTCATATTCATATAATGACTCTTGAATTATTATTTCACATATAAGTCTAGACAAACAGTCACACTAGCCTGAAAGGAACGATCAATGGTTGAATTCACTTCTATATTAGGTAAAATTTAGACTTAGAAACTTTATATGACCTAAAATAATTCTCATTTACTGCATAAAGGTTATATATTCATACATAAAAATAGGAAAAATAATAATTCACTATGTTACATCAATGAACATTAAGAACACACTTCATGAATAACTAAAAAATGGAGGAAAATTTAGTTCTTTATTGCTTCAAAGGTGAAGCAGTACAAATTTTAGTAAGCCAAAATCATAATCTCCATAATAATTTAAAAAATTAATGTACATATAGAAAGTAATAAGAGAGAGAGAGAAGACAAGAAGCTCCAAATTCATCCCTATTATTCCTACTTCAATTAAATCCAACTCTAACTTTAACTCCAACCCAATTTTCCAAATTTCTTCCTCGAGTTCCAACGTAGTAAATTTGGAGTTTAAACCTTTTTTTGCCTTGAAATATGGCATGGTAGTAGAGAGAAATAGGTTTTAAAAAAATCAAATTTTATTTCATGTGTTTGAATATTTTTCAACTTGAAGAGATGTTTGACTATCTTCAATTAATTTCTTTTAAACTTGCAACATGTATTGAAATCTTTTTGATCTTAAGTTAACTCCTTTTGATATTTCATGCATCTTCAATTTTTAATTAATTTACCTTTATTTGTATATTTTATTTTTACTTGACTTATCTTTCATGAATATTGGAGTTTCACTTTATTTATCTCAGTTTCATCTTGCATGCATGTTTGACTTCTTAACTTTTCTAAAATTAGCCCAGGTGGGGCGTAGTAGGAGAGAGATTTCATGATGATGTTGTAAGGAGTTATTTTCATGAAATTAGGGAATAAAATATTAAATAAAACTTAAATTTCAATTATAAACATAAAAATAGACATCAAGACATCAAAATAACATCCATGTCAAATTTTAAGATATTGAATTTAATAAAACTCAAAATATGGACTTTTTGGTGTTTCCTAGCTTGCTCTTTCTCATTTTGGAATAGCTATAGGTATGTGTTTTACCATTATATTGAGTTTTATGAGGGGTAAATACCTATTTTTTTTGAATTAGGACCTTTAATAACACATAAATCATTCAAATCATTGTATGTCTTCAAAAATTCTCTTAAACCACTCAAAAATTGCCTTTTTTGACTATCTCTCTTGCTTGCTTACAACCCTAATACATGTAACTTTTCATTTATACACTATTTTCATAATTTTTTTTATTTATGAATTTTTATGAAGGTTTCTTATACCCCATTAGATCTCACAAAAAAATTATTTTTTAGCACAGAACTCAAAAATGCAAACATACCTCCTAAAATCAAGCCATTGAGGTTTAAGAAGTGTTTTAGAGCACATATTATTATTGATAATTATTCATAAACATAATAAAATATAACCTAAAGTAAATTTATGTAATATTTAATTTATAGGGGCACCAAACTAATTATAATACCATTTTAACCAAATATTATTCACCTTCATGTATCGAACATTTAAAAATTGCCTTCCTAAGCTTGCAACTAGCTAGTTACATGAATAAAAGGAACATTGTAAAATTTTGGAATTTTAATTTGTTCTTAAGCATGTTTATATCATTATTAAGGTTTTATTATGTTTTTTAGACCTTTTGAAATCTTCACTCCATTAATGGAGTCTTCTTGAAAACCTACACATAAACAACTTTGACTAATGGTGGTAAAATTATCAAAAAATAGTTAATACAAATTTGAAACTTATGATGATTAAAATCATTTAATGAAATCATAAATAAAAAATTACTTTCATAGTATTATTATTTATTCATGTCTCCCATGAAATAAAAAAGAGAAGAATAGTCATTAATAAGGGATGTGTCTTTTGACACTTTGAATGTAATATTTTATTTATTTATAGTAGTGAATGGAAGAGTGAACATTGTGATATCCCAACATGAACTTATATAAAAATATATTCACTTTTATTCAATTCCTATGAATTTATAGAAATTGAGTTACACATCATTACTTGAGTTATATATTATCAATGTTCTATACAGTTATGCTTAATTCAAGATGTATGTTATATTGATATAACAAACATTATTATCTTAAGATATCAACACTAATTGAGATATTATAATTATTAACTCATAAATTATCATATAATTTATGTCAATATTTTGTGTCTAGGTATGAGAGAGAGAGAGAGAGAAAGACAAAGACAAAGAGAAAAAAACACCCAAGTTGAAAACTAGAAGTGGATTAAGGATAGATAGAATATACATAATGAATAAGAAAAGTTGGGAGATGTAGCATTGGTTTTGTAAATCCCATCAGGTGAGATGAGTGAGGATGTCATGAAATCTTATGCCAAACATCTAAGATTTGGCCCAATCAGACTTGTTATAAATCCTTAGGCAAAAGTACTTAGGTATTTAACAATAAAAAATCAAAATCATGATGAGGAAAATAATCAATAAAAATATTAATGCATTAAATGATTTAATAAAAACTAATAAAAAATGGTAAAAAAATAAATGACATAAAATGAGAAGTGAAAATTCATAAACTAACATTACAAGCTGGCTAAATAAACCATAATAAGCATGATTAAAAGAATATATGGTAGGATTAAATGTACAAACCACATTTAAATAAATTAACAACATGAAAAAAATTAAATTCAAACAAAATTTATATAAATAAAAATCACCACTCATGAAAATTCATAAACAATCTTCCATCATATCTAAACTCTAGCATAATAAATCTACAACTTAAAAATTTTAGGAAGTGAAGATGAAATAAAGAATATGGAATCTCCAACAATGGTTGATGATGTAGTACTATTTATTCCAAATAACAAACATGTCATTCTCAAATCCATAACACCATACCCCCAGGGGGAATTCTTGACCATTCCATACCATGTATGGAACCTATAAGACAATTTTAAATATATACATGTAAACATTATAGAAATTGACCGTACAAGCCTAATATAGGAAGATCAGAGGGATCTGACCTGGAAGGTTCCAATAATAGACACATTGGAATGGACTACCCATGAACACTATATAAGGAAAATTAAATTAGATGCATAAGGCAATTCACATACTTATACTTAACCTCTAGAACCATCAATATCCTACTTGGACACATTCACATTGGCATTTTATTCTTGGAACAACCACACCAAATTACCATGATAGATATTAAATGAGTGATTTAAATGATGAGGGAAGGATATATTATTCAAAAATATTAAAATAAATGGTTTTTAAAAGGAAAGGAATCCACCTTAGATACATGACCCAAACATTATAAGTATGGGGATCCCTACTAGAACATCCCAATTTGAGGTGTTATCTTCAAAAATATAACAAGTACTTATCGTATAACAAATGAAATATATTTGATTGTTATTATTATATATTAAGTAAAATAAATGAGTAATAAAGGACACATGTTTTATCCATACTAGAAAAGGAAACATGGTCAATAGGAATCAACTTACCACAAATGGAAAAGATAAAAATACAACCACATCAATAACAAAAAAAATATAAAAATGTCCAACATCCAAAAGATAGAAACAAAAAGGTAAAAGAGTGAGATTTATTGTCTCCAAATTAGATATAATTTTAGAATATTTATCATACCTAGTGGTAGAATAAAAATAAGAACCATGGGATAACCCATAAATATCTATAAAGCTTGTATTTTAGATCTATATGAGTTAATGAGATTTGATTTATGTGCCATTATAAATGTTATTTATTATAGTTTTTTTGATAATTTAATCTTAATAAATGTATTTTATATTAAGATAACAAATAAACTTCTCATGTATGATGTCAATTAGGGCATTCAAACTACTAACCCATGACATAACATAGAGCTATTTCAACTATTAATTTTATCTTGTGTAGAATGGGGTTAATTGATAATATTATTAATATATTTTGTAGAATTGGAATGACCTTATTATAAAAAATATATAATATTATTTATCATATCTTTTGTAGAATGGGATTAATCAATAATATTTGTAATATCTTGTGAATATTGGGAAATTTGTGCCCATTCTACACAAGTAAATAATGGGCATGTGCCCATTATAAATAGGATAATAATAAATTTCCTATCTTGTTTGAGGCATCTAAAATTCTTCAAGTCATCCTATAGAACATAACAAATAATAATAGTCATGAAGAAGAGATTTGTCTTATGACACTATGAATGTAGTATTATATTTCATTTAAGTAGCAAATCAAATATAGAATTAAAGGTATTATTAGGGAGATTTGTATCTAATTTTAGTAGTGAATTAAAGGTGAAGCTTAAAAATCCCCTAATAAAGTGTAAATGTAAACTATGAAATCTTGCATTCATATCGTGGCATAAAAAATCTACACACATACTTCATGTTATTAAAATTTTATCATGCCATCCCACATAATATAGCAAAGAAGAATATTCATAAATAAGATATATGTCTATTTAGACTATGTATTAAGTCCATTATACACAAGATATGATCAATATTCATATCTTGTGTGGGATGGGAAGCTTAAGCACATTCTATAGAAGATAGGTTCAATATTTTTATCTTATTATTATTTAATTGAAACACAAATAAAAGCAGAAATTTTATTTGTGTATAATGGTTAAAAGTTATTAATTTTATTCATATTTTATTGTCAAATAAATTTATAGGTTTATGTGGTTAAATTAATGGTAACTAAAAATTATATCTAAAATTTAATTGATTCATGTATGACTCAAATATTTTTTCCACCTTACTTTTTTTATATAATAAAAATCAAATTATTAAATTATTGTAAATATTTCCTATTGAAAATAAAAAAATGCTCATCAAATCTTAACCTTGAATCCATGATCAAGGCTATTAACAATTTATTGATATCAAAAGATTGAATAATATAATTATTCAATGAATAACAAGCCCACTTCTTTTTATAACTCTAAACATAGGATGAGAGTTTATGCCTACATTTTTTATGGTTTTATTAATATATATTATAATACTTTATAGGTCATATTTTCCTAAACGTCCAAAATAATTGTATATTACTTAGTTACAACACTAATAAAAGTGGAAATTATATTTGTATACAATCATTAAAAAATATTAATTTTATTCAAATTTAATTATTAAATTAATTTAAATATTTATGTCGTTAAATGTAAAAAAATAATTTCATGTATTTTTAAAAAAAGGAAAATAACTTCCACTATTAATTTCATTTATAGTAATATGCTTTTTATTTTTCAAGTTTTGACATTGATAGGTATTTTGTTAGGACAACTCTCCATTAGATTTGAGGTACTTTGTGGAAATTTTAAATAGATATGATCTACTAAAATATATGCTTAAATTATAGTGTAACTTAAAAAATTACAAGATTACAACTATAAAATCATGTATTTACAAATGTTATCAAATTGACATATGTAATTAAAACCTAACAAAGTGACAAATGCTGGTAGATTTTTAATTTCATTATTTCATGACAAGGTATTTTTAAATTTGAAAATAGGCATTGTAATAAATTCCATGAGAATTTTTTAAACTTTGAAAATACAATGCTCATATTTTGGGTGGATTTTTTTCATAATCTGATACATTATTAAAAATAATATATTTAATGATTTAAGTTTCTTTCCTCAATTTATTATAAAGCAAGAAATGAAATCCAATGATAGATATAAAGAAAGGTATATTTATTCAAATATTAGTGAGGTTAACAAATAAAATAAGAGTTTACTTTCATTGACATAATAGACAAACATTGATAAACAAGTTTGAGGGATATAAAGATTGGTTGAGGCTAGTGATACCACATGGAGAGGAACGAATATAACATCAATGTTTTATCTTTGATTGGTACAAAGTGGAAGAAATGCAACATTAAAATTATTTAGGTAAGATAATAATATGTCCAACATCTATGTCTAATGACATATATATATATATATATATATATATATATATATGTGAAGTTATTCAAATTTATATGATGTAACCACATGGAATTTGAGTATATTAGAATTGACATGAAAAATAGAAAGAGATGAATGGGTTTGTTGAATATCAACATTAGTCAAGGATAGTGATGTCAAATAAGAGGAATAAATACAAAACCAAAGTATTTTATTTAGTTGGCAAAAATAGGAAGAAATACAACATCAAATTTAGTTGGCACAAAGAGTAAAAATGCAACATCGATATATAGGTTTTAACTTTTGTAATTATATATTATTTTTAATTTTTTAAAATTAAAAAATAAAGAACAATGATGTGAAAATTTAATTCAATTTTTCATTTCAAATTGTAATTGTAATTTGATTGAAATATTCATAAAAATAATGGTAATTTTTCATTTTAGAGGAATACATTAGGGAATTGACTAGTATGTCCTATGAAGGAACCAAGACATTCAAAGACCAAATGAAGAAATAGGAGATACATCAATGATTATTCTAAATGAATGAATTTTTGAAGACTAATAAGAAAATATTCCCATAAGAAGATCTTCCGCTCTACTAGCCAAATATTTATCTTTAAGTCATGTGTTATATGACTCTTAAAGGTAAACACACTCTTATATTTTCCCACCACTTTTTGTTGTTGAATCACTTTATTGGATATAAATTAGTTTACCTTTATTTCTACTTAAGTCCCTCAAAATCAATATTTTGATACATCAAGTGAATGATACTAACCCCATCCTCCACTAAGGTTTTATCCTTCTCCTTTTCATGCATGGCCAAGCCCTGCATGGTTGGGAGGTCCCCCAAGGGGGTTCCTCCTCTAGGGAGGACTCCCTGATGGAGTAACCCACCTTAGGATCCCACCAACCCTTTGAGTATAACCCTACCCTAGCCATGTCTTTGAAATCCCCTCTTGATGACCTCCCCCTCAAGTTGTTCATTCCTAAACCTATGCCAATCTCCCTTGATTTGGGCACCTACCTAGAAAGGGAAATCCATTATGTCTAATAATATGGAAAATAAAAAATTTTAACAAGTGAAATTCAACTCCAAGGTTCAATAAATAGGGATGGTGCTTGCTAAGCTCATTCAAGATTGGAATACTTCGCATAGATAGGTTGATTCTATGGTACATTCTTTTATTTAGTCTACCCAACATGTCCAGACCACTATCTTTTAGTATCATAATATATTGAAATACCCCCTTCAAGGTTCCTCCAAGGGGATCCTCCCTAAGAAATATACATTTCAAGTTAAAGAATAAAACTAACTTTTTATGCCTCTATGTATAACACAAGTGCTCTTAGTGTTTAAGAACACTTCTCATTCTAGAATTCTAGGAATTCATGGCATGAGTAGTATATTTTGGTATTCTATTTACCTATGGTGAAATAGATGTAGATAAAATCAAACTAATCCACAAATTTATATTGATTTGTGGTTGGAAGTCACTATGATCCTTTTGAATTTTGAAGTACCTATGTTGATCTTAGTGAATTATGACCAAAGTTCTATACTAAAGACAAATCTAGATGAATATTTACAGTGAGATCTATAATAAAGTGATTCAGTTAAAAAAGAAGAAAAGGAGAAAGGTACAAACGAAAGAAAATATGTGATTATTGATCCTTGACTCAACCATCATGACAAAGATTTAATTACAATTGAACCTACATTTAACTAGTATATAATGAAAAATAGCATAAGCTCAGATCTCACTATACACTAGGAAAAATTCTAATGATAATATGAATAAATATAAGTAAGAGCTAAATTTAATTTAAATATTTGTTACTACATTTGAATAGCATTTGCATATCCTAATGCAAAAAAAAAAAAATCAAGCAAAATTCAAAATCATTCAAATAATATAGTATAAGCACAAATAAACAACCCTATATCAAAGATGAAAATTTAGAATTCATGAAACCATTCAAATTCAATACTTGGAATAATAAATTGAGAGAGAAGTCATGAAATAATAGACAAATACAAACTCAAACAAAATTTTCAATATTACTTGTTTATATTAATTACTCCAAAGTATAAAAGTTTTGATCAAAAATCCCACCTTTTACCAAATGGTAATAGTACCTTTTATGGAAGATTAAGGTAGTATACTGATCATTTATAAGATACAAATTTGCAAATATAAGGACATATGTCCTTATTTATAGTTATAGAATAAACCTATCTTTCCCAAATGGATTGACCTATAGGAAAATATGCTAACAAACTAGCATATGTCTTTACAAAAGTATATTCCTCATTAAAATATTACAATGCTTTTATAGAGTGGAATATTAATTAACTAGTGGTCCCATTACTAAGGGGATTCCTTGTTCATATTGGAGAATCTCCATAGCTCTTTGATAAGATCCAAATCAATAACTAGCTTCAAGAGATAGACATCCTTTTGGTCAACTAGGTCATCAAATTCCCTAACATCCCTTGTCTTAGCCTCTTTGATGCTCTTAGCCTCTAAAATTATTTCCTCAGTAGTGAAGATCATGCCCATGATTATATTATTTTCACTACCAGATTGGCAATATCTTTTACTTTTTGCATCACCAAAGTGACTTTGTGATTATATTATTCATCACCAATGATGCCTAGGGATGTAGATTTTGTAGGATTGGTCAACATGGTGCCAAGGAGTTTCTTAATTCTATTAATTAGATCTTCATCATCCTTTAGGACTCTATCCAAGCTTCTTGACCAAGCATTTAAAGATTGAGATAAGCTCAATGGTCATGTAGAAACTCACATTTTCACCAAGTTTGGGGTCATGTTTTTTTATCTATCCCTCTATATATATATATATATATATATATAGAGAGAGAGAGAGAGAGGGATAGATAATAAATGCATGCACTTAAAAATTTAAAAATACTCCCAATCTCAGCTCCAATGATTCATAATAAAGCATTGCTTTAAATCAAATTGCCAAAAGGCAAGATGGTTTCATCGATGTAAAGGTGCAATATTTATCTTGATATCTTTAATTTAATACATTTAAAATTATTTAAATTTCAGATTATATGCATTGATTATACATTTTAACATGATATTCATTGTAGGTTAGTCACTAGAAAATCACTCAAGTTGGACTCACACAAAGGAAAGGTGTGTTATATACACCTAGGTACATATTTATTTTCCTTTAAACTATAAATTTTATTACTATATTAAGGATATGGGTAATGTAGACATTAAATATGAATTATATATCACCTTAGTCTTGTACACTTGGAAAATAACTATCATGGTTGTACCCTTCAGTTCTAAGACCTTTCCACTACTAAAAGGCTTGCATCCATTATCTCTATATTCCAAGTTTATTATATCTTAGTTTAATGATATGTTATTCTTATGACCAGGCCTTTTAAATTTTACAAACTGATCTAAACCTGATCATTATCCTTCTCTACTAGTTTTAGACCTATACTTATTTTATATCTTCCTAAACACTTGCGTCCTAGCTACATACCCATGTCAATGTAGGTGTCCTCATTCCAACTAAGTGTCTTCTACCCAAATCATCATCTAATTTTAGAATGTAACATGTCCATATGTTTGGCATAATTAATTTAGTGTGATATATTTTTAAAATGTATTAGTATGTATACAATAGAAACCCTCATTCATTCCTCACCTAGAAACATACAGATAAATTAGAAGGAAAATTACCAAAAATACTGAAACAAACATTCAAGAGAGAAAACCTACACTATTCATCCTTATTTCCATATCATTCATATGAGTAGTATCCCCACAAGTCTAAAGTATTGAAGGAATGTCCCATAAGCCATATTTTCCAAGTTAAAAGCTAGTCACTATATGTACTTGATTATCACACATTGCATCTTTATGCACACACAATCCAGCATTTAGGTGAGAAATACATAAATATAAGTCCCTATTAGAATTATTGGATATATAGGAAGTGACCATTAATAAAGGTGTCATTGGGGAAACTTGACACCATGTGCCCACTAACTCATTTTCACCATAATCACTCTAAGGGTAAGGGATATAGGTATTGATAATTTTATGAAGAGTGATAATCTATGCACATGATTTGTATACATAAGAAAAGAGGTGATAGAGAAAAAAGTCTATACTGGTCACATCAAGATCTAGTCACTATTTTATATAGGATACCTACATCTAGTTTAGACACCAACATTGATAAAATTTTACAAAAATGATGAAAGCATCAAAGGACACATAATGTAAAATTATATAATATAATAACTATTTGAGGATCCTGATTTAGTCTACTTCCAACTTGTTTCAACCTAAATCTACATGTGTATAGTAAACCAACTATGTACTCTTCTTTTAAATTCATTTCAATAATAACTAATAGTTTTAACTTTCTATTTTTGTCATATCTCATTATTTAAATTTAGGATATTATTTAGTTGAGTTTGTAAATTAATTATCTTGTTATAAGTTTGTTTTTCATCCTTGTGCTTATTTATTTCTATATTTATTAACCTTAGATAACCAACTATAAAAAATGATTTAGGGTTAAACACCTTGCCAAAAAAAGGTTAGTGGGTTCATTATGTTGACCTGACCTTAAGGATCCATCTATTAATGGGCACTTCCTACATATCTAATACTCCAAGGAGGGCCAAATCCATATGTAGTTCTCCCCTAAGTGTTGTCTAGTGTGATCATAAGGGTGAAATATACTATATGTAATGGAATGCAATGATCTATCTTGTAACTTGACAAATACTACTAATGGATTATTATTTGAGTCCTTTATACCTATACTATGATTTCTCATATTAATGATATGAAAATAGGGAGGAATAGGGTAATATAACTTAGTTTTTAAATTTATTGATTGAGCTTGAATATGTGCTTTATTGGTATTTTCTAGATGTGTAATGAGTAGTCTTAAATTTGTATTTACACCACACATTTTGGAATTATATCATGGTAGGGTTAAATAAAATAGTGGGATAGCACATGGGAATGGAAATATGTTTAAATTAGATAAATTATGAGTACTAGAAACATGATAAGAATATAAACACATGCATCGACACAAGTGTCCCTATGTGGGATGTATGTTTCAAGTAGGCTAGGAATTTGATGAGGATATGAAAATAATAACTAAGGATATATATATATATATATATATATATATACATATATATATATACATATATATATATACACACACACACACACACACACACATATATATATATATATATATATATATATATATATACATATATATATATATACATATATCATGAATTAAGCTTTATGTATAGTGTAGGAGATCTAGTTCATAATAAATGATAGGTTAAGACCATAATATACAAATTTAGGCATAATGAGATGGTAAATATGAGCCTTTTGGTAGTAGGAGAGTCTAGAAATAAATTTTAGAGACTTGATAAGTGTTTTTAAAGTATACAATACTGATATTCTATATAAATAAGATTTATAGTATCTATAGGTAGTTTTTATAGTTAGCCCTAAAGATAGAGTTGAGTTAATAGATTATGGTTACACTAACCTTGATAAGGAAAAATGAATGCATACCATAGATCAATAATTGAAATATATATATGATAAAAAATAATATTGAGAGGTGAAATTGGAGTTTTGTGAGGTAATTTCACATGCTCTTATTATCTATCTCTAGAGTTTTACCCTTGATCCAATGCAATATTAATTGGAACTAGATGCAATATATGAGATGGTAAGGTTAGTTGAGTATGAGGAGGAGTTGATGTTGGTGAATTTGATCATAGTGGGAGTCCTCATAATATTATCCTATTTATATGTTCATATGTTTGGTTTATTGTTCTTATCCATCTATTCTACTCTACCATATTTAACTTTCCCAGTAGTTTCTAGTCACCCTAATTACATCCATCATTATAATAGCCTCTTCTTCATCTTAAGCATTTATGAATATATAATAAATGGTATGTGGATCATGATGATATTCAACATTAAAATTCAATTTTGATCCTCTTATATGTGATGTTACTCTAACATTATGATCTTGTAGTATAAACTCATTAGCTAGAAGTATAAATCAAGGCATGTGGGATGTTGCTTTGGTTAATGATGGGAAAATTTTAAATTTTGTCCCACAAACATGAAGAACAAGTGATGCATTATACCTTGTCTATAAATTTTTCAAATTCAATCTACCCTAATCATAATTTGATTAGAAATTTCCTATTTAGCCAAATTATCATGCACAAACTATATGTAATAAGCTAAGATTGACTTGTAAATAACTATCTAAATATATTTAATAAGAAAAGATAAATCGAAGAGAGCCCATTGAAACTTAATGAATTTGGATCTAAAAAAATGGATCCAAAAACCTAGAAATAGGATCACATATAAAATAATATCGATATAAATGGTTCTAAAACCTCTAGGTAATAAACACAATGAAGTATCTCAAACTAGGTCTCTATTTTGTAAGTAATATAATATTTTAATCAATAAATATAAGTAAATGGGGGAAAATTTATAAAAAATATTAAAATGTGTTAGAATCACAACCAATTAGAGTGTGGGGAGGGTGGGGGGGGAGGGTAGATTATTGTGCAAACATTTCATCTAATTTCATTCATCTTTATTTAACCATTCGAACTAGCAAAAATATATAATAATGCATAAAAGAGTAGTCACATAAGCATGATGAAATATATCAACATATGAACACCAAAGATATATATTAAACCCTCATGAGGGATAAAAATAACTATCACACCACTTTTCATACTACATTATATGTAATCAAATAATATTTAGTTGGGTACCAACCCCACAAAGAGCTCCAACCTACCTAGTCACCCACCCACTCAAGTAGTATTTAGTAAGATCCAACTTGTAAGAAGGTTCTAATCCACTAAGTGAATTGGAAAAAAAAAACCACTTCAAGGATAATTTTTTAAGATCCAACCTAAAATTCAGATGCAACTCCCTCTTGACCAAGCACCAACCTAGTCAAGACAAGATTGATCACCTTCACAATACCTTGTTGCTCAAATAATAGATGGTGACCTCTTATTCAACTCTATGTCTACTCTATCCTATATCATTAACCTATAATAAAATTATGATAAATAAAATAATATTATAACAACTATAAATCCTCTCATTCATCTCTCTCTAGACTTATACCCCTCTCAAATAGCCTCTTAGGTAGCCTTGATTAACATGCCTCTTCTAGGCTCACTAGGTCCACTGACCTAGTTATCCACTTGAAAATGATATATTATATGTTTATCATGATATATTTCCTCTTATTATGTTCCTAAATTAACTTTTTATACTCCTTAAATATATTCTTTTATTTTATTATATTCACTCTTATCTAACTAACTCAAACAGGGCTATTAGGCCTTACCTTTATACCACTCACTTGATCTCACCCATCTTGGTAGGAAAATATTATTTAAACACTTTAATTATCCTTATAATATGTACTAATTTTTTTTCTAAAGTGATAAAATCACTCCATAGGTTGTCCATACCCCTTACGGGTGAAAACCTCCATTAGGCCTAAAGGAGACCTAATGTAATTAGGTCTATCTTAAGCACATGTTACACTTCCAGTCACTTGGAACATATTTATCTTCCAAAAATGCTTTAAATAATTTTAATACACATAAAATATACCATTTATATCATCATCATATGTACACATTACTTTTAATTCAAATCAACTACATGAACCATGTTACTAGGCTTACTTGTCATTAGCCCTTTATATATAGGAAAAGTTTATCTCATGAAAATGAAGAATTAAATCACTTTTATTACAAAAAATTCTTGAAAAATTACATTATTATATTATAAATTACCTCATTTTCATCTTAAAATCCATTATACACCTTCAATCAATCTCCAAGCACATAAAAACAATTTTTCAATAGGCTCACTCAGTTTTCCTAAAAATTACCAAAACATTGTAAAGAAACTTTGGATATTAACAAATATAAAATAACTTATCAAGAATAAAAATAAATTAATATTTCATTTTTATACTTATATAACATCCTCATATTCAATATATTACTCAAATATGATCAAAACACCCCAAATGCATATCTACAATATGACCACTTAGAACTGTCTGTAGCTCTAAAAACATAGTTATGAAGACATTTATCTTTATAAATTGTAAGAGTAATTAGAATACATATAATTAAAATAAATATATCCTAAATTTAATATATAATATATTTAAATAGTTATATCTCAAACTCTAATGACAACCATTGGTCTTACAGACCAATCTCTTAAGCTACTCTCACAATCCTCACACAATCTGACAAGCCATTTTGGCTTTCATGTTTAAAATTATCAATATATATTTAAATATTATAATAATAATTAAAATATAATATAAATAAAAAATAAATAAAGTTTTTCATTGGGTACATTTTCTCTTATCATAGGGTCTCATACTCCTCACTTCTCCTGATAAACCTGGAACAATCATTCTTGCCTTATGAACCAGTCATTGTGATCATGACTCTTCACACCTGTAGGATCACTTAATTAAAATTAAAATTAGTTTTTAAGATCATAAATAAACCATATAACAAATTAAATAACAAATATATTTAGGTGAAATGACCAATATACAAAAAAACTGATAAAACTTTAAACCTCACTCTTTTAGTGTCTTCACTCACATAGACAAGCCATCTTAAGAGCACTATTTTCACCATTTAAAATTAAATAAAAATAATTTAAAAAAATTAATATGAGTAATATTTATTTTTTTTAAAAATCAATCAATTTTATGCTTTCCTAATTTTTTTCAACCAATCCCTAATCTCTTTCTCTCCTTAACTAGTTTTTCTCACTATTTCATTCTTAACCAGTTTAGTGATAGGTCAACTTGATTGAGAAAATAATTGTAAAATAGAATATAAATTAAAAAAATATAACCATGTAAATTAATAAAAATTATTTACCTTCAACCTCCATCCATTGTGAAATATTGACTTAGTCAACCCTACCTATAACATTAAATTATTAAGAAACAAGACATTTTATATAAGTTTCACTCACTACTTTGACAAACCAATACCACTTGAAGATTCTTGGAGGATTCATATACATTATAAAATAATAATAATATCCTTATCAAACCATTATAGGTACTTTCAATCAATATTTTCACCATCGGGTCACTATAAGGGTTTTGAGAGGGTTTTGAAATAGTTTCCATCCTTAATGATTATTCATACAACTCTATCCCTTAAACCACTTTCTAATTTTTGGAAAAACTTATTAAGACCCTTTTACATCTATAAAAATTCTTAGCTTCCCATAAAAATTCCAAATGTTCCAATGAGCATCTAAGGATCCTTTTTGAGCTCGCATCTCTTCATTCTACATGCACAAGAGACCTCAAAACATGTTTTATTGAAATCACCTAAAATACATGACATTAGAATTTTTAAAGACCCTTAAAATAACATATTACACCTAAATACATGGTCACATTTTTTCTATCACCTTTAAAACTCATCTTGACCCTTTATTAGGCCATACTAGGTCTCCTTGTGCATTAGGTCTTTGAACTAGTAGTTATGGTTGGTCCTTGAAATCACTTAGAAAGCTATTGAATTGTTATTAAAACATCATAAATTTCATATAAATTCATACCATGATTACACACTATCAACCTTTCTTACACAAGCTTATAATCCATGAAGCCTCATCATACTCTCTAGAGTCTTATGATAAAGTCTATGCCTAGATCCCCAATGAAGGACTTACATATTTAGCTTATTATAAGAGTTACATAACTAAATAAACACATATATATCATGATATTATACCTAAATACACATATTAAATATCATACATCTTCATATGACCATCACCATTCCTTTACAAGCTATGTCCATGCTCAAGGAACTAGGACATCAACCAGACCTAGTAGGTACCACATATTATTGAGATCTTCCTACCATTGTAGATGTAATTTGAAACTTAATCTCAATAAAAATAGCCTCATTATATTCTAAAATATGGATACACACCTATAATCACTCAAGTAATCATACTTCACTATGTTTCTATTTTATTATTTTTAGAATAATGGGGTTTTATTCCTAGTTAAATAAATAGGTTTGGGCAAAGTAAATCAGTAAATAATATGTAGGAATTAAGCATTTGATTTTTGTAAATAGATTTTTATTTTTTCCTTTTCTAAATATAGTAATAAATAAGAGATATCTAACTGAGCTTATTCTGAATGATCCAAACTAAGACAAGATCTGATATTGGAGGAGTAGGATTGAGAAACTATCAAAAACTAGATCCTGAGGTTCATTTTTAGATTAGAAAAGAGTGAAAAAAGTTGGACACCCTACTTTCTGTCACTATAGTCATTTTATGATACTATTGTCTAAGTGGTCTAAGCTTTATGGGTTCTATTCAACAAGCATGTGTTACCCTATTAGTGAAATATCAAAGCTTGAGGAACTCACTGTACATTTATTTTTAATCTTTAAAGCCCTAGGAACTCTTTGTGCTTTAAATTTAATGGAAAATTGGAAATGATAGAGAAGGGGTTAGTGTGTAAAGGATCTACTAGACGTACTTCACACCCCATGTGTGGGCACACTGCCTACATACCAATACTCTAAGGAGGGATCAAACTAATGTATTTATCCCATTGAAGTGCTTAGTGTAATTATGTATGATAAATACAACTAGATACAAAAATAGATGTAGTTTTGATGGCTAGGGATTTGTGCAAAGGATTGAACAATTTTGAAATGATCTTGGAAGGTTATATGCAGAGAATAGGGAAGAGTGTTTGAGTGTACTTTCTTGTATTCTTAATTCTTTCCTTTAAATGAGTGCCAACCCTTCTAAATGGAATTTGATGGAATTTTATAGAGAAACTAATGATCATGGGTTAAATTAATTTGTGTGATGCCAATAGGGAAAAATATAATATTCAAGAGAATATGATCATTAGGACTAATTTTGAACTTGGACAATAGCACAAAAATCAAGACACCCTAGCTTTTAATGTTCCTATCCATGCTAGGCACTATTGTCCTAAGGGAATTAGACCTAGGGGGATGGATATGGGCCTAAAAGGGCTACCTATCCCTAAAAGGTCTAAGTATAGAAGGCTAGGGATCATTGGAAATTAGTAAAATATTATCTTAAAATGGTTGTGTGAGTAAGAAAGAGGACCTATAGATTGGGTGCCATTAGCCATGCTTAAGTCATCTAATTTTGCATTTTATATGACTACATTACCCCCCCCTTCCCTTTTATTCTATTGATGTATTAAAGTGAAATACTAGGACAAATTAAAGTAAAAGGCACACCTAAACTTACATGTAAGGGAGAAGCTCATGAAGATGTGTGATGCTAGATGTGCATAGAGAGAGAATGCTATGAAGTGTGAATCTACAATGAAAACATGAAACTAGATCATTTCTTAATAGATATGATATATCTAAAATAATAATGTATAAAAGCTAAGTATGAGGAAGAGAAAGGAATTAATACACCTCACTGGGTATGTGAACCAATACAAAACTTATTGTTATATTGGATTGTGTTGGATGATGTTGGGTATGTGTTGAATCAAGTGTAATATCATAAATGAAGCTAGGTGCTCAATTCCTCAAAAAGTGGATCAAGAATACACATGATATCCCTTTAGCTCCATCATCACCAACTAAATGAAGTTAATGAATCATACATGTGTTAGTTGATGTCTAGACTATCTATCCAATCCCTCTAAATAGGTGGCTCAAGAATACAAAGGCTATCCCTTTGGCTCCATCATTGCCCTCATAAGTGAATATATGAAGTGATACCAGTATAGAATAAATGTCATATGAAATGGCTCATGGAGACAATGGATGTTATATAAATATGATAACGTGGTATGGATAACTTGAATGTATGTTGGAAACTAGGCCACTCTTACCCATTTCAAAATATGGAGGTGATGCTTATATGAAAGCCACTCTAAAACTAATGTACTAGGTTTATATGAAATCCAAATCAAGAACTTAGGTACTTAGAAAGTTAAACTTGTATGAAATGTAAACTTGAAAGTGATACCAATCACCTGTAGATGGAGTATGGCATGCAACTACTGAGAATGCATGAATAATAAACTAAACTCAAAAATAAAAATAAGACCAATGTGACATGCACATTACCCATGATAACTAGTGTCTATAACATGGATTCTTATTTGGAATTTATGTCAACTAACTTATATAAAACTAAAATTGAGAGCCATCATGCCATGAATGATAACCCCTTATATCTAGATTCTCTAAGAAAACTATACTAAAATGTTAATTTTGACTATTCTAGATGTCACTCAAATTGAAATGTAAGCATAGAAGGCATGTTCAAAAATATGCAAAAATTTCAAAAATACGCAAAAATACACATATAAGTGAAATAAAAAAAAGTTGGCATAGGGGCCATAGGCACATAGAAGAGTACAAGCAAAGGACATTAGAAAATGTCCTAAGGAACACACATAAATAGAAGAAAAGGACATTGTAAAATGTCCTAAGTGACAAATAGGAGCTAAGAAGGAATTGGAAATGCAATCACACAAGATATGATAAGAAAGAGGAGAAATCATGTAATACCTATAAATGTAGAATCACATCTAACTAATTAAATGAAATGTGAAAGTATGCAAAACATGTGTAGTATAAGACTAGTTAGATGTTAATAAATACACAAGTGCTAGATACTAGTGAAATGTCGATATAATAATCTATGTAATCTTAGGATGGAATATAAATCAAAATGATAAGTTAGAGTGTGTGGTGTAGGAATGACATAACCTAGATGGTTTAGTCATGTAGAATATGCCCCTAGTGGGTAGATATATTGATGGGTGTCTCAATGTAGAAGTAAGAATGCCCCCTGAATGCGTAGAGTGAAGCAATCAAGTAGCTGTATGTCACTACACACACTCTAACTTAGAAAAATATAGAAAAATTGACATACAATAGCATGAAATATCAAATGTATGTCCTAGCCTGATATCAGTAATGAAAAGCATGGATGATGCATACAATCGAAATGTTTTTGGTATTTTGACATATTTGAATGTTTTTATATTTTGATTTTTTTGTACTATTTTGTACTTTGATATAAGATATGTACATGTAAAACTAGGATTAAATGATACTAACTAATGAGTCTTAGATGACACTCCCTATCATGGTGTCTTGTATCGAACAACTAAATTATGAGTGATCGTGAGGCATGATTGAATGTCTGAGATTGAAATATGTGTATATTGTAACTACTCTAAATATTTGAAGTGGAAACTAAATGTGGGGTCCCCCTATAACTATAAGAAGTATATGAAACTATAGGGATCTTAAGGACCCATTTAGAAGTAGAAGAAGCTCTCTAAATAGGTGCTCTCTATGTAGTTGCATGAGACCTTAATGTTACTACTATGGGTGTGAACATTGTAGCTAGAAGCTATCTAGAATCTTGAAACTATGGAGGTCTATGAAACCTTAGTAATGGAAATGGATGTTGTTGCTATGGTTGGATCTAAACTATAAGTGTAACTAGAACTAAAGGAGAAACTAAAATAGGTGGAATAATTAGAGTTGGTGTTTGTAAGCTAGTAGATGGATCTAAAGTGGGGAGTGGTATCTCATAAAGAACTCCATTGACTGTAATAACTTGATTATAATATATGAATTTCATGTATCTATGAACTATAGAGGGTACTACCCTAATTTTTTGAATCTATGTTCAACCAGGTAATATGTCAAAAACTCATGTACTGACAACTATACATAATGGTGTTACCAAATATATAGGACCAACCTATAGTGGAAGTACTATCTCACCCAATAAACTCTATATATGCCCACTAAAACCACTAATAGCTATGTTTTTTAGAGTGATATCCTAATTTTAATAACCCAAATGTTGTAGTAGTGTGAAGGGGCACATGTTAAGGCTAGAATAATTATCAATAAGCACACTATGAATAGGATAATTATGAATATGTGCTCTGATAAAAAGTGCATTATAACTTTTATTATCCTCCATAATCTCCTAATATAAAATATATATTAAAGGTCTAGTTAGAGATTTAGACTCATACACACCTATCATACCTCAAAGGATGTGCCTCAATTAAAGGTGCCTGGTATGTAGCTGGTAGAGGATGTGCATGGTATGTATGGTGAACACCAGAGGTGTCCTCATTTTCATATTTTGAATGTTATAGAAATGGATTTGAGAAGATTTTAAAAGCTTTATCTTGTGTTGGATTTGCCTTTGGAGGCTCAACTGAAGTACCCAGATCAAGTATATTGTCATCTATCAAGTCCTATATCTTATGTCTCAAACTAATGCATCTATTTTTTGTGTGGCTTAGTACCTTATGATAATTACAAAATGCATGCTGATCATATCCATATGGAAGAGGCTTCATTGGGTAGCTTCTTCTATAAGAGGGAGAGTGATGATGTTACATTCCAATAACTATTATAAAACCTTGGCTAGAGAACATAGTAGATTGGTAAATGCATGATAAGGAGGTACTAATAAAACCACATGTTGAGGGGGCTCTAAAGTTGCATTGACTGTTGGCTGATTTTGATTCTTATTTTCATTGATTTTAACCTTGTATGGGACTTTTCTATTACTCTTTTTTTTGTCTGAGATACTTTATTACTTAATTTTTCCCATTTAAATTATCTTGACTTCTCATTCCTTTGGTGTATGACACAATTCAATAAAGGAAGAGAATCACTTGAACATGATTGATTCATGTAGTGATAGTAGAATACTATATTTTAAGACGTCATATAACTCTTGATCTACCATGGGACTAGCCATCTTATCCAAGATGGTCTTATACAAAAGAATATAGTCTGTGATATGCTCATTTAGTCTTTATATCTGTTGAATAATTTGAGCATATGAAACCTTATCACCAATATTGATACTAAAATATGCAAAGAACATGTCTACTAAAGGATTAAATTTTGTGACTCACTAGTTCATTAGACTTTAAAACCATTGTAAAGCATAATCATTTAGACTCAATGGATATAGCTTGGTAAGTAGCTAATCATTGGGTACATAATCCAAATATGCTACATGAAACGATCTCAAGTGTGTCTCTAGATCAACCTTGAAATCATATAAAGTAAGTTTGGGTTGAATGAAACTTTGTGGAAAGGGTGTAAAATCAATATGATGTGCCAATGGTGTATGTAGAAGAACAAAAGAATCCAAAGCCTACGTAGGTCTAGTGATACCTTTCTCAAGATGTTTCACTTTGGATTGAAGATATATTATCTCTTACATAAGGGATGCCACATCAGGAGATAGGGATGTACTAGTTGTAGCTAGTGGCATAGAAGAAGGTTGGGTTGCTATAGGGGGTTATTGAGACATAGTTAACCCCATAGTGTCATTATCAATTGGTTGCTCTATGGGGATGGAAGACTCAACTTTCTTGGACTTTTTAAATTACATAATAGATTTAAAAATTATTAAATGATACTTAGGCTATTATTTAAGTCTTTCTCTAAAAGTTTATTAAATCAAATATTTGTTGAGTATAACTTCATTATCAACAATGGGTGGAAGTGGATCATTAGTACAATATGGTGGAACATGAGCATCTATCCTCATTGAAATTGGTGTAATCTAGATGTGTAAAATCTATGACTGGAACTTGAGTTGGTTAGTTATCCATAGTTTATAGTCGATTTGCAAGAATCTAGGTGAATCTATGAGGATTACCACTAAGTCTTGCACTTTGTCTCAAAGTAAGGGATGCAAGGAACCTAGGTGGAATAAGGAAAAAAACTTGGATAATAGTAGAAAAGATTAAGCTGATATAATCTAAACAACTGGAATATGCATAGAAAGGATACGGAGCTCCCAAACATGTAAGGAGATACCTCAAGAAGTAAATAGGTTCTAGTATATGAAACTAAGGATTTTTAAAAATTATTTATGTAAAATAATATGACTTTTTTAATTGGAAATTGATTTTCTATGTTTGATATGTAACTAAAAGTTTAGAAAATGTTTTGAAAAATACTAGAAAGTAATTGGGAGTTTAGTTGATGCAAATAGAGATTATAGAATGAATTTTTAAAATTAGTATGATAATTTTAAAAAAATTATATGAATTTATAGAATTTTTCTTGAAAATTTTTGGAAAAAATAGAAAATATTTATAAAATTAGTAATAGATTTTTATTAGTGTTTGGAATATGTTTGTATGTAAGGAGGACCTGATATGTGCAAACTAGGGTTTATACAAAATATGTGATATATTTTCAATTAATTTGTAATTTTATATTTTTTAAATGTAATAAAAATAAATAGATTATAGAAAAAAATCATAAATAATTATCCCTAGGAATTATTGGGGTTTTGTGTGAAATTCAAAGTAAGTCTAGTTAACCAAATGTTTTATTATTTTCATAATAATGGGGTTTTATTCTTAGTTAAATAAATAGGTCTGAACAAAGTAAATTCAGAAATAATATGTAGGAATTAAGCTACTAATTTTTGTAAACATATTTGTATTTTTATGTTTTAATAATATAGTAATAAATAAGAGAAATATAACTTAGCTTATTTTTAATGATGTAGACTAAGACAAGATTTAATACTATAGGAGCAAAACTATGAAACTATGATAAACTGGATCCTAAGGTTTGTTTATAGATTGGATAGGAACATCAAAAGTAAGACACCTTACTATCTATCACTATAGTTCTTTTTTGGTGTTATTTTCCAAGTGGTCTGATCTTTTTGGGTTTTGTTTGATAGGCTTGTGTTACCCTATTAGTGAACTATCAAAGCCTAGAAGCCTAAGGAGCTCGTTGCGCATATATTTTTAATCTTCAAAGCCATAATAGCTTTTTATGCTTAAACTTTAATGGAAAATTGGAAAATATAGAGAAAGGGTTAGTGTTTAAAGGATATGCTATATGCACTTCACACACATGTGTGCACACACTACCTACATACCAATACTTTGAGGAGGGATCAAGCTAATGTAGATCTCCCATTGAAGAGCTTAGTGAAATTATGTATGATAAACACAACTAGGTGAGAAAATAAAAGTAATTCAAATGGATAGGGATTATTGAAAAGGTTTGAATAAGCTTGAAATGATCTTGGAAGGCTATATGCAAAGAATAGGGAAGAGTGATCGAGTGTACATTTTTGTATTCTTGTTTATTTCTTGTAAATGAGTCCGAAACCTTCTAAATGGACTTTGAATGGATTTTTATAGGGAAAATAATGATCATGGGTTAAATGAATTCACATGAGGCTAAAAGGGAAAAGGATAATGATTCAAGATATTATGACTATTAAGACCAATTTTGAACTTGGATAATAATGCCAAAAATTGGATATCCTGGGTTTCAAAACTCTTATCCAAGTTGGGTGTTATTATCCTAAGGGAATGAGGCATGGGGAGATGGATCTAGACCTAAAAGGGTTAAGTTTATCATGTTGTGGATGACTAGGAATTAGTGATATATTATCCTATAAGGGTTGTGTGAGTAAGAAAGATGACTTATGCATTTGGTGTCATTAGCCATACTTAAGTCATCCAATTTAGAATTTTATAGGACTATAGCTTCACATTAGATTACATTAGTAGGCCCAAACAATAAACCATATACCAATGACCACATCCACCTTCTTGTTCTTCTTTTGACATCAATAATAGTGTATAAGTACATGACATCAATGACAACTTACAACAATCTCCCCCTTTATCATTGATGGAAAACCACATTAATGGTCAACCATAAATGAACTAGTCCATATAACTTATCCATTAATATAATCTCTCTCCTCCTTTGACATTAATGACAAAGGTCATATTCATTATCATAAGGTCATATATACACATTCCTTTGATCCTTGGACCTGATCATTTCATTAAACATGAAAGCTCCCCATTTGTATAAGCATACTTCTCATGCCATCTAAGTTAGTTCCCCTTGACTCCATGCTTTACCTATATCATGTTAAATTTTTATAATAAACACATTTACTTACCCTAATAAAAATCCATAGTTCTAAAATAGACTCAAGTCATTAAGGCTTAACTCAGCTCATGGCACCTTTAATAGGTCACCTTAACCAACTAGGTCTATAAACAACTCCATATACTCATCATGATCTGCCTAGTTAGATAGAAAATTAGATGTACTCATTACTTGTAAAACTTTTAATGATGATTCATCATAGAGAAAAAATTCTCCCTCTATCTTCATGTAACTACTTTTCCTTGTATTTTATTTATATGATATTTTAAATCAACCTCTTGCCCTTATTTGCTAAGCAATAAGTCTTTTGGAAACCTATTTCTCTTTAGGTTGGCTCCAAAATGACCCTCATCTAATCACACACATTTATATGCACTATGAGTCTACATGCATACTTATAAAACCATGAAGCTCACTAAAATTACATATAATACCTCATAATACTCTTCAAAATGACTCAATGTATCAACTTGAACAATCACTGTCAAGATCCTTTTGACAAAACTTAGAAAACTTGTCACTTTTAAATGAACTTAGAATACACAATTTCTTTCCCTATCCTTGACATTTATTGAATAACCTTGTCTTCTCAACAAAACTTCCAATGTCTTCAAAATCTAATTGGTCTTATAGACCAATTCATGACTCTTATGCTTTCTTGAAAAAATGATTAATCTACATTCCTCTTTATGTTTCTCAAGTCATCATGGCTCGGATTACCTCATAACACTATCCATGTATCAGACTATTAGATAGGTCTATGAGACCTCATTCTCTATTCTAGACCTATTTAAAACATTTTTCACATTCATTATATGATCTTAATGTCACTTTGACATTCACAAAGATCACTTGACTTCATATGAAAATAATCAACACAACCAACTCTGTAGAAACTTTATATTTGGGTTTTATGGTTTCTTTATGTTTCTCAAGCTCAGACCTCTATGGTTTCAAGAATACCTTCAATATATATTTCCATTTTATCATATATCATGCTCAAAATATTTAGTCACCTTATTAGATCATTACATACTCAATTTCATTATGCAGATAGGAAAATTCACAATCTAGCATAGTCAACCACCTTCTCTTCTTAGGCTTAAAAATACCAAAAGCATCTAGTCATATTATCATATCTATTCTTTAGTTATGTATCATATATGCATGAACTTATTAATATATTTGAGCTTCTGACATACCTATGTTATATCTATGATAGTTTCATATATTCAATTCATCTCCTCTATCTTGATGATCAATTCATAGAATCTTCATGGAAATACAAGGTTAAACATACCTTCTTTATAAGGCCTAAATCAAGATTCTACAATGACCATTACCTTTCTCTCAACATGTCTTCAGAGTCCTTTTATATTTTCAATCTTGGGTTTGATCTTTGACTTAGCTTCTACATAGTCCTTTTAAGCTACCAAATAGTACCTTATACATTATTTCAACTTTGAATAATGTCCTAGAGAAACACATACCCCACCTTGGTTTAAGTGTTGATCAAACCTCATATTGAAATCATTGTTCTCTTCAGACAACTTTGTCATTACTATCATTATTTGATAGACCATCACAATAAATAACATAAACATTATCATCATTATTATTTATGTTTCTTAGGACCACCTGTAGGTTGTTAGGCCTCACCCAAAGGATTATCTGATACCAAATTTTGGAAGCAAAACCACTAATATTGGCGGTGGTGAATTAGTGTGAAAACATTTAATTCAATTCCACTCATCATTTTTTTACCATTCAAACTAGCATAAAGATATAAAAATACATAGAAGAGCAATCACATAAGTTTGAGGCAATATATAAACACATAAACACCAAATATATGTGGAAAACCCTCATCAAGGATAAAACCCAATATCACACCACTTGGAATACTATCCTTTAATCAATGAAATAACATTCACTGAGGAACCAACCCCACAAAGAGTTCCAAACCCTACCTAGTCAAGCACCCACTCAACTAGTATTAAGAAAGATCCAAATTTCAAGGAGGATCAAACACTATAAGTGACTTATAACAAAAAAAATACACTTTAATTAAAATTATACAAGTTCCAATCTATAAGGCATATCCAAATCCCTCTTGACCAAGCACCAACCCAACCAAAATAAGCTTGATCACCTTCACAACACCTTATTGCTCAAATAATGGATGGTGACCTCTTCTTTAGCTCTATATATTATATCCTATATCATACACCTAATAAAAACTTATCATGAATATAATTATGTTCTATCAACCATAAATCCTCTCAGTCATCTTTCTTTAGCCTTCTACCCCTCTCAAATAGCCTCTTAGGCTTTCTCACTCAACAAGCCTCTTTTAGGCTCGTTAGGTACACTAACATAGTTATCCACTTGTATAAGATATTTTATATTTTTATAATGATATTATTATTATTATTATTATTATTATTATTATTATTATTATTATTATTATTATGTTAATAAATTAACTGATTCTACTCCTTCAATATTTGCTTTTATTTTCTTATATTCACTCTTTTCTAACTAACTCAAATAGGCATATTAGGCCTTGACTTTATACCAATCACTTGCCCTCAACCATATTGGTTGGAAAAGATCCTTTAGAAACATTAATTATCCTTTTAATTGGTCCATAATTTTTTTTGAAAAGTGATAAAATCAACCCATAGGTTGGTCATACCCCTTAAGGGCCAAAACCTCTATTAGGCCTACAAGAGACCTAATGCAATTAGGTTTGTCTTAAGCACACATTACACTTGGAGTCACTTGTAACATATTTAGAATCCAAAAAAAATTAAATAATTATATTAAACATAAAATTACCCTTTATAACATCATACTAGGTCAAAATCACTTGTAATTCAAATTCACCACTTGAACCATGTTATTAGGATTACTCGCCATTAGCCCTTTATACATAGGAAAATTCTATCTCATAAATATGAAGCATTAAATCACATTTATCAAAAAAATTATTAAAAAAATTAAATTAATATATTAAAAATTACATAATTTTAATCTTAAAATTCACTATACACCTTCATTCAAGCTCTAATCACATAAAAACACTTCTTCAACAGGCTCACTTAGTTCTACCAAAACACAGTCAAGAACTTTTAGCTATTAAAAAATGTATAATAACTTATAATGAATAAAAATAAATTAAAATTGAACTTTTATATTTTTATAACATAATAATATTCAATATATTCCTCAAATATTAATAAAACACCCAAAATGCATCTCTATAATATGACCACTCAGAACTACCTGTAGCTCCAAAAATGTAGTTATGAAGAAGTTTATCTTTATAACTTGTAAGAGTGATTAAAATACTTATAATTAAAATAAATATATAATTTTTGCTCTATATAATCTTAAAATATTTATATCTCAAAATATAATGACAACCATTGGTCTTATAGACCAATCTGTCAAGCTACTATCTCATAGTCCTCACACAGTCTAACAAGCTATTTTTTGATTTAATGTTTCAAATTATAAAAAATATATTTAAATATTATAATAATAATAATAAAAATATCATATAAATTAAAAAAACAAAATAAAATAATAAAATAAAAAATGATTAGTTACATTGTATTTTATCATAGGTTCTCATACTCTTCACTTTTCTTGACAAACCTGGAACAGTCATTCTTGCCTTATGAACTAGTCATGGTGATCATGACACTTGACACATATAGGATAAATTATTTTAAATTAAAATTAATTTTTTTTATCCTTATATAAACTTATAACAAATTAAATAACAAATATATATAGGTCAAATGACAAATATAGAACAAAGTGATCAAAATTTGAACCTCACTCTTTCACTGTCTTCACTCACACAGACAAGCCATCTTGAGAGCACTATTTTCACCATTTAAAATTAAATTAAAATAATATAAAAAACATTAATATTAATAATATTTATTTTTTAAAAATCAATTAATTGGGTCCTTCCCTAATTCTCTACAACTAATCCCTAATCTCTTTCTCACTTTAACTAGTTTTTCTCACTATTTTCATTCTTAGCCAGTTTAGCGATAGGTAAAATTGGTTAAAAAAATAGTTAAAAAAGGGATATAAACTACCCAAATATCACCATTTAAATTGATAAAATTCTTTACCTTCAAACTCCATCCATTTTGCAATCTTCACATGGTCAACCCTGCATGTAACATCAAATTCTTCATAAAGAAGACATTTTCTATAGGCTTCACTCAATGCTTTGACAAACCAATACCACATGAAGATTCCTATAGGGGTCTTATAAATGATAAAAAAACATCATAATATCCTTACCAAACCATTTTTGTCACCTTTTAGTAATATTTTCACCATTGAATCACTATAAGCATTTTGAGAGGGTTTTTGACTAGTTTCCATCCTTAATAATTGTTCATATAGTTTATCCCTTAAACCACTTCCTAATGATTATAAAACATTATTATTAACCCTTTAAATCTCTTATATAAGTCTCAACTTCTCATGTAGCTATCACACATGCCAATGAGAATCTAAATATCCTCTTTAGGCTCTCATCTTTCCATTCTATATGCACATGAGACCTCAAAACATGTTTTCTTAATTTCACCTTCAATCCATAACCTTAGACTTTATAACAACATTGACACACCCTATTACACATCAATATATTCTCACATGTTCTCAATGTTAGGTTAAATTTAAACCTATATCTATCCCCAAATTTCTTACAAAAAAAACTATGAAATGAATTAATCAAAAATTGTAAAAATAAACATAAACATGCACATAATAGGAGATGTTATATTTAATGTGGTTTACCCAAGATGGGCTACATCTACCAAAATGTTCCAATATATTATTTCTAATAATACAAGGGAGAAATAAAATCTTGTAATAAACCTTGTTACACCTCTCTACCTTTTCCACCTCCTCTCTATGTATAATATTTCATCATTCATTACGATAATACATCTCAGCCATATATCAATACATTTTAGGGTGAAAAACACCTAAACATAAACATCTACCATCAGATCTAAAAAGCTTTAACCAATGGCCTAGATTGAATACAAAATTAAAATTTAACAATGCCATGAGAGATTCAAATAATGGGATCCAAAACTAGCTAAAATAACATCCTAATTTTAACCTTTGATCTTGGAATATAATTAGGTTCCACACCTAAAACTCTATAACCTTGAAAACTCATCTTGAACCTTCATTAGGTCATACTAGGTCTCCTTGTATGTTAGGTATTTGAACTACTAGTTATACTTGGCCCTTGAAAACACTTAGAAACATCTTGCATTATTATTAAAACATAATACAAATGTCATTTACATTCATTCCATGCTTACACAATGTCAACCTTGTCCACAAAAGCTTACCAGCCATAAATCCTAATCATGAAGCCCCATCATACTCTTTAGGGTCTTAAGATAAAGTCTTTCCATAGATATTTAATAAAGGACTTACCTCTTTATCTTATTTTGAGAGTCACATAATTTACTCATCACCTTCCTCTCATTATCTAATACTTCAATACACATCTTCAAGCTCATACATCTCTGTATCACCATCATCATGCCTTTACAAGCTATGTCCATGTTCAAGGAACTAGGACATCAACCAAACCTACTAGGTAATACACCTTCTTGAGATCTACCTACCACTATAGATGAACTTTAAAACTTCCTCTCAAGATAAACATCCTCTTTCCATTCTCAGCTACTTCTACACACATGTAATCACTCAAATAATCATAACTCATTATGCTTCACATTGTATTACCTTAGGAGGATAAAATAGTCAACCACATACCAATGACCATAGCCACCTTCTTGTGCTTATTTCTACATTAATGATAGTGATTAAGTAAATGATAACAATGACAACTTGTAACAAAATGGTCAAAGAGGCATTATAGGAAAATGGGGGCTTAGGCTACCTAAGGAGAATAAATGGAAAATTCAAACAATCCCATAGACACACTAAGTTTAGAAAAAGTTTAAAAAGTGTGATATGTATTCATTAAACAATATATTATGGAAAATATATTCATAAAATGAAATAACTAGGGTTATAATATAATGATATTTAACATGACCTGTCAAGCTTCAATATCCCCTTGTCTAATGGTTATTTTCAAGATATTTTTATGATTCTATGAATCTCAAATGTCAAATCAGGATCTAGGATAAAATTACTCCTCATATTGCATCCACGACTCCAAAAGAAAATATTTCTTCCAAGATAAGATCTAATAAATAACTCTTCCAAATATAGACTCAGGGAAGAAGTGTGAACAATAATAATACTAAAATCAATGGTCCTCTCTATTAGAATAAAGTGGAAACTTGTATTTATAGTGTAAAATTATCGTAATCCCTCTTAAAGTTTAAGTTGATGATATTTATTAGCTCCATCTAATCCTCAATAGGCCAAAAACCTCAAACTAGGTCAACCATGCAAAATTATTTACAAATTCTATGCTAAGACATTTGAAATTGGATCAATTTGATCAATGTATTTGGGAAGGGATAAATAGTAGAAAAAACTACATCAAAAGAGATGATATAATAAGAAACTATAAAAACTAATATATCTAGATGATTAAATAGGAAGGAGATAAATTAGGGGATCAAATATGAGGAAGCTATAGTGGATGTAAGACTGATAAATGGTTAACAATATCTATAAAAAAACACCAATGACCTACCCACCTCCTTCCCAATGCACCCTTTAAGGCATGCACTCAAGGAGATTGAAACTTGATAGGTTACTGAAAGAAATAAAGTGTTATTAAATGTTAAAGTTTTTAAAGTACTATGTATATGCATAGGCCCCACTTGAAGCTCATTACATTTCACCATAGTTTAACATGGGATGGTGTTTTAGAAAATAACATAGCAACATAATAATTGAGCTAATTGAAAAATGAAATACTAAAAGAGATGATGATAAATGAAATAATTAAAAGTACCATATACATACCTTAACTCACCTTTCTCACTGAGTGATCACATGATGTATTTATATTTATGATCATGGAGGGTGTAATAACTACATTCGAAAAAACCTAAGGACATAAGGCTAGAGAGAAAATAAAACAATCGTAGGAGGGAAAATGTAAATGGAAAATCATAAAAAGAAATGTAAACAATTGTTAAATTAGTAATTTGGGATGAAAAAGGTTATATTAGGACCAAAAACCAAGGAATTTGAATAACAAAAGGGAAGTAAAATCATGTAACCAAAATCTAATGTTATTAATGACTAAAAGACCCAAAAATGGATCCAAAGCAAGAAAACAAACAATCTAGATCAAACTTAAGTATTTATTAAAATATAATAATGTGACCAACATAAATGAGAAATAAGTAACAATCCATACTCAATCAAATATTTAAAAATAGTAAATGATGAGATAAATGGGATGAAATGGCCCAAAAAAAGGTGAATAGAAAACTCAATGTCCGAAACATAACTAAGGGAGATCTAAGAAATATAAGGCAACAACCAAAGGATCATATCACAACAACTCAAAGATACAACTTATATTATAATGATATATGGACTAAAATTTCCATATTTTGAATATTCCCAAAAGAGATGGAGAATAAGACATGTAAGAATTGGGAAATGATTTAGAATCAAACATTACTATTAAGTGGGGGGATGAAAGGGTGGTGGGGGAGATAGGGTGGTAGCAAGGTGAAAAAAAAATACTTACTAGAAATAAGACACTCCAATCAAATTGGGAATAATAAAATACTCTTGACATCAATGAATCTAGAGAGATCAACTTAACAACACAAGTTTGGGCTAACTAGGTAATTATAACTATCATCCCATGAAGGCTAATATGTATGAAAATTAAAATGTAACTACCTTCCCCTAATGTGTTCCCCATTTAGTAGGATGCCTTACAGATCCATCAATCTACTATTAATATTGAGTACTTGTATGAAAAAGTAAGTGGCACTATATAATATATAATATCGTGAGACCTCTTATCCTAGTCTATTAGTCTACCACACCCTAATGTACCTCAATGTTATCATTGGGATAAATATGGAGTTTAAGATTTAACTAGAATAAGAGATGTGAAAAATTAAAATCAAATATTTTGGCATGGTATGACTTTTATGATTATATTTTCCTTTTATTTCTTTTATAGTATGAATTTTTTAATTTTATGGATTTTTCTATTCCTCTTCCATGTGTATTAAAAAAAATAGTCACAAGTGAAATAAGTGATGAACACAAGAGAGATTAAACTTGGTCACTAGATAGAAGTTCTAAAATACAATGGTGTCAAAACATTCATACACTTACCCATAATTATGTGTGAAATCTCAAAATTGACCTATGTGTGCCTCAAACGAAGGGAAATTAAGGAAAGATGGGGATCATAGAAAATCCATCCATGTAATAAGTGATATAATGATGGGTATACTTTTATATGATCATAATCATGTAAAATAGTATAATGAAAGTGGTGTGGGCTATGTTATTATATCTGAGTATCTAGAAATTTATGTTATCCTAAAAATGATTTAGCACAATTACTAATGAAAGTAGTGATCATCCTAAAAGAGGGGGAATATAAATGGTTATTGAAATTATCACTAAAATATAAAATAAAAGTATAAAAAATAATACTTTAAGTTGTTCCCTAAGCTCTAATATTAAAATTAAGGCCAAAAGTATCAAAGGTTTAAATAAAGAACTAAATAATTTAAATAAGATGTCCTAAATATAGAGTAAATGTATAGAAGTAAAATATTAACATTAAAGAGAATAATATTATAATTAATATATAAAAAAGGCATGATAAATTCTTATAATGAAATGTAAATATCAAATCAAATCATATGATAATGAGATAAATAATATGATATGACACGAAGATGTGATAAAAAAATTTGATATATTTCTTAACATACATCATCAATAACATCAAATAAGTCATATTTTAGTTAAAATATAGCTCTGATCATATTCTCATATATCTTCACAAATATTCATGTGAGGATTTCTTGATGCATGATCTCTAACACAAAGTATGAGCATGAGAATGATGAGTGTGTGGTGCCTCCCATTTGGGATAATCAATTTGAGTAACTTGAATTGGTGTGTGGACAATATCCTTTTATCTATGAGAATGTGTACAACAAGGAGAAATCAAAACCTTCATGTGAGAATTAACTTGATAAAATTGTTGAGAAGGTGATGGTGTAGGCCTCCATAAATCATGTAGATACTAGTAGAGTTATTTACATATGTTCGTATGATGTGTATCAGACTAATTCTAAAGGAAATAAACTTTTCATGCTTAGGGTTAAACTTTGGAATTATATTATGAGGTGGTAAGTTCATATCACTAGAAGTTTGTGTTGATTCAATATAGATCCCATCAATGTAATGTCAAATATTTTGATAGTGTGTCAAAGTATGTGTAGTCATGAAATGAAAATAATAAGTGAATGTATGAGTTTGACTATGAAGGTCAAATATTTATGGAAAGAATAAATATTTGTAGCTACTAATGTTAAATTAATCTTTGGTATGCTCAACAATCCTTGACCTAATGACTAATTATTTTTTGAAACACAAAATATGGCTCATTTATCCATTATCTAGGTGGGGATTCATGCTTTGGCATACATAGGACCTCATCAAATAAACCATCAAGATCTAAGCATATAAGAGTAGGATCATTAGTAGGATATGTAACTATAATAGATGGCCTCAATATAGGTTAGAGTAATGTGATAGACATATTGAGAGTAAATATACTCAAATTATTAAAAAAATAACAAATTGGTATGGTTTCATCATGGCATGATCAAGGATCTTACTTAAAAGAAGATCAAAAGTGACCATATTAAAATGAGAATAAGCTGGTACATGTTCCATCTCATATCATTGAACACCAATAGAAGAATAAATAATGTCAACTATAGTATAATGATAAGGAACTACATTTATTTAATGTGTACTATGTACATGTAAACTATAACTCATAAGAAAGTTTTAAGGAAGATCAATAGTGAAGGATTTATGATTTCTTGACTTGGGAATAGCCAACTAGGAATGATTCAACTAGAGAATACCCATCATAGTAATCATATGTATTAAGATTGATATGGAAAACATAATTACTCTATCATTCAAGGAATAATGAGAAATTCATTATTTAGGCATGAATATTGAAGCAATAATTTTGTTAGTTGACTTATGGTGAGAATGAGGTTACAAATAAGGTGGTAACTAAGTAATAATGTTACAAGGGAAATCTAATTTTTTGATCTTAAGATTGATCTCATCAGGATTTTCATCATCGTAATCTAAGATGTTAGCTGGGATATTACCCATAAGTTTAAGGTGTCCATTATAACCTCAGTAGAATTGACAATATAGTTGAATTATTGATAATCATGAAAGGGAATACTAGGAAAAGGTCCAAGGGTAGGGATTTTAAAGACACTACATTCTAGAAAATTTTTCAAATGTCCAAGGGTTCATATCTCCTTAAATATTGTATATAACACCATTATGGGGAGATTTGACACACTAACATGTATAAGAGGAGATGGCTCTAATTGATTTGTCCATGGTCGACAAGGTAAAATGTTATTTGATATCAAAAAATTAAAAAACATGGTCTTAACTCAAAATATGAGAGGGACCATAATGGGAATCCAAAAAAAAATAAGAGGAATCATTTTTAATCAATCATATCCTTGACATGTGCTTTGGTTAGATTTAAGGATCTATTTAGACTATCTAAGAGTCTTAATGAAGTCAAGGGAGTTGACACAAGTGCTCTAACCTTCATCAATCAGGGCACACTTGAATTGAATATCACTCACTTGGACACTTTTTAATATATAAGAATAATCTACAGAAATTAATATTTGATTAGGAATCATAGAACTAATATGGAACTTAAGTGAAAGAGAGGAATACAAAATTATATCGACTTGTATGGACATTTCTTCATATTGCTAAAGGATATTATCCTAAGACTAAGATAATTTGACTTATTTGCCTATATTTGGAGGTTTTCAGATATTGATTTTGAAAAAAAAATCATCAATCAATTACAATGATGAGGTTAAATCCACATGAGCTGAATAAAAATAATTTGAGAGGGTATTCAAGAGAGTTATGTGATGGGGCCCCACTCATAATATCTTAAGGGGACTAAACCAAACTAAGATAAAGGTGCATAATATTGAAGTAACTTAGTTTATGGGGGGATTAAAGTACACTTAAACTAAGTAGAAAATTAATTTTGATGTTTTGGCTCAGCTGATGTGGTTTATTTAGATAGATCAAATTGCATTAGCTTAGTCAATGTAGTTTGGTCACAAAGAATAGACAACATCGAGTTGGTAAATTTAGTTTGTTACATAGAATAATTGGAAAATACCTACATCAATACAATAGATACAATAGTATTTGATGAATTAATGGTACAATATTGCATCAATATGATCAATATAATTGGGTTTGGCCTAGAAATAGCTAATTATATTAATAATAGAGGAGTGAAAATTAACAAATTATACCATACTAGTTGATATAGTGGCTTGATGATTAGTATTAATTATTAATGTGTTTGATATATTTTTAACTATTATTATAAAATATGACTAGATAGATCTAGTTGATATAGTCACAAGAGCTGCGTGGGTTGTGATTTTTCTATACTCAACATCTAACAAATAAGTTAGATATGTCTTGAATTTTATAAGTGGGAAACATAGCATAAGTAAAATGTGGATAAGGATCAATGTAATATAATAAATTACTCAAATTGTTCATTTTTACCATATTTTCATCATTGGTTAAAGAATGAGGATAAATTTATTATTTAATAACATTGGAGGTAGGTGGTTGGGTACTATTAGATTGATAATTTGGAAGTGGATCTTTATAGATGGTAAGGTGAACATTAGCCTAATTTAGAGAATCATTATTGAATTTGGAATTGTGGGATTTAGCTACCTTGTCATAGGCTCTTTGAAATTTTAAAATCATGGTTTCATGTTCAAAATTAGGATTAAAGATAAAATAAATATTAAATAACTAAGTTTCCACATGTTTCATGAGAATATCCCTAGCTAGTGTGATACCAAAAAAACTTTTTGGGATCATACCAATGTTTAGTAGAGTGAGTAGGGTAAATTTATCTTTTTTAATATTTTAGAACACATTTTTGGATTTTCACTAGACAAATATGTTTATGAACATCAAAATTATTCACTTATGATGATGAAGAGGGAGGATTATGGAAGGGAATTCCCATGAAAGGATGGGAAAGAATCACTTTACTAGATCCACCACGAAAAATATCATGGATGGAATGTGTATAATAGTAACTATCTATAACAATTTTTTGTAGGATGTTTTATTTTAGATTTCATAAGCATACAAGTTCTCAATGTAGGTTGGGAAGCGTCAAATTGTATTATGAGGAAATATTGGTATTTATCTTGATCAAGGGCTTCCTCCAAATATTTTGGGGAGAGATATTTAATTTATATTGGATTTTAATATGGAGATCATTAATGAACAAATGGAAGAGGTTGTCTTTCTAAATGTTGGGTTTGGATTTGTTAGATAAGGTTTTTTAATGCTTAATGAAAGTTTGACTAATTTCATATTCAACCTATTTACAATTAATTGAATGGTATTAACTATTTTCAAGAAGATAATTAGTTTTAAATTATTGAACCAATGCATTAAATAAGTCTTATAATATAGAGATGGTATTCAACTTAAGTTGATTGTACTAATATAGGTAATCAACCTAAAAAATTTGTCTAAAATTTTAGTAGTGATGAAGTTATTTATCTTAATCTATTTTTTTAAAATGTTATCAAAATATTTCAAATACAAAGTGGGATCAATGGATACATTATAGGTGATATTATGAGTGACACCACCTACACCTATGTTTTCAATCTGAGGAAGTAATGGTTCATTTTGAATTTGATTGATGATTTTATTAAGAAGTGGGGGTTGAGGAATAATAATACCATGTGCATCTATAAGGTAGGGAAGGGGCATTTGGTTTTTTCAATCCATATTAATGTTATTAAGGATGACTTTGCGATTACAAGATTTGATTTTGTATTTGTACCATTTAATTGACATTGTTAGTTTGGAAGGTAGGAATTTGATTCATAGCTTGAAAGAAGATTTAATTAGTATTGAGAGTTTGTTAGCTAGTATAATCATATTGAGATACACTAATGGTAGTATTAATGTGAGTATTAATATTTGTGCTTTTAGTAGGCCCACTAAAATAAATACCTACCATGCTAATGAAAATACCAAGCATGGTGGAAGAATAAAGAATAGAAGAATTCATGTATTGACTTTCCCCAAGTCCAATAGAAAACCTATGTGTAGGTAAAGGGGGACATCCATGTGGGTTCCCATCATAAGGCTATAGATTAACATAGGATCATTACCCTTATTTTGAGGTTTTTCATTAATTAATAGGATCATTTGAAAAATATACTAAGATCACTCTCAAAATTGATAATATGTATGTGTGTAGGATAGATAAAATTATCAATATTTTGGGAATTAAAGAGTGAATTATAATAAGTGGTCCTAGTAGTCACATGAATATTGATTTTATATTGGTTGTCGATAATCTTTAAATAATATATAGGAAATTTGTGGGAGTTATTCAAGTCCATCATGGCATGTTGTGTTCTCTATTCAATATCATCAAAGATATACTACATGATGGAAGACTGAGGAATAAACTAAATGTGATAGATAAATACATAAAATAAATGCATTGACCAACTCAATAAACAAGGGATATTAAAACTATATAAAGCAGTTCAATGTAGTTTAGTTAATAATATGTTAAGAAACAATGCATTGATCATTTGAAAAATATACTAAGATCACTCTCAAAATTGATAATATGTATGTGTGTAGGATAGATAAAATTATCAATATTTTGGGAATTAAAGAGTGAATTATAATAAGTGGTCCTAGTAGTCACATGAATATTGATTTTATATTGGTTGTCGATAATCTTTAAATAATATATAGGAAATTTGTCGGAGTTATTCAAGTCCATCATGGCATGTTGTGTTCTCTATTCAATATCATCAAAGATATACTACATGATGGAAGACTGAGGAATAAACTAAATGTGATAGATAAATACATCAAATAAATGCATTGACCAACTCAATAAACAAGGGATATTAAAACTATATAAAGCAGTTCAATGTAGTTTAGTTAATAATATGTTAAGAAACAAACTATATCAAAATGTGTGATATAGACTAGTATAAAACTAGAAAATAGACTATAAGTGTACTATATTGAGTTTTTTGATGTAATCACACTAATATATGAGATATAGAATGTACCAAGCTAATCAATGTAGTATGATCTAGTATAATTAAGGGTAACATGAAATAGACTAATTTAATCTATTTAATATAGTACGCAAAATAAGTTTCTAGAAAAAATGAATCATATCGAGTTGTTTGATACAATCAAATAGGAAGAGAGATGGGATATATAAAGATTTAATAATTGGAATAGTTTAATGTAGTCAAGGATGCAAACATAGGAGACTAGATCATGTAGTCTATATACATAGGTAATTATATCAACATTGACTGATGTAGTTAAAACACTTATCACATAATTGTATTTGAGTTGGATAATATAGTATAAAATATAAAATACAATAACAAGAAACAAATTGAAATATACTATTTTTGATAACTATTTTTCTTAAAATAAGATTAGGTAGATGTAGTAAAGGATTTGATTAATTTTTATACTCTTAGATATTGATTCATTTTTTGTATATTTTTGGCCCAATGTTTGAAATCACTAACTATAAAAGTACATTGATTATATCCCACTAAAATTTTTTAGAGGGTAAGCTGACGATAATTTCCTAGAACTAACTACAAACCAATGCACTAAAGAATCATATAGATGGATGGATTACTATAGTTTAATATAAAAAAATTATAATGTAAATTTGGAATCTAAATCATATAACACCTCAATCTTATATACTTAGAAAGTACTTCTCATTTTGTATACATTAGTTCTTAAGACCATCCTATTATTGAAGGGCTCACATCTACTATTTTTTGTGCATATTACTTATCTTTTAGTCTAACCATGTGTTATTATAATGACTAGGCGTTTTGTACTACTCAAAATTCTATAAACCTACTTATTATCATCCTCTACAAGTTTTGAACCTAGACCTATTTTATATCTTCCTGACACTTGTGTCTTAGAAATACACCTACGTCGATGCTAATGTCTATGTCAAGTTAAGTGTCTAGTTACCTAAAGTCATCAAATTTGAAAATTAAGCATGTCCCTATGGTCAACCTAACTACTTTTATGTCGTATATTTCCAAAAGGGATACACACACACACACATACATATATATATGTACATATGTATATATATATATATATATATATATATCTATATACAGATATATATATATACATACATATATATATATATATACATATATATATCTATATACAGATATATATATATATATATATATATATATACACACACACATATATATATATACATATGTGTGTGTGTGTGTGTGTGTGTGTGTGTGTGTGTGTGTGTGTGTGTGTATCAGTACTCATTCATTCCTCACCTAATAAATCATAGTATATATCTAAAGAATCATATATATGGATGGATTACTATAGTTTAATATAAAAAAACTATAATGTAAATTTGGAATCTAAATCATATAACACCTCAATCTTATATACTTATAAAGTACTTCTCATGGTTGTATACATTAGTTCCTAAGACCATTCTATTATTGAAGGGCTCACATCTACTATTTTTTGTGCCTATTACTTATCTCTTAGTCTAACCATGTGTTATTATAATGACTAGGCCTTTTGTACTACTCAAAATTTTATAAACCTACTTATTATCATCCTCTACAAGTTTTGAACCTAGACCTATTTTATATCTTCCTGACACTTGTGTCTTAGGAATACACCTACGTCGATGCTAATGTCTATGTCAAATTAAGTGTCTAGTTACCTAAAGTCATCAAATTTGAAAATTAAGCATATCCCTATGGTCAACCTAACTACTTTTATGTCGTATATTTCAAAAAGTGATATATACACACACACACACACACACACATACATATATATATATATATGTACGTATATATATCTATATATATATACATATACATATATACATATATGTGTGTGTGTGTGTGTTTGTGTATCAGTACTCATTAATTCCTCACCTAATAAATCATAGTATATATCTAAAGAATCATATATATGGATGGATTACTATAGTTTAATATAAAAAAATTATAATGTAAATTTGGAATCTAAATCATATAACACCTCAATTTTATATACTTATAAAGTACTTCTCATGGTTGTATACATTAGTTCCTAAGACCATCCTATTATTGAAGGGCTCACATCTACTATTTTTTTTGTATATTACTTATCTCTTAGTCTAACCATGTGTTATTATAATTACTAGGCCTTTTGTACTACTCAAAATTCTATAAACCTAATTACTATCATCCTCTACAAGTTTTGGACCTAGACCTATTTTATATCTTCCTGACACTTGTGTCTTAGGCATACACCTACGTCAATGCTAATGTATGTGTCAAATTAAGTGTCTAGTTACCTAAAGTCATCAAATTTTAAAATTAAGCATATCCTTATGGTCAGCGTAACTACTTTTATGTGATATATTTCAAAAATGGAAACACACACACACACACACACACACACACACACACACACACACACACACACACACACACACACACACACACACACACATGTATGATATACATATATCAGTACTCATTCATTCCTCACCTAAAAACTCATAATAAAACTTATCAAAGGTACCCAATCAAGCATTTAAGTGAGAAAAGCTTCTGTATTTTCTCCTATTTCAATATCAGTCATAGGGGAAGCTGATCTATACATCTAAAGTAATGAAGGATCACTCCATGAACCATATTTTCCAAGTTACAGGCTCGGTTACTCTATATACTTTTTTATCACATGTTACATCCTTATGTACACACAAGCCAACACATAAGGGAGAATTACATAAGTATGAGGACATATTCATATTATTGGCTATTGTAAGTAGTGATCATTAACAAAGGGATCCTTGAGGTAGCTTCAAACCATATTCCCACTAACCCATTTTTACAACAATTACTCTAAGGGTGAAAAGTTTAGAGTTTGATCATTTGACATAGAGAGATAAACTATGAATGAGATCTAAACACACTAAAGTAAAGGTGATAAAAAATGCATAAGGTTTTAAGTTGTCATACCCATATATACTTTATGTTCAATATCATACACTTACATCCAAATTAGATAGTAGATTTGATGTAGTTTTCTATATTTAATGCAAGTGTCTAATACCCTAAAATGCAAATTTATAGAATCTAAATATTGTTCCAAGATCATAATTCACTCAAATTATAACCTATTTTAGTCTATATTTACATGTACATAGTAAACAAGCTAATTACTATTATTTCTAATTTATTGTATTATCATTTAGGATATGTACTTTCCATTTTTAGCATAGCTCAATATTATAAATTTAAAAAATTATTTATCTGAATTTGTAAATTAGTTAGCCTACTATATATATATATATATATATTAACTCTATATTATATTGAACCATCTCAATTTATGGTTAAAAACTAGGTGATCCTAACCTCTAATCCTTCATTTACAAAGTATCTTGATTTAGGGTTTCTAACCTCCTAGGGTTTCAACTTATCACGATGGATTTTAAAATCTAAAATGTCACTCTAGGATTTTACCCTAATTATATTACTAATATTTTTGTTCATACACTTAAAATTTATTTATCCATGGATTTGTACATTTTGGCATCCAAAAAAATCCATTGAAATTTACTCAAAGTTATTTTCTACTTAGGGTCATATACTTATAAAACTTTCTTGTTCACCTAAATTTGGTATGGTATTTTCAAGTTTTACAATTTATTATTTTTAGTAAATATTGACATATAATGTAAATTGTTTAATAATTTTGTAATTAATTTCTAAGTTTCATCAAAAATAATATTTTATTCAAAAACCTCTCTGATATATATATATATATATATATATATATATATATATACATACATACATACATACATACAGAGATCAAAGAGAGGTTTTTGAATAAAATATTATTTTTGATGAAACTTATAAATTAATTACAAAATTATTAAACAATTTACATTATATGTCAATATTTACTAAAAATAATAAATTGTAAAACTTGAAAAATCCATACCATATTTTCTGCTTAGGGTGGTATACTTAAAAACTTTCTTGTTCACCTAAATTTGGTATGGATTTTTCAAGTTTTACAATTTATTATTTTTAGTAAATATTGACATATAATGTAAATTTTTTAATAATTTTGTAATTAATTTCTAAGTTTCAACAAAAATAATATTTTATTCAAAAACCTCTCTCTGATCTCTGTATATATATATATATATATATACACATACATACATACATACATACATACACACATATATATATATATGTATATATATATGTGTGTGTGTATATATATATATGCATATATATAAATATATATATGCATATATATATATATATATATGTATAGATATACATATATATACATACATGCATATATATATACATATACATATATCAGTAATCATTCAATCCTCACCTAAAAACTCATAATAAAACTTATCTAAGGTACCCAATCAAGCATTGAAGTGAGAAAAGTTTTCCTATTTTCTCCTTTTTCAATATTAGTCATAGGGGAAGTTGATCTATAGGTCTAAAGTAATGAAGGATCACTCCATGAACCATATTTTCCAAGTTACAAGATAGGTTACTCTATATACTTTTTTTTATCACATGTTGCATCCTTATGTACACACAAGCCAACACATAAGGGAGAATTACATAAGTATGAGAACATATTCATAGTATTGGCTATTGTAAGTAGTGTGAATTAACAAAGGGATCCTTGAGTTAACTTCAAACCATATTCCCACTAACCCATTTTTACAACAATTACTCTAAGGGTGAAAAGTTTAGAGTTTGATCATTTGACAAAGAGATATAAACTATGCATGAGATCTAAACACACTAAAGTAAAGGTGATAAAAAATGCATAAGGTTTTAAGTGGTCATACCCATATATACTTTATGTTCAATATCATACACTTACATCCAAATTAGATAGTATATTTGATGCAATTTTATATATTTAATGCAAGTGTCTAATGCCCTAAAATGAAAATTTATAGAATATAAAGATTGTTCTAAGATCATAATTGACTCAAATTATAACCTATTTTAGTCTATATTTACATGTACATAGTAAACCAACTAATTAATATTATTTATAATTTATTTCAATATAAATTAGTATATTTACTTTCCATTTTTAGCATAGCTCAATATTATAAATTTAAAAAATGATTTATTTGAGTTTGTAAATTAATTATCCTACTATATATATATATATATATATATATATATATATATATATATATATATCATCATCATCATTTTGGTTATTAGTATATATATTATTAACTCTATATTATATTGACCCATCTTAATTTAGGGTTAGAAATTAGGTGATCCTAACCTATAATCCTTCATTTACAAAGTATCTTGATTTAGGGTTTCTAACCGCCTAGGGTTTCAACTTATCATGATTGATTGTAAAATCTAAAATGTTACTCTAGGGTTTTACCCTAATTATATTTCTAATATTTTTGTTCATAAACTTAAAAGTTAGTTATCCATTGATTTTCATATTTTGGCATCCAAAAAAATCCATTGAAATTTACTCAAATTTATTTTCTACTCAAGATGGTATACTAAAGAAACTTTTTTGTTCACCCAAATTTGGTATGGATTTTCAAGTTTTACAATTTATTATTTTTAGTAAATATTGACATATAATTTAAATTGCTTAATAATTTTGTAATTAATTTCTAAGTTTCATCAAAAATACTATTTTATTCAAAAACCTCTCTGATCTCTAAAATAAGTTCTTGTTTTATCATAATTATTGATTGTTTATTGGTAATATTCTAGGGTTTTGCTTATAAAGTATTTAAAATTGTTTTGACTATTTATGATTCATAATAGATAAAATATATAATTACTTGCTTTTTTTTAATGATGTAGCTCATATAAATAAAAACCTCTTTTTGTTTTCCAAAATCTTATATGAACTTTGAAAATTCTATATTTTACTATTTTTAGTAAATATAGATCTACATGCCATACTCTATACTTTTGTTTCCCTATTTTTTTGTATTTGTCTCATTTCCTACTATTCTAGAAAAATTTATTTCATATTTTTAAAAAAATAATCTAATATTATTAAACTAGTATATCATTATTGTATTATGTTTGAATGCTAAAATTTGTATGCCTCTTCTTTCTTATTCTCATATCAGTTTTTTATAACATTTAAAATGGCTAAGAAGAACTTATTCTTCCTCATAACCCTAAGGAGGTTGATATATACCATCCCTCTAACTAGGTCCATGTTATCACTCCTTCAACATGTAAGGTATATGGTATATGTATGCAAGTTCAATCTAAATCACCAAGGGTTTGTGTTTGTGAATCCCTAAAAGATCATATCATCCTTATGAGCAAGTTAAAAAAAGAGTTAAAAAATCTGAATAAATATTTCAATTCAAAGATCACATTACTAGAAAATGAGATTTCATATGTCCAAATTCCAAAACATGCTAGTGTTAATCATGTATTTACATATTCATCTAGTAATGTTGTACCCAAAAAGGTTTCACATCTAAATGAAAATATACAACATAATACATCTAAAATAAGTGATTGAAAAAGTGACCAAAATTCTACTAAGAGTCGAAGTGAAATCTTAAGAGAAATTATCTAAGAAAAAAATGATTAAAATACCTCCTCCACATCCTATAAGGTGATCCAAATACTAATGTACATATCATAAAATTAACGGGAATGTAAAAAATACATTTTTATTTTTTATAACATCAATATAAACAACTATGGTACAGTTAATTAATAAGAGTTAAGTACTAAAAATGAAGTGAAATCCATAACTTTGTCATAAACAACACATGAACGAGACCATGTTCAATTAACAATGACTTCATTAGGAAACATTTAACTACTAAACATTTAGATATAACTAGATGAATTTAGAAACACTCATGCATGCCTATCTGCATACTTCTACACAACCTTCCTATTAAATCCATCACTAACTCATAGACTTACTTGAGTACATGCACAAGCTATAAAATAGTCAATACCTCAATGGGTAAAATAAAGAAGTCAATCAAATAACTAAAGGAATTAATATAGATTCAATAGAATAATCATCATATTAATATATTATAATAAAGATATACCAAATTCATAAGAAATGGGTAGTGATCATGAGAAAGGACTATTTCCAAAAGTAACACAAACATATCATTACTAGTTCACAAATAGGCAAGGGATGAGGTCGATATCCTACTATATATAACTTAAGGAGATTATATCAAAGTATAAGTATACCGATTAAACCTCTTGAGATGTTTCAATAAACATGCTTATGTTCCATTTTGAAACATCTTACCATTTTAAGAGGTAGTGTTATTCTCAAGGTATAGGTCAATATGTGCATGATTAATGATCGTACTAAGTTTTAGTCCTTATTATTAAGGTATGATAACATTTTAAAGTATCAATTTTTAATTTAGACATGATTTCTAATAACTAAATTTACTTCTATTAGGTTTACCATTAACCTCATTATTAAGTGAATTAATCTTCATCATCTTAGATCCATATCATTTAATCTAAGTATAACATTATTGTTTAATACTTTAGGTTAGGAATTTATTGTTGTAATTTTACAAGGAATATATATCAAGAATATATATCAATTACATATTATTGATTATAACTCAAATCATACATCCTTTTCATTATAATGATATTTATTAACTTGTTATTATTCCAATGATCAATTCTAAGTATGGAGCAAATGATCCTTAATCACAACATGCCTCGATTGGAATAACCATTTGAGTTTAAAGTGTATAATGACTTAACCATTTACAAACTTTTTTTTTAAATTATCTTCATCACATGTATAATATTTGAATATCATTATCTGTATCTTAAGTTCCAAGTCAATATACAAGGCTATCTAGAATAATCTTATCACTTCAATAGTGATATAATAGTTTCCAATTGAAATTATTGTCTTATAATAATCCATAAAATATATTTTACCTTGATCACTTCTAAAGTTATTTTAATTTAATCCTTAACAAATATTCTATTATTAATTGCATCCCTTCATATCGTAATATAAATCTTATGTTTGTTGTAGTCCAATTAAGATACCATCTCATAATTATAAAATATTACATTCTTATTAATCCTTAAGAGTTTATTGGACATAAATTTATTCTTTGGAATTCCTTAAAAGAATCTTATTAATTATTACATCTTATCAACGGATATTTGGATAGTTTAATGTTATTTTAAAGTATTTATATAAACTTAAGGTTAACATGTCACAACTCAATGATATATAATAATAATTAACATAATTTTTATTGATTGAATAGTATACTTATTCCACTTAAGGACATATGTGAAACTACATATGTTTATATTGTCTCTCAAATGAACCTTAAAAATATAACAATTATCTATTTCAACATATTAATAACTCAATTCCATCTTCATGAGATTTGAAGACTGATCATATTGAGTAATCATATGAACCTTACAAAGTTTCAATAACACCTATTCATATTATAAGGTAGCCAAATGAATTTGATCAACTATGTTGATAAATGCATCTATATTTTTAATCAATACATAACACTTTCAAATTTAGACAAGAGTCTATAAGCATCAAAAGTCAATCTAAGTAATATAAAACTAATGAATGAATTAGTTTAACTCATGTAACTATAGGTTCATGTTATCTATACATCATAGATGTAAATGATAAATTAATGAATTACTTGATATTTAAAAGGATCAACTCAATCATAACCATAATTCCACAAGGAATTTTTATAATCATACATAAAAACATAATAGATAATTTTATATTTAAAAGATCAAACTCCAATCATTTTTTATAAGTCATCTTACATACACTAATCTAATTATGCAAACATAATATTAAACTTGTGTCACATAGCTAATAAACATAGATATCATTAATGAAGTTAATTAAATAATAATGAACAATTCACTTTACAATCAACTATTATAAAATTCAAATCAAAGAAGTACAACATACAATCTTCCACACATAAATCCATTTATGCAAACACCGACCTCTTCAGTCTTAATGAGCTCAATCATAAGTGGCCTTAGACCACCCCATCTATAATCTGGATGTGATTTTGGAAATACGAGAGAAGTGAGTAAGGTATAGTGTCCAATGTGCTTGAATTTACAAACAAAAATATGAAAACCCTTAAACAAGACTATTTACATTCATGGTTAATAAAACTAACACATTTATAGTTATTAATTGTTGAAGCTCATTTAGAGCATTCTAAAATTGAATATTATGAGTGAAATCCATGGCATTTCTCCTGTATTCCCCAATCCAATGTTAGGGTACAACACCCAAAATAAATGTAATTTTATTATTACTAATAACCCCAAATATAAACAATATTCTATAAATATTTCCATCTAAGTAAAATTAACTTAAATGACTCAAATAAAATAAAGAAAATGAACTAAACTGTCCACTCAAATAACATTATAAAACCATCATGAAAAATATTATCAATGTTGTAATAGTTGCATACAGACATCCAAAATTAAACTCTAATAATCCATATTACATAACGTAAAACTACAGGTCAATTTTGACAAAAATAGACTTTATCAATCATGATTAAATAATCAAACATCTTTATCCACTATCATGATATAAAAAATCAAAATAAAAAATAATGATATAAGAATTCAAATTGTCAAATCTTCTCAATCTCCAAACATCTTTATCAATCATGATTAAAGAATCAAACATCTTTATCCACTATCATGATATAAAAAAACCAAAATAAAAAATAATGATATAAGAATTCAAATTGTCAAATCTTCTCAATCTCCAAGTCTACCAGTCATGACTCAAAAATAAATTTAATGACCAAATGAGATTACCTTAATAATTCAAAACCCTCAATGATAAAAATCATAACCTACAATTAAGAATTTTTAATTCATTTAAGTCAAAATAATAATAAAATATATTTTTTTTCAAACCCTAATAGAAATTTTAATCATTAATGAAAACTCAAAAACATCATTGTTTCCATTCATGAACACAACAAAATCATGTACAAATAGTCTTTACACAAATAGAATGACCCTAATAAAAACCTCAGTATATAATTATGTTTTTAGAATTTTTAAGAAGAGTTTTACTCAACCCAAAACCCATTAAACTATATACACAATCGTAGCCTAAGAATGACATGATGAAAATAAAAATGTAGCTCCATAATAATAAAATGGATTTAGAAATTCATTCACATAGAGATCATCAACTATATGCCATGGTTGATTTGTAATGGCCACAATATTATTTTATTGAAAACAAACACAAACCTAAAAAAAAAACCACAAAACCCTATATGGTTTATTCATAAATTTCAATGCATCAAATAATCTTATTTTCATATCAACACATAAGAAAATAATCATGTTTTATTTTCATACTAAGAACCCAATTCAAACCAACAAGTCCAAGTCACAAAACAACATAGATTTTTAAATACATTACTTTCTTGAGTACCAAATAAAATAATGTAAAGGTATGGCATAGAATATTGATTCCTTGCCTTGAAAAATAATTTCTATCTTCCACCTATGTAATGTACAATACAGGCTACATCTATTTAACCAAAAGGAACCCCTATAAAAATCAACTAAAACCCATTACATGGCTTAAAAAGTAAAGAAAATACTACAATTTACACCCCAAAGAAAACTCATGCATATAACTACCTCTTCATTTCCCTTGCTCACCATGTAAGAAATTTGGTAGAGTCTCCCCAAAGCAGATGGATTCTGAACATGAAGTAAAAAATGACCAAGAAATAACCTAAATAAGGTTGGAAAGGTCTCAACACATTTTTAATTAAATGGTGAGTCAATGTCACAAGTTAAAGTCATAAATAAAACCAAATACCTCAACTAATGCCATACCAATAGTGCGTTATGCCCCCCATTTAACTTGCCTTATAAAATCCAAGACAATACTTGGTCACCATAACTAATGTATGCAATAAGAGTCCCAAACAATTACATTCTCTAATAATTAAACCATAATCCAAGACAAGTTTAAAAACTAAAATGCCTTTAATCATCATAGAGAATAATAAGTTTAATGTTGAAGTGAACAGGACTATGAATAGTATGTCACTCATCAGTCCAACATAAAAAAATGACTTTGACAACAAGTAAAATAACACCTAAAAATAAAATCAATGTTGGAAACTGAGAAGAAATAAATAAGATGAAAATAATAAAATTAAATAATAGACTAAGCACATATTGTCAATGTTGACAAGTGTTGACTAGATCCTAGAGTCACAAGCAATTAATGACTAATTCAATAAATAAATTGAATTCAAAAATGATAATACTCATCACTTTAAAACACCCTTATAAAAATGACTTAAAGCATCCATAATAGTCAAAGTTTAGTTTGTCATTTTAAGTTCACTATTTCTTTTCTTTCACTTTCTCAACCTCACCCAACTACTTAGAGTCACATCCAACTTAGTTCATAGCTAGTACTTATAGTCATAATATACCATTAGTAACATCCATACTATATAAGAGAAATAAATATAATAACAACATTAAATGTAATAATATGTCTAAATTGAATATAAAATCAATAACTCATTAATCATAAATATCAAATGCTATAATGAAAATAATATTAAATAATTGTCTAAATAATAATCAATAATGGATCAAACATAGATCATAAAACTATATCACAACAATAATCCAAAAAATTGTGTATGAAGTATTTCATAACTAAACCATAACAATAAGTGAAATAAAAATAATCAAATAGGGTCATGACATCCTCTACCACTTGGAAAAGCATTGTCCTAATGATCAAAACAACCAAGTATAGTGTTTATTGAAAATATTCTCATCTTCCCAAGTAGCACTTCATTCAGACAAAGGATACCGTCAAACTAGAATTTGGGAAATCTCATGATTTCAAAATCTAACACTATGATGGTCCATGATATTCATTGAATCCAACTACATTTTTTCCTATTCTAAAACCTAAAGATGACTCCAATATAAAATATGAGAAGGATCAGGAATACACTTTATCAATAATGCAACATCAAAAACATCATGAGTAGGAGATAGAAAATGAAAAAAGGCTAATCGATAGGCAACATGACTAATCTTCTCTAAATTTTTAAAGGGTTCTACAAATTTAGGAGTTAATTTAGACAACTTTCCCAACTTAATCAAACTTTTATATGTTCTAACACAAAAAAAAATTATCACCAACTTCAAATTCACATGGTGACCTATTTGAATTAGTATATCTCTTTTTCCTATTAGAGGTAGCCTTTAAATTCTACCTTATGATTTACATTTGCCTGTCATACTCCTAAAAATATTAGGACCAACAAAAATAGTTTGTTTTCTAAACTTTCTCAGCCAAGTGGAGCTATACATTTACGTTCATAAAAAAGCTTCAAAAGGGTCCATTTTTAATAATAGAATGTTATGTGTTATTCGAAGCAAACTCTAGTAAGTGTAAATAATATTCCCATTTACCTTGTTGATCCATCACATACATTATTAACATGTCCTCCACAACCTGATTTAGTTTTTCCATCTGACCATCTATTTTTGGGTGATAAGACAAAGTAAAATTCAATCTTGTACCAAAATCAATAGTCAAAGTTTTCCAAACCCTTGAAGTAAAATTTTTATCTCTATCATAAATGATAACTCTAGGCATGTGATGCATCCTCATTATTTATTTCATAAACCATTTAGAAAATACATATGTATCATCATTTAAATTATAATAATGAAATCAAATTTACCTATTACAACCAGAATATTACCATGCTTGCCTCATGATTTTGGTAAACCAGTTATGATATCTAAGTAAATCACAACCCACTTACCTTGTGGAACATCATGAGAGTACAATAGTCCTGCTAGATGATAATGTTCAACTTTCACATATTAACATTCCAAAACAATTGAAACAAATTTAACAACTTAGTGTTTCAAACCATCCCAATAATATAATCTTTTCAACTCATTTGTCATCCTCATGACACTAGGATGAGTAAAATGAGGTGTTTCATGCACTTATTTCAGAAAAATATTCCTGAAGTCACTAGACTCATTAACATAAATTCCTTTTTTTATGGTTTTATTAAACCATAAAAATTGAAAAAAAGGTTAGAAAAATTCTTTTCCAAATTCTCATGAACCACATTTTCACTTACATCTCAGCAAAACTGATCAAAATGTTGATGTTCCAAAATTTTAGTTATAAAATTATTATACAAAATAGACAAGGCAATGAGATATGTGTGTTATCTGATTGCATTATCAAAATTATTCTCATAACCTTTAACATATGAAATATTCATATCAAAATTACTTAAAAATTCCATCCACCTACATTGGTAGGCATTTAGATCATCCTGGGAAAACAAATATTCTAGGCTATAATGACCAGATTTTACTTCAAAATATTTACCCAAGAAAAAGTGTTTCCATTGCTTCAAACCATGTACAATATAAATAAGTTCCAAGTCATGACTATTGTAATTTTTCTCATGGTCCTTCATTTTCCATGACTCATAAGCCACAACTAAACCATCTTGAGTTAACATGCCACCCAAGTCTTCTTTAGATGCATAAGACCATATTTCAATTTTTTTGTTAGGATGTGGTACAATAAGTATAGATGATATATTTAATAATTTTTTAAGCTTGAAGAAATATTTTTCACACTCACAACTCTAAAAAAATCCTATTAAAATTTTGATGAAAACAAGTTATAGGATTAGCCAACTTAGAAAAAAATTCAACAAACATTCTATAATAACTAGCTAGTCCTATAATAATTTGTAATTTATGTACATTTTTAGGAGGAAGCCACTCTTGGATAGATTTAATCTTTGTTGGATCAATATCAATACTAGCCTTAGATATTAAGTGACCTAAATAGTGGACCTTAGTTTGAAATAAAACACATTTAGACAACTTACTAAATAATTTATGTTGTTTTAGCCTTTGCATAACTAAATGCAAATGATGTTCATATTTAGTTACATTCTTGTAATAGATCAGTATGTCATCAAAGAAAGCTAAAAAATACTCATATAAAATATCCCTTAATACAATATTCATTAAATTCATAAATTCAATAGGGGCATTAGTCAAACCAAAAGGAATTATCATAAACTCATAATGTCCATATCGAGTTTTGAAGGTAGTCTTGTGAATGTCTTCATCCTTGATTCTCAATTGGTGATAGCTTAATCTTAAGTCAATCTTCAAAAATATAGTTTCATCCTTAATTTGATCAAATAGATCATCTATCCTTGGCAAAGGATAATGATTCTTGATAGTAATCTTTTTAATCTTGTAGTAATCAACACACAATCGTAAGGTTCCATCCTTATTTTTCACAAAGACCATGGGTGCATCCCAAGGTGACAAACTTGGCATAATACTACCATTTTATAGTAGGTCTTGTAGCTGAGATTTAAAATGTTAAAAACCTACTATATTCATATGATAAGGTGATTTATACATGTGGGATACCCTTGACGTTACATCAATAGAAAAATCAAACTCTCTCTTAAGAGGCAAACCCGATAATCTTTTTGGAAATACATCTGAGAATTATTGTAAAAATGGATATTCGTAGAATGTTATTTATATTATAGGTGTTGTTATTGAATTTATATAACATATAATTTTTATCCTTTATGTATTAGTTTTTTAAGGTGTAAAGATAATAATAGCTTACATACCTTAGGTTATATCAAACCATAAAATATTATTGATTTCCTCATGTCATCACAACATTTAGTCACTTTATTACAATAATAAATATTTTATTTATGCTACTATAACTATTCCATGACCATAATAACATTAAAAAAAACTAAGAAGAGATAAAAATAGGTTAACTTGGGTTTTGAAAGTTGCCTAAATCTATGTTTATTTGTTCAAGACACTTAGAGACTAATGCCCTTTTACCTGAGTCAAACTCAACATCACAATTATCCTTTGATGTCACAAGATTTAATTTATGGTTATTCATTATTTTTGTATTAACAAAATTATCAATTGATACTAAATCAAATAAATTTGAAATAGAAATATCAGTTAATTAACCTATGAATTCGATAGGGGTTTCTTGAAAATTCATGTTTATATTAACCACAACTATATACACCTCATGGTTAGCTAATTGACCTGATTTTAGCTTGAGACAATCCTTTTAATATTGATTATCATCACATTCCCAACATAATATAGTTCTTTTAGGTGGCATAAGAATGATATTTACCATAGTGGAAGGTACATTTTGACTACCTTGGGTTTAATTTATCCTAAAATTTAAATACTTAGAATATTTTTTATTCTTAATGTTCTATTCTACCCTTGAAATTTATTAAAACCACTCATAATCCTAGTAAACCTATAAATTTGATCAGATTTATTAAAATTCTTAGGTGAAGAGGATGAAATTTTATTCTTGGACTATTGTCTATTCTAAATGAAATGTTGCCTCACCTTTTGATGATCTTTTTCTTTCTCTTTTACCGCATGATCATAATCAATAGCAACAATTAGAGTCTTAGGATTGGTCATATTTATTTCAGGCATAAATATCTCCTTCAACCCCAACTTGAACTTGGTTACTTTAGTTTCTTCATCATGCATATAGTTAACGTGACACAAAAAATTTAAAAACTTATTTCATACTCAATTATAGTCATATTATCTTACTTTAGTTACTGAAAATAGCTATTTTCTACTCCTTAAAATTTGTTTTGAGATAACTCTTCTTAAACTACCTTTCAAAAGTAGGCAAGGTAAGAATCATTGGTTGGTAACCCTCTAAGGCACATAAATGGTTCCACCAAAGAGGTAAAACTCCTAATAACTGATAATCAACCAATTTTACTTTCAAATTATAGGACATATTATGTAGATTAAAATATTCTATAGGTAAACCAATCATGCATTAGCTATATCACCTAATTTCTCACCTAAAAAGGTTGGTGGAAGTAACTTTTTTAGTTCCTTGATGATAGGATCAACCACATTGATAGGGTTATCTTCAATTTATTACTCACCAAATTTTCTTTCTTCTCTAAGAGGAAGTTATTTAGGTGGAACACCTTTCAAATTATTCAATCTTAATTCTTGTGTGTCTAACTTATTTTTTAGGGCATTCAATGTAGTAAGTATCCCATTTAAGACCAACTCCTAGTTAGAATTAGGGTTACTTTCATTATTGTTAGAGGCTTCACCATTATTATTATCATTATTGGTAGGAGGTTCCTCTCTTTCAAGAGTTTTATCCCTATGACCTCTATCTCTAGATCTTATTCTCACCATCTTAAGGTGAATATAAAAAATAAATCAATAGGGAAAATAAAAGGAAAACATTCCCCAAAATTATTTAGAGTAGTATAAATATGATCTAATACCAATATGTAATAACCAAAAAAAATTTATAACACCGAGATAAACAACTACAGTACAATTACGTAATTATAATTTAGCACATAAATAGAAGTGAGATCCATAATTATGTTATATATAACATAGAAACTAGACCAAGTCCATAAATTAATAATGAATTATATAGGAAGAATTTTAACCACTTAATAGTCAGATAGAAGTGGGTTAGTGTAGAAACACTCATGCACACCTATCTATGTACTTTTATTTTTCCTTCTTAGCAAAGTTGTCACTAACTTATATGCTTACTTGAGCACCTACATAGGCTATAAAATAGTTGGTACATAAATTTGTAAAAAAAAATTAGAAAATAGCTAAAGGAAGTAAGATAGATTCAATAAAATAATCATCATACTAATATTTTGTAAGCAAGTTCTAACAAATTCACAAGCAACAAGTAGTGATCATGAAAAAGGACTATTTCTAAAAGCAACACTAAGCTTTGGAACACATTACAAAGTTCACAAATAGGCAAGGGATGAGGTTGATATCATTATTTAGGTAAATTAAGGATATTAGATCAAAGTATAAGTGTACTAATTAATCCTCTTGAAATGTTTTAAAAATCATGCTTGTGTTCTAATTTAGAAGATCTTACCATTTTACAAGGCAGGGTTAGTCTCTAGGTAAAAGTCAATATGTGCCTGATTAATGATAATATTAAGTTTTAGTCCTTATTAAGGTATGATAACATTATTATATCACCAATGTTTCTAATTTTTTATTTTCAATATGAGTTCCAAGAACTAAATTCACTTTTATCAAGTTTACCATTAACTTCATTCTTAAGTGAATTAAAACTCATCATCTTAGATCCATATGTTTTAGAATAAACATAACATTATTTTTTAATACTTTAGGTTAGGAATTTATCATTATAATTCTCCAAGGAAGATTTATCAATTCCAAATTAAAAATTATAAATCAAATCATACATCCTTTTCATTGTAATGATATAGATTAACTTATTGTTTTAATAATCAATTACAAGTATGGAGTAGATGATCCTTAATCACAACATGCCTCGATTTTAATAACCATTTGAGTTTAAATAATATAATGAATTAATAATTTACTAATTTTTTTGCTAAAATATCTTCATCACATATATAATATTTTAATATCATTATCTATAACTAAGTTCCAAGTAAATATGCAAGGCTATCCAAAATAGTCCTATCACTTCAATAGTGATATAATAGTTTCCAATTGAAATGATTGTATTCTAATAATCCTTAGAAGATATTTGACCTTGAAAACTTATAAATTTATTTTAATTTAATCCTTAAAAATTATTTTATTAGTAATTTCATCCCTTCATAGCTTAATACAAATCTAGGGGTTATTGTAGTCCAATTAAGACACCATCTCATAATTGTAAAATATTACATTATTATTAATCCTTAAGAGTTTATCGGACTTAAATGTGTTCTTTAGAATTCCTTATAAGAATATTTTTAATTAGTCTATATTTTTTATGGATATTTGGATAGTATAAGGTTATTTTAAAGTATTTATATAGACTTAAGATTAGCATGTCACAACTCAATGATATACAATATCAATTAACACAATTTATATTGATTGAGTAGTATATTATTTCACTTAAGGACATAAGTGAAATTACATATATTTATAATATCTATCAAATGAAACTTAACAACTTAATTCAAAAACAACTAGTTATCTATTTCAATATCTTACTAACTCAATACCATCTCCATGAGATTATAAGATTAATTTTATTAAATAATCCATTAAAAATCTAAATGGTATATCAAGTACAATCTTGGTGGAGTTTCCTCATACCTAGGTAAGGGATTACAAAATAGGACCTAAAGGCATAAATATATAGAAGTACATCAAGAGAGAAAGAAGGAAAGTGGCATAGAGGTATGAGGAAAAGGTCTTCCATCATCATAACACATTCATTGCTATAGTTTCAAAATAGTTATATAGTTATAGTAGCCTCCCAAAATACTCTCTCCTTATTTTTATATTAATGTCCTTCTATATATTTAGGTGTTGTTTTTTAATCCCTCACCTGGGTACGAGGAAACTCTACCAAGATTGTACTTGATAGACCTCTTGTATTTTTAACAAAATATTACAACTTCTCTATGATTGGCTTATAGTGTGTATATGCTTGTTTAGATGTGTATAGTTGGTATAAATATTTAATTGACATGTCCTTAACACAATTTTATGTTAAAAAGTTGTCTTATGCAAGTTATATGAAGTATCAAAGGTTGATGATAATATTTGAAGTGTAGCCTAGTTGAAAGTGTATCATGCTATGCCCCTAACCTATCACATGTATTAGGATAGGAATAGCTAACTTACGGATTACTTATCCCTCTTTAATGATATGTCATATTTCTCTATGCATTAATTTGGTTAGTAGGTTGGCCTATGGAGTAACCATGGCCTAGATAGACTATATATAGGAGGTAGTGGGTAATTGTTTATCATCATATTGTGATTTCTGCTCTTATTAAAACTTGTGGAGGTTTCCCCCTCATAATGGCTTGTCTATTATCATAGATTCTAATATATTTTAGTCATATTGGGATATATTTCTGCTATTCTACTTTATTGTTGAAGTAATTTCATTAGAAGTGGTATCAGAACTGTGATTTGGGTAATCTTGTGGGTGAAACCCTAATTTTTAAAATTTGGCTATATATAAAAAATGTTGTGAATTTATATAATTTTTTTTACTAGAGGTGAGAAATCATTAAATTAATCTTCCATTAAAATTTCATCTCATTTAGATTATTTTACAGAAATTATAACCATCTTAGGGTTTTTCATAAAATTGTTATATACTATGCAATTCAAAGAATTTTTTTGAGTTATTTACATTTTTGGAAATCTTAGAAAAAATTGGCTAGGTAATGTTCTTTGTATATTTTTATTTGAGGTTGACTTAAGTAAAAAATCACTTGGTTAAAGTTGGGTCAAAAGTCCTAATTAGGGTTGACATTGTAAATCCCTTTTATGGCAGGTCCACAAACTTGATGCTAAGGAAAGGGTACTAAAACTCTAGGTAAAACTCCTAAAAAGGAAGAGATGGAGTCAAAATGGGGATGTATTATATCCTTTGTACCAGGGTTCTCTGACATAGATCATAAATCAAACTTGTTTGACTATAGTGTGCAAGGCATTCAAAGTGAGGTGCAAGGCATACAATCGAATATGAAATCCATAAAGGATAGTTTGGTAGATATCATGATGGATTTGAAAAATAATTAGTCAAATCATCTAGTTATCACTATTACACAACCCCACTAGGGGCATTCTCCCAACCAGTCTACTTCAAATCCAACTACATTGCCATAGAGGAACCTATTACCAAAGGTGGATATGCACAAATTTGATGGAAAAGATCCACTCAATTAGATCAACCAAATGGAGAATTTTTGTGATCTACATCAGATCCCAAGTGGATAGAAGGTTACCATGGCCTCCTTGTATCTTTAACTTGATCAATTCATTTGGTATCTATGGTTGTGTGCTCAAAATAAAAATATGACTCTCAGTGTCACCTGGTCAGTTTTTATAAAGGATCTATAATTACACTATGGAGATAGTGTGATAGAGAATTACTTCAGCTAATTGGTAAAATTGTGACAAAATAGCTTTATCAAGGATTATATTCCTAATTTTCATAACCTATCCTTATGTGTGGAGACAATTTTTGAGGAGAACTTGAATGACCTATTTTTGGGTGGACTTAAGGACCACATTCAACATGAGGTACTCATGTTTAATCCACTTAAGATTTTTGATTCTATTATCATGGCATGTATAGCTGAGGAAAAATTAATAGCCAATAAGAAGCAACCATTCACTCACTTTAAAGATCATAGCATATTGACACCAACATTTCCTCCACCTACCAGATTGGCCCCTCAACAAACTGAAGAGAAGCATACAAAAGGATTATGTTTTGGTTGTGATAACAAGTGGAGCAAAGGACATTGAGGTGCTAAGAAGAAGTTATTTTACATTGAGTGATATAATGAGCATGAAGAGGAAGATTACACCTCCAATGATGATGAGGAAGAGATAGAGGAGTTACTTTTAGATTCCCAACATACAATCTCTTGTCATGCACTTGTAGGTATTATTACTCCACAAACTCTTAAGGTGGTGGGTTTCCTCAAGAAACAAAAGGTGATAGTGTTGATTGATTTAGGGAGTATACATAACTTCATCAACCATAAATTGGCCACTTGGTTTAACTATTTCATATACCTAACACTAAAATTTTATGTCATGATTACAGATGGTGGCATAATTAATTATTCAATAAAATGCCATAGTATTGACCTTGATATGGGTGAGTGTAATCTTTATTCTCCTATGTTTTATATTGCCATGGGTAGCATAAACATTGTTTTTGGATTCTAATGGCTCACAACCTTGGGTAACATTGAGATGAAATTCTAGGAACTATTCATGTGCTTTCATTCTAAAGGTAGGAAAATCGAACTACATGGATTATAGGCAAAATCTCCATAATTTATTAGTTCACATTAGATGACCTAGATGCTAAAGAAGGGGGTAGAGGGAATTATTAAATGATTATATTCCATATAATTTCAACCCACATAGGCATCTACACATCTTGATCTATAGATGATTCTTGATGACCATCCATCTATTTTTGGGGCCATGCCAAAAACTCTCAAAAACCTTTGAGGGTTCCTAAGACTAATAAGTTACTACTGAATATTTGTGAAAGGTTATGGAAGCATAGTGGCTCCAATAACTAAATTTATAAATAAGTATGCCTTCCATTGGAATGATGCTGGCACCAAAGCATTTGAGAAACTAAAAGTAGTTATGTGCACCACTCCAGTTTTGGCTACTTCAGACTTCTCAAAGACATTCACTATTGAATGTGATGCTTCTAAATATTGGTTGGGAGCAATACTAATGTAGGAAGGAAGACCAATTTCATTTGAGATTCATTAATTAAATGGTAATAATATACAAAAACCTATCTATGAGAAATAAATGATGGCTATTCTTCATGAAGTTAAATAATGGAGGCCCTATCTGATGGGTAGACAATTTAAAGTGAAAATGGATCATGATAGTCTCAAATACTTTTTGGAATAAATATTATCATCTAAGGAACAACAAAATTTGGTAACCAAAATGTTGGGTTATGATTTTGAAATCATCTACAAGAAGGGTAAAGATACTATAGTAGCAAATGCACTATCTAAACAAGATACATCCACAAAATCATTACTTTGTGTAATGTCCATGTTGCAAGTAGATTGGGTAGATGAAGCTAGGTTAGAATAGGAATAAGACAAGGATACATAGATTTTGATTTAAAATCTCTAGCAAGGTACTCTAGCCTCTAACAAATTTTAATGGAAATGTAATGTCTTATGGTATAAGGGTAGGTTATGCTTATGCAAAGATTCAGAGCTTAAGCATAAGATTTTTTTGGAGTTTCATGAATCTCCAATTGGGGGACACTTAGGGTTCTTGAAAACTTATCATATAATTAAGAAAGAATTATTTTGGGAAGGACTCAATGGATATGTAAAAATTTTCATGGCAAAATTCTTTATATGCCAACAAAATAAAGGTGAGACGGTTAAGATCCTGGTATTATTACAATCATTAATAATTACTAGTCAAAGGTGGGAGGAGGTTTCCATGGATTTCATCATAGGGTTGTCTTGTTCTGAAGGTAAGAAAGTTATCTTGGTCATTCTGGATAGGCTTAAAAAATATGCCCATTTTTGTGCTCTCTCGCACACATTTTTAGCAAGTACAGTAGCAAATATTTTTATAGAGGTAGTTATAAAATTAAATGGAACCCCAAAAATAATTTTATGTGATCATGATCCTATTTTCATTGGTAATTTTTGGATTGAAATATTTCCCTATTTGGGACTCAGCTAGCTCATAGCTCATCTTACCACCCCCAATCTAATGGACAAATAGGTGTGGTTAACAAATGTTTAGAAGGGCATCTTCGTTGTTTTGTATTAGATAAATAAGAATGTTGGGTTAAATGGATACCACTTACAAAATGGTGGTATAACACATCTTTCCATACCTCTTCTAAAATATCACCATTTCTAACACTATATGGTTACCATCCACCTTCCATCACTTCTTCATTAAAGGTGCAAATCAAGGTTTGAGATGTGGAAGAGCACATTTAGCATCAACAAGAGGTTTTGGCTAGTTTGAGAGAGAATTTTGCCTTAGCACAAAACAAGATGAAGCAATAAGAAGATCAACACCGTAGTGAGTAAAATTTTGAGGTGGGTGACTGGGTATTTGTATGTTTTTAGCCTTACAAGTAGATGTCCTTGAAGCAATAGAAAAAGGAAAAAAAATTACTCCTAAGTATTATGGCCCTCATCAGGTTCTAGAAAAAATTGGAAGTGTGGCTTACAATCTCAAGTTACCTCTTTCATCTTGCCTACACCTAGTATTTCATGTTTCCTTTTTGAATAAGGTCATTAGATAGAAATTTTTAGCCTAAATAGAGCTCCCAAAACTAGATGAATAAGGACGAGTCATTTTAAAACCAGAGAAGATCCTCCAAACATGTACTAAGAGGTTGAGAACTAGGGAGATTAGGGAATATCTAATCAAATGGAAGAACTTGAGTAGTGAAGATGCAAATTGGAAGGTAAAGATTTTTTGTAACAACATATAGAGTTATTCAACATTGAGGATAATTTTGGTTTGAAGGGGAATGGCATGTTATGACCCTAACCTATCACATGTATTAAGATAGGAATAGCTGACTTCTGGCTTACTTATCCCTCTTTGATTTTATATTACATTTCTTTATGCATTCATTTGGTTAGTAGGTCATCTTATGGAGTAAACATGGACTAGATAAACTATATATAGGAGGTAGTGGGTAATTTTTTTATCATCATATTGTGAATTCTACTCTTATTGAAACTTGTGGAGGTTTCCCCCTTGAAGTGGCTTGTCTATTATCATATAATCTGATATATTTTAGTCATATTGGGATTTATTTCTATTATTCTACTTTATTTTTGAAGTAATTTCATTACATATAAAGGAAGGCCTCTCATCTATTTTCTCCAAGTTAAAGTCATTCACCATGACCTTCATGTAAAACATTATTACACAGGAGCCATAAAGATAGTATTTTTGTCCATGATTAGTTCATTAGTGTTGTTAAGAGTTTAATTTGAGTGAATAATAATTATAGTTGCATCACCACCCCTTAGAGTAGATTTACCTTATGTACTTCCTATCCATTTTCACCCAATACTAGTAGGTTTTAGTAATTGAGCCATAAGTGATGTAGTATGGGAGATAGACCTATAATCTAGAGGTTTGGTCTAGCTATAAGGTCACCCACAACGTTTAGGCCATTCCCTTGTTAGTAAAAATTTGAAGTAGGTATGAAAAACCTCCTTCTATAGGGTGTAACTTAGGTTGAAAATAGTTCTAGAATGCTTGGTGGGATAGATTCAATCATTGGATCATTCACATCAGCATTGGATCCTTCACAATAGTAGTTTCAAGAATTCATTTGGTCATCAGTTCAGAGGTATGGATAGTTCTTGTTCATAAGTTATTTGATATGTATGTGTATTGTATTGAGTTATGGATACATATGAGGCAAAATTGTGTCACATACCTCCTTATTGATAGCCTTATGACTCATATCAACCTTATTAGGAAACCTATTAGCCCTACATTCAACCTGATCAATAATATGAGAGCCCTTATTAGGCATATGATCATTTTCAATAGCAAGGACACTACTCTATCCCTCCTTGTGAATCACGTTCACATACTTATCATCTTGCCTATCAATCTATCATGGTAATCTCATGTCATTCCTGATCAGCTCAACCAAGTTCTAAGATAATTCATATCAATCTTTAAATAGACCTTGTTTGAATATGAAAAACACATAGTGAACATTGACACATAAAAGATATATAGATAGGATATCCCTAGGCATGAGATTGATATTATGATATATTCATTAAAATAAGATAAGGAATAGTGGGAATCTTTCATAAGATAAAGCCATTCAAAAGTCAGTGGTGATATGCTTGACATAAGTGGTTTAGTTACAAGCATTGAAGATAAGTTGATAGTCTATGACAGATAATAAGTCCAATCCTACTAGAAATATATTACCTTATTCATCCCACATTATTTTTCCATTAAACTTTCCTTTTCCCCTCAATAATCTTAAATAAATGTGTGTCACAACCATCAAAATTCCTCTCAAACCTTGCCAAATTTTCATACTTGGAAGTTTATCTAAGAGAGACCTCAAATGGTGGATGAAGTGTGACTTGAGGATGTTGAGTTCCATGTTTCACAATAGATTATTCAAGAGCCTTCATCTTATTATTAGTAAGGAGTGATATCCAACGAGATGGTGTTAGACTTTGAGGCTCATATTGCTAAATAAGTTGAGCTTACAAATTGACTTCTTTATTAGTTAGTGGTAATTGAAAAAGTAGTCCCATATCAACAAGAAGTTTCTCCATTCATACCCATGGATTCTTTACCTACAATTCAAAAGGATCCTAAACCTAAGCTTACAACATGGAAAAAAATACAACAGTCAAGGGAGAGATAAAATTAATCCACCATAAGCCCAAGTGCCAAATTAGAAAACAAGCATGAAAATATTTATCCACCATCCCTACTTTATCAAAATTCTAAGGCCTTCCCTTCATGTAAGTCTATTCAAGACAATATGTAGTAGAAAGAGGAAGTGATGGTTGTCAAGGATGAATAATTGAGTAAGGAAAAGTAAGCATCAATGGAAACACCATTGGATTTGTCTCATTTTCTTGAGCTTTCCAAGGGTCCACCATTCCAATCCTGGAAAAAAAATCTCTCCTTTGTGAGACAAGTGAAAAATATTCAACTGTAGTAATAGAAAATGAGAGTGAATTGAGTGAGCAAGAAGAGGAAATCATCATTATGACACCTCTTGACAAGGATAGGAATGATTCAATCTTTCATAATGCAAAAGAGGATGAGTCATAAGAGGTTGTTGGGATATAAAATGAGATGTAAATAAAAAGTGAGACATAAGAGAAATAAATTTTATTTGACAAATAATAGGATGTTTCTCAATAACTCCTTGGTCACATGGTAGTTATCCTCTATCATGATAGTCCTTAAGAACTTGTAGCAGTTATGATAGATAAGTGTAAGCTAGCTAATGAAGATGAGTGCCAAGGTAACAATGATGACCTTTGGTAGCAATACATGACCATTTGAAATGAATAACAAGCCATTTAAATACTCACACTTCTTATGGAACATGTTGAAGACTAATAAATTGCTTACCATGTTAAGTGTTGTCCATAAGAAGAGTAGACACAAGATGATGAAATGTTTGATGAGATAGTACCTGAAGTTGATACTATTTAACATAAACAAAGTGAATATTTATTGTCCTTTAGAATGCCTAATCAAGTTCAATATGTCCATATGGAGTAGAGTGAAAGCATCAACTGAGATATGGTATACATTTGGTAGCCAATGACTGAGGTAGAATTAACATTGTTCTTTAAAATTAAATAGATATGTGAGTATGATGGGTTTTGGACTCACATGTATAAAACATGCACTTAGGGGTAGAACAAGAAGTAAAAACTACTTCCCCAAAAGGCCATGAACATGTTAATTATCATAGATACAAGTGGGAGTTATCAAAATTTGGAAACCAATCCTCATAGTGCGATAGTTACCAAATAAGTTGTCCATTTGACCCTGGAGGAAAGTTTTGATATCAGGTTAGTTATTTTATTATATTTTGTCTTTCTTCAATAAATGGCCATCACTAGTTTAGTCTTTTACCTTGTTGCTTTGTTGTCTTGTTATTGTTTTCCTTAGGTTAGGTGTGCTTATTAGTCTAGGTGTTATTTCTTTCTTTGTTTCCATTTGAGTCTTATTGTTTGTTGCAGTCATAAGATATCACAAAGTACTAAATTTCTTTAGCATTCCAAGAGAGTAATCATCAAAACTATGGTCATGTTTAGGGATTGTCATTGTCATGAAAATTCAGAGGGTTATCTTGACTAGTAAGTTGGTCAACCCCTATGAGTCACCAAAAATATTAGCATTTTAGCCGACTAAGGCTAAATGCCAACCCCTATAAATGGAAACTTGTCATGGAATTCACTTAAGCCTCTACATGGTGTTATCTTGAGTGATGATGTCTCCTAACTACTTTTTAAATTCATTCAAAAATGTTAGAGGTGTCATTGAGTTTACTTATGATCAACATATGTCTTATATGTCCTTGGTCCTTAGATGGTGTGATTGGCCATCATAGTGTTCATTGACTTTAAAGTAAAGGGAGTATGTGTCAGTGTCTTATAATTTCCATACCTCTTTTTAATTGATGTTGAGTATCATCATGATGTTTGAGTATGTTTGGATGTCTTGATGATGGTTTGAAGTAGTTTTAGTGATATAAAGTGCCTTGATGGAGATTTATTAGAGGTGGAAGCTAATAAATTCCTATGAATTTATTTTGTGTGCTTAGTATATTCAACTATGAGACTGATTATAATCTTTTAAAAGTATGACCAAGATACATAAAAGACTATTTGGAACCTAAATAAGGTTATAAGGTATTCTTCATGATACTCATTAACATATCTTCTTGTGAAGTTGTGTATATTGCCTCAAATAGAGGTTTTGGTCTTTAAATGATAAGTTTTGACTCAAAAGGACACGAAATAATCCATAATATATCTAATCACCCTCATGATTATTACATTTCTTTAGTCAAATGTTTTTATGCTTTGAAAGTGTCCCTTTTACAAGTCTAGAAGGTTGTTTAGCCTTCAAAATAGTTCCCACATGTGGAATTTGTCCCCATTTCGATCTAAAAAGACTTATTACTTGTTTTAATATGCTTTTTGACTCATAAAATTCATCATGTTTCCCTAAAATGGTAGTTCTAAGCTTGAAGTATGGAGAAAATGCAAGAAAAAGAGTATTTTCATGTGTTTATTGTAGAATGTATGGACTTGTATGGAATTTTCCATATAGTAGAGGTTAGAAGTTTAAATTTGGTTTCATGGTAGGTATTTAGGTGAATTTTAATGGAAATAAGGTTCTATATAGGCTCAAAAATAGTTTTATTAATCTATTGAGATCCTTTATAGCCCAAGAAAGCCCTTCAAATTTGCAAATAGTATGGCCATGAGAGAGAATATCAAGATCTATAATTTTAGGAAGAGGAAGGGACCTTAGAGATATTACATCTTTGGGATTTTTTTTATAATTTTGGTTCTCTCTCCTTTATGAACCATCCTTAAAAAGGTAAGGCACTTATAATGCATTCTTCATTTAAACAAGGAACTAGTTTTCTTTTGTTTTTTCCTCTCCTAATTATGGTGATAGAAAAATGAAAATTCAAAGTGATTTTTAGGAGTATACTACACCTTACCATATCATTATTAAACCTACTCTAACATGTGAATTTTTTACAAGCTTTAGAACACATTCACCTCCAATCTATAGTCTAAAAACAAGTTGAAGATGGTTGTACAGTTCATGGTGGTTTTAAGATGTCAAAACACATTAGGTGACTATATGTAATGTTCAATTAATGGAAAAGTGTTATTATCTCAAGTATCTCAAGATTCATCAAGTCTATGATAGCATAGAGGTAACCCAATCTATCCTTAACATCCTCATAGTCTAAATTTATCATATGTTAAGGTATTTTAGCATATTTTAAGGTAGTTTGATGAATCCTAGGTTCTTTGTTTCATTATGTATTCCTATTTAAGAGCCTTCAGATGATGTATCTTGTTAATACATATGTATATGATTCTCTAGGATTCCTTTAGATTTTTTTTATATTGGATTAATGTTTCATTTTCATCCCCTCATGTTTATTCCATATTCATAAATCTTATCACTGTAATTTATAATTGTTATAAGCTTATCACTTCATCTTCCTTCTCCCACATATCCCACCACATAAAAATTGTACTACCTATACACCTTTACATAATAAATATAAGTTTTTAATATCTCTTAGGTTGTTAAGGGTCACCATGGTTATGTAGATGTGTTATAAAACCTTAAACCCTACTAAATATTCATCTATATCCATGGTCAAAACTTAATCAACTTATATACATGACAACCAGCAAAAATAATGTCGTATCTTGAGAAAGAGGCCTCAATTAAAGGCATTTGAAGGTTTATATATGATATTATGATAGTGAAAATGTAATATTATTTTTTTAAAAGGTAAAGGACTAAGGAATTTATTAATTAGTTTGGTGGCATATACAATCAAGAATAGACCTACAAGGCCTAGGCCTGTAGGCCCAAATTTTGGATTAAGACCAATAACCAACCAACTCAAGGGAATAATTTTCATGGAATAACCAAAATAATTATATTAATATAGTGATATAAGCCTTTAAATATCATGATATTCCACATGAGCAATGAAGATAGTATTATAAATTAAATTGCCAATCTTTTGACACCTCAGTCTTAATAGATACACGCCTATAAGGAAACTAGTTATGAAGAGGGCATATAGTGAAAGTGAAAAAAGGTATATGAAGGATAAATATAAATATTTAAGAGTAATACCTATTTAATAATGCCATTTAATTAACTTTAAATTTATATCTCAAGCCTATGAACACAATCCTAACTCTAATGAAGACATATATAGGTGACTAAGCAAACTATTAGTCTTAAACCTAGAAAGGATAGAAGAGAAGAGTGTGAAACTGATGTGAAACCTATTTTAATACCATAAAAATAAATTTAAATTATTTATATAGGTTAATATGTAGTTATTAATCCCAACAAACCTAAGAGACACAACCAACATGCATCTACATACACAATCAACACTCATAATCAATGCATATACATAGTTTTATAAGAGTTTATAGTTTTGAGGCATATATAGGTGTAATTAAGACTTTAAAATTTATAAAAATATTTATTTTGACTATGTTAATCTATCAAAACTATTTTAAGGGTCATAATATTACTAAAAATACTCATTTTTCTATCATAAAGCTTCCCCAGTTAGTTGATGGTCATTTATGAGACTAGATGGTCATTAGGGAGTTTTGATAGAAAGGAAGATAGATTTGAATTAATAAAAAGTTTTAAGGAATTTAAATTTGGTGGTAGTGTCTATATATTCTATTTATTTATGACAATATTTAGGTTCTAATTCAAATCCTTTGAGATCTCATTGAAGAAGACAGACCTATAAGCAATATGTGCATGCTAATTGAGAGTTTTATATATACTTGGGAGTTTTTAAGGTTTGAAAATAGTGGGAAGGTTAGTGAGAGATATGTATTAATTTTTTTAATCTATGATAACCTTAGTTGGAGTCTTAAAAACATCAAAACTAGTCTTAGGGTTGCTCAAGCCTAATGAAACCCAAACCCTAAACATGATTGTGCAAGCTAGATAGAGGAGAGATGTTGGTAAAAGGACTATCTTGGAATTTGGTTAGGAACTGAGGGGTATAACATGTGAATTTGATTTTTACATAAACACATGAAGGAAGAAAATCATGTGGATCCCAAACCTAAGAACTCAAACTAACCATGAGTTGCGGCCTATAAAAAGCCATATGAGATAAAGAGGAGCATAATTGAGGTTTGAACACTTGAGAGTAAGAAAAGAGGTGGGAGTAGGTAATATGGATGTATCATTATTTTTTGTACCCCAAAATCATCTATATATTTCCTTAGACCTCAAAACTTAGTAAAGGCCAAGCCTAAAATTAGTATTAAAGCCTAGAAGGCTAACACCACCATGGGACTATTCTCAGACTTTACTAACAAAAATAATGCCACGAGATGGTGTAAGTGGATGATTAAAGTTATAATGAGATGTTTCAATTAGATAAATTAATAAGAATGTTATTTTGGGTCTCAAAGAGCTAACTTGAACCACATAGTTTATAAAGACACATCAAGCTGCCTATTAAAGAGCTTAGATCTTCAACCATAGGAGGATTTGGACCAAATTATCATACCAAGATTTAAATACCTGTATGTACTTAATATTTATGGTAGAGAGAGTTTGTTTAAGGTTCCTATTTTTATGAATCATTGCCAAAACTATTAGCATGTCTAGAATGCTTGTAGAGATTTCATATCTCACTTCCTTGCATACATATCTAAGCCTATATTTTTCATGGGAACTCTATCTATTAACAAAAGTTAAAGGTTTTAGTTTACTTCAAATACATTACAATAATTTTTCCATTATAATTATATACTCTATGAATCATTGTTAAGAGTCTTAGACCTCCAAAACCTCTCTAAAACCCTAGTTAAGACCAGTCATGGAAAAAATTGATATTTTGGTACTCAAACACCCATGAACCACCTGATAAACACTTTAACCATAAATTAAACTCAAATATTATCTTTACCATGGTACCGTGTTTTATATAACTATATAGACTTGTTATATAGTAGTGTTTTTAAGGAAAAAGATTAGAAAGAGAGGTACAAGATTGTTTAAGAAGATGACAATTGTTGGAAAATGTAGTCTGAAACTTTTTTCACCTACTAAAGAGATTATATGTCTAAAAAACTATCTATAAATTCCTATGTTAGTCTATTCTAATCATCTAGTCTGTAGAAGTGAATGATAAGGTGACCTAGTCACCTAGCGTGGCAAGTTTACAGGTGTGAACTATTTAAGGAGACCTATGTTATGATGTGGGATGTTGATTTATACCTAAAAATAACTTTTTAATTGGTTCTCAAGGTTTTATTCAAGTTTTCCATGGATACTCTAACACAAACACCATGTTAATTGGCCTAGTAGATCTACTTGGTCAACAAAGGGAGTTGAGAATGGCATAAGGAGATTGTTGAAATGGTTAATTTAGATTAATTAATAATATTAAATAATGAATTAAGTGACAATACATTTATTTTCAATGGCCATTATGAAGGAATGATTCATTCTCTTGAATTACTCACATTATTGGAGGAGTTTGAATTGTTGTACACTTGATGATGGCTTAATCGCAACTCATTCTAGTTGTAATTAATAATAATAGAGGTATTTGACCAAAAATTAGGTGTATATATGAGTTTAAAAAGTTTTAATAGGTTAACTACATACACAACTACCCCATCTCAATGAATAAGGAGTCAATTAAAGACATCAATGCAAGGATAAAGTCTTTGGGAGGCTTCTATAATTGTATAAATATTTTGAAACTATATTAATTAATTTGATATTTTTATGTAATACCTTTTCCTCTCTCATCCATGACGCTTACGTTCTTTATCTCTTGATGCAGTTCTATATATTCAATCAAAAAATGCCTTGGTTTGGAATCCCTCTCTTGGGCATGAGGAAACTATACAAAAATTGTATTTGATAGGCCTCTTGGATTTTTAATGTACTAATTTGACTTCTCTATGATTGGATTATAGTGTGTATATTATTTTTTAGATGTGTATAAGTGGTATAAATCTTCCCTTGACATGTCCTTGCCACACCTATATCTTGACAAGCTATTTTATGCAAGTTATATTAAGTGTCAAAGGTTTTTGATAATATTTGAAGTCTAGCCTAGTTGAAAGTGTCTCGCAGTAGGTCTACCATCCATTACCTCCAAGTTCAAGTCATTCACCATGACCTTCATGTAGAACATTTTTTCATAGCATCCTTAGAGATAGTATTTTGGTCCATTATTAGTTAATTAGTGTTGTTAGGAGTTCAATTTGAGTGGATAAGTAATATAGGTGCATCACCACCCCTTATAGTATATTTCACTTATGTACTTCCTATCCCTTTTCACCCCAATAGTAGCAGGTTTTAGTAACTGAGGCATAAGTGATGTACCAGGGGCATTAGCCCCATAATCTAGAGGTTTGGTCTAGTTATAAGATCATCCACATTCTTTAGGCCATTCCCATGTTAGTCTAAGTTTTAATTAGGTCTGAAAAACCTCCTTAAATAGGGTACAACCTGGGTTTAAAACAATAACTATATTAATTTGTTCAACTATGCCAATAAATGAATCTACATTTTTAATCAATACATAACACTTTGAGATTAAGATAAGAGTCTATAAGGAACAATATTCAATCCAATTAATATGAAACTAATGAATGAATTAGTTTAACTCATGTAATTGTAGCTTCATGTTATCTATATGTCATAAATGTAAATCATAACTTAATGAATTAATTGATATTTAAAAGGATTAACTCAATCATAACCATAAGTCCACAATGAATGTTTATAATCATACATAATAACATAATAGATAATTTTATATTTATAAAATTTAATTTCCAATCACATTTTATAAGTACTAATATGATTATGTAAACATAACATTAACCTTGTGTCACATAGTTGATAAACATCATTATAATTAAAGAATTTAATTATATAGTAATGATTATGTTGACTTTATAATTAATTATCAAACAATTCAACTAGAATAAGTACAATAACCAATCTTCCACATAAATCCATTCATGCAAACATCCACCTCTCCAGTCCCAATGATCCAAAGCATAAGTGGCCCTAGAATACCTCATCCATCAATTGTATGTGATTCTAGTTAGATGAGAGAATTGAGTAATGTACAATTCCTACTATGCTTGACTTAACATTCCAAATGATGAAAACACCTAAAAAAAGACTATTTACATTCATGTTTAATAACACTAACACCTTTGCATTTATTCTATTTGCTAAAGATAATTTAGAGAATTATAAGATTGAATATTATTAGTGTAATCAATGGTGTTCCACGTGTAGACCCCAATCCAATGTTAGGGTACAAAACCCAAAATAAATTTAATTATATTACTGCTAGTGAACCCAAATATAAAAAGTATTATTTATCTATTTCCATGTAATTCAAATGAACTTAAATGACTAAAATATATTTTGATAAAATGAACTAAATTATACACTCAATGAACATTATAAAACCATAATGATAAAGATTATCAATCTTATAGTAGTCCAACGAATACCTCCAAAATTAAACTCTAGTAATTCATATTATATAACATAAAATGACAGGTCAATGTTGACCAAAATATACTTTCTCAATCATAAGAGTCAAACATATTTATCCACTATCATGATATAGACAATCAAAATAAAACATAATGTTATAAGAATTCAAACTCTCAAATATTCTCAATCTCCAAGTCAGCTAATCATGACTAGAAATGAAATTGAATGACAAACAAGATTACCTTCCTAAGTCAAAATCCTCAATGATAAAAATTACAACCTACAAGTATGTATTTTTAATTCATGTAACTTGAAATAATAATAAAATATTATTTTTATCAAAACCTAATAAAATTTTTACCATTAATGAAAACTCAAAAATATCATTAATATTTACATTCATGGCTACAATAAAATCATGCACAACTAGTGTTTACACAAACATAATGACCCTAGTAAAAACCAAAATATACAACTAGGTTTTCAATACTTTTATAAAGAGTGTTAATCAATCCAAAACCCATTAAACTTGTTAGGAATGATGAAGAAACATTACAACCCAAGATTTAGATGTGTTCAAAAAAAATATCACACAAGGAAGTTACAGATAAATGATTGTAAAATAAATTATATCAAGTGTTATTCAAAATGAGAGATACAAGTATAAAGGAAAGTCATTTCATAAGTAAGAAAGGCACAACAAAGAACTAACATAACTAAACAATTTGGGATAAATTATCATATAGGACATAATCAAAAAATGATGAAATAGATAGTTAATATACTAGCAAAAATGAGAAATACATACTCTAAACCTCCCTTAGGGGCTAACAAATAGCTAAAAAACAAATAGTGGCATATCCATAGTATCATTCTTGACAACTAGGCTTGATAAAGTAATCATGTGCAATATGTATCCATGAAATGAATAAGGAATATGTCCTCATAAATACCTCCCAAGGCCAACTTATGAAACTCCAAGAATGCCATGCAACTCAAGGAAATGAGGTGATGCAAAAGGCCTTATGAAGATGTCTACAACCTACTACTAAGTAAGAATGTACTCCAAACTAAGTACTCTATCTTGAATGTACTAATGAATGAAGTTCATATGTACCTTTATGTGCTTGGTTTTCTAGTGTTCAATTGGGTTGTAAGATATGTTAATTATATTTTGGTTATCACACCAAAGTATAGTGGGTGAATCTTTCATAAAGCTAAACTTTGCCAATAACTGATGAAGCCAAAAAATCTACTAACTTATTGTAATTACCTACCTATACTTAACCTCTGTATATTAAAGTACAATAGCTTTTTACTTCTTACACAACCAAGAAATACGTGGAGAACCAAGATAAAATATGTTGCTTGAAGTGGAATTCCTTTCATCAAGAGAACCTAACTAATCTGAATCACTATATCCAACCAACTTAGTATAACTCATGGTATAATGTAATCCAAAATAAATGGTTCCTCATTTATATCATAAAATCCTCTTGGAAGTTTTCCAATGACTATCATGAGGGTCATGTGAAAACCTAGATACAAGCTCAACTATAAATGGAATGTCAAGGTGAGTATGAGTCAAATACATAATGTTGAAGTAAGTGTTAAGCTTAATTGGCAGTTGGTTATTTAGTTGATATATATTGAATATTTTCATCACTATTTTATTCATACAAATATTCCATATCAATTAATCTTGCTTTCATGCAACAAATTGTCATTACATGAAACCAACTCATTTTGCTTACTTATTAGGCACTTCTTATTCTTATCCTATCAAGCTAGTGAAAAGAGAGCTATGAATTTATATTATTTTTTTGAGGAATAATGATATTGGACTATGCATAGTTATTATTATGTGTCTACATAATGTATTCATGATTATTTGGCTATGGTAATGGTGTTGTAAGAGTGGTCTTATAGAATTATGAGTTCATTTAAAACTTTGATATGGTTTTAGAGCAGTCTTCATACATCCATTACTCAACTTTTATGGTAGTCATTACTTAGTGATTCTCTAGTATAGTGTCTATTTTATTGGTTTTTTTATCTGCATCTATGTGGAGAGCCATATAATCATATTTTTAAATTTTGTTTGGCCATTGACTAGCCATATAGATCCTAGTTTTTTGGTATATGATATTTATTATGTATAGGTATGGATTGACATAATGATTTATGGTAGAAACACATTTATCTATGGATCAATCCATGCAAAAAAATTAAAAGAAATATATTCCATCTATAACAACAAAGGGAAACATTTTGAATTCTAGTTAGATAATCTACTTGTTTTTTGTGCCATCAACCATTATTCCTTACCATAAACCTAAATGGCATGTGTCTTCCTTGTCTTTGAAACCTATGTGGCTTGACTTTGATCCATACATGATTCTATTTTTTCTTTGGATTAGCATCTAAATAAGCCACCTATGTATTTTATTATTTTGACAAGCTTTGGAGCAAACAATTGATTCACTATCTTGGTTCAGGTTGACCCAAATCTAGACTTTATCCTCAATGATCCAAGTTGGACTCCCACATGTGGATTTACCTGTCACCTTCAAAAAAACATTGTCTTGACTATAGTTTTTTCCATGTGGGAGGTGGAAAGGGTAGTTTTAGAATTCTTCCTAATTTAAAACTACCACCTGATTAGTGGTTATCTTTTCAATAAATTCAAGCTTTTGTATAAGATAGATCAATGGTTATCTTTTTTACCCAACCCTAAGTATCCAAATAGATTATTCATTAGGGTTTGTTCATTCTCAATGATGATCTCCATGGTGGAATGGTCCATTTTCCTCTCTAGCATGCCTAGAATGCATTATATAATTGAATCTTATTGATATACAATCTATTTTTTAGAAGCGAGGATTTGTGTGTTTATTGAGTATTTCTATTTCATTGAATTCAACATTTTCCTAATCCCTCCACCATTGAGATATATAACTATTCTCTAGTTTCACACAACTTGGTCAAATCATTTTCATGACCATCATTCACATCAACTTGCTTTACTTTTGGTATTACATGTCAAAACATTTTGCATTGATTTCATCCTCAACATGAACTTTTTGGTTTATCCATGGCTAAAAAACACAATAATGATCAACATGTTGATCAAGTTTCTATTTATTTATTTTGATTTTTTTTAAACTAATTTTAAAACTCAAATAGATGTTTAATAACAAATTTATAAGAATTTCAATAGCCAAGTTGATGGTAATCCTTTTGATAAAGCTTTCAAGCTTTGGTAAGTATTGGGTTTGAGCTACCCACTAACATCAAATGAGACTTTTTTTTGTTGAAAATTATATTTTAATGTGGTGTTTTTTCATTAGGTGGTGAGATATCAATATAAGAGATCCTTTATTTATAAAATTTTGTATTATAATGAAGAGATTAAAATTGGGGTAAATAATTTTTATGTGGCATTATAATGAAGGAAATTATTTAAAAATAAAAGTATCATTTTGGGAGGGATTTTTGATTATCGATAGCATTCTATAAATAAGGGAATTTTTATTTTATCACATACCTTTACCCTCTTATGTGTCAAATATGGAGGGTGAAGTACAATCTTATAGGCGGTGAGACCCCCTCATAAAACACTTCATTGTTTTGTGTGATTTTTACATAGGATGCATTTTTGATGGAGTTTGACATCCTATTTTCTAGAGTGTTTTATCCTTTTTGTGTCAGTTTTACATTAAGATGCATTTTTGGTAGTAAATGACATCCCTCTTTGGCCATTTTGACCATTTTTTGGTTATTTACCTCTTTTGATATGGATTCTCATATGATTTAACCCTTAGTACTTCAAAATACACCACCTAGAAAAGTAATATGTAGATGCACTTATAGATTAAGGGATTGTGGAGAGTTATTCTTTGTGACTTTCCCATTTTCATAGATGAGGATGATATTACATGGCTTTCATCCTTGCAAAAGAAGGCACTTTTGTTCATTTACATCCACATTTTGAATTGTTTGCAATCTCATATTGAGTATGCCACATCACCTAAGAAAGCCTAGGACATTATTTATACATTATTTTATTAGGTCAATTTACCTCCACATGTTTCTCTTTCTTCTCCTCCCTTTTATAGTGAGGATTCTTTTGTTGGTGATAATGTTTCTCCACCATCTTCTCCTAGTTATCAGGATGTTAATCTTGATGGTGATTTATATGAGGACTCCTTGGCATCTCCTCCTATTAGTTCTAGTCCTCCTTCCATTATTAGTGAAGATATATTTTTAGGATGAGACACTTATACCACCTATTCTTACTATTCATGATGTAGATTTGATTGATGGTGGTCACATGGATGAGGTACTTTAACCTTATCCACCTATTGATGCACATTATAATAGAGTGGTTATTACTCCAATTTTTTATTTTGGTATTACTCTTGATAGTACCCTATCAAGTCCTAAGAAACCCATTGATTATATGGCCTCTTTCCTAGCACTTCAGAAAGAAAATAGGAAACTCATGATGTATAATTATCTTTTACACTCCCTGATTCATGGAAACAATGCTCTCATTTATTCTCTAGAAAAAAAACTTGTTGGCATACATCATCAATCTAATACCCCATCTTTTACTAAATCTGGTATGCATCCAAATTGATGTACTTTTACAATGTGATCTGTCATATTTTAAGCAACCCATTTTTCATGTTTCTCTAACTATTTTAGATGATACTATTATAGATACTATTGATACACACTCTGAACATCTGACTCCATTTCCACCTAGACATATGCCTGCTTCTTTTGAGAATCATACCACTAGCTTTGGCTCTAGCATGCTTCATTCCATGGGTCACACTACTAGAATTGTAGGCATTGAGAATCATTTATAGGTCATTCTTTGCCATATTCATCCTATTATTAGGATTTCTTGGCATGGCCTTGGTTATGATGGAGTGTTTAATATTCATTGGTATCTAGTGATAGAGATATACCTTTTGTTTTCTCTACTCTTTGTGAGGATTAAGAGCTATATATGAGATATTCTATAGCTTCACTTAGGCTTTAGAAACCTAAGATTTCAATGGTCAGACATGGTCTACCTAACACTTTTTTGGATGTTAACTTGCATTATTCTATCATGTAATTTACACCCACTCATAGGAAAACATATTCATATACCATTCACATTGATTTGGGGTGGATTATGATCATTCTTGGAAGCAAAAGAAGAATTCTTGGTGAAGACACTATTCCTCCACTATTTGGCTTCTTTGACTACACATTGCTCCTCCTATATGTTGATGCTCCTTGTTGTTTGAGATCCTTTACTAGGAAAATGTGTTATTTTTTTAGCATATATCTCTCAAAGCATATATGATGTATTTCATATATTGATTGCATTTTGGAGTTTCTTGTATTACTTGGTGATATTATTGTAAGATGGACTTTTTTTTGTAGTCACACTAAGATTCATGGAGATTTTTTCTACATGTGTGTGATTCATGATTGAACACTTTATTCTCTAGTTGAATGAATATCCCATCATCACTAGGTGAATCATTATTAAGATATTTTATATTTGTATCTAATTTTTTATAGTTTCATTCAGATGTTTTAGTGGATCTTTTTCTCCTTCTAGAATGTAGTTAGTCTGGTATAGCCTAGTGCTAGTATTTTAGTATTTTATAGTTAGATTGGCCCACTCATACATATATGTTTTTTGAATCACTACACCCACTCCAAAATTATGGTGGGGTGTGTGTGTGTGTGGACATACTACTTCATGTGTTGTGCTCATTCTTAGTACACCACATTTTCTTGTGGAGGTAGTTGATTGAGTGCAAATTTTGTTTGAACATGTTTGTATTGAGATTTTGAGTTTTTCTTCTTGGGATGTCTTTCATAATATGTTCTCTTCTTCACTCTCACTATGGTTCTAATATATTTGGGGTACCTTATGGTGATTCATTTCATCCCTAATAATTCTTTTTCACTAATTTTTTTATCAATGTTTTTATAGAGTGATCCTTATATAGAGTAGCAGTTCCTATTTGACTTTGTGGTTATAATGACTTGAAATCCATGTATTATGGTAAGATTGGTTAGCTAACATAGGTAAAAATTTTGTTTTACTATGATTTTTACATGGGTACCTAATTAGGCCTAACTACCAAGATCTATTCAGTCTCTTTGCTTTCTTCTTTTACACTCCCTATTTTTTGTAGGAGTATTTTCAATGATGTCATGGAGATGTCCTATTAAGTAGATTAAGTTATTTGATAGATTAATTTATAATGACAAAGTGTGTAATGTGCTTGTCCTAGTGTTATTGAAGTTGGCTTGGTTGATCTTTAGTTTTGACATGGCTATAGATGTTCAGGGACAAGTATGGAGTATTGAGAATGTGAAAGGGGATATGTAAGAGGTTTTATAATCTTTTAGTGCTTGTGTTCATACGTTTAATTCATCTCATTTTCCATATTTATCATCTAGACACTTTGGGTCCAGTGGTAGAAAATATAAGTAGGTAGTTTGATGACATCACCATTGTCACATGTGGATGAGTTAGGAGGAAATGGTAACATGGGTTTGTTTAGTTTTATACCTATTTATTATGTGAATAAATTTAGGTAGTATGATGTATTGAGTCAAAATATATTCAAGTGAAAAGTTGGGCTCTCGAGCATTTTGACAATATTTTCCCATACATAGCCAAATTTGCATGAGGCTAAAAATAACCAAGTAACCATTTTGATGATAACATATCTTGCACATGTGGATGTTTCAAGAGAATATGATCATATGGGTTTATTAAATTTTCATAATGTTTTATTTTATCTAAATTTTATATCATACGTTGAATCATGGAAAATTTTATGTAGGAGCAAAGTTTGCCTCCCAAATAAGTTCCAAGCATAGTTGGCTTTCTGACATTAGATTTTGAGAAGGAATTTTAATGGTGATATATCTCACACATGTGAATGTTAAAAGATAAATTTTTTATATGGGTGGATTATCATATGTGATTATATCATATTTTTCAAATTTGAGATCATGTGTCTATGCACAAAAGAAGTTATTAAGGTCCAAAGCAGGCTTTCTAGGCATATTTCAGTTGGTCCCCATACTTGGTAAATTTATATGATGTTAAAGATATAGACCAAGTGGATATAAAATGGTTAATGGGAGTGTTTTTAATGAATATATATGGTGTGAAACAATTTAAAAGGTCGAAATGTTCATTGGTTAACATAGTTAAAGATCAAGACCAAATAAAGATCCAACGGTACACGTGTGATTATACAGATCATGATCTAATGGTATGTATTGATCAAGATGGTAATAAGTGTTTAATTTTTAATTAATGAGTAATGTTATATGATAATTATCTAATGGTGAGTTGGTTTTTGTATATATTTATTGAATGGTGAGTATTTATAGTTAAAGACCCGACTGATCCCTAGAGATCGATACTTTTTAGGGTACATGAGATGAAGTCAAAGTGACTAAATTTTAAAGTTTTAGAATTGGTGCCTATATGTTAAAGATAAAAAATATTTATGGTTTTTGTTTTAATATAATTTTATAGGACATGAGAGGTTAGCATTGTGTTTGAGGCTTAACTGTGACCCATGCCATTTGTATATTTGAATTTGCTAACAGAAAAACTAGTGCTCATTAATATGTCTGTATAGTTTGATATAAGATGAATTGGCTAATTCCTTAAATATAAAAGATGAAGAGGACCATATGGAACATATAATTAACCTAATTTAAATATCTGAAAGTGTGTGTAGACAAAGATATTGAGATTCAAAGTTGAATGTGGTTCATGTTTATTCTACAAGTGACCCAAGAAGAGTAATTCATTTTATGTAGATATTGTTTCAATGTTTCATGGAGAATTATATATTTGGAAATGTTTTATAATTTATTAGGATGATATATGTGCATTATGAAGGATTTAATAATCATATTGTATATAAACAAAAGCTTAAAAGGTGACTGTGTGTTTGCTCATAATGACTCTGTATATATAGAGTTGTTTGAGCAAAATAGCACTTGAATAAGAGGGTATTGTGTTAAATATGGACACTTAAGGTGGACCTATATATCATGTATAACGGTTTTTTGCTTTTTTAAAGTGTTTATATGTTTTTATTATGATTGGAGAAGTTTCAAAGAGCTTAATGGGTCTCCATATGACCTAAAAGTGACTTAAGCCTATTCAAAAGTGGATTGTGATTAAGTGTGACCCATGTGAGATGCCTTAATGGTGAAGGAATGTATTTTGGATAAAAAATATTATTATACACTTGATAATTCATGATATATATATTGAAACCCAATATGTTTGTTTCTAGACTTGGACGTGAGATTTTAGAGAAGGCTTGTGTGAGCATTGTGAATTGAAATGAATAAGAGAAGATGTTGAGTGTGCCCAATGGTTAGGTTGATGAGAATATTATAGTGAGGAATATGTATATGAACTATAGGTCATATTTTTTATTTTTGAATAATTCTCCTATAGGTTAAGAATGAGGAAGGATATCTGGTGGTTGTGTGAACTTGATGGTTGGTTTGAGAGACTGATTAGAGTGTGGAAAATGTGTATGATTACCTAATCATGTTGCTAATATGTTGATAAAGTTATTGAAACTATGTTGAAATGAGTGTGAGTGAAGAGTTGAAGAGTGGGATAGTTGGGATATGTAATGTGTCATAATTAATCTATGTATGTTAGTTCAAGTATGTAATGTGATTTGGCCAATAGGGTGTGTTGGGTGATAGATTTGTTGCTAAAGGGTGAGAATAATGATATCTAGAGATCCATCATCAGGTGTTGAAGGCATCAATCTTAATTTGGAACTTTTATTATTAAAATAAGGTCTAAAGGACTTAGTATTCCTTAAGGGTAGTTGTTCCTTGTAAAACAGGTGTTTTACTAAAGGTAGGTGGTTTAAATGAGTTGATCATCTTAAGGTAAGGTGCTCATTATGGAACAAGTGTTTCACTAAATACCTTTAGTGAAGAGGACATGATCAAGGTTTTCTAGTCTAAAGGAGTTGATCAGTCTCTTGTTTGGAATTTATTATAAGATAGTAGTCCATTTGTGTTATAGGCTTAAGATTGGGTTTTATTCCCCATTAGGGTTCCAATAGGAAATATGTCTTATGTGTTTGATCTTGTGCATGCATTGAATGAATGAGATCTCTTATTAATGTTGCTTGATCAAGATGATATATGTTGATTGTTTAAATAGTTTGAAAGGGACTGTAATTGAAATTGAAATATTTGGGCTCACTAATGTAACCCCTCCCCCTTAGTGATTGTACCTTTAACAATTGGTATTAAACCTAGGTCCTTTAGAGGAAGCTTAATAGCTTAAAGGAGATCCTAAGTGGTATAAAGAAGACTAACTAGTTGAGGAAATAAAATCTTGCATTGAGATCAATGGTCAAAAATACTGAAGAACAAATTAGCAATATTAAAGAGGAGAATGTAGAATTATAGATGATGTGTTAAATGAAGTTAAGAGGGATAAGGAAACTATATAATTTCTTAGAATTCAGATGAAGGTTACATGTTCAAACATAAAAGCTAAAGAAGTTAAATTTAATTAATTAAAGACTAATCTCATTTCCCTAAAATATGAGTATGAAAAGGTCATAATAAAGATAGGCAAGTATAAAAAAGAAAAAAATAAATTAGAACAAGTCAAAGAAGATGGAAAATAGATCAACAATCTCAAAGATTAGTTAGGGGTAGCTAATGTAAATCTGAGGATAAGAGAAGAAGAATCCAAACATCATAAGACTCAATTAGAAGAAACATATGTCAAAATGAGTTTAAGGCAAGGTGAATATGATGAGATGAAGTTTGAGATTAAATTGTTGAATAATAAACATGAAAAAATCATAAACAAGTTGAACAAGCCAAGAAAGGAGCATGAGAAGTCTAAGAGAGTTAAGGAGATTGCAAACTTGAAAAGAAATAAAGGAAGACCAATTAGACAACCTAATTCAATAAGGTATGCAAGTTATTTTCATGGTCATTAATATTATTGATATCAATATGGTCATAGGGCAAGAGATTGTAGAAGGATGAGTTCTAAGAATGAGTTCACATGCAGTTATATTAGAAGGACTTTTTGTCCAAAGATTGATCATAGTTCAAATATATCAAAAGCCACAAATGATGTTATTTGTTTTAGTTGTCATAAAAGTGGAAATATTTATAGATTATATCTAAATGGTGTTAATAGGTCTTCAAGGTATGTCAAAGGATATAGATATCATATAAGGTATGAAAAAGGACAAACTTAGGTATTGAAACCAAAGGTAATCATTACCAATTATTCTAATCATAAGGTTGATAAGAAATTTACTCTATAAGGCTACATTGCAAATCAAGATAAGCTCAAAGATAAAGTAGGTAAGATTATTAAAAATACAATAAGATTCAAACTATGGTATGGAGATCTGAGGAAGTAAAGGCTAAGAAGACTAACCCTATTGAGTCCAAGAGTCTTGATGGATTGTTTACCAAGGTTGAAAAAGGATTATATATGAAGAGAAGACAAGATTTTATGTTTTTTGATTTTACTGACAAATCTAAAGAAAATAATGAAGTCAAGCATCCTTTCAAAGTCAAGCTGGACTAAAATTCAGAGAAAGGTATGGTGATATGGGAGTCTCCATAGTTTTGGGAATTTTAGTCTCACTATATCAAAAGTGATGTCTCTCTCTAGTCTTCAAGGAGACACTTGTCAGTCAAAGGAATCTTGGTGGTTGTTAGACATTATTTGATGTGAAGGTATGAAAATAATGTATGTTTGTGCATTCATTTTTATATATCTATTTTTTGGAGAAGAGAAGTTTGTGAAGAATCTCAATGGTCCTATCTTGAGAATGAGTTGGCTTGTTGATCTTGTTTTGGAGATATGGTATAAAGGTGAGTTTTAAATATATATCTACATATCAGTCTATGGTAGATGTCAGGTGAGCCTACAAGTTGAAGGTTTTTCTTCTAGGCCTAGTCCTAGATCTTGTTAAGCCTGTTAAGGCTTGTTTAGTAGTTATATATGACATAAAATTTTAGTGTATTAAATATATGCATTATTTGAGGGGGATAATATATGAAGTGTCTCTATCTATGATTATCAAGAGACTCCTTTCAATGGAGAATCAAGTATTGGTGTGGTGGTATTCTAAAGGTCATAAAAGGCTACAGATGAGTATTTTTAGTTGGACTAGATATGTCTAGGTGGAAGATAGTTTTTTGTGATTTTAGAAATATGTCATGATGTTTATGAATATGTATGGAGTATTCTATAGGGTTATATTGAGGGTTAACATATGGTAACGGAATATTTGTGATCTATTAAGATGATCTTTTTGCATAAAAAGGTCTATCTACAAATATTTGATATCTTTTTACATGAAATATTTGATGTTTTTCTCCATTGTTTACAAAATATCAAAGTATGTATGTTTCAAGGAGATTTCCCAAGTTGTTTTAGAACATGTTCCATGTTTTGCATGTGGAATGAAGTTTTGTTTGTGGTCTTTGAGGTTGTTTGAGAGTGAAGGCTAGTAAGTCTGCATGGTGGTTCTTCATGGTATGTAGATATATAAAGATGATCAAAAGGTGAAATGGCTCAAAAATATTAGGGGGAGACCATCTCAGAGGTTTTCTTGGTGAGTTCCATTAGATGTTAGTGTTTTGTCTGTTCTTTATTCATTAGTTGTAATGTTTGGTTGAAGAGAGTGTTGTCATGAAGCAATAAGAAGTTGTCAAGGCAAGAAGAGGTAGGCTCAAGGTAAGGGGGGGTTTATAATATTTATAATATGGTCCTTTCCTATTGATATTATTTTTAGGTCCTTAGGATTAGTTGGTTCCCACTTTGTCATTATGTCAAAGGGGGAAAAGTTCCTATTGTGGGAGTGCTTGTTGAAGAGAGAGAAGGTGAGTTATATATTATTATATATGATGTTTGTTGGCATCAATGACAAAGGGCAAAATTTTTGGATTATTTGAAATGATGGAATTTATATGTCATGGAGGTTTCATATTGAGTGTATGAAGTGATTTGATAGCTTAATTAATAATGACAAAGTGCGTAATGTGCTTATCCTAGTGTGCTTGAAGCTAGCTTGGTTGGTCTTAAGTTTTGACATGGATATAAATGTTTAGGGATAATAATGGAGTATTAATATTTAAAGGGGATATAAAATATTTTTTATATGCTTTTAGTTCTTTTGTGAATAATTGGATTTCATTTGGTTGTCTATAGTTTTCATCTAGACAATTTGGGTATAGTGGTAGAAAGTATGAGTAGGCAATTTGATGACATCACCATTGCCACATGTGGATGATTTAGAAGGAAATGTTCACATGGGTTTGTTTAATTTTTTACCTATTTATTATGATCCAAATTTTATGTCATGAAATGTATCACTTAAAAATATATGCAAGTGCAAAGCTGGGCTCCTACACATTTTGACGGTTTTTTCCCATAGCCAAATTTGCATGAGGCAACAAATAATTGAGTAAGCATTTTGATGATATCATATCTCAAACATGTGGATATTTTATAGAAGGTGATAATATGGGTTTTTTAAATTTTTATCCTAGTTTATTTTCACTAAATTTTATATCATGCACTAAATCTTGGTAAAATTTATGTAGGAGCAAAGTTGGCCTCCCAGACAAGTTCCAAGCATAGTTGGCTCTGTGACAAATGATTTTGAAAAGGAATTTTAATGGTGATATATCTCACACACATGAAGGTTACAAGATAATTTTTTTATATGGATGGATTATCCTATGTGATAATATCATATGGTCCAAACTTGAGATCATGCGACTAAGCACATAAGAATTTATTAAGGTCCAAAGTAAGATTTTCAAGAATATTGTAGTTGGTCCCCATAGTCAATTTATATGATGTTAAATATTTGGACCCAATGGAGATCTATTGGTTCACATGAGTTTGTATAGTTAATACCTATAATGTGTAGCAAGTCAAAGATTTCAAGATGTTTACTAGTTTATAGAATTAAAGATTAGGACCAAATGAATATCCAATGGTGCATGAGCAATCATACAGATCATGATCTAAAGATGCATATTGATCAAGATGATAAGAAGTGTTCAAGGTTTAATAATTGATAAAAGGTATAGTATAAGGATACAATAGTGAGTGGGTGTTCATATAATTTTATTTAATGGTGAACATTACTAAGAAAATACTTAACTAATCCATAGAGATTGATTGAGTGTGTTGAGTCAAAGTTTCTAGGGTGAATGAGATGAGGTCAAAGTGATTGAAGTTTAACATTTAAGAATTGGTCCCTATGTGTTAATATAAAAAATATCAATGATTCATTTTTTAATTTGATTTGAGAAGACATGAAATGTGTGCATTGTGTTTGAGGTTTAACTGTGACTATTGCCATTTAAATATTTAAATTTGCTAAGGGAAAAACTAGTGCTTAGTAATTTTTCCATACCTTTTGATAGAAGATGAATTTGTCATGATGTGAAAATAAAATATGAAGAGGATTCCATGTTTCATCTAATGAAACTAATTTAAATGTTTGATAGTGTGTGAAAACAAAGATATTGAGATTCAAAGTTGAGTATGGTTTCATGTTTATTCTACAAGTCACCTGAGAAGAGTAATTGAGATTATGTAGATATTGTTTTGATGTTTCATGGTGAATTAGCTACTAGGGAGTATTTCATACTCCATGAGGATTATTTGTGTGAATTATTAAGGATTTACAAATCATACAATGTATAAACAAAGGTTTACAAGGTTACTGTGTACAAAGAGTTGTTAGAGCAAAATTGTGCTTGAGCAAAAGGGTATTGTGTTGAATATGGACACTTAAGAAGGACCTATAGATCATGTATAATGGGTTCATGATTTTTGAAAGTATTCCTATTTTATTATAATGATTAGAGAAGTGTAAAAGAGATAAATGGGTCTTCATATGACCTAAAAATATTTTAGGCCTATTTGAAAGTGGATTGTGCTTAAGTGTGACCCATGTGAGATGTCTTAAGGGTAAAGGAATGTATTACGGTTAACAAGGATTATTATGGACTTGATAATTCATGATTAATCTATACATATTGAAACAAAATGTGTTCATTTCTAGACTTGGATGTGAAATTTTAGAGAAGGCTTATGTGAGTAGTGTGCATTAAATGAAGAAGAGAAGAGCCTGAGTGTGCATGATGGTTGGGTTGATGAGTAGAGCAGAGTGATGACTATGTGTATGAATTTTAGGTCATATTTATAATGTATGAATATTTCTCTTGTAGGTTGAGTATGGGTGAAGGATATATTGTGGATGTGTGAACTTGGTGATTGGTTTGAGAGACTAATCAAAGTGTGGATAGTGTGTATGATTATTTGATCATGTTACTAATGTGGTCATAGAATTGTTGCGTCTATGTTGAAGTGAGTGTGAGTGAAGAGTTGAAGAGTGGAATAGTTGGGATATTTAATGTGTCCTAATTGATCTTTGTATGTTAGTTCAAGTATGTAATGTGATTTATCTAATAGGTTGTGTTGGGTGACAAAGTTGTTAAAAGGTGAGAAGAGTGATATTAAGAGATCCATCATTAGGTGTTGAAGACATCAGTCCTAAGGTGGAAGTGTTTTATCAAAAGAGGGTCTAAATGAGTTAGTCTTCTTTAGGTTTAGTTTCTCATTATAAAATAGGTATTTTACTAAAAGTGGGTGGTCTAAAGGAGTTGATAATCTTAGGGGTAAGTGTTCCTTGTGGAACAAGTGTTTCACTAAATACCTTTGGTCAAGAGGACATGATTAAGGATTGATGATATAAATGAGTTAATCAGCTTTTTATTTGTAATTTTTTAAAGGATAGTAGTTCATTTGTGTTGTACGATTGAGAGTAGGTTTTATTTCCCATGAGGGTTTCCCATAAGAACTATGTGTTATGTGTTTGATCTTATGTATGCATTAAATGAATGAACTCTCTTACTAATGTTACTTGATCAATTTGATATATGTTGATTATTTAAATAGTTTGAAAGGGATTGAAATTGAAGATAAAATATTTGGGCTCACTAATTCACCCCCCTCTTAGTGATTGTACCTTTAACATTTTATGCTTAAGGGAGGGTGTTAGAGTAAGTGTTAAGTTTAATGTGGATTTGGTAATTTAGTTGATATATGTTGAATATTTTCATCACTATTTTATGTGTGAAAATATTACATATCAACTCATCTTGGTTTCATGCAACAAGTTGTCATTTCATGAAACCAAATTATTTTGTCTATTTACTAGGCACTCCCTATTCTTTTCTTATCAAGATGGTGTGGAGATAACTATGGATTTATATTATTATTTTTGAGGAATAATGAGAATAGAGTATGCATAATTATTATTGTTTATCTACATAATGTCTCCATGATTATTTGGTTGTGGTAATGGTATTTTAAGAGTGGTCTTACAAAATTATGAGTTAATTCTAAAGTCCAATAGATAACACTCTAGACCATCTACCTATACAATGTAAGATCAAAAAGTGAAGTAGTATAAGAAGAAGTGAGAGTCATATAGGATAAAAAGGATAAGGATTTGGATTGAAATTAACCATGCTAAAATGTTGAAGAAGATCAAGGATGTAATTCTAATAATTTAAATAAATTCCTATATATGACTATGAAATATGCAAACCAAGGAAAAAATTTAAACAACCAAGATCTATCATGTTGAACTATGTTGAAAGTGCCTAACCAATAGTCTAAATTTGAGATGAGGAGATGCCTGTGAGAATAAAATAATTAATAAACAACACTAATATAACATTATCCTCCCCAATACATTGAATATACAATATGGGATCAGAGTGGTAGTGAATAAACCCAGTTGAGAGAAAAAACAAATCCATCTTTTTATGCCAAGCTCAAGGGACCTCATAAACAGACCTTTTAAGTCAATAAACAAGATAATAATCATGAACAAACCTAACAGGCTACTCCATATAGATTTACACATGAAAATCTCCATGAAATAAAAAAATCTTAATGTCCATTTGATACACTGGCCAACACAATGATGCATTAAGATAAAGTAAAATATAAACATAATCCATCTCATCAATGGGTGTAGAAGTTTTAGAGTAGTCAATACCTTCAACCTGTGAGAACCCCTTTACAAAATGATGTGCCTTATATTTATCAATAGACTCATCAACCACATACTTGGTGTGGTAAACCCACTTGCACCTAGCCAAATTTCTTCCCTTAGGAAGCATGACCAAATCCCAAGTGTGATTCTTCATCAATAAATAATACTCATTTCTCATTGCATCATCCCAATCTTGTATCTTCGAGCCTCTGTAAATTACTATGGATCCCTAGAAAATACCTGACATAAATTTTAGTACCCATAGCATGTGCATGATAATGTTGAGTAGGTGGAAGATCTTGTATGAAAGTTATTACCTTAGAAACTCTAGTATAATCTCGCCTAGCCATAGTAATAACATTAGTGTGAATATGATCCTCATCATCTATGACCTCCTTATTAATCTCCTAAACTAGATCATCAAAGAATGAATCCTTGAGAAGAGATTAATCATTGAAAGAAGAATAAGAATGCATGGAAGAAGATGAAGAGGCATGAGAGGTGAAGTGCTCATCAAACTATACATGTGCTAAAAAATGAACATCATGAGCATTAAAATCTAAAAGATGATAAGCTCTCATGTCCTTGTAATACCATACAAAAATTAAAGGTTTTCTCTTCTTATATAATGCTTTCCTTTTCTTCTTTGGTATAAATGCCCAATCAAGGCTCCCAAAGACTCAGAAAAATGAGACATCAGGCTTGGTTCTAGACCAAGCCTCCTCTAGAGTCATATGCTCAATTTTTTGATGTGGTGTGTGGTTATGAATGTAGTTATCACATTTAACCATCTCTACCCAATATATAAGAGGTAAATCCCATGAATGCATCATTTAGTTCTCCATTTCCTTCAAATTTTGGTTCTTATATTCTACTAATACATTATGTTATGGAGTATGTGCAACATAATGCTAGTGAATAATACCATGGGCTAATAAAAAATTAGAAAACTCTCGACTAAAGTACTCCCCCTAATATCTATATGAATCTTATTTATGTAACTACAAGACTATTTCTCAACCAAATCCTTATAGAATTTGAAGTGAGAAAAGACATCACTCTTATACTTGAGGAAATAAATCCAAGTATTCCTTAATAAATAATCAATGATATTAAGTTCTTACTTATCTCTATTGAAAGAAAGAGTATAAGGGACCATAAAATCACTATGCACAAGCTCAAGTGGTGAAGAAGCTTTCATGGATATACCCTTAGAAAATGGATCCTAGTGTTGTTTCCCTAATGCACAACTACGGTAAACTCCATCAAGACATGAAACTATAGGAAGACCCTCTATCATAATACTATGAGTGCTCAACTCCTTAAAATATCTATAGTTTAGGTGTCTAAACCTTTCATGTCAAATCCTACTCTCAAAATTTGCATGAGAAACTAAACATGTCCCTAAAGGAAGAGTATCATCAAACCCATAAAAATAATAGATTATAGAACTATGATCAATAACACACTGTGAAATAAGTGTATTTGGATCTACCAAAGTTCAAACTTCAGCACCATATGGTGTGAAAGTCACTATCTTTCCCAGACCTGAATGGCATATCTAATAAACTAAAAGTAGACTAGTGATGATGTTTAAGACATATAATGCATCATTGATGCAACCACCATCTAGTTATATGTCACCCTTACCCTTAACATAAATAAAGGAAGAATATCCAACCTCAATGTTGGAAAAAAAAAGTCAAACCAAGAGATATAAAGTACTCCTTAGAATAAGTCATATGGTTTGAATCACTAGAATCAAGAACCTATCTATTTGAAATATGTAACTATGATATCTTGATAACATTAAGTAATTTCACATCCTCATGAGATGGATAAAGAGTGGAGATAGAAATATTGAGTTTCCTAATAACATCCTTTAGGGCTTATATTCTCTTGAAACACCTAGACTCTTCATGACCAATCCCCCTACAATAAGATCAAGATAGGTTAGACTTATTCCTAGATTTGGAAGATGATTTAGGTTTAGATGTGTTGGTGTTGTGATTAGGTGCATTTTAACATAGACAAAGAATGTTCTTCTATTTAATCTTAGTTTTTCTCATGAACTTAGGATGTGATGATACTAATGTTTTTTTATAGGTATAAGACTCAAGGTGAGATAAAATGCATTACTCCCTAGTAAGTCTCTCACAAAACAACTCTAGATTTGGTATTTATAATGTGACACTTAAGGAATCTATACTATATAAAAAGGTAGAAATAAAGATTTGGAATGGGCCACTCACCTTAGACAAAATCAAATACACACACTCTTCATATTTCTTATCTCATCCACTTTGCTTCAACTATGTTAGCAAATTCTTAAACTTAGTGAGGTAGTCTATAATATAGGCAAAGTCATCTTGATTGAGTGAAGCAAGCTCCACTTAAATTTTCATGGCTCTCAAATGATCTAATTTTCCCAAAAACCATTTAGCTTATCCCATGTTTTGAATGGAGAATCACATCCATCCAAATAAAAAAAATACTATCACTCACATAAACTCAAATAAAACCCATACACTCTTAAAACCTACATTGGTGTTATTTTTTTTATATATTCACGTGTAAATTATAGTTAAGTTTCATCCATTAGGGACCATAATCATTTGTATTTTATGATTGTTTCCATTCAAGGTCTCCATGTATGGTAATTATGTGTAGTGAAATGCTCAAAATAGTAAATAATATAATTATAATCTGTGATAATGAATCACCAAAGAGTATAAATAATGTAAAATCATGCACAAAATCATCACCAAAACAACCACCTAAAAGATTATATTAAAGACCCCCACCCCCATAATTTGGTACTTTATAAAAGTAGTGAATTTTTACAAATTAATGACACAAATGGATAAATAATAGAAAAACATGTAATTTTGAAAAAAGTAGAACTCAAATCTGAGTTATGGTTCAAAAGTTGGAGGCTTTATGAATTCCCATAAAATGGGTAAAAATATTAAAAAGACACTACAAAGGGATTTATGTGACCAAAGACAAAAATAATTTAGGTTTTCAACTACTCATTGGAACTATAATAAAACTATGGACTTATAAATCCCAACCAAAGTGAATTTTTTCTATCTAGTTACCTTAATATGTGTGCAAGTGAATGATACTCCCTCTTGAGGTAAAAATATAGCTTAATAAAGAAAGTAATGAGATATGTATCTATTTTTGAGAGGAGAAAGAGTATAATTAATGTTTTAAAGTGTAGAGTATATGTATTAATCCTAGATGGTTGCTACAAAATAATCTTCACACCTTTAAACCTTTATAATAGTCTCCTACAAACACCACTCCATGCACCTCTACACAGATGAAGGGAAAAACTTTAGTCCCACTTTAGATAGATGGAAGGTAGGTTTGGTGTCAAATTGATACACAGTATTAAAGACACAATGCCTCAAATATAAGAATAATAATACAATTCCTCCTCCTAAAATAACCAATACCACTTGTAAACTTACAATGTGGTAGATATGGAAAATAGTACTTCAGCTAATGATGCCTTGAAATGCATGAGTTCCTCCTACACTATCAAATTATATAAGATGTGGAATACTTATAATGTGGAATATTGGTATGCAAGTAGAAGATGATGCCAAATTTTAAGTTTAATGCAGAAGTAGAACCCTCCAATGTAGCTTTACTAGATCATGTCTTCTTTGATCTCCTTATAATGCCAAACTAAAAAAAAGGTAGACTTAAAACATGAAGCATAGATCTTTTTCATCCACTCCCACACTCTTATTAGAATAAGATGCAAGAATATTTTAACAAGGACCTCCTTACTCAAAAATGCATCATTCCTCTCTCTTTTTATAAATCATGCCTCTCAAACACAAACAAGATAAATAAAGATGCCTCAAATAGGTTCTAACGCTTTGTAAAGAACACAAATAAAATATTGCCAACACCTCCTTCTATAAATCCTACTCTCCTTATAATAAGGATGGATCTTTATACAAATCCAAATCTCCTTATAAAATGATTCTTACTTATGCATATCTAACTCTCATTCTAAATTGATGCCTCTCTTGTGAATGCTTGGACAAAAATTCCAACGTGATTTAAGAATAAATTTTTAGACATAGAAGATAAATAAGAAAAGGTAAAATTTATTAACTTGAATGCTACAACTCAATGTAGCTAAATAAAGTAGACTAGATGCAAATGCTTCTTCTATGCCTTCCCTCTAAGAATAAAAACCATACACTTTCTTCAAAACTTTAATAAAAGTGCTAGATCCATAAGAAGTGAAAAAAGGATAAGGATATACAAAAAGGGAAGAAGTAGGAACAAGGGAAATTTCTAAAAAATCTATAATAGTGTAGATGGATACAACACCTTAAGGATATAATACCATGTTAGGCATTCCAACATAAGCTTTAGATGTATTACCAATAAAAACATCACATAAGAAAGTGTTGATTTACCTAAATATATCAATGGGTTTGAAATAGTGTTTAAAAAACACTTTTCATTTCTAGATTCAAAGAATCCATTATACGAATTATTGGTTGCAATAAACCTATTATCCTTAGTGGAATAGAGGAAAAACCAATTGTCTATTTCACAAATTTATATTAGTTAGTGGTTTGGAGCCACCATGGCTTAATAGTTAATGTTTGATTTTGAAGATAATCTGTGTTATTTAAATTGAATTATGTTAAAAACTAAGTTTGAAGCTAAACTAAGATGAATGTTCACAATAAAAATGATAAAACGTGAATTGGAATGAAAGGAAGGGTAGGGGAAAAAAGAGAAGTTTTATTGATCTTTGCTTCAAACATTATGACAAAGCTCTAATTTCATCTAAACATGCATTTAACCAATGTGAAACATGAAGTAGCATAAGCTCAAATCTCACCACACATTAGGTAAATATATGAGGAAAGTATGAAGATATGCAAATGATAAAAAGATCTAATTTATGAATTTTACCCATGTAGGCAAATAACATTAGCTCATATGCAAAAAAAGCAAAGGAAGCAAAGTAAATCTAAGAACTTTAAAGTAATCAAGCATTAGCCCAAATTAGCAACTCTACATTAAAAGATGCACATTTAGAATTCAGAAGAACCATTCCAATTTGAAGATGAGACTAAAAAAATAAGATAAAAACCATGATAGCAATTCACACAAGTAAATGTGGATAAAATTTGCAAAATTCTTTGCTTATATTAATTTGCTCAAAAGTCACAAATAGTTTTTTGGCTCTAAAAAATCCCTCACTTTTATAATTGGTAATAACTCTTTATGTAGAACCTCATGAGTTATGTTAGTCAGCAATGAAAAATTACATTTATACATGTGTATAGAAAAGTTGGCCTTCCTACTACAATTTATAACAAATGACTTTTTCTAATATACTGACCTATAAGTAATGTAGTTTACAAGTTGCACATGCCTTTACAAAATAATATTGTCTTTTCAAAAGTATACAAGATTAATTACAAAAAGAATATTTCTATCTTAACTAACTTGGAGATCCTTTTGCTAATGTAGTCTTCTGCCTTACCTATAAGATCTTCATTTTATAATGTTGTTCATTGATTAGTTGGAGGTCAGTGATGTGTCTCATGAACAACTCTCTTTCTTAATCTCTCAGGTTATTGAGGTCCCATTCATGTCTTTCCAAGGATTTCTTGATACTCTGATCATCTCCTATCTTCTCTTTAGATAACAATATTAGGCCTATGACCTTCTTATTATTATCCCCTATCTTTCCTTGAACTTTGTTCCTTACTTGTTTCATGAATTGAGAAGTTGTATACTTAAACTCCTTATCAGTGATAAGGCCCAAAGGACTATATGAGGTGGGATACTTGATTAAGCTATCTAACATGCATAGAATTTTATCTTTCTTATGTTTTATGTCCTTGTAAATGTCCTTCATCTACTTTGACCAACTACTCAAGGCTTTGATTTACCCACCAATATAGCCATAGCCATATTTAAATGGGCTCTGTTGACTATCTTGAATTTAAGAACTTGATTCTTGGTCAAGGCTTTGATCAAGTATTTCAATTGATATCTTGAAGCTTGTCATTAGCCAAATTGGCCTATAACCATGGAATTCTTCTTAATTATTACCTCATGTATAGTTCTGACTAACTAGAATTGAACAAGTCAATCATGGTGTTCTCATATAGCTTGAATCTATATTCATTAATTGACAAGATAGAAGTCTCTTCTAAATATTTTTATATTACAAGGTGACCTTGATCATTATAGTAGGTCCTCATTATAAACATGTTCTCATCCTATGATGGGCTGATGGTTCTCAATGGTCTAAAAAGAGTTTGACCAATTATTATCCCTTGTATTTAGAGATGTGCCTTAAAAAAAATTATCTTTGAAAACCCTCCCTTATATATATGAAATTAAATATAGATACACATCTTCCCTTGAAACATTTTTTTGGGTTTCCATGGCTGTGGGCTTCTGTAGATTACTTACTAGTTATCTATAGTTCAATTATGGACCAAATTATCATTGCAAAAGTGATAATTCAACTTTATTGGTTTGATCATAATGAACACAGGGTTGAATCAGGGTTTGTGTACTTTTTAGGGCTTCTTTGAAGGTTTTTATAATACTTTAATGGTGGTATAAGTTTGAACTTGCATGAGCTTCATGACTTAGATCCCAATTATATTGTGTACTTATACTCTTACATTTCTTAGGTCTATAAAATATTCAAATTGGCATATTATACTTATGTGGATTTGATGTGGCATCACTTTGGCATCCCTATGGCATTTTCACAACATTTTTCTTGTTAATTTTTTTAAAATGACCATTTCCTTTTGAAAATTCTATCTTGATCTTGCACCATTAGATCATCCTTACATAGATCAATATAGACCATCGATATTAATATAAAAACTCAAATGCTATTAGATATTAGATACATTCTCTATGGTTATGGCACTTGTCACTTCCACATTCACTCTAAGCTTTTTTGAAATGTAAACATTGATCTTGCACCATTAATCTCATTTACATGGATCGATCACACTCCATTGATCTTGATCAACTTAATTATGTCTCCTACTCTATGGACCATTGATTAGAATATGTAAACTCATCTATGTACCATCAATATTTGAAAGATGCTTGAGTTTTAATTTTTGGCCCATGGCAATGCCACATGTCATATCCACATTCATCCCCTATGATTTTAAATTTTTAATGCTCATCATGCACTTTTGGATCATCCTCACTCGAGCAAACACATTCTATTGGATCTTGATCCACAAGGTTAAATACCATTGGTTGTTGAGTGTCTTTTGGGTTAGATTGTGACACTTGTCACCTTCTCATTTGTCTCAAGGATTTGTTAAAGTTTTAACTTAATACACACCATTAGATCAATCCTACCCAAGCAAATGCATATCATTGATCTTTGTAATATGTTCAAACATTAGCTTAGGGATGGGGCTTTGAATTTTAGAATTTAATCGTTCACCATTGATCTCATTCATTTGTACAAATGAATACTACTGATCTTATAGATGAGAATGATATTTAAGTCAATGCTCAAGAAAATCAATAAATTAGCATAATGTTATAGGACTATGGTTTTATTTCATGTTATTAAACATGATAAAACCTTAGGTTAAAATTTTTAATTCAAGTTATATGACATAATAAAGGGGACCTTGTGAATAATAAAAGACACATCATATATTTTTAACTTAAGATTTGTTGTATTAATAAATACAAATAACTTTAGGGTAAGGCTTTTAGGCTAAGTCTATAGCAAAAGAGACCCTTCATTTAGTTAGACCATGTGAAAATAAAAGGGACCAAGGGGCTCGATAAAGTAAAGGGACCAAACATAAAAATTTTAGACTAAGTTTTGGTCATGTTAATAAACATGACTAAACCTTAGGATAAAAATTAAACTAAGTCAATGACATGACACATCATTCCCATGTAAATTGTTCCCACCAATTTTCAATGTGATTTAAAGGGATGTGAGCTAGGGTAATCTAAATAAGGGTTTCAAGATAATTAATCATAAATTTAATTTGATCTTTGATATACCAAAGGCTAGTAAAAGGCCAAATTGATATAAAGATCATAAAACCTAGGCATTATCTATTCCAAATGGATTCCATTAGAGTTGTAACCTGAAACATGAAGATCTAATATTAACAAATTTAGGCAAGGTTAAATTAGAATTATGAACAAATATACCAACCAAATCAGGTGTGAATGATCTTCAAATTAGGATTATGTGCAAACATGCTAGTGGTACTTTAATCAAGTGAATTTTCAATTTTAAAGTACAAATTTGGACAATTTAAAGGAAGGGTCCCCTTTTTTTAGAAATGGGGGTATGTTTACCTCAACAAATGACAAATTTTGGTGGAACATAGTAATATGTTAGATTTTAGAGACTTTGGTTCAGACTAATAAATAGTTTATTCATTCCATTTGACAAAGTAAAATCAAGATCAGTTCCTAGTTGAAACAAGTCTTGCACATGTAAAATTAGGGTCAAACATCAAGACCTAGCCATGTTATGTGTGTGATTTTATTCCACTTACTATTTGTCATGGGTTTTGTGGAAATAACTTCTATATTTAATGACTTTAATCCTAAACTCTAACTTTATATATGTTTAGATATTCATTAAGAACCATGTTTTAGCTTAGTCAAGGTTTGGAGATTACTTTACTACTAGCTAGACATCCATAGCCTTGATAAAGATGACTTTGGCTCCATTCTATGCCTTGTTCAAATTGTAGCCAAGAATCCATAGTTGTAGTGGAGGTTACTATATTCACTTCTTCTTGGAAAGCTCTTGATTTTTCAATAAGCTCTTCTTTTTGTAATAAATTTAGATCATTTTGACTTTATAGTAAAGGTTAAGAACCAAGATAGCCAAATTTAAGTATTTGGTCAAGTTTTAAATCTTTAAATGATCATATTTGGTTGTAGCCACATCCTAGGAAATAATGTTCATCAAGTAAAAACATGACATTATCCTAATAATTAAATCTTTCACCCTACATGTGAAATATTTATTAAAAACCAAGATTAGATCAAAACAATTCTCAAAATCCTAAGGAACAATTATCCTAACCCTCAGTCTTTACTGGTTTCTCCAAATTATAACATTAAGCTCATATTACAATAATTCATGATTAACTATTGTTGATAAAACATATCTACATTCCTAAACTATGGAGTTCCTTTTGATAAATCATATGAATCTTGACTTGAGGACTTATTGACTATCGAAAAGGACTTATTGAGATTGAGAAATAAAGCACTAAAAGAAAACAAACCTAAATATAAAGAAAACAAGAAAATAAATATATATAAACACTATGTACAAACAAGGGATAGGAAGGAAAAGAACATGAAAGAAACTAAACTAATCCCTGCCTATACTAACTCTAACTAGTCTTAAAGTTCATTCCATGAATACTTTAGGTGGGGTAGTAGAGAAATAATAATTGAGGTATTGTCCATTAGTTGGAAATAAAAGCTCTAATCCTTACAAGTCTTTTAGTTTGAAGGTGTTATCTCTTAGGGTATCATCAAATTTGATATAGACCAATCCATATAGGTGTGAACTTCCCATGTTTTCCCTTTGGGTTTGAGGATTTGTCCAAGAGAATAACTAGGTTTCCTTATCTAAACACCTTTATCTTTGAATGTTTGTCAAACCACCTCTTGACTATGGTTTGGTGTCTACTAAAGTTGAAAAAATCTTCCTCTCTTTCATTTTCCATCTGTATGATGCCAAAAAACATTGAACTTAAAAATTATTGATCCTCTTCCATGTACTCTTGCATAAACTTATAGGTTGTCAAATTGAGTGTTATGGGAAATATAGTTTCTTGACCATATACTAGTAAGAATGGTAATGCCTTAAGATCTTGATTGAATCTTTTTATATCTACCCAAAGGGCATACTTAAGTATGTTGTGTTATGATTTTGATTTATTAGGTATAAACTTTTTTATGGCTTTCATCATGTTTTTATTCATTGATTTAGACACCCTATTACCTTGAGGTTAATGGTTTGATGAGAACTTGAGGACAATGTTTTTATCATATGCCCATTCCATAATCTCAATAGATATAAATTTAGATACATTATCGCAAACTAGAGATACCGGTGTGCCAAATCTTATGTATATGTTTTCTTATAAAAAATTGATCACCTCTTTAGTCTTGTACTATTTGGTTGTCACTTCTTCAGTCTATCTTTTGAAATAATCATTGGAAGTCAAAACATAATTGTGATTATCACAAGAATTAGGGTTTATGACCCCTAAAAAATCTAGTCCCCATTGGGAAAAATGTTTATCAATCATTATTATCTTTAAGGGCATGGCGTCCTTGGGTTCTTATGGCTGCCTTAACATGAGTGGATTCTCTCACATGACTATGATAATATTTGAAGATAGTAGGCTAGTAATAACCAACCCTAAGGATATTATGGGATATTATCCTCCCAGATGGATGTCCACTTCCCAATTTTTCATTTAAAGTGCTTAAGATCTCAGCTATCTCTTCCTTAGAAACACACCTTAGGTAGATGCCTTCAAATTTATTCCTATATAGCACTCCATCCTTGATAATAAAATGAGTTGATTTGATCCTTAAATCTATTTTTCGTTATATACTTAACCCTATAGGACAATAGATATTGATTATAAAATGAATAATAAGATCATACCAATCATTGGGCTAAATTTTTTGTTATTTTTCTTGTATGACACTCAATTTGGGATTAGTGTTGGATGGTGGAGCTTGATCTTATTTTAATGCCCAATTTTTGATAGGGGTTGTCGTTGGGGGGGGGGGGGTTGGTAATACATCCCCCCCACTATGGTCTCCATGGGGTTCTAAGGGGGTATTAACCTTTTTTGGATCCCCCTAGTGGGGGTTAAGAGGAAGTGCCCTCAAAATTTTTTTTATGAAAAATTGATTATAAAATATTATAATTTCATAGTTAATCTAGACTGTTTACTATTAGGTTTTAGATCTAATGGTAGAAATTAAGTTAGTGTAATTTTCACCTAATTTATAATACTCCTTTGATATAAGGGCATTATAATCAGGTAAAAAATGTAAGAGAGTGAAGATGATATTGTAGTGGATGTATTGTTGATTTTTCACTTCATTTTTTGGACTGAATAATAAGGACTGACAGTTTTTGTGTGTACATAGCTCATTTTGGGTAAACCATGTTAAATCTATTTCTATTATATTGTTTTTTTCTAAATTTTAATTCTACCTTTATTTCATTATTATTGATCTACATTCTATATTCCTAACAATTAGTATTGGTAATCAACTTAATTAATCCTTGGCATCGTACCAACTTTGTAGTCTTCATTTCTAGATCATATTCTTTGAGAATAGACGTCCACTTGCCTCTCTTATATCCAATTGCACATTTAATAAGCATGATCTTAGTGGTAAGGTCTTCTAGTATTACATGTACCTTATTTCTAAGGATATAATGCCTAAATTTCTTCATTGTCTTAACTAGAACACATGTTTATTTGTCAATAAGAGAATAATTCAATTCGATATTTTTAAAATTAGTATTCATGAAAGCAATAGGGTGATCACATACATATATCTTCAAAGCTAGGATAGTTGAAATTGTATGGTTAGAAGCAAAAGAGTAAAGATACAAGTACTTACTAAAGTATGGACTTATCAGTATAGGGGCTTGTCTAATTACTTCTTTGATTTCTTTGAAGGCATTTTTGATATCTTCATTCCAATTAATCTTAACATCTTTCTTCAACATGTCATTCAAAGGTCTCACTATTTCTACAAAACCAAAAATAAACATCCTCAAAAAGTTGATTTTACCAAAGAAAGACTTTAGTTCCTTCTTATTATTAGGGGGTTCTATCTTTGATATTACATTTACTCTATATAGGTCTACATAAATCCCCTTCCTAGTTATAACATGTCTCAACAATTTTCCCTTAGTTACATAAAAATGTTCTTCTTTAGGTTGAGTGAAATACCATACCTTATAAATCTTTCAAATACTTATTATAAGTGCATGATGTGATCTTCTCTATTTCTTGAAAAGATAATCAGGTCATCTATATAAATAATAATTCACTTACCTATGAAGCATTAGAATTCATGATCCATTTCTCTTTGAAAGTTTGAACTTTAATTTAACAATCCAAAGGGCATTCCCTTGTAGGAAAAAGTGCCCCACTTGACAGTAAAAGTAGTCTTCATCCTATCTTCCTTATTCAATAGAACCTAATTATACCCTAAAAATCTATCAATGAAAGACATCACAAAATAACTAGAAATAATTTAGATTACTTGGTTAAGAGAAAGTAGGCGTAATTACCCTTTTCAAATGCTCTATTTAGAGTTCTAAAATTAATGAACAATCTGATTTCACCATTTTTATTCTTGATTGATACTAGGTTAGCTACCCAAGTGGAGTGTCTAATGGGAAACACTATTCTATCATCTAGTAACTTCTTAAGCTCTTTGTATATCATGGTTCTAGGATAGGGTTGATTGGCCTTTATTTTTGCCTAAATGGTTTAAATTCTTCTTTTAATGTTATGGTATAAGTTATGACCCTATGATCAAAGATATTTAATTCATCATGGGACCATGATATCACATCTTTATTCTTGGTAATAAAATATTTGGCTCTCTTGGTTTTAATGCTTGTGTAGGTTATATCAATGTTCACCAACTGAGGTTAACATTAGGAACCTAGTTTTATTGCATTGTAGTCCTTCCCATCTACCTTGGGATTCTTGATAGTCTTAGATAGTTTGTCAAAATCAAATAGTCTATCTAAGAATCTCATCCCTTTGGGGATCTTATTGTCAATCAATTGAATGACCTTATCATCAATCTTGCCTTCAACTTTATCATCATCAAAGGTATTTTCATTGGCTTCATCAATGATGTGAGTCTTAAATACTCCTAATATAGTCATTAAGTCTATGATCTATTGATCATTATTAAATACTTGAAAATGGTTAACATTATCTGACACTAAGGGACATGGGACTAATTCAATGGTTAGGATTTTTAACATGAAACTTTGATTTGGCATAAGGTTGGTTGCAACTAAATCGAGTTCATTAGTAGCCTTGTTTTCCTCCCTAGGGATTAAGACAATGTTGAAAGCATTAAATTTTTTAATTAAGTCCCACACTCTAAATTTATACTTCTTAAGATAGGACAACTTGCATTGATATTTAATCTTGATCTAATTAACTATTAGTTTAGAATCACTAAAAGCTAAAAGTTTCTTGAACTTGTGTTTGATTAGAAATTATAATACAAGAATAAGTGATTCATAATTTGCAAGATTATTAGTGCATTGGAATTGGACTTTTTAAGAGGAATTGTATCCTTTCCCAATGGGGTTGATTAATACCACTCTCAATCTATAATTTGATTTGCATTTAGCACCATCAAAATATAGCTTTCATAATCTATGCTTAGAATGGGAAGTTTTAGAGTTACATACATTTAGTGCATCTATAGTGTAAAAACCTAGATCTAACTTAACCATGTTGACCCTCTCATTAGTTGCATTTTACTCGGTGATCATATAATTAATTTTGGGCTCCCTTTATATCATGATTTGATTTGGATAGAACTCCTTTCCAATGTAACCACATGTGTGAATAGTTAGTTAAAATATAACCATACAAAGATAAGGTCTAGTCCCTATTTAATAACATTCCATAATCATCAAGGATGTCTACCACTTAGATGTCAATGAATTTTTGGATCCTTGGTTTATAATTAATCTTCATGTGAACATTAAACAATTCAACCATCACTTTGACTCTTGATTTATCTAATTGAGTTACAACTCTATCAGATTTAATGGGAGTCAAACCTAATTGTTCACAAATACCCTTGTGCATGATGTTTACAGATGCACCTAAATCTATCAATAAACTATGTAAATCTTTACCAAATATCCTAACTATGAGTAGGAAAGGTAGAAAATCTACCTTATTTTTATGTATTGCAAAGTTAGCATGTGTACAAATTTTGAGACTTACCAAGATTTTTAGATAAAGATTCCAATAATAGATCAATTTATTCTATAATCTAAGTCAACTCATTCAAGGTAATGTTAGCTTTGATCCTTTCTATGTCCTCCACTATATTATATTCAGTCTTATTGGAAGAATTATATATATCAACATTAGGTTTAGTGGTACTTCTATTAAGAAGCTCTAGATTTTATCTGATGTTGTATCATGAGTGTAAAAATTATTTGGTAGAGTTGAGGTAGTAAAATATTATTTCTATTCCCTTATCCTAAGATGTTAGGTCTTCTTTAGATATTATTGAAAAGCATGGATCTCTTTAGGGATATCCTCAAGTTCATTCTCCTCTTAAAATGGGAACTTAAATGTTTCCACCATGAGAGTTGAATCAATAGATTTGGATGACATTTAAATATTTGAGGTACCTACACCATTGTATTTATTATATGAAAATTCAAAATTATGCAATAGTTTTTGAAAAGCTTCAAAAGCATTGCAAAATTCTAGACAATCTAATTCACCATGCTTTGAAGTAAAATGAACTCTGTAATAATTAGGCAAAGATACATCATCAAGATTTATATCAGATACATTATTATTAGATGATGACTCATTATTGAGGTTCTTATTATTTTTAAACCTATTTGAAGGCCTACTGAACCTTTAGAAATAGAATTTCCTATTGTAATTTTCTCTAGTATTACCAATGCTATTGCAGCTAAATGAAATTAGTGATTATCTTATGAACCATATTTAATATATGATCATTTTCATTCTTGGGTGCCTCAAAATTATGAATTTGAGTATTAATATTGGTTGTAGGCATTAAATCTCTCTAGTCTTGTGGATGGGATCCATTGGTAGAGTTGTTGAAGAAAACCATGTCTTAGCCAGGATGTGCATGGCTCAAAGGCAATTGATTTAGAACTAGAAGTTGATTTAAGGTAGACATATTTTTATTGGCATTAGGAATGACATTAAGAATAGGCAAATTTTAATTAATGTTGTGAATACTATATGCCATTTTTCCCTGAGGTTGAATGTGATCATTAATTATCATAGATTCAACATAACCTAGGGCTAGTGTATTAATGATCTGAATTGATATTTTGAGAAAAACAAAAGTCATGGGGTCCAAGGAATCCTTGTATATCTCTAAGGATAAAGCCTTATTAGGTCTATAAGGAGCTATAATTTTGATAAATATTTTCTATAATCTAGCATTAAATGCTCTTATGGGCTAATTTGAGTCTCTTTTGACTATGGTAAACTATTGGTATAGGACATATGGACTAATGATTTTGCCAAACTGATCAATTAAGTAATTATTAAAATCATCCAAACTAGATATGTAGTTTGTAGGAAACTTAAGTAACCATTCATATGCAACATCTTTGAAAGTAAATGGAAATAATGTGCATGCTATATCTTCATGAAAAACTTTTAAAAGTATTAATGTAGCTTTAAAGCTTTTAATGTGTTCTATAGTAGTTACAATGCCTTTAGGAATAAAATTAGGAAATATTTTTTAGGATTATGAGGAATGTCATGCACCACACCTTGAACATTGATTGAAGAACCACCTAGAGAATCCATACCTTGATAGGGAGTAAACATAGGAGTACCTTGAATTGGTGAAGTTAGTTGAGACTTTGAAATTCTATGCTTACCTTTATCTCATTTAGCTCTCCTATGGACTTCTAATGAAAAGAGAGGAACTCTTATCTCTGAATGTGAATTGGTCCTTATCCTTGGAAATTTCATATTGAGATATTTGAACCCTATTTAAAATAAAATTTATAAGTCTTATCTTTACAAAGAATGATCATCAAACTTGCACATTAAGCAAATTTCATATAAATATGTATAAAAAATGGTAAAAGACATCAATATTTAGCTAAATTAGCTCAAATATGTGTCCAAACATGTAAATATGGATGGTCTTTACATGTTTCAAGCTCAATTAAACTCAAATTTATATATATCCAATTAGTCTTTAAACATAACAACTATTACTAATATCAAACACCTTGGATTCATGGATCTTAAGCTATCTTTACCATAATTAATATAAAAATTCAAAAAACATCTAGCTTTGTCTAAATAAGCATAAAGAATGGTCTGAAACCATTAAGATCAATGATCTTTACAGAAATATGCTATAATAAACACATATATGCAAATAATACATCAATCTTTGTATAAAATTCACAAAAAGTAGGAAAGATGTTGAAAATTTTCAAATATTTAACTCCTCCTCCCTTTAGCACCCTCTTTTCTCCCTATTGATGCACCTAAATGTATAAATGGGTTAAAATAGTATTTAACAAACACTTATCATTTTTGGATTCAAAAAATTCATTTCATGAGTTTTTGGTTGTGATAAACTTGTTATCCTTGGTGGAATAGAGGTAGAACCAGTTGTCTATTTGACAAATTTATACTAGTTGGTGGTTGGGATCCACTGTGGATTAATAGTTAATCTTTGATTTTGAAGATTATTTATGATATTTAAATTGAATTATTCTCAAAACTAAGTTTGAGGCTAAAATAATATGAATATTCAAAATGAAACTAATATAAAATGAATAGATAGAAAATGAGCAAAATGAAGGGTAGGGAAGAAAAGAGAAGCATTGTTGACCTTTGCTTCAAATATTATGACAAAGTTCCAATTTTTTCTGAACATGCATTTAAATAATGTGAAAAATGAATTATCATAAGCTCAAATCCTACCACACATTAGGAAAATATCTAAGGAAAGTATGCAAATATGCAAATAAAAACAAGATTTACTTCAAGAATTTTACCCGTGAAGCAAATGGCATTAGCCCAGATGCAAGAAGAGAAAAAGAAGCAAAGTAGATTTAAGAACTTTAAAATAATCTAGCATTATCCCAAATTATCAAATCTACATTAAAATATGCACATTAAAAATTTAGAAAAACCATTCAAATTTGAAGATGAGACTAGATAAATAAGAGAGAAAACATGATAGCAATTCACACAAGCAAATGTGGACAAAATATTCAAAATTACTTATATTAATTTTATCAAAAGTTAGAAATAGTTTTTTGGCTCTAAAAACTCCCTTAATTTTATAACTAGAAATACCTCTTTATATAGACCCTTCATGAGGTATTCCAGTCTGTAATGACAAATTACATTTGTACATGTGTATAGGATAGCTATCCTTCTTTCTACATTCTAGAATAAATGACCTTTTCTAATATATTGACCCATAGTTAATGTAATTTACAAGTTACACATGCCTTTACAAAATAATATTATCTTTTTCGAAGTATACAAGATCAATAACAAAAAGAATATTCCTATCTTAACTAACTTGGAGACCCTTTTAATGATGTAATCTTCTACCTTCCCTATAAGATATTTATTATATAATGTTGTTCATTAATCAACTAGAGGTCAGTGATGTGTCTCATGAACATATCTCTTTATTTTATATCCTAGGTTACTGAGGTCCCTTTTATCTCCTTCCAATGCCTACATGATGATCCTATCATCTCCTATCTTCTCTTCAGAAGACAATAATAGGCCCTTGATCTTCTTACTATCAGTCCTTGTCTTTCCTTGTCCTTGGTTCCTTACTTGTTTCATGAATTAAGAAGTTTAATGCTTAAACTCATCATCAGTGATAAGTTTCAAAGGAATATATGAGGTGGGCTACTTGATTAATTTGCCCAACATGTATATCATTTTATCTTCCTATTATTTGAGGTCCTTGGAAATGTCCTCCAACTACTTGGACTAACTACTTAGGGATTTGATTTGTCCACCAATATAACCATATACATATTTAAATGGGATATTCTAACTATATTGAATTCAAGGACTTGATTCGTAGTCAAGGATTTGATCAAGTATTTCACTTGATAACATGAAGCTTGTAATTAGCCAACATGGCCTATAGCCATGGATTTTTTCTTAATTATTGCCCACTATTTAGTTCAAACTAATTAGAATTGAACAAGTCAATCATGGTGTCCTCATATAGCTTGAATATATATTTTTGGATTGACAAGATGGTAGTCTCTTCTAAATTTTTTTCTATTACAAAATTCTCTTGATCATTGTAATAGAGCTTCCTTGTAGACATGTTCTCCTCTTCTGATGGGTTGTTAGTTCTCAATGGTCTAAAACGAGCTCTACCAATTGTTATCCCCTATATTTAGAGTTGTGGCATCAAATTCTACATATTTGGAAACCCTCCATTCTAAATCTAAAGTTAGATATGTTAGGAAATATAGCTTTTACATTATATATATCTGAGTATTTATCGAGAGGTAAATAATAAGTTTGAGTATTAATAGGTTGATATTTATTGAGAAGTAAATAGTAAAAGGTTTATTAAATAGTAATTGGTTAATTAGAATATTATTATATAACAATATTATGATATTAGTTTAGCATTTTACATTTTTGTATGGGTAAGGTATTTGGTTAATGGGTTGATATTTTTAGGGATTTGGGAATCCCTTATTATAGGAATTAGAAGTCTTAAATATGTGTATTATGTTTGAATGATTATTAATAAAAAAAATAGAGTAGAATATTTTTGTGTGTTTAAATTATTTCCTATGCTCTTTTCACTATATATTACTTTATTTCATGTGTTAAATTATTTTTACTAGCTTCTTAAATACCCAATAGTGGTATCAAAGTGGAAAAGTTCAAATGAGAGTCTTGTGAATTATTTTGTATTTATATGGCAAGATTATGTATCATCTAACTCTATAGATTTGTGCTTAAAATCTTTGAAAATGAAGGCATTATCAGTCTAAGATGAGTTATATATACTTGATTCAATTTACTTGTGTAATATGTTTTTGCATATCAGAGAGGCTCCTGACAAATCTCAACGCAAGCTTGTAAATTCATGTGTTGTGTACATAGTTGTTTGATCCTTCACTAACATATGTGGATGAATAAATCATGTATCACTTGCATAACAAGTTTTTTCCTTCACAAATTGATCTAAAATTTCATGTCGCATATATAGCATTAAGGATTTAAAGGTTGTTTCATCGAACTTAGACTGAATTGGTCAATTGTCAAAGCCACTATATGCATTATTTTGTAGCTGGTAATTAAAATTTTGGCATTTTGATTTGATATTATGTGGCTAATCATGAATATACATGGTGATTACCTGTTACTTCTTTTCTTTTCCATACTCCATGTATATCCATTTAAACATCTTATAAATCTATCCAGGGATCTAGTTCTACGTAAATACCAACACGTGTTATATAAAGATATCAGGTCATAGTCTATAACAAAAAATTTAATAATTGTATGCCCACATGTTCAATGATCTTGTTCATCCAAAATAGGCATGCATTTCACATTTCTAGCATCAACATTTGGTTACACCCCTACTCTACATAATCAACATCAAAAGATTAAATCATGGTTTTGCTCGCTACATGTATGTATTTTTACAATCTCTTCATATATTTGCTTAGTCGACATATGGCCAATAGGTATATAGGTAGCTCTTTTTAGTTTTGTAATAGTTTAGATTTAAGTTTATAAGTTAGTGATATTTTTTAGAATTTCTTTTTAATAGTTGTTATAAGTCTTTTAATATTGTTGATATCAAAATAGTTAATTAATCCTTTGAAAATATGTCATATATAGTTTCAACAGTTTTAATTTAAGAGTCAAAATAAAATTCATTGGTAAATATAAGTTTAATCAATAGGATTAAATTTATTGACAATAGAGTTTATATAGTCATTTTTTTTATTATCATCAAAGTGATTTAAGTTATAATGTCTATCATCAAAAGTATAGTCCTTTGTAAAAATACTTTATGTCATCTTGAGTCAAAAGTCAAAAAAAAAATTGCCTTAAAAATGCATTTTCGAGCAACCCTGACATCCTAAGTCAAATATTGTGGGGGTGACTCTATCCCATTTAACAATCAATAATGATTGGGCCACACCAATGTTTTTGTGACATTTAAGGTGGTGTGTTTTTATAGTTTCCATTGTGTGTTTTTAAAATAAGAACAAAATAATAATATATATTCATGTAATGAAATGTATGTAATTCCAAACATAATTCCCTAATGTGAGAACATAGTGAAAAGATAAAATAACCAATGTAAGTTAGTTCATGGATATTTAAAGGGTTTGTGGTAGAGATCCATAAAACCATAGGAGATGAAAAGTGTTTTGGCAACAGTTAGGAGAGCAACTACTATACAGATCTCATGACTACCTTACCTCTTTATGGAGATGACCCCTAGTGACACATCCATTATGGTCATGTAAATTAAATGTAAGATGTAATATTTTGAATATAGTGGTCATGTTCAGTAAGATTGCATCAGTAGTATGTAGACCTATGAGTATGTGGTGGCATATAGTTCTATTTGTACTAATTCTTAGAGGTAGATGGTGATCATGTTCATGTAAATGTTTTTGGTAAAGCTCTAAAACCATGAGATGAGTGAGGCTCTTTTTATATAAAATTTATGAGCCAAATAGAGCATGATAAAATGGGTGAACATACTACTAGAAAAGAATGTGAATATTTTTTCACCATGTAAAAACTATGGGAGGAAATGTTAGGAAATTTAGCTTTTATATTGTGTAGATTTGATTATTTACTAAGATGTAAATACTAAGTTTGAGTATTTATAGGTTGATATTTACTGAGATGTAAATAGTGATAGGTTTATTAAATAGTAAATGGTTAATCATAATATTATTATATAGTAATATTACAATATTAGTTTAACATATTATATTGTTATATGGGTAAGGTATTTGGTTAGTGGGTTGAGAGTTTGTAGGGATTTGGGAATACCTTATTATAAGAATTAAAATTCCTATATATTTGTATTATGTTTTAATGATTATTAATCAGAGAATATAGTAGAATATTTTTGTGTGCTTAAATTATTTTCTATGCTCTCTACAACATCAATTACTTTATTATATGTGTTAAATTATTTTTATTGGCTCCTTAAATACCCAATAAAATAGAGCTCCACATCTTCCCTTCAAATACTTTTTAAAGCTACCATAGCTATGGGCTTATCTATATTTCTTGCTAGTGGTTTTTAGTTAAATTATGGATTGAATTATCCTTGCACAAATGGTAATTCAACTTCCTAGGTTTGATCACAATGAGCATAGGGTCAAATAATGGTTTTTGTACTTGAAAAGACTTCCCTAAAGGTTTTTAGAATGCTTTAATAGTGGAAATAGTTTGAATTTGAATGAGATTCATGACTTAAATCCTAATTACATTGTATTCTTATACCCTTCCATTTCTTAGGTCTACAAAATCTTTAACTTAGTGTATTATACTTACGTGGCTCTAATGTGGCATTTTTATGGCATTTTTCTTGTTAATTTTTAAAAAGTGACCATTACCTTTTGAAAATTCTACCTTTATCTCACATCATTGGATCATACTTACATAGATCAATGGGGACCATTGATCTCAATCTGAGAACTTGAATGCTATTGGTTGTTAGTTACACTCCCCATGATTATGACACTTATCACTTTTGCATTCGCTTTGAGCTTTATTGAAATGTTAACATTGATCTTGCACGAATGATATTATTTGCATAGATCAATCACATTCCATAAATATTGATATGTTTAATTATGCCTCCTTCTCCATGGATTATTAATTAGAATGTGTATGTTCATCTATGTACCATCGATCTTTGTAAGATGCTCAAACTTTAATTTATGGACTATGGATATGCCATGTGTCATATCCACATTCATCCCCAAGGCTTTTAAGTTTTAAAAATTCATCATGCACTATAGTATCATCCTATCCCAAGAAAAAATTCTTTGTTGGATCTTGATCTACAAGGTCAAATGTCATTAGTTGTTAAATGTTCTTTGGTTGAGATTATAACACTTGTCACTTTATCACTTATCCCTAGGATCTATTGAAGTTTTGACTCAATACACACCATTATATCAATATTGCCTAAGAAAATGTATATAATTTATGTTTAGAAATGTTAGAACTTAGCTTAGGGTTGAGGCTTTGAATTTCTAACTTTAATCTTGCACCATTGATCTTTTTCATCTAAAAAATGTGGACCATTCATCCTATGGATGAAAATGATATTTAAGTTAGTGCTCAGGATAATAACTTAGAATAATTTTTTTAGACTATGGTTTTATTTCCTATTAGTGAATGTGATAAAACCTTAGGTTAAAATATTTAATACAAGCTCTAAAATATAATAAAGGGGACCTCACGAATAATAAAATACAACAAATTTTAGTGTAAGGATTTTAGGTTAAGTCTATATTAAAATGGACCCTTCATTTAGTTAGATCATGTGGAAATAAAATGGACCAAGGGGGCTTGGGAAAATAAAGAGACCAAACATAAAAATTTTAGACTAAGGTTTGGTTGTGTAAATAAACATGAGTAAATATTAGGATAAAAATTAATCTAAGTCCATGGCATGATAAATCATTCCCATGTAAATTGTTCCTACCAATTTTGAATTTGAATTAAATGGACCTGAGCTAGGGTAATCTGAATAAGGGTTTTAAGATGCGTAATCATGAATTTGATTTGATCCTTGATATACTAAAGGCTAGTAGAAGGCTAAATTAATATAAAAATCATGAAACCCAAGACATTCCTATTCCATATGTATTCCATTAGGGTTGTGACCAGAAACATGAAGATAAAATTTTATCAAATTTAGGCAAGATTAAATCAAAATTATGAACAAATATGTCAGCCAAATTAGGTGTGAATTATCTTCAAATAAAAACTATGTGCAAACATGCTAGTGGTACTCTAATCAAGTGAATTTTTAATTTTAAAGTATAAATTTGTATAATTTGAAACAAGGGTCCCTATTTTTTAGAAATGGGGGTATGTTGATATCAATAGGAAGTTTTAGATAAATGATTAATAAACAAATAAAATCAAATGTTATTTAGAATAAGAGATATAAGTACAAAGGAAAAACCTTACATAAGTAGGAAAGGTACAACAAATAACTATCCTAACTAACCAATGTGGCATAAATCCTCACATAGAAAAAATTCACAAAAGGATGAAATAACTATCTCATACACTAATAAACATGGAAAATACATACTCTAACAAAAATATAAACACATTCATATCCTAAGAATGGCATAACCAAAACAAAAATATAGCTCCATAATAATAAAATGGATTTATAAATTAATGCACATAAAGATCATCAGTTGTATGCCATGGTTGATCCACGATAGTTTCCATGTTATTTTATTGAAAATAAACACAAACCCAAAAAGAAACCACGAAACCCTATAGGGTTTATTCATAAATTTCAAGACATTAAGCAATCTTATTTGTATGTAAATAAACAATAAAATGACCATGTTTTATTTTCATATTAAGAACCCAATTCAAACTAATGATTCCAATTCATAAAATAACTTATAATTTCAAATGTATTACTTACTTGAATTCTAGATAAAATAATGTAAATATATGGTATAGAAGAATGATTCCTTGCCCTCATAAAGAATTTATAGCTTCTACCTCTATACTCCATAAGACTAGTTTTATCCATTTAACCAAAATGAACCCCCAAGAACCCCCACTAAAACCCATTAGATGGAAAAAAATATAAACAAAATACTACATTTTAAACCCCAAATAAAATTGATGCATCTAACTACTTCTTCATTTCCCTTGGTTTCCATGTACGAAATATATAAAAGTCTCCCCCAAGCAAAATGACCAAGAAAAAACCCTAATAAGGTTAGAAAGGTCTCAACACATTTTTCATAAAATGGTGAGTCAATTCCACAAGCTAAAGTCATAAACAAAACCAAATACCTCAACTAATACCATGCCTATGGTGGGTTGTGGGTTCTTATTAACTTGCCTTAACAAATCCAAGCCACGACTTGCTCACCATAACCAATGCATGTAATAAGATTATCAAGAAATGATGACCTCCAAGAATTAAACCATAAGACAAGATAAGTTCAAACATTAAAATCCCTTTAATCATCACAAACATTAATAAATTTAATGCTTAAGTGAATAAGACTATGATTAGTATGTTACTCATGAGTCCAACATAAAAACCTGACTTTGACAAGAAGTCAAATAACAATAAAAAACCAAAGATAAATCAAATAATAATAATAAATAAACAAGATGAGAAGCATAAATATCAATAATAGACTAAACACATATTAGTAATGTCGACTAGATCTATGAGTCAAAATCAACTAGTGACCAATTTAGTAAATAAATCAAACTAAAAAAAGATGACACCTACCACTTTGAAAAATGTGTAAAAAAAGGACTCAAATAATTCATAATAGTCAAATCTTAGTTTTCCATTTTAATTTCACTATTTATTTCCATTCACTTTCTCAACCTCACCCGAGTATTCGGAGTCTCATCTAACCTAGATCATATCTAGTATGTGTAGTCATAACAAAATCCTAACAGTATTGATACATATAAGAGTAATAAATGAAATAATAACATTAAATTTAATAATATATCTAAATTTAAAAATTAAACAATAACTCAATAAACACAAATATCCAATGAATGAATGAAAATGATTTCAAATATTTGTGTAAACAAAATAAATAATGATCAAGCATAGATCATAAAATTATATCACAATAGTAATCCAAACAATTATGTAATGAATGGTTCAAAGCTAAAGCATAAAAATAGTCAAATAGGGTCATGACATCCTCCCCCACTTGGAAAAAAATTATCCTTGTGATCAAAACTACCAACGATGGTATTGTTAGAAAATATTGTCATCTTCCTAATTAGCACTTATTTTAGACAAAGGATCCCATTGAATCAAAATTTGGTAAATTAATAATTTCAAAACCTAATGTTGTGATGATCTAGGATCTTCAATGGATATAACTACATCTTTTCCTCTTCTAATACCTTAAGATGAGTCTAATCCAAAACATGAAAAGCATCAGTCATATACTTGCTCAATAATTCAACATGAAAAACATCATGAATTTGAGATAGAGAAGGTAGAAGGGATAATAAATAGGCAACAAGACTAATCTTATCTAAAATTTCAAAGGGTCCTAAAAATTGAGCAACTAATTTGGATGACTTTCCAAACTTAATCAAACTTTCTTATAGTCTAATATGTAGAGAAACATTATCACCAACTTAAAATTCATGTGGTGACCTCTTTGAATCAGGATACATATTTTTATTATTAGATGAAACCTTTAAACTTTGCCTTATGATTTACATTTAATTATTATACTCCTATAAAACATTAGGACCATAAATATTTTTTTTCTAAACTTTCTAGTGAAGTATCATTTTACATCTACGTTCATACAAAGTTTCGAAAGGATCCATTTTCATAACAAAATAGTATGTGTTATTGTAAGTAATCTCCACTAAGTGTAAATAATCTTCCCATTTACCATGTCAATCCATCACATAAATTATTAACATGTCTTTCACAACCTAATTTATGCTTTTTGTTTGACCATCCATTTCTAAGTGATAATACAAACAAAAATTCAATATTGTACCAAAAGCAATAGTCAAAGTTTTCCAAAACCTTTAAATAATATTTTTATATTTATTATAAATAATAACTTTTGGTATGTGATGCAAACTTAATATTTATTTCGTAAACCATTTAACAAATATAAATGCATCGATAGTTAAATTTACGTCAATTAAATGAGTAACTTTAGTAAATTTATCTATTAACATAAGAATAATATCATGCTTGCTTCATGATTCTGTTAAACCAACTATGAAATCTAAAGAAATGACAAACTACTTACCTCATGGAGCATCATCAGGGTACAATAGTCCTCCTAGATGACAATGTTTTGCTTTCACACACTAACATTCAAAACATTTTGACACAAAGTTAGCAATTTTATGTTTCAAATTAGGTCAACAATACAATATTTTTAACTTGTGTGTCATCTTCGTAACACCAGGATGAGAAAAATGAGGTTCTTCATGAACTTATTTCAATAAAATGTTGCTTAATTCACTAGACTCAAACACATAAATTCTATTTTTATGTTTAAATAAACTATAATAATCAATAGAAATGTTAGAAAACATCTTTTCCAAAGTCTCATCAACCACATTTGCACTTACATCTTATAAAAACTTATCAGAACACTATTGTTACAAAATTCTAGTTCTTATATTGTTATGTAATAGATAAGGTAGTGAAATACATGTCTCTTTTGATTTCATCAATAACATGATTCTCATTACCTTTAATAGATGAAATATTTATATCAAAATTGAGAATGTCACAAAAATGTGAAGAAGAGTATAATTGAGACATTTTAGTGATTATCACATCATTTATTTGTTATCTAGTTCATTTTGGTGAGAGTAGTTAACATTTCATGGTGTAAAAATAATGCACCAAATTTATAAGCAAAATAATAGAAGAAAATGTGATTTCATGAGTTTGGACCTTTAGCTGAAATTTGTGTCATCTTCGCTACACTACCAATACCACTACATTTTTTCCTTTCTATGTTTTATCCTCACAATGTTTTATCATACAATGTTTTTTTAATAATACATTTTTACCGCTACATTTTTGTCTACTACTTTTTCATAGGATTCCAATATTCTAGGCTATGTTGATTAGATTTTACTTCAAAAAGTTTACCTAGTAAAAAGTGTTTTTATTGCTTAAAATCATAAATAATGGAAACAAGTTCTAGGTCATGAGTGGTGTAATTTTTCTCATGGCCTTTAGTTTTCGTGAATCATAAGCCATAAATGAACCATCTTGGGTTAGCATGCTCTCTAAGCCTTCTTTGGATGTATTAGCCTATATTACAAATTTTCCATTAGGATCCAATACAATAATTATAAGTATTATAGTTAAAACCTCTTTAAGCTTCTGTAAATCTTGTTCACAAGTATAAAAAATCTTATTACCCTTACACTATAAATAAGTTATAGTATTAGCCAACTCAGAAAAGAATCAACACATATTTTATAATAACTAGCCAGTCCTATAAAATTATGTACTTCATGTATGTTTTTAAGAGCACTTCAATCTTAGATAACTTTAATATTTGTTGGATAAATAATAATACCAACCTTTTATACTATGTGACCCAAATAATATATCTCAATTTGAAAGAAAGAAAATTTAGATAGCTTACCAAAAAATTTATTTTGTTTTAGCCTTTGTATAACTATGCAAATGTTGATCATGTTTAAATACATATTTAGAATATATCAATATGTCATCAAGGAAAACTAGAACAAACTTGTCTATAAAATCTCTAAATACACTATTCATTAAATTCATAAATTCAACATGTGCAGTAGTCAAACCAAAAAACATTATTGTAAACTAGTAATGTCCATACCAAGTTATGAAGGAATTCTTGTGAATGTATTTATCCTTGACTCTCAATCGGTGATAGCTTGATCTCAAGTCTATAAAAAAAGAGTTTCATCCTTTATTTGATTAAATATATCATCTATCCTTGGTAAAGGATTATGATTCTTTATAGTAACCTTGTTAAGCATGTGATATTCAACACACAATGGTAAGGTTCCATCCTTATTTTTCACAAAGACCATAAGATCACCCCAAGGTGACACACTTGGCCTAGTACTATCATTTTCTAGTAGATTTTGTAGTTGATATTTTATCTCCTACAAATCTACTACATTCATATGATAAGGTTATTTAGACTCAGGGGATACCCTTGGTGTTACATCAATATAACAATCAATCTCTCTCTTAGAAGGTAAACTAAGCAATTTTTATGGAAATACATACGTGAATCCTTGTAAAAAATGGATATTCTTGGAATTTTTTTTCTATTATAGGTGATGTTTTTGATTAAGGTGGAAAACTAGGGGCCGAACCCTAAACAGTCAAAAAAGACAAGAAGGTAGGCAAGCAAAAGCTGCCAGCAAAGGAACAATGGCACAACCGAGAAACACAGACAGAAGCAAAACAAAAACAATAGAAAGACCAGAGTCAAAAAGGTCTAAACTACATAACTATAAAAGTAACAAGATCTTTAAGTTTCTCATTCTTTGCATTATTATCATTCCCAAGATTACCCACCACTTCCAACATAGACATATTTAGTAGAATTGTGTTTCGAAGGCCTTTGGTGAAGACCTTTTCCAACTTTTGAATTCGATCCTTTAAGGCCCCAATTTTAGTTTTTCAATCATTCTCATTCTCCGTACCCTCACCAGCTTCCTCAACATGCATCTTCCCCTTATTGCTGGCAGTTCCCATAGAGTCAACATCCTTCTCTTTAGTGACTTCAAAAACCTGAGAAGCTTGTTTCCCTCCTGTGTCCTCCAAAATTTCTTGGATTTCTAGCTCTTCGGACTCTTCATCCTGGGTTTCTTCATCTAAAGCACTTTTCAAATAGTTAATCAGCCTAGCCATCAAGGTTAGTTTACCAGTGATCCTCCCCAACCTACGCACTCTAGAAGGGAAACCTTCCTTACTTATTTTGGAAGGCTTTTGAGGTTTGCCACCTTGGCCCCCCGTGGCCCTGCCTGGATTCATGTGGGTCCCTTCCGTATTCTCTTCAAAATTTTCTTCTTCTCCATCAACATTCCTCTTCTTTCCCTTTTTAATCGTAAGGGAGTTGGGGGTATTAACAAGTGTCTTAATGGGGGTGGAGAAAGGGGCATCATTGGTTTTGGTAGGAGCAGGGGAAACCCATGATTCATCATTTGCATTGCCAGACATCGAGTTTGAGGGAATGTCTTCATTAACACATATGATATTCTTGTTTGGCTCAAGGGCATGGTGAAAATTGTAGAGACAAAAAATAAGCCGTTGGTGTAGGGGAATAGGTTTTATGTCCAGCTTCTTCGCCATTTTGGATCTCACCCACATGATAGAGTGTTCTAATGAGGAAACCAGGTAGAGAGGAAAGTTGATAATATCATTGCATCTAAAATTATTTAACAAAGGAAGGTGGTAGTTATAAAATCTAGTATAGCATCCCTTGAGAGTGAATTATTTCATGAGAATGTAGTAGATTCCATCCCATGGCTCTAGAAGTTTGGTGCGTTTGAACCCTCCTTGATATGAGACGAGTTCCTCTCCTTCACCCAGAAACAATTTGTGACTAGTTAAATCCATGATTTTGGTTTTCCTTTAGAGTTTTAAACCCTGCATTATCATTCTCATGGCCATAGAACTCACCTTTTTAGAGATTTAAAAGCTAATACCACCCATAGTCACCTACCTATTCAACCAAGATCTCGCGAACTACTCGGACAAATTTTTGTCATAACCATTCAGCCTTTCCAAATACAGGTTGATACCTCCTTCTTTACAATAATGCTAGACTAATGGGTTGTCTTTAAATTCATATCAAGATATAGGTTTAGTTTGAATACGGTCTTCCCCCATTTTTTGATTACAGACCCAACTAATGAAATTCCTAATTTCTACCTTGCGCTTCGAACAAGTAGCTAGCTCTTGCTTTCGTTTGCATTGAATGTAGATGTGAAGGCTCATTTTATGAAATGCCTTACCCTGGTGACATCTACTCCCATGCTTGAAATTGATTTCCCCTTGGTTTTCATGATGCGAATCAAACACCTCCCCCTCATGATACAAGGAATCAATAATGATAATCAAGGAAATATTAAGGTTATCATTTTCTGAGATCCCTGATGGCCTTCTCCACATGGACCACCTTCTAAAGTAGTCTTTGTCATCAATGTGCATCATTCCTAATCCATCATCTCCTTTTGAATGATATCTCTAACGTTTAGGGGAATATGAGCATCTTGCCACCATACCCTCCATCCTGAGAATTGCTGACCAAGGTTGGCACAAGCATCAGCGACCTTGTTGCCTTCTCTATAGGTATGGGCAATCTCAACTTCAAAAAAAAATTGTAAAAGAAACTGGATATCAGTAATTATGTCTTTTAGCTATATTCCAATGTTAGATGCTTTATTAATGACATTTATGACCATCTTAGAATCTCCTTGAATATTCAAATTTCTTATTCCTAGGGATATAGCTAACTTTAATCCCCATAGTAAAGCCATAACTTTAACATAGTTGTTGTTATGGTAACCAATTCCACCAGCATAGACAGCAAACATCCATCCTTTTTCATTCCTTATAATTCCTCCTCCACTAGCTTTACCACTCAACTTGGATGCCCCATCAAAGTTGAGTTTCATCTATTGGGTTTAGGTGGTATCCATTTAGTATGAAGTCTCTATAGAATTTTGGAATTATCATGCCCAGGGATAAGGTTTAAAACCTTTCATTTTGATACAATTTCTCTTTCAAATTGAGATAGGGGTTTCTTCGCAACACTAATATGAGTTATTGTAACACTTTCCAAGATGGTCCTAGCAAAGGAGTTAAACACCTGAGAAGCATTTCTAGTAGTGTCCCTAAAAATTCTATGATTGTTCTCTTTCCATAAAGTCTAACTTAAACATGGTAGAGCTTGCTTCCATAATTCCTTAATCCAGGGATGTGTGAAGGTTGAGTTCTAACTGATAATTACTTCTTTAAGGTCAAAATTGTAAACCCATTCAATACCAAAGTTGTTAAGTATTGTGCCCCATAAATCTTAGGCAAACTCATAGTGGATAAATAGGTGTGAAACTGATTTCTCTTTTGAACCACACAGAAAACATCTGTTTACCAAAGTAAACCCTCTCTTTTGAAGGTTATCCTGAGTAATGATTTTGTTATGGGCAGTAGCCCACCAAAACAAGTTAATCTTTGGAGTAAGTTTATGATTCCAAACCTTTTCCCATACCTCCTTATTTTGAGATTTAGGAGTAAGTAGATGGTAGGTAGATTTGATAGAGAATGATCCATTCTTATCTGGCCACTAGTATTGTTCATCCTTATGAGGGAAGAGTGGGATTCTAATCTCTTGAACACATTACTGGATCTCCCAGATTCTTGGGAGAAGCTCAGGCCTTTGCACATAACAATCCAAAAGGTTTTTCCAACTCCTTATCCCATTTTTGTTTTCCATATAATCATTGATCCTATCTCTAAAGAACTGGGTAGTCAAGTCAGCAATTTCTCCATAGTTTCCTTGAGAGATGAGAGCCTTGTCCCTTAACCAGGTATCCTCCTAGAATTTAATCTACTGGCCATTTCCAAGCTTCCACCTAATTCTTTGTTTGACAAGGCTTCTACTTTTTAACATTTTATTCCATATCATAGACCCCTAGGGTAATCCCACCTATTGAAGAAAGTTAGAATCATCAATGTTATGCATGTATTTGGCATACATTATTTCCCCCCACTCACTATTGTTATGGATCAGGTTCTAACTAGCTTTTGAGAGAAGGGCTTTATTCATGTTCTTGATGGATCTTATATTAAGTCCACCATGAGATTTTGGGAGACACATTTTTTGCCATCTGACTAAAGACATTATTTATTTGTCTTCCACTCCCATCCATAAAAATTTTCTTTGATCCTATTCCAGCTTTTCAACAAAATAGGTAGGGATTTTAAAAAGAGACATGAAGTAAGTAAGAATACCTTGCAATGATGCCTGAAGAAGTTGTAGCTTACCAGCACTGCTGAGTAGTTTCCCCTTCCACCCAAGAAGTTTCCTCTATGTTCTTTCCACAATTCCATTCCAAAAACTTGGAGATACCTCTTTGACTAAGAGTGGGAGACCCAGGTAGGTAGCTAGTAGGCCAACTTCAACACATTCTAATATATCAATGATTGTATGTCTAAGTTCATTAGAAGTGTTGAAGAAGTACACATTGATTTTCTAGAAATTTATGCTTTGTCCCAAGTCTCTGGCATAATCATTTAATATATTCTTCCATCTTATAGCTTTGATCACCGATGAGATGCCAAATAAGATGGTATCATCTACAAACTATTGTATAACAATAAGATGAAGGGAAGTGGCAGGTTTGATGCCTACTAGCTTTTTTGAGACTATATCAGCTTGTATGTATCTTCCCAGTGCCTCAGCCATAATGATGAATAGGTACAGGGAGAGAGGGTCTCCCTGACAAATCCCTCTTGAGTATGAGAAAAACCCTCTAGGAACACCATTAACTAGCACTAAGAATTTAGTAGAAGAGACTGCATTCCATAATAAGCAAGAAAATTTATCATTAAACCCAATTTTTTTGATCACTTAGAATATAAAAGTCCATGAGACTCTATCATAGGCTTTAGAAATGTCAAGCTTGAGGGCCATCCCAGGGATTTCGCTCTTATCCATGGAGTGAATAGTCTCATGTGTGGTGATCATAGCATCAAGAATCTATTTGCCTGAGATGAAACCTTTTTGAGTAGGAGAAATAATTTTGTCAAGCAAGGGTTAAATCCTCATGACCAACAGTTTAGTACATATCTTATACACAGTGTTGCATAAACTAATGGGTCTAAAATTAGCAAGGTGTGAAGGTTGAGATTTTTTTGTAACAAGTATAATGAATGTATTATTAACTTGTTACAAAAGTTTTCTAGATCTGAAAAAATCATGAACGGCAGCCGTGAGGTCTGCTCCTACAATCTCCCAATATTCCTGAAAGAATATAGGAGGAAAGCCATTAGGACCTAGGGATTTAAAATCACCCATGTAGAATAAAACTGCATGAACTTCTTCCTTGGATATAGGCTTTAAAATTTCTAGATTATCTTCTTTTGTTATCAAATAGGGGATTTTATCAATGAATTCATTCATAGATCTATCAATTCTATCATTATTGTTTTCTTCCATAAGCAGGTTCTGAAAGGATGCCCTAGCTTGCTCCCCTATTTCATTATCCTCAGTAATAACGTCACCATTGACTAAGATAAGCTTAGTTATTGAGTTGGATTTCCTATGTTTCATAACTGAGAGATGAAAAAAGTAGTGTTCCTATCCCCCTCCTTAAGCCACTAAACACAAGATTTTTATTTCCAAAAAGCCTCTTCTCTTTCCATAAGATTCTTCCATTCTAAAGATAGGATATTCTATTCTTATAAGGTGTCCTCATATTCATCCCCTTAATCTATCAGTTGTTATATAGCCTTGAGTTTTCCCATTATATTTTTCTTCTGCTGGAAGACCTGCCCAAAGCGATATCTATTCCAGCCATAAACTTCTTGGTTAATGTGCTAGAGTTTCTTGACTATTCTAAACATGGGAGTACCTTGAATGGGAATATTCGACCATTGAGCCACCATTTTTCTAAAACCTTTGTGTTTAATCCACATAGCTTCAAAATGGAATGGGGGAGGTCTGTGATGTCCCTATTCCCTCTAACTGAGGACAATCGGGCAGTGATCAGACATGGTTCTAGGTAAAGCCTGCACTTGCATATTTTTATAATCATTCTAGTTGCTTGATATCAAAAATATATCTAATTTAACCTAAATCATTTGATCTCCTCTTCTTCTATTGGTCCAAGTAAAATTTTGTTTCTACAGCTCTATGTCTAATAATCCCCAATCATTGATGAATTCATCAAAGTCGAACATGTTGCCCGAGTAATCAATAATTCCACCCTATTTTTTAGAAGGGTATAAAGGAGTGTTGAAATCTCTGGCTAACATCCATTTAGTGTTATGAAGATTATTCCTGAAGCTACTCAAGTCTATCCATAATTTCTATCTCAGAGCTCTGTTATTTAGTCCATAGACATTGACCAACATCCATTTCAAGGAATTCATGGAAAATTGATAATCAAGAAGTGCTTGTTATGGGCCATAAGATATCCTTGGATTTTATCACTATTCCACATCGTGACAATCCCTCCTAAAGCCTCTTTAGTAGGACTAATACAAAAATCTGCCTTAGGCCATATATAGTTAGCAATTTTTGCAAAATTCTCCACATTCATCTTGACTTCTTGGAGTAATAAAACATCTAATTTATTATCTAAAATGTTGCTTTTAACCTCAAACTACTTTGAGGGACTATTAAAGACCCTCAAATTCTAGGATAATATTCTCATTTAGAGAGTTTGGGGGGTTGGGACTCTAGTGTTTTCTATTTTCCACTGGTAATCTCCCTAGCAATCTCTCTTTGTCTTGTTTCTCTTAGGGTTGGCCTCCCTTGTTTGGGCTCAGTGCAAACATCTGCATATTTCTTACCTTTTCATATCTTTTTCTTTGGGGTAACCCCTTCCTCCTATTCATTACTACCACTTTGTCCTACTACCCCTGTTGCTAAGTAGTTTCCTAACTGGTCTCTGACTTCCAGAACATGGAAAATGTCTGTGTTTAACTATGGTTCTACTACTCCTTTAGTGTGATTTTTGGGTGTTACTTCTTCCTGTCCAAACCTTGGAACCTTGTCATCTTCATTGACTTCCTATAGCAAAAAGTTACCTCCTGCCTCTTCCTTAGACATATTAGTCTATTTTTCTAAAGTGTTAACTGTGTTAAATATGGCCTTCTGACTACCATCAGATACTATATTCTCCTTTGGGACAACTTTTCCCTCATTACTAGTGTTATCCTCCTTTCTCTTCTCCTCCTCCTCTCCTTTTTTGGTAGCCTTCTGACTATTATATAATACTATATTTTCTTTTGGGACAACTTTTCCTTCACTACTAGGAATATCCTCCTTTCTCTTCCCCTCCTCTCCTTTTTCTGTATTATCAAGAATTTCCACATCATTCACCATTTCCTGCTTGCTATTCACTTGCTCTTCCCCTACATTCTAGGAGTCCTCTTTCATCCCCCTTTGCTTCACTATGCATTGTGTCATTAGATGTCCCTTCCTCTTAAATATTTGGTAGAAAGTGGTAGCATTTTCATAAGTAATTGGCTGAATCTAGGTTCCATATTTAGAGTTTAGCTCTATGGTCATAGGGAAAGTCTTATTTATTTCAACATTTACGCAAAGTCTAGCATACACACATCTAGAGTTTGTTCTAGTTATATGATTTGAGGTGACATATTGACCAATAGAATTACCAATAGCTGTGAAAATTTTTTCATCCCAAAATTCCAAAGGGAACCTTGGCAATCTTACCCAAGCAGGAGCAGTCTTATTGAGGTCTGAGTTGGGATCAAATCCTAGTTTCCAGAAGCATAAGGCAAGATAATGTGGTCCATATAGCTAAGGTCCTCTAGTAAAGGTAGTGATCATGTCCTCCCTATTCATAAATCTAAAAAGAAATAGACCTCTAGCCATGGCAGTGATCGAAACACTACTGTTTACTTTCCACCTAGACAGAATCCATTTCCTAACCATTTTGATATTAGGACAGAAAGAAAAAAACTTACCTACCAGTGTAAGGTCCATGGATTCCATGATTTCCTCCACTAGATCATCTAGGATAATGCCTTTCCCTCTAAGATAATAGGGAGGCTCGACATGCCTTTTGATGGACACATCTTTTCACCTGTGAGTGCATTCTTCCATCCATTAGATGGACTATCCACCACTAAATTCTTGGATAGATCCCCAAAGGTACCACCACCCACAGTGACCTCCATTGGATCTATGATCTCATCGGTTACACTCAGGTGGGCTAGCTAGGTGGGAAAAAACTAGTTTCAAATATTGTCCACATGCCACCCACTATCCTCAGATCTTCCTTTTCCCTCTAGATAGTTTTTTTACAACCCTCTACCAAAATTTAGACCTCTAATGTGTTTCTAATATATTCCAAGGTTACTTATCCTAAAAAATTCTCACCTAGGTTAGTTGAATTTGAAAGGATTCATTATTATAGGTGATGTTTCTTCCATGTATATAACATATAATTTATATCCTTTACACACCACTTTATTTACTTGTAAAGATGATAATAGCTTACGTACCTTTGATTTTAGCAACCCATGAATTATTACTGATTTCCCATGCTATCACAACATTCAATCAATTTAATACAATATCAATATTGGATTAATTATATTGTAACCAATCCATACTCAAAATAACATCAAAATAACCAAGAGGAGCTATTAATAGGATAACTTGGGTAAAAAAATTGCCTAATTATATGTTTACTTGTTCATGACACTTAGAGACTTTCACCCTTTTACTTGAGATGAATTCAACATCCTAACCATCCTTCAATGTCATAAGATTTAGTTTACAGTTATTTATTTAACCTTTTAAGGTTTAGTTGTGTAAATCCTATGTTATATTAAAAGGTTAAGTTGTCTAAGTTAGTGAAATAATATGCAATAAATAACCATTGATTTGCTATAAAATTTGGCTTACTTTGACTTTCTAAAAATAGTAATAAGTATGTGTAAATAGAGACTTACTTGGAGAACAACTATTTTAGAAGATCTAATTTGTGAAAATTAGGTTATGGATAGGTATGAATGTCATAAATAGGGTCCCTAATTTAGATTATTCCCTAGATAGTAGCACCCCACTTGGATAGTAATGTCATGTGTCTTTAGTGTCCTGAAAATGCTATTAGTGTCCTTTTTGTAGTACTATTCCTAAATTTTTAGAGCACTTGCACCTGTATTTCTAGTTTTTGTTCCTTCACACATGAAATTTATAACTCTTTATTATGCTTGGAATAGATGATTTATATTTCAAACCCTAATCCTCCATGCAAGTATGGCCTGAGATGAAAAATATGTGTTTGTTAGTAGGATAGGCTGGACATCCTCACCACCCAGCTATGAAGAGAGTTGCCTACATAAAAATAATCTAAGGAGGTATCAATCCCAATGTAGTTATCCAAAATAGTGATTGGTGCAAGTGAAAATTAACTATATAATTATAGTAGTCTTGAATTCCTTGAGTGTGCTTAAGATTGGAAATCTTTGAAATCTAGGCTTAGGGTAACTATAGATGGTAGTATGCAAAAGAAGGGTAGAGTAAGTATTAATAACCTTGATTTTTCTAAAGTTATTTATTATTTGAATAGGTTTTTTTCATATATTTTCCATCTACTAGATAAAGGTATAATATTCTTGTAGTTATATTATTTCATAACTTATACAAATAATAAAATGTGCTTAGGTTGATCTTAGGAGGGGTACACATTTGAAAATATATCCTTTTATGAGAGTTAAGGAAAAGGAAACTAGCACCATTTTAGATACACTAGTTCTATGTGGATATAGTGACCTTAATAATTCACTAGTGTCCATCTAGTATGATGACAGGCATGAAAGACCAAGATCTAGGAATGTAGATCTAAGACTATGTTTCAGCTGATTGGAAGTGTTTGTGGCCCATATAATGGATTCAAAAGTGTGATAAAAGGATCTAAGATAAGTTTAGGGATAATATAGGATAGGTTTTCTCAAGAAACACTCTTAACATCCAAATACTACTTTTAGGAGATTACATTTACCCCACTTTATGTTAGAAATGCAACAAAGTGAAATGACTAGTATAAAGGAAAAGGAAGATTACCTAGACTAACTTAGGAAGTGAAGCCCATGTATCCAAGTTTGATTATATAAAATCATTAAATATGGACAAAACAATGATTTTACCAAAGGCATTTATAGTCATTCACACATTCACATTGAGTGATTTAAAATGAGAATACCATAGAAAGGTAAGATATATCATTGATTGATCAAAAAAAAAAAAAACCACAATAGGGAAAATTGGCAAGGGTAGCTTATAAAAAAATGTATAAAATAGGTTTACACTAATTTGTCAAAGGATAAAAACAAATTATAATCCTAAACACAAGTTTGAAGATGCATGTTTGAACAAACACATGATATTGGTTTAAAAATCATGTTGTTAAATAGACCTCATGGGAGGCCCAATAAGATGGTATAGTTTATGAGATTTTCCATTGCTTATCATCTAATTATGTTGTATGACTCATATGTATGATTATTCAGAGATGCTCATCTATATTCAAATATGCTCATCTAAAATGTAATAATCTTATGGCAACTAGGAAATAAAAGGCCAAAAACAAAACAAACAAACAAACAAAACAAACCCAAAGTGAAAAACAAAACAACCAAACAAACAAAAATAAATAAAACAACAATAAAAATAAACATGAGACAAATAAATAAAATAACATATGAATAAAGTGAACAAAATAATGAAAAACAACTAAACAATCCAAATCAAAGAAAAATGTAGTAAACAAACTATTCAAAACAACAACAAAATAAAGCTAAACAAACAGTAATACAAAAGCAATGAGTAATCACAATGTTAGTACAAATATATAAAAAATGTTTTTTTATATGTAATATATGTGTTACTCTTGGAAATAGGGTGAACCCTAGGCTAGGTAACAATGATTTGGTAAAATATCCTAAGAATAAAAGGCAAAAAGCTACCCCTAGGCTAGAAAAAATGACACAAACAAGATGATAAACATTTCCCCAATAGGTTATAAGATATAATGACACAAACAAGATGACAAAAATTACCCTTAGTTCATAAGAGACAATGACACAAATAAGATGAAAAAAATTACTACAAGGTCATACGAGAAAATAAAAAATAATACAAACAAAATGTGGGTGGGGATAGAAAAAAAGGAAGGGTTAGTTGAGTTGACTCCAAATGCACTTGGTAAGTAGATGATGTATACACATAATATATTTAAAATTCATCAATTATTGATGCTTTCTATCTTACAGGAACACATTGAGTCTCAATCTCTCTAAGTGCACACCTTAAGGGGTATATCAAGAAAGGGGTGGGTAGACCATTAGTGCTTTACAAGATTGTTATCCCTTATTACGACTTATTATCTAAACACCCATCTCATAAAAATATTTCTTTAAGATTTGCCTCCTATTTTTCACCTTCATCTAGTTATTTACCACCTTCATTATCCCTTCCCTAGCCTAAAACCCTTTTTGATAGTTTACATTACACTATCAACACCATCAACCATGTAATATAATTGATAAAACTTATTAGGGTATAGGTCAGCCCTTTGCCAACCTAGATGATAACCTAATTTTTTTTATTAATAAAAAGATTAGGTCAATTGGGTTGACCTTATTGGCCTAAATTTTTAGAAATGACTAGGGTTAGATCTGCCTATATAAACACATCCATTTAGTCATTTCTAATAAAAGAGAAGAAGAGATATATATTGTGCATTTTCTTATCCACCATTCTACTTGATGATCATAGCTCAGGGTTTCATAATTTCTTTAGAAATATATATCTTGTCTTGTGGAGAATTATTTTGGATTTATTGATAGGTTGTGTATCCTAGATCTAATTTATCCTTGTCATCCTTATATACCACAATAACCTCCTACAAAGTACCTTGGCCAAGGGAGAGATTAAGCTCAGTAGATTCATCTTTAAACGTAAATATTCCTAACTTTGTTCCTCCTTTTTAAGAGTAGATAGATATGAATTTGTACTTCTCTCCCATGTACTAGTTTTATGTATACATTGACATGAGTATATGTCTTCTATGTATTTTTACTTTCAATGTTTACTACCCCCACTTTGTGCCACAAACTTTGGTGAGCACTAAATTATAATTTAATTTACTTATTATTTTAGTGAATATAAAAACATAGAACCTAATTAGGGTTACTATATAGTTTAGATTGACTAGAGGTTTTAGAACCCTCCTTAGAGATATTATAGTGGTAAGATATTTATTAGATAGGTCTATCAGATCTATCTTGGTCATGATCTTAAATATCTAATGTATCTATAATCATAAGTGTAAGTAGGATTTATCTTCTCTGAGATAGGATTGATTTATAGACTTATATAGTTTACCATTGCATACATTCTAGTGAATATGATGTGAATCTAACCCTTACAAGTTTTATTTCACACTATCATTTTCATAATTTTATTATGTTGTTTTTCATATTTGTAGTACTATATCAAACTAGTCAGTATAGTTATAACTTTATGTGCACATGTTTAATACACAATCACATCAAAATGATTTTGTTCTATCTTTATAGGTCTTCATCAGATATAGTTACTAGATTTAATAGGTCAACAACATAGTATTGATATTTATTTCTAGATTATCATATAGAGTCAAATAGGTTGATTTTGTCATTTTTTTTTTCTGCCAGCATACAGGTCAAAAAACACTAGCAAACATGTCAACCCTATTCTTTATTATTTTTCAGTACATAGGTTTTTTTATTACTTGGTTGAACCAGTCAACTCAATTTAAAGAATTTGAAAGAAGAAAATCAAGCACTTCAAAGTAAAATTTGTAATCTTAACCATCTTTAAGCTCACCAAGGTTCGTCTCTTTCCTATCTCTATCATTTCAATACTTTCTTTAGTTCTATTTTTCATAAGTTATAAGTATTCAAAAAATCAATCATACAACTAGCTAGGTTGACTTGGTCAACTTAGTTCTATAGTTTGTCTTCTAGCTAAGAGACATAGTTGACATGTTTGACTATGTTCTTAAATACCTTACTTCTTTAGAACAATAGTGAACTAGTTAGACATATTATATATTATTTACATATAATGCAACATAAAATAACTCTATACTATTCTCAATCAAATAATTAAAAAATCTTTGTTAGTAATTAATTCAAACTTCCTTTTCAAGTGTTTGCATGCTTAGAGTAACTCACATAGTCTAAATAGGTGGTTTTTAAAATTACCATTTAGTTACACTATTTTAATCTTTTTCAAATACTAAAAAATCATAGAACATTCAAAACACATTTAAACACTTGTATTCCCAAGGTCAACCTACTTGGATTTCATCACCAAGGGGGAAGTTGACTTGGTTTTTTAGCCAAGTATAAATACGTGGTTAATGGTATATATTAGCAAATCACTCAACACCCTTATCATTGAATGATTGTGAAGTGTGGGGGTAGGCCCAAATACCAAGATATTACCATTTCCAATATAGATCCTTTTTAGTTTAAACATCCTAAAACCATCCATATATTGCTTCTCTAGTTCCCTATTTTAGCTAACTCTCATATCGCATTCAAATCAACACTTTATAATAATCTAATAACACTTAGGATGACCATTTAATTAGAATTTTATTTTTAGTTGAATGCTTTCTCTCTGATCATTGCATGTTGTATTGTAAAAACTTGCATTAGCCAACATCAGTGTAAGGTTTTATGTTGTGTGCCCCAATTGGATCACTCACATTAATCTAATTATTTATGTGTTTTATTTCATTCTTGTCTTGAATTTTTTTTCTTATTTCAGACCATTGTCATTTTATTTAGATAGTCTCTTATAGACTATATTTTCCCCTTGTGAGTAATACATAGTTGACTTGTATGACTATGTAGTATTCTCAGCCTACTTTATCTCTTAGTCTATAATACAAAGTCAACTTGAATAACTCTATATTCTTCTCTACCATTTAGGTTATAAAACACAATCAACATACATGAATATATATCTTTCTTAGATTGTATTCTCCCCTATCTTCCATATGTATTAAACATGTATGAATCTATATTATTCTCTTCTTGATGGATTACAAACATAATCAACCTGCATGAATCTATGTCCTTTTTTCTCACTTTTCATTTGCATCATATTTTTCCTTCTTGACTTTTTTATCTCATCATGAACTTCCCATTTGAGGACAACACTAAGCTAAACTCAATAGATATGATGAGTCTGACCCATACCAAAAGGTTTATTCATGAATATATTGTGGTTCCTACTTTATGTGTATATATCCACTTACCCTACCAACTATGGGACCCCTCCTAATACATATTTAGTTTTGTTGACAATGAAAAATGTTTCCTTAACTAATAAACCCTTTCACCTATTATGAATGTTAAGTTGGAATCATACCAATCTAATGGTAAGGTTTTAAAGGTTTAAATATGATCCTAAAGATGCAAGGGGTTATTTAAATATTCTGAGAAATAATAAATAGGCTATTGTATATAGCATATTCAATTATAATTCATAAATCTATTATCAAATAATGAATCAATTTAGATATAAATGTGTAAGCAATCCTATCTAATAGAGAAGACCCTATAAACAAGACAATATCTTAAAGGAAAGAAATATGATTCAGTAATGTAATGTTGTTCTAAGAATATTATCTTTTTTGTTGTTATAACTTCTGAGTAAATACCAAGATAATAAACAAAGAAGCATAAAGATAAAATGAAGACAAGAAAATAAATTAGTTTATAAGCGCATCTTCAATAATCAAGTAACATAAACATAACTCAACACTCAAAGGAAAAGATGAAATCAATAACATCTATCAACTAATCAATTAAACAATAAACTAATTAAGAAACCAAAAGAATTTAATCTAAACTAATCTAGAACTAAAAATAAACTAATCTAATACTAACTAAAATTAACACTAAACTAACCTAAGAAACTTAATCTAATAAAGAAATTAGAAACAAATAGTAAAAATTAATACAACTAATTATATAAAAACTACACTAAACATAAAATAAATTATATTAATTAGAAACTAAGCTAAAATTCAATTTAAACTAAATTAGAAGTCAAAGTAAAATAAAATTTAATATAAACAAAAATATGTTAGTCTCAACAAAGAGAGTCATCTTAGTAGAACATATCATTTTATTTAAGAAACAAACATCCTTCTTACAAAATATTTTTTAAATATAACTTTTACAATCAAATAGATCAATAAAATGTTGCAAACAACAATGTTTTCATCATTATTTAGGTTAATTACTCAGATTCTACACATAAGATTGCAAGAAGAAATCATTAAAAGATTTTAAACTTGACAACTTTAGATAATATGTTATAAATTATAATATAAACTAGATATACCTACATTGTCCAAGTAATTTACTCAATCTTCAAAGAAAGTATCATTGGTCTATCTGCAAAAGTCATGCTATCTGAGAGAAATTGCATAGAAGAGAGAGATGAGTGATTGAGTTTAAAATGTAATAGTCTTCGATACCTATGTTTCTCATCCTCTTCAAATGAATCCTTGATATACTTTTATACTTCCAAGATTGTTTAAAAAATTTGTAAGTAACCTTAGTTACTTATTAACTTAAAATAATGGACTTTTAAAAATCAATTAATATTAGCAATTATAAGTTGAGATTAATTTGAGACATTAAAAGTCTTAAGAGATCAATTATTTAAAATTATATCAGGTATTTACTAAGGGGTGGTGACCCTATAATCAACTAATAATAATAAGAATAACATTATTTCAATAAATAATAGGATAATTCATAGTTAAATAAAATTCTTATCTACATTAATTATATTATGAATATAATCCAAACTACCTAGGCATAATTATATATATCAAAGTTAAATTATGTTACTCTCTAAAAATATCATTATTATACTATCAAAAGTCTTAAATGTGCTAAGTCCTATCAAATTAAATTTCAAGTTTGAGATGAAATTTATCTTTCTAATAGTAAAAAATCATCAGAACCAGATGAAACTTCTATTACTGATTCATCCTTTTCATTCAAACATTCATTATATTCCATCTAAACTATAGGAAACTAAACCAATTTTATACCTAAATAATTTTAATCATCATCTATATCTAATTTAATTCACTTCACTATTCTAGTTTCTATTGGAGTTTCAGAGTCAGCTTGACTATTTCCATGCTTCCTTGAAGAGGATGGATGTATGATAGCAAGAGATTTTTCCAAATTTACTTTCTTACACTTTAAGATAGACATCCTTTGAGATGGTGTAGGATAACTAGAACAAGATGGAACTAAAATATTTAAAATATTCTTTGTATAGATTGGGCATTCACTTACTGTGATGGCTCATTAACAACATTAACTCTTTCCTAATTTAGTGAATGAATAAGTAGATGATTAGGATTAGATTTCAATTTATGGGAAGAGATAATACAAGAAAGGGATCCATCTCTAAATTTGTGATGAAAAAAACCTCTATTACCCCTATTATTAGCAAGATTAAATAGAAAACTACTCAATACATTCCAAAATGATGAGTCAGTAGCATCAAAATGAATGGATATTCAAGCTCCTCTACTTGTATATCTAGGACAAAACTATCTATCCCTAAAACCTACTCTAAAAATTTACCTATTAGGTGAATTTTGGTTCATGATATAAGAGTTATGATTCCTTTCCCAACTATTATTATCTTTATTCCTAGTTGAATCTAATTGATCCCAAACTAACATTCTAAATACAATTTAAAATATATTCAAAATATTATCATAATCATTTTATTCAACTCAAAAATGAATATATCAACTATAAAATCAATAATAATAATTGCACTTCTATATTTATACCTTCCAGTCACTTTATGAAATTTTTAGTTATATCAATAAAATAAATAAATCAAAGATTCAACTATCAAAAACATAACTCATTTATGTAATTTTCAATTATGACTATGTCATGTATCAGTAAAACTTGAAATCATAAAAATTACATAAAATTATATTTTTCATAATTTTATTTCAAATATTCTACCATAAATTATTGCATTCTATTCTCATTACACAAATGTAGTCTCAATTTATATAGTATATATATTATTCACAAATTAAAAACTACACGTCTTTCTCATCAGACTAACAATAAATATATAACCTTTAAATAAATAATTTTGACATAAGTTCCATTTACAATGTTATAATATTTTGACATGGCCATACCTTTTTCAAATCATCATTTCAAAAAATAAAATAACATAACTTATCACAATTTTCCAAAAAATTTAACCATTTTCTTACTTCTCTTCAATTCATGACTTCAAAAATAAAACCTAGAAAATGCATTTTGATATCTTTGAAATAAAATTCTAAATTTTAGAAGATCATATATTTCATATCATCAAATTTGGTGTATCAAAAATCTTCAACAAAATAATTTCTTAACACTATGCCTAGAATTTCATAACAAAACTGTATTATGAATCATCAAGTTTTTAATGAAAATAAACATATCAAGATCATTATTACTCAAAAAATTCATGTATTTATAAAACCATATCTTCTTAAATTCAAACTAATATGACCCAAAACATTACTGGAATAGACTATCAACAAACTGTAAACCTAAAAGATAGAATATCACATATTTCTAAGATAATCTCCATCATTCACCAAAACTGATTTCAAAACCAAAGATGAAAAATATTTATAAATGACAAATCAAAATGTCATACTGAAAAACATAATAGGAAAAAAAAAATATTAACTAATTTTCCAAAAGCTCATACTACAAAATCTTTCCAACCGACCTTATCATTGATAATTTCAAAATTCATGCATGAAAAAGAAAAAAAACAAACAATTTGTCATGAAATAATTATTAAAAATATCATGAAAATTCAAAAACCATAATTTTGTTTCCATAAAAACTATTTGTAGTGATAAACAATAATTATCTATATGATAATTATTCACATTTCAATAATGGCATAGCTGTTAATGTAGTGCCTATAACTTCCCAAACTTATCCAAGTAGAGTATGGATTCTGCTACATGCTTGCTCAAAATGAATATCAAAATAAAAATAAACCTTTTTTATACCATAACCCATGCATTAAATACTTCTTCTTAGATGCTTTCATCTAATTGGTTTCTCAAATTTAGGTATGCCATTTAGTCAAAATCTGACTTATTTAGTAGGACTTCAAATTTAGTAATGACCAAAATTCCTACTAAATGTCAACTAACTTGCACATATCAAGGTTTCGGTTCCCAGTTGTATGCCTCTTATTCTAAACCTTGCACACTCATATAAAATGGCAAACAAAGATGAGAAATCCACTGAAATGTCATTGTAGTTGGGGGAGGGTTTGGCATCTAGAATAGACTGAATAGAGAAAATGATTAAGAGGCATTAATGAAGGGTATGGTCATCTCTCTAATACTTTTGGCTCAGCCTAAATTAAGGTGAGAAGACCTAAGAGGTAGCTTAATTACATGGAAAGATTCTACAATTCAACCTCCATGGGGATTATTAGCATAAAGAGACACAAATGTAACCAGGGCACAACCAAACTTATTCAATCCACCTGAGAAGGGTTATCACATGGAATGAAAGAATGCACTAAGTCACATATAGGATACTAAATATAGATGGGTATGTGCATGAAACCTTTATTTTAAATAATTTTTCAATAATAAGGGGCTAAAATTAAGACTACATTATCGGGTCTTCGAAGCACAAGATGCAAACACATGTTAAGTATGCAAAATTTTATGTATCTATAGGGAAAATAACACTTATGATATGAACAATGGGTATTATTTTTAGGGTAAGATAGAGTAAGATAATGGGAAATTAAAATGATCCTTGAAATATTAGAACATATAGCGAAAATAATATTTTAAATGCCTTTCCCTATTAAATCTATAAAGTTAGGTTGCCCTTACAAGTTATTCAACAACAAATTCTAAAATAATGTAGAAAGGGATTTAAAATCTAGATCAAAGCCCAAAATAACAACCAATATGGGCATAAAAAAGATATCCAATCAACAATATTTTCAAAATAGATTGTTGCACTTCATCAATAGGATATAACAAAGAACCACAAGCATTTTCATTAAATTGGAAAAAATATTACAAACGTCAATATTTCAAAATGATACCATGGGGACAAACATGGTGAGATTGATTTTTTGACAAGGGAGACATAAATATGATCTCAAATCTCATTAATGGATATATAACTACAACCACCTTAACAAGGGAGACAAGATCTACACACAACAACTGATCCCACACAAATTTCTATAGAACCTAGACTTAGAGAAAACAATGATCAACAATAACCTTTGAATAGAGGAGAATCCCTCTATTTATAAACTTTTCACCCTTATTTTCAAGTCTATAATGAGGGTTACAAATTATGAAAAGTTAAAAACACCCCTCCAAGTTCTACAAGATGTTCCCAACTAAAATATATCCTTTACCTTGCTTGAAATATTCATGTATTTATAAGGAAAAATCATTTCTCTAACTACCTCTAAAAGAAATTATGAATATTTGGATCACATCTTTTGATTTCTTGGCTATATATTCCCTTTACACAATTTTGAAGAAGAATATTCATGGGGGAGTCAAAACAAACTTTTCCCTCATGTGTAATTGCCTAAATATGCCCTTGACCACTTGCTAGCACACTTGGACAACTCTCCTTCATTTTATGCACACTATAGAACAACCTGCTCTTACAATGATGGTAGGGGAATATTTTGGATCGATGGCCCTTTGAATTATCTTCTTTGGAGTGGCCCACCTTGATCTTGAAAATATGCAATTTACCTCTCATGGAGGAGCTTAGATAAGAAAATCAAATGAAAATACAATAACTTAGGTTATTTTAACCCTTTTACTTGTTGGCTCCAATTTATATTTTCACATTTTTCTTTTTGCACATTTGCCTTTTAAATTTTTTGATTTTTTAAGGTTCCCTCCACATTTTTAATTCATAAATGCATTATTTTCACTTTATGACCCTTTCAGAAAAATTTTGGCCCCTTTTGCAAATTTGCAATTTGTAATTTACACAGGTGCAATTTACATGGGTGTAATTTGCATTTATATCTCCCTTTGTTGACTAGCATTGACTAGTGGAAATAGGAGATCTAGGTGTAATTAATAAATTGCACAAGTGAAAAATTGCATTCTTCCTCAACATATCCCTAAATCTCCTTGAGTTAACCTTTTTCATGCTTACTTTGACTAGCAAGAGTAGGAGAGTTAACCTCAGCTTACATGGTACATTTTGGATAATCACATTTTTCATGGTACATTAACGAGGCTTGCATTTTGAATGGTACATTTTGATGAGCTCAGAATATGGCTCATTATTGACATAATATTTCCCTTTATCCATCTCTTGAAGGATATTATCTTATGCAAATCTTAGATTCTTAGATAGCTATTACATGGAAAATAGATATTTGTCTTGTTTATATTAAACCAAAGACTAAACCTTTACTTTGTCATTAATATCTAATACATAGCATATTTTAGTGATCTTTGGTGTGAAGAATGCTCAGGAAAAAGACACAAGATTATTTCTATGGACTTTTTAGGGTTGTTTGTATGGACTCTATAGGCTTGTTTCTATGGACTCCACATGATCATTTCTACAGACTCCGTAGGCTTATTTCTACGAACTCCATAGGATCGTTTCTATGGACTCTACAGGCTCTTTCCTCCCAGCTCTCTAGGGTCAAGTTTGAGAATTTTTTAAGGATAAAGACATAAATGGTAAGCTAGAGGCCATATAGGATAAGAAAGAACCATTCCAACTAGAATCAAATAAGGAAAATAACTGCCTATTGTTTTGAAAGACTTGCTTTTGATAAACTTGTATGTAATCAGATTTTAGGACTATTATAGGATAGGATATTTATTTCATCAAAATAATTGGATCTCTTGAAATCCAATCTCCTATCTTTGGATGAAGGGATTGACTAAGGAGTCCTATTCTTTTGCATCCTATTTTGAGTTGATTATATTAGTATAAAGTGTAAGACTTTCGACTATGAATATAATAGAAGATATAGAGAAAATAGATAATCAAGAATCAGATATTATAAAAGCATATAGGTTTCAACCAAATTGTAATAATTTCATTTCTATGAATTAATACTTTAGTTTCTATCACTGATTAATCTTTGTTCCTGAGTCTGAGAGGAGTAAGGGCCCACTCTCTTTGGAATTAGGAACTGTGTATGGTATTTATGTTCTATTTTATTAATTCATTGCTATAATTAATTAGATTCTTGTTACTATTGGCATTTATTTATAAAAAATCAAAACAAATTCATAGTTTAAAAATAGCATTTTCTTATTTCATTTATTTTCTACGCAAAGTATGTTCTATTTTATAGCAGAAGTGTGAAGCGAATTTCCTTTCATAAGTAGGAGTGTGAATTTACATTTCCTACAAATGTAAAATAGGAGTGTAATTTTTTAATTCCAGCTAAAGAGTGGATTGATTTGATTTCTTTCTTTTTTTAGCAAAAGTATGAATCATGTAGTTTAGGACACATTCCTTTCTTTAGTGAAAGTTAGAAAAGAATCAACAAGCACCCCCATAAGCAGCCTTCTAGATCTACCATCCCATACATTACTACAGATAGCTTTGGACACCAGCCCTAGTTTATAAGACATCAATTTAATATTTATTAAATGAGGAGATATATGATCCTTATCACATTTCCAACTAAAATTCCCTAGTTTGGGGTCTCTTTTACAATTTTTTAAAACTTGAAAATTTTGGATTTTTCAAATTTCTACCCAATTTCATTTCTACAACTTGGATACAACAAATTAACCAATATATTACTTCTATCCATACATTCATCCCTTATTTTCATGGCCATTATTTAATTTGACATTGCCTACTCTACATCCAATGTGCATTGAAGAAAATTGTGAACTAAAGTCTTCATGCTCTGATTATGGACATGATTCCCACTTAACTTTGTCATTGAGAGGAATTCAAGAGAAAACATTATTTTATTGGGAACTATTTACATATAATATCTATATCTATTAATTGGCACTTTTTTTAAGTCTTAAACCTTTTGAATTCCTTCCTCATGTCCACAAGCCATCTTGTCTTTTCTCACTCATTCATCAAGACTTGCAGAATCGAGAAATGCCCCAACTTTTTGCATGTAATATGGTGAAAAATTAACTTTATATTCTCATTTCCACCATCTTACCTCTTTTCTCCCTTATGTAGGATCCAAAATGGAGATATAATTTATATATTAGGGATATTGTAAATTGTTTATGAGCCTCCACCTTTCATTATTCACATTCATGCTTCACATTCCATGAAATATGGGGATGGTGTATCACTTTGAATTTTTCACCTTGTGTTGGTATAAAGTGATTCTTACCTTTCACGAAGTCCCTTTATTCTTTTCCACCATACGGATATCTGTACCAATTTTTAATTATTCTTGGAGCATAAGACTTTTTTGGAAATCACAGCTCATTTTGCACCTTTTTAAATAATGTATTCAATACATTATCCTCTACCATGTTATTTCCTTATATTCAAGCACTTTACACATTACATTAGTGAAAAGTGCACATTGGTCTATGCCTTCTATCTACCCCTAGTTAACATGTAAATCTTGAACTTGTTTTTCATAGCTTAGATTCCTGACAAAACTTGACCCCATCATTTACACTTTTCATGGTAAACATTATAGTCAACATGACTATTTTAAGCTAACCTTCCATGTTTCCCCCTCAAAAAAAAGTTTCAAACATTTTTCTATTCATTATAACACTCCACATGGTAGGTTGTTTGGGTATGGGTTAAGGGATTTATTCCATCTCCCATTTTTAACATGGTAGGAGTCTTTAACATGGCTATTGAAAATCCATTTTTGATGTAGCTAGATTAATTCTTAGCCCATGTAAATATACTTTTAATGCATTTTTCTTGGAGAATAGTTTGAACTCATGATGCTAGTTTAAGCACCAACATGAGCTCTCACCCAAGGATGTACATCTTCTATGGGTGTGCAAAGAACCCCAAAACACAAGACCAAGTGCTAATACATTGGTCTACAAGTCAAAACCTAAAAAAAATATTAGCAAACATCCATATAGGCCTAACAATAATGGAAGACTAATAAATATAGATCCTAAGTATCTAAAAAATGAGCACACAACAAAAACACAATGAAAAGAAATTATACAAGCAAGGACCAAAGTAGAGGGGAAACAAAGTGACAAAATAATAAAGTGATAAAATGATATAGTTATGTACATAGTCATGGGCTCAGTCAATGAAATATTTCATATTATTTCCATGAATTAGTGGCTCTAGAATCTCATCATCCCTTGACTTCTCAAACTTTTCCAATAGATTGGTGGCCAAGATGAAATAAAATAGTCTCTACACTTGCCTAAACGTACTATTACTAAGCTAAAATGGAAAGATAATTTAAAAAAATCCTTCATGTATAGTCTCAAATTTGGATAAGACCAAGCCAAAAGATTTTGGTACTCCTTTAGTAGGTATAAATAAACCTATTTCTTAGCTACAATCAAGTGAGTACCAAGCAAGATTGCAATAGAATTAGCAATGTCATTTGTGTACTCAAAGTACTAATTGAAAGAAAATTTCAAGAATTCATCCTTCGGGCCATAAAAGACAACACCATCTTCATCAAGTGACATCTTCAAAATAACATATTCATTGTCCAACCTAGTATCAAGAACAATTGTTTTCTCAACAATGTCCATATTCCTAATAGAGCTACGTAATGCCACATCCATGTATAAAATCTGTTTTAAAACATACTTTAGATCTTTGATTACATCATGATTGGGTAACTCATTTACTTTTGTTATACTATCATCAAATTCAAGTTCATATGTTGAAATACATACCTTCTTAACCAGACTCCAAAATTAATCAATAGTAATATCATTCATCATTTCTATGGAGGTAGAAAACTTAAATGGGGAGTCTTGATAATTGAACATCAAAATCTCATAATCATTAGATGCATATTATAGATAAGACTCAAAATCATTCACATCTTCATCACTTAGTTCAATAGTATCACATGGGGGATGTGGGAAGAGGTATTTATCACACAAATCAATGTCAAAATCATAATTCACTACATTTACTTTAGTGTGCAATAGATCAAACACTTCAATTTTGACCTCCAAACTTGTCTCCTTCATATTTGATGAATACGTAAGGGTAAGACAAGTTGTTTTGATCTTCAAAAGAGACATTGATCTTTCTTGAAACCAGATGATAAAATTAGATTCACCACTAGAATCAAAATTATAGAATATAACAATTAATGAAATGATTATGATACATGATAAAATTAAACTTGATAAAGCTTATTGATGAGATACAATGAAAATACACTAAAATTTTTAGTATGGTGTTCAAAATGGAAAAGACACCTTTCAACAAGAAACTTTAACTACTCTTTACAATAAACACAACATAAGTCAATTATCAAAAATCCCAAATCTTGACATATCCTCAGTGATGTATTGTGGCATTGACAGCCAAGATAGTCCAAATGTAGCATGAATAGGTAGAGAACTTTAAAAATGACAACTCTCTGTAAGAGTCCCCAATAATAGAAGTACCACAAGTGTCTTTTCTTCTCCCTGGTAATGGTGCTAGTTGAGTGTTGGTTTTTAGTTGTAGACCTCTTATGCTTGGCATTGCATACTTGAATAAAATGGAAAATAAATATGAGAAACACACTTAAATTTCATTATATCCAGGGGAGGTTTTGTCATCTAGAATGGACCAAAAGGAGAAAATGACTAAGAAGTACTAAGGGTATGGTTAGCTCCTTGATACTTCTAGCTTTGCTTGTACCGAGGTGAGAGGACCTAAGGGGTAGCTTTCTCATATGGAGAGATTCTAAAATTCAACCTCCATGTGGATTATTGACACAAAGAGACATCAATGTGACCAGGGTATAACCAAACTCCTTTAATCCACTTGATAAGGGTTGTCACATGGAATGAACAAATACACTAAGTTACATACAAGCTACTAAAGATAGATTGGGATGTGTATACAACCTTTAGTTAAATAATTTTTCAACAACAAGGGGTTGAAAGGAAGACTACAAGGTTAGGTCTTTAAATTATAAGATGCAAACACATGTTAAGTATGCAAGATTTTATGAATCTATAGGGCAAATAACAACTATATTATACAAAGTATGTGTCATATGTATGGTAAAATAGGGTAGGATAGTTATGTAATAATAAAAAGGGGTGGTGTGCTAGTGGTTTTAAAATAGTAGGCATTCTTGCAATACAAATGACATCACCTATTGCAAAGATGTAGGAAAATTAAAATACAAGCCATGGAAAATACAAGGAGAAATTTTCATCAATTGGTACCAATAGAATGAAAATTCCCAAATGATCCCTAAAACCCTAGAATATAAACTAAAACTAAAATCTCAAATATTTTCTCCTACTAAATTCATGATCCCATAGTGCCTTAATGAGGTATTCAACAAAATATTTCCAAATCTCTATGCAAAAAAGGGTTTATAACCCAAATATATTCCCAAGATGAAAACCATAGATAATCACAAAGCTAAATATCCAATCAACATAGCATGTAAAACATCTCATTACATTTAATTAACATGATATAATAAATAAACACAAGTATTTTCCATTAACTTGAAATAAAATCTTACATACATCAATGTTTCAAAATTCTATCATGGGGACAAGCATGGTGGATTTGTTTCATGTTGGATAGGGGAGACATATAGAGATGCTCTTAGAGATTTCTAATGACTATAAAAATACAACCAATTTATAAATAGAGACAAAATACACATATAACCATGATCCCAAAATTTAGAAGAGCCTATACTTAGGAAAAATAAAGACCAACATCCCCCTTTGAAAGGAGGAGAAGCCCTATGTTTATACATTTTTTACCCTTTTCCAATCTAGGAATGAGTGTTAAAATATGTAAAAGTGCAAAACACTCCAAAAGTTATACCAAGATGATCTTAGCTATAAAAAACACTTTTCCATGCCTGGAATCTTCATGTATTTTCAAGGAAAATGATTCCTCTAATTGCCATTATAGGAAATGATGAAAATTTGCAATAAATGCATTGATCTCCTAGTTGTAAATTGTTTAAAATGAGCTGAAAGGAGAATATTCATGGTAGATGGATGAAAAAACTTTAATTTTATGTGGAACTACTTGAAGTTACCATCAACCACTTATTTGCATAGTTGGAACCTCTTGGACAGTTGCCCTTCCCTTCATGCATGCCATGGAGCAACCTGCTCTTACAATGATTCCTTGGGAATATTTTGGATTCTTGGTTATTTAAATGATCTTCTTTGGGTGTCCCACCTTGGACTTGCAAGCCTAAAATATCCTTCCATGGAGAATCTTGGATAAATAAAGCAAGTGAAAATATAACAACTTAGGTTATTTTCAACTTTTTACTTTTTTGGATCCAACTTGTACTTTCACATTTTCCTTTTTGCACTTTTGCTTTTTCACATTTGACAAGTTTCACATTTTATTTTTGTACTTGGCCTTTTAGGGTTTCCTTAATACTTTTAATGCAAAAATACATTATTTTCACCTTTTAACCCTTTTAGGGAAATTTTGGCCACTTTTGTAAATTTGTAATTTGTAATTTAAATGGTTTCAATTTGCACAAGTATAATTTGTATGGTTTTAATTTACATGGGTACAATTTACATGATTGTAATTTTCATAGGTATATTTTTCATAGTTACAATTTACGTGGTTACAATTTACACATGTGAAATTTGCACTTGTAACTCCCCTTGTTAATTGGTGTTGACTGGTAGAAATGGGAGATCTATGTGTAATTTGTACTTTACATAAGTTAAAAAATTCATTCCTCCTCAACATCTCCCTAAATCTCTTTGAGTTGACCTTTTTCTTGCTTTCTTTGACTAGTGGGAGTGGGAGAGTTGACAAAAATTTGCATGATGCATTGTGGATACTCATATTTTTCATGGTGCATTTTGGTAACTTGCATTTTTTTTGGTGCATTTTTGAGACTTGAATTTTGCATGGTGCATTTCCCACTAAGATTTCCTTGGGAGTTTGGGATCTCTTTTGCAATTTTTTGAAAAATTCAAATTTTAATTTTTTTAATATTCTATCCAATTCCATTTCTACAGTGTGGCTCTAATAGATTACCATGTATGTGATTTTTCTCCATAAATTCATCCCTTATCTATATGTCCATTATTTGATTTTACATTATTTGCTCTTCATCCAATGTGAATGTAGAAAATTTTGATCCAAAGTCTTAATGCTCTAATTATGGATGTCATTCCCACTTAACTTTTCCATTAAGAGAAATTTAGAAAAAACCATTATTTTATTAGGCACTGCTCCCATGCAAAAGCAAAATATATCTATTGGAACATATTTTAAGTCTTAAACCTTTTGAGTTCCTTCCTCATGTTTGTAGCCATTTTATATTTCCCTACTTATTCACCAAGCCTTGTAGAATATATAAATTCCATAGCATTTTACACATGGTTTGGTGTATAATGCACTGCACATTCTTAGTTCCACCATCTTAGCTCTCTCCTCCCATCCATGGGATCTATAAGTGTAGATGAAATTTTCACATTAGGGAGAGTGTAGATTATTTTTGAGCCTCCACCTTCCATCATTAACATTCATGCTTCACATTCTATAGAATCTAGAGATGGTGTAACACTTTTCACTTTACACCTTTTGTTGGTGTAAATTAAATCTTACCTTCCACCTTCTACCAAGTCCCTCTCTTATTTTCCACCATGAATATATTTGTATTACTTTGAAATTGTTCTAAGAGTGTAAGACTTCCACTGAAACTCATAGCTCATTTTTCACCTTTTGAAATGTTGGAGTCAACATGTTGACTTCTTCCATTTTATTTAGTTATCTTCTTCATGGGATCTAGATATTTCCAAGCATTTTTCATGTTACATTGGTGCAAAGTGTACATTGGTCTCCACTTTCCACTGACTCCTAGTCAACATGTAAATATTGAACTTGATTTTCACAACTTGGATTCCAAGTAGAACTTGACCCCATAATTTTCACTTTCCATGGTTAATCTTGTAGTCAATATGACTATTTCCAAACAATCTTCCATGTGTCCCCTTGAAAAAAAAGTTTCAAGCATTGTTCTATTCATTATAACATTCCATGTGGCATGTTGTTTGGGTATGGGTTAAGGGATTTATTCCATCTTCCATTTTTAACATGGTAGGGGTCTTTGACATGGTTGATAAACCTCAATTTATGATGTGGTTAGCTTAATTATCAATCCATGTAGACTCATACTTATAATTTCATTTTCTCAAAGAAGGGCATGAACTCATGGTGTTGGTTCAAACATCAACATTAACTCTCACTTAGGGATTTCCACCCGTATAAGTGTGAAAAGAACCCTAGAACACAATATTAGGTCTTAATCCATTGGGCTATAGAGTCAACACTTCAAAAATTTATTAGAAAGCACCTATATATGCCCAACAAAACATGGTATACTAAAAAAAAAACACAATTAAAATAAATAGTACAAGTAAGGCCAAAAATAGAGGGGTAATAAAGTAATAAAACTATACAATTATGTGCATTATCATGGGCTTAGTTAAAAAAAATATTTATGATGTTTTTTTATGAACTGATGGCTCTATAATCTCATCATCCCTTGATTTATTGAACTTTTCTAGTGGCTACGTGGTGAAGATGAAGTAAACTAATCTCTATACTTGTCTAAAGTTATTGTTGCTAGGCTGCAATGAGATAGTAAGTTAAAACAAATCCTTCTTGTATGATCTCAAATATGGATAAGACCAATATAAAAGTTTTTTCTACTCCTTTAGTAGTTGTAAATAAAACTATTTCTTAGCTATAATTAGGTGAGTACCAAGCAAGAGTGCAACATGATTAACAATGTCATTTATGCACTCAAAGTACAAGCTGAAAGAAAAATAAAATAATTCATCCTTAAGGGAATAAAAAACAACCCCATCTTCATCAAATGACATCTTCCAAACAACATCTTCATTTTCAAACTTAGTATCAAGAATAACTAGTTACTTAATAATATCCATATTCCTAATATATTTACCCAATGCTACATCCATGTATAGAAATTATTTCAAAGTACACTCTGGATCTTTAATTACATCATGATTAGATAAATAATTTACTTGTTTTATACTATCATCACAAGAAAAATCATATGTTTGGACACATACCTTCTTTACGACACTCTAAAACTAATTAGCAGTAGTAACATTCATCATTTACATGGAGGCAAAAATTTACATGGGGAGTCTTTACAATTGAACATCAAAATCTCATCATCATCATACGTATATTATAGACAAGACTTAAAATCATCTACATTTTTGTCACTTGGTTCAATAGTATCACATGGGGGATGTGGGAGGAGATACTTGTCACACCAATCAATGCCAAACTTATAATTCATTACATTCACTTTGGCATGAAATAGATCAAGCACATTGTTTTCAACATCTAAACTTTTCTCCTTCATCTTTAATGAATACTTAAGCATAAGAAAAGTTGTTTTGATGAGTCACCTTTGAACGATGACCTCAATCCTTTCAGGTTTATAAATAAGGAAGAACACTTAAAGCTAAAACTAAACAAAGATATTCAAAAGAGGCAAAAATATTTTTTGAAACCAAATGATAAAATTAGAGTCACCACTAGAATCAAAATTTTAGAATATAGCAATCAATGAGTTGATTGTGATACATGATAAAAATAAACTTGCTAAAGCTTATTGATTAGACACAATGTAAAGACATTGAAATTTTTAGAATAGTGTTTAAAGGAGAAAATATACATTTCAACATGTAAATTTAACAACTTTTTGTAATAAACATAGTAGAAATCAATTATCAAAAATTCCAAATCCTAGCATGTCCTTAGTGGAGTGTTGTAGAACTGATATCCAAGATAGTCCAAATGTAGCACAAATAATAAGAAAACTTAAAAGAAAAATTATCTCTACAAGAGTCCTCGACAACACAAGTGCCATAGGTGTATTTTATTCTCCTTAATAATGATGCCAGAAGAGTGATGGTGTTGATGAACCAAAGATAATCAAATTAGTGAAAATAAAGGCAGAGAAATTTCAAAATTGAATTACTTATAATTCTCTGTAAGAGTCCTTGACAACACAAGTGCCATGGGTTTATTTTCTTCTCCTTAAAAATCATGTCACTTGAGTGTTGTTTCCTAGTTATACACCTCTTATGCTCAGCCTTGCATACTTGAAGAAAATGACAAACAAAGATGAAAAACCCATTGAAATTTTAATGTATCTAGGGGAGGGTTTGGCATCTATAATGGATCGAATGGATAAAATGACTAAGAGGCACTAACTAAGGGTATGGTTAGCTCCTTACTAATTCTAGCTCTACCTAAACCAAGGTGAAATGACCTAAGGGGTAGCTTACTCACATGGAGATATTTTGAAATTCAAATTCCATGAGGATTATTGGAACAAAGAGACACAAATATGACTAGGGCATAACCAAACTCATTCAATCCACCTAAGAAGGGTTATTAGATAGAATTAAAAAATTCACTGAGTCACATAAAAGCTACTAAATAAATATGGGGTGTCCATGAAACCTTCATTCTAAATAATTTTTAAACAACAAGGGGTTGAAAGGAAGACTACAGTATTGGGTCTTTGAAGCACAAGATGCAGACAGATGTTAAGTATGCAAGATTTTATGTATTTGAAGGGAAAATTACAAAATGATATGCAACAAGGGGTATTATTTGTAGGGTAGGATAGGGTAAAATATATTAGATAATTATAAAATAGAGGGTGGTGTGTTGGTGTCTTCCAAACAATAGGGTGTCTTTTAGTATTTCATGATAATATTCCTTAGTAAAGATGAAAAAAATCAAATGCAAGTGAAGGGAAATACCAAATGATCCTCAAAATACTAAAACATACACTGAACTTAATCTTTCAAATGCCTTTCCCTATTAAGTCCATAAATGTAGGGTGTCCTAATAATTTATTCAAAAATAGATTCTAAACTAATGTAGAAAGGGATTTATAATCTAGATCAAAGCCCAAAATGACAACCGGTAATGGGTATATAACAAGATATATATTCAAAAATATTTTTAGAACAAATTTTTGCATTTCATCAACAAGAAATAACAAAAAACCATAAGCATTTTCATTAACTTGAAAATAAATATTACAAATGTTAATATTTCAAAATACTACCATGGGGACAGGTATGGTGGGAGTGCTATTTTGACAAAGGAGACATAAATATGTTCTCAAAGCTCACTAATGGTTGTACAAATAAAACCAACTTATCAAGGGAGATAATATATATACACAAAAATTGATCCCATAAAAATTTCTATAGAACCTAGACTTAGATAAAATAAAAACCAAAAAATAATGACCAACAATAACCTTTAAATAGAGGAGATTCCCTCTATTTATACAGGGTTTACCTTTCTTTTCAAATCTAGGGATGAGGGTTGTAAATTTCAAAAATTTAAAAACACCCCTCTAAATTCCACCAAGATGCTTTTAGCTAGAATATATCCTCTACCATGCTTGTAATCTTCATGTATTTTAAAGAAAAAATCATTATTCTAACTACTTATACAAGAAATGATGAATATTTGGAGCACATCTTTTGATTTATTAGATGGATATTCCCTTTACACAAACTATAAGAAAAATATTCATGGGGGAGGCCAAAAAAACATTGTTCTCATGTGTAACTTCCTGAAGATTCCCTTGATCACTTTTTAGCACACCTAGAAACTCCTAGACAATTGTACTTCTTTTATGCACATCATGGAACAAACTACTCTTTCAATGATATCATGGGAATATTCTAGATGCATGTCCCTTTGAATGATCTTCTTTGGTGTTACCCACCTTGATCTTACAAACCTAAAATTTCCCTCCATTGGTGGATCTTGGATAAGCAAAGAAAACTAAATTATAATAAATTAAGTTATTTTCACTCTTTTACTTTTTGGATCCACTTTGTATTTTCACATCTTGCATTTTTCACCTTTGCCTTTTACAAATTTATCTTTTTTAGGGTTTCCTCTACATTTTAATGCATTATTTTCAATTTTTGACCCTTTTTGGGAAATTTTGGCCCCTTTTACAAATTTGAAATTTACAAATTACGTAGGTGAAATTTTCATGGATGTAATTTACATAATTGTAATTTACATGAGTGCAATTTATATGGGTGCAATTTTATTGTAGATCCCCTTGTTGACTAGCATTGAATAGTGTAAATTGGAGATCTAGGTTCAATTTACACTTTTCACAAGTTAAAAATTTCATTCCTCCTTAGCATCTCCCTGAAGCTCCTTGAGTTGACCTTTTTCACACTTGCTTTGATTGAAGGGAGTGTGAGAGTTGACCACAGCTTGCATTGTGCATTTTGGATACTCACATTTTTCATGGTAAATTATATATAATTGCATTTTTCATGGTCAATTTACAACTAATATTTTCCCAAGTATTTTGGGGTCTCTTTTGTAATTTTTTGAAGCTTACAAAGTTTGGATTTTTTAATTTTCTACCCAATTCCATTTTTGCAACTTGGCTGAAATAAAGTACCCTGTATATGATTTTTCTCCATTAATTCATACCTTATCTATATCACCATTATTTGATTTGGCATTATAATCTCTTCATCCAATATGAAGCAAAGAAAATTGTGAGTTGAAGTCTTCATGCTCTGATTATGGACATGATTCTTGCTTGAATTTACCATTGAGAAGAATTCAAGAGAAACCATTATTTTATTGGGCACTACTCCCATGCAACAACTATATTTATCAATTGGAACTTATTTTAAGTCTTAAAAATTTTGAATTATTTCCTCATATCTATATTTCATCTTGTATTTTCCCACTCACTCACCAAACCTTGTAGAATCTAGAAATGCCCTAACATTTTGCAAATGGTTTGGTGAATAATGCACTTCACATTCCTATCTCTACCATATTACTTCTCTCATCCCTTCCATGGTATTCAAAATTGGAGATTCACTTTACATGTTTGGGAGAGTGCATATTATTTATGACCCTCGACCTTTCACCCTTCACATTCATGATTCACGCTTTATGGAATCCAGGGATGGTGCAACACTTTGAACTTTGAACTTTGCACCTTGTGTTGGTGTAAAGTGCATCTTATATTCTACCTTACACCAAGTCCCTCTCTTATTTGACACTATGGAGATATTTGTACCATTTTAAAAAAATTCTTAGAGTGTAATACTTCTAGCAGAACTCATGGCTCATTTTTCACCTTTTCAAATGCTACATTCAACACGTGGACCTCCACCATGTTATTTATTTATCTTATTCATAGGATATAGATATTTCCAAGTGTTTTTAAAGTTTAATTTGTATAAAACGCACCCTAATACCCAATTTCCACTGACCCTTAATCAACATGCAAATCTTGAACTTGCTTTTCATAACTTGGATTCTTAGTGGAACTCAACCCCATCATTTGACCTTTCCATGGTCAACTTTGTAGTCAACATGACTATTTTGAGTGAACATTCCATGTTTTCCCCACAAATCAAAGTTTAAAAATTATTTGTATTCATTATAACATTTATTCCATCTAACATTTATTTGTAGGTTGTTTGGGCATGGGTTAATGGATTTATTCCATCTCCCATTTTTACCATGATAGATCTTTGAAATATTAGAACATTCACTAAAACTAATAATTCAAATTAATTTCCCTATTAAATCCATAAACCTATGGTTCCCTAACAAGTTATTCAACAACAAATTCTAAAATAATGTAGAAAGGGATTTATAATCTAGATCAAAGCCCAAAATGACCACTAGTAATTGGCATAAAAAGAGATATCCGATCAACAATATTTTCAAAATAGATTGTCGCACTTCATCAATAGGAAATAGTAAAGAATCACATGAATTTTCATTAAATTTAAAAGATAAATTACACACATCAATATTTCAAATTATTTACATGGGGATAAGGATGCTGAAATTTATATTTTGACAAGGGAGACATAAAGATGATCTGAAAGCTCACTAATGGATGTACAACTAAAACCACCTTATCAAGGGAGACAATATCTACACATAATAATTGATCCCATAGAAAATTATAAAAAACCTAGACATAGAGAAAATAAAAACCAAAAAATAAGGACCAACAATAACCTTTGAATAGATGAGAAGCCCTCTATTTATACACTTTTTACCCTTATTTTCTAATTTAGGAATGAGGGTTGTTGATTGTAAAAAGTGCAAAACACCCATCCAAGTTCTACAAGATGCTCCTAGTTAGAATATATCCTTTACCATGCTTTGAATCTTCTTGTATTTGTAAGGAAAAATCATTACTATAATTGCCTCTATAGGAAATGATGAATATTTAGAGCACATATTTTGATTTCTTGGTTGGATATACCCTTTACACAATCTAGAAGAAGAATATTCATGGGGTAGGACAAAAAAACTTTTTACTCATGTGTAACTACCTAAAGATTCCCTTAAGCACTTACTAGAACACCTGGAAGCTCTTGGACAACTACCCTTCCTTTTATGCATGTCATGGAACAACTTGCTCTTATAATGATGGCATGGGAATATTATAGATCCATAGCCCTTTGAATGATCTTCTTTGGATTGACCCACCTTGATCTTGTAAACCTAAAATTTCTCTCCCATGGAGGAGCTTGGATAGGAAAAGCAAATGAAAATACAATAACTTAGGTTATTTTCACCCTTTTACTTTTTGGATCCAATTTGTATTTTCACATTTTGCTTTTTGTGCCTTTGCCTTTTACAAATTTTGAATTTTTAGGGTTTCCTCCACATTTTTATTGCATAAATGCATTATTTTCACTTTATGGCCCTTTTGGGGAAATATTATACCCTTTTGTAAATTTGCAATTTGTATGGCTACAATTTGCATAGGTGTAATTTTCACTTGTATCTCCCTTTGTTGACTAGCATTAACTAGTGGAAATAGGAGATCTAGGTGCAATTTACACTTTGCAGAAGTGCAAAATTTCATTCTTCCTCAACATCTCCTTAAATCTCCTTGAGTTAACCTTTTTCACAGTTACTTTTACTAGTAGGAGTGGAAGAGTTGACCATAGCTTACATGGTGCATTTTGGATACTTGCATTTTTCACAGTACATTCTAGAGACTTGAATTTTGCATGGTGAATTTCCCACTAAAATTCCCTAGTTTGGGATCTCTTTTGCAATTTTTTGAAATTTGCAAATTTTGGATTTTTCAATTTTCTACCCAATTCCATTTCTACAAATTGGCTATAATAAAGTAACCTATAAATTAATTTTCTCCATAAATTTAGCCCTTATCTGTATAGCCATTATTTTATTTGACATTGTCTACTCTTCATGCAATGTGTAGTGAATAAAATTGTCAACTAAAGTCTTCATGCTCTAATTATGGACATGATTCACACTTGAATTTACCATTAAGAGGAATTCAAGAGAAACCATTATTTTATTGGGAACTATTTGCATATAATAGCTGGATCTATCTATTGTTACTTATTTCAATTGTAAACCTTTCGAATTCCTTCTTCATGTCCACATGCTAGTCTTTTCCCACTCATTCACCAAGCCTTGAGAAATCTAGAAATGCACTATCATCTTTCACATTGTTTGGTCTAAAATTCACTTCACATTACCATTTACACCATCTTACCTCTCTCCTCCCTTCTTCAAGATCTAAAAGTGGAGATACACTTTTCACATTGGGGAGAGATTAAATTGTTTGTCAGCATCTACCTTCCACCATTCCCATTTATGATTCACATTTTATGGAATTTATGGATGGTGTATCATTTTTCACCTTATGTTGGTGAAAAGTGTGTCTTACTTTCCACCTTCTAGCAAGTCTCTCTCTTCTATAAAACCATGGGGATCTCTGTACCATATTTTAATTGTTCTTAGAGTGTAAGACTTTTGATGGAACTCACAGCTTAGTTTGTATCTTTTTAAATGTTATAGTCAACATGTCGACCTCTATCATGTTATTTCCTTATCCTCTTCATGGGATCCATATATTTCCAAGAATTTTACATGTTGCATTGGTGAAAATTACACACTGGTCTATGCTTTCTATCAACCACTACTCAACATGCAAATCTTGAATTTATTTTTCATAGCTTGGATCCCTTATGGAACTTGACCCCATCATTTACATTTTTCATGATCAACCTTGTACTCAACATGACTATTTTCTACCAACTTTCCATGTGTCTACCTCATAAAAAAGTTTCAAACATTGTTCTATTCATTATAACTTTCCACATGGTAGGTTTTCTTGGGCATGGGTCAAGGGATTTATTCCATCTCTCATTTTTAACATGGTAGGGGTCTTTGATGTGGTTGTTGAACCTCTATTTCTAATGTGGAAATATTAATTCTTAGTCCATGCAAACTAATACTTCTAATGATATTTTCTTGAAGAATGGTTCAAACTCATGATGCTAGTTTGAGCACCAACATTAACTCTCACATGAGGATATACCTCCCCTATGGGTGTGTAAATAACCCTAAAACATAAGACCAGGTGCCAATTCATTGGAATACAAAGTCAACACTTTAAAAATATATTATCAAGCACCCATATATGCCTAAAAAAACATGGAAAATTGACAAAAATAAATCAAAAGGATCTAAAAATGAGCACATGACAAAAACACAGAAAATAAACTGTATAAGTAAGGCCTAAAGCAGAGGGCCAACAAAGTGATAAAATAATAAATCATTAAAACTATATAATTATGTACATTATCATGGGCTCATTCAAGGAAATGTTTTAGATTTTTTCCATGAATTGGTGGTTCTATATATTATCCCTTAATTTCTCAAAATTTTCCATTAGATTGGTGGCTAAGATGAAGTAAACCAATCTCTGCACTTGCTTGAAGGTACTACTACTAAGATGCAATGGGATGATAAGTTGAAACAAATCCTTCATGTATAATCTCAAATCTAGATAAGACCAAGCCAAAATATTTTGGTACTCCTTTAGCAGCTGTAAATAAACTTGTTTCTCAGCTACAATCAGGTAAGTACCAAGTAAGAGTGCACTAGTATTAGCAATGTCATTTATGCACTCAAAGTACTTCTTGAAATAAAAATAAAAGAATTCATCCTTAGGGGCATGAAATAAAACCTCATCATCATCAAATTACATCTTATAAACAACATCTTCATTGTCAAACTCAATATCAAGAACAAATGGTTGCTTAGGAATGTCCATACTCATAACATTGTTACCTACCTAATGTTACATCCATGCATAGTAGTTATTTCAAAGCAAAATTAAGATCTTTGATTACATTATGATTAGGTAACACATTTAATTATGTTATACTATCATCATAAGAAAATTCATATGTTGGGACACATACCTTCTTGACCACACTCCAAAATGAATCAATAATAGTAGCATTCATCATTTATAGAGGTAGAAAACTTACATGGGTTTTCTTGATAATTGAACATCAAACTCTCATCATCATCAAATGCATATTCTAGATAAGCCTTAGAATCATCTACATCTTCATCACTTAGTTCAATAGTATCACATGAGGGATATGGGAGGAGGCACTTGTCACACCAATCAATGTCAAAATCATAATTCACTACATTTACTTTATCGTGCAATAGATCAATCACTTCCATTATGACCTCCAAACTTGTCTCCTTTATCTTTGATGAATACTTAAGGGTAAGACAAGATTTTTTGATGAGTCACCTTTGAAGGATGGCCTAAATCCTTCTAGTTTTACAAAGAAAGAAGAACACTCAAATTTGAAACTGAACAAAGATATTCAAAAGAGGCATTGATATTTCTTAAAACCAAATGATAAAATTATAGTCGCCACTAAAATCAAAATTTTAGAATATAAAAATGAATGAACTAATTGTGATATATGATAAAATTGAACTTGACAAAGCTTATTCATGAGATACAATGCAAAGACACTAAAATTTTCAAAATAAAGTTCAAAATGGAAAAGACACATTCAAACATGCAACTTTAACAACTCTTTATAATAAACACAATAGAAGTCAATTATCAAAAATACCAAATCTTGGCACGTCCCCAGTGAAGTGTTATGGAATTTATGACCAAGATAGTCCAAATGTAGCATGAATAGGTAGATTACTTTAAAAATGATAGTAACTCTTTATTAGAGTCGCCAGTAATAGAAGTGCCATGGGTGTCTTTTATTCTCCATAGTGACGATGCTAATTGAGTGTTAGTTCCCAGTTGTACACCTCTTATGCTTGGCCTTGCACACTAGAAGAAAATGATAAACAAAGATGAAAAACCCACTAAAATGTCATTGTATCTAGTGGAGGGTTTGGCATCTATAATGGACCAAATTAATAAAATGAGTGAGAGGTACCAACTAAGGGTATGGATAGCTCCCTCCTAATTTTAGGTTTGCCTAAACCAAGGTGAGAGGACCTAAGGGGTAGCTTTCTCACATGGTATATTCTAAAATTCAACCTCCATGGGGATTATTGGTATAAAGAGATGCAAATATGACTAGGACACAACTAAACTCATTTAATTCACTCAGTAAGTGTTGTCACATAGAATTAACAAATGCACTAAGTCACATACAAGCTATTGAAGATAGATGGGGATGTGTGTGCATCCTTCATTAGAAATAAATTTTCAACAAAAATGGGTTGAAAGGAAGACTACAGTGCTAGGTCTTTAAAGCATAATATGTACACACATGTTAAGTATGCAAGATTTTATGCATTTGTAAAACAAATAACACTTATAGTATGAAAATGGTGTGTTATATGTAGGGTAAGACAGGGTAGGATAGTTAGATAATAATAAAAAGGGGTGGTGTGCTAGTTGTTTTCAAATAGTAGGGATTCTTTCAATATACATGAAACCACCTATTACAAAGATGTATGAAAACTAAAATGTAAGCCATGGAAACTACAAGGAGAAATTTTCATCCATTGGTATCAATAGAATGGAAATGCCCAAATGATCCCTAAAACCCTAGAACATAAACTAAAACTAGCATCTCAAATACTTTCTCTTGATAAATTCATGAACCCAGAGTGCCCTAATGATGTATTCAAAAAAATATTTTCAAATCTCTATGCAAAATGGGTTTATAACCCAGATCTATTCCCAAGTAAAAACCATATATAAGCACAAAGATAGATATCCAATCAACATATCATATAAAACATCTCATTGCATTTCATTATTAGGATATAATAAATAACCACAAGTATTTTACATTAAATTAAAAGAAAATCTTAAATAAATTAATGTTTTAAAATGCTATCTTTGGGACAAGCATGGTGGATTTGTTTGATGTTGGATAGGGGAGACATATAGATATGCTCTTAGAACTTCATAATGGATATACAACTGTAACTACCTTACAAAGAGAGGCAAAATACACACACAACCATGATCCCAAAATTTGGAAGAGCCTATACTTAAGAAAAACAAAGACCAAGAAGCCATTTTGAATAAAGGAGAAGCCCTCTATTTATACATTTTTTACCCTTTTCTAATCTAGGAGTGAGGGTTGAAATTTTAAAAAGTGCAAAACACTCCCTAAGTTCTACCAAGATTCTCCCAACTATCAAAAGCCCTTTCCCATGCCTAGATCTTCATATATTTGCAAGGAAAATGATTCCTTTAACTACCCCTATAGGAAATGATGAAGATTTATAATAAACCCATTGATCTCCTAGTTGGAAATGATTTTAAATAAGTTCAAAGGATAATAATCATGGTAGAGGGCCAAAAAAACTTTTTATTTATGTGGAACTACCTAAATATGCCATGGACCACTTAGTTTCATAGCTAAAACCTTGTGGAAAACTACCCTTCCTTTTATGCATGCCATGGAACAACCTGTTCTTGGAATGATTCCTTGGGAACATTATAGATTCATGGTTATTTGAATGATCTTCTTTGGGTGGGCCCACCTTGGATTTGCAACCCTACAATATCTTTCCATGGAGGATCTTGGACAAATAAAGCAAATTTTAATACAACTTAGCTTATTTTCAAGTTTTTACTTTTTTGGATCCAACTTGTAGTTTCACATTTGACAAGTTTCAAATTTGTTTTTTGTACTTGGAATTTTAGGGTTTCTTTCATATTTTTAAATAAAAAATACATTATTTTCACCTTTTAACCCTTTTAGGGAAAATTTGGCCCCTTTTACAAATTTGCAATTCACAATTTGCATGGTTTCAAATTACATGGTTTCAATTTGTATAGGTACGATTTGCATGGTTATAATTTACATGGGTGTAATTTACATAGGTGTAATTTTCATGGTTGCAATTTTCATGGGTGAAATTTACACTTGTAGCTACCCTTGTTTACTGGTGTTGACTAGCAAAAATGGGAGATCCAAGAGTAATTACAAAGGTGAAATTTATGCAATTGTAATTTGCATGGGTGAAATTTGCACTTGTAGTTCCCCTTGTTAACCAGTGTTGGCTGGTAGAAATGGGAGATCTAGGTGCAATTTTAACTTTAAACAAGTGAAAAATTACATTCCTCTTCAACATCTTAAAGCTCCTTGAGTTTACCTTTTTCATGCTTACTTTGACTAATGGGAGTGGGAGAGTGGACCACATTTTACATGGTGCATTTTGGATACTCGTATTTAGCACAATGCATTTTCGGAACTTGTATTTTTCATGGTGTACTCTGGAGACTTGCATTTTTCATGGTACATTTCTCACTAAGATTTCCCTGGGAGTTTGGTGTCTCTTTTGTAATTTTTTGAAAAATGCAAGTTTTGTTTTTTTCAATATTCTACCCAATTCCATTTTTGCAATTTGGATGCAATAGAGTACCTTGTATATGATTTTTTTTTCATAAATTCAGCCCTTATTTGTATTTCCATTATTTTATTTGACATTGTTTGTTCTTCATCTAATGTGTAATGAAGAAAATTTTTAGCCAAAGTCTTAATCCTCTATTTATATACATGAATCTTACATGACTTTGCCATCGAGAGGAATTCAAGAAAAAACATTATTTTATTGGGTATTGTTCCCATGAAATATTTGGATCTATCCATGGGTAGTTATTTCAAGTATTAAACCTTCTAAATTCCTTCCTCATGTATATAGTCCATCTTGTATTTTCTTGCTCATTCACCAAGCCTTGCATAATCTAGAATTGCCCCAAAATTTTGCACATGGTTTGGCGTAAAATGCATTTCACAATACTATTTCAACCATCTTACTTCTCTCCTCCCTTTGATGGGATCTAGAAGTGTAGATGCACTTTGCATGTTGGGGAGAGTGTAAATTATTTGTGAGCCTCAACCTTCCACTATTCAAATTCATGCTTCATGTTCCACAGAATCTAGGGATGGTGAAACACTTTGCACTTTGCACCTTTGTGTTTGTGTAAAGTGCATCTTACCTTCTAACTTCTACTAAGTCCTTTTATTTTCCACCACAAGGATCTATGTATTATTTTACAATTATTATTAGAGCGTGAGATTTTTGACAGAACTCATAGTTCATTTTGCACCTTTTCAAATGTTGCAATCAACATGTTGACCTCTCCAATGTTATTTCCTTATCTTATTCATATGATCTAGAAATTTCCAAACATTTTTCATGTTACATTGGTTCAAAGTGCACACTAGTCTCTACTTCTTTTCAAATCCTAGTTAACATGTAAATATTAAACTTGCTTTTCACAACTTGGATTCCAGGTGGAGCTCAACCCCATAATTTTCACTTTCCATGGTCAACCTTGCAGTCAACATGATGATTTTCAGCCAACCTTCCATGTGTCCCCCTCAAAATAAAGTTTCAAACAGTATTCTATTCATTATAACATTACATGTGGTGGGTTATTTTGGCATGGGTTAAGGGATTTATGCCATATCCCATTTTTAACATGGTAGGGGTCTTTGACATGGTTGTTTAACCTACATTTATGATGTGTCTAGCTTAATTATTGATCCATGTAGACTCATACTTATAATTCCATTTTCTCAAAGAATGTCATGGGATTATGGTGTTGGTTTGAGTACCAACATTGGCTCTCACCCATAAATTTCCACCCCTGTTGGTGTGAAAATAAACCTTGAACACAAGACTAGGTGCTAATCCATTGGCTACATAGGCAACACTTCAACAATTTATTAGCAAGCACCTATACAGGCCCAATAAGACATGTCAAATTGATAGAAACACAATGAAAATAAATTATACAAGGACCAAAATAAAGGGGAAACAAAGAAATAGAACTATAAAATTATGTATATTGTCATGAGCTTAGTCAAGGAAATGTTTTAGATGTTTTCCATGAACTAATAGTTGTTGAATCTCATCATCCCTTGATTTCTTAAACTTTTCTAGCAGCTTGGTTGCCAAGATGAAGTAAACCAATATCTATACTTGCCTAAAGTTACTATTATCAAGTTGTAATGGGATGAAAAGTTAAAACAAATCCTTCATGTATGATCTCAAATTTGGATAAGACTAATCCAAAAGTTTTTTCTACTCCTTAAGTAGTCATAAATAAACCTATTTCTTCAATGTAATTGAGTACTAAGTAAGAGTGCAATATGATTAACAATGTCAGTTATGCACTCGGAGTACTAATTGAAATAAAACTAAAATAATTCATCCTTAGGGGCATAAAATACAATGACATCTTCATTAAATGACATCTTCTAAACAACATCTTCATTGTCAAACCCATTATCAAGAACAACTATTTTCTCAATGATGTCCATATTCCTATTGGAGCTACCCAATGCTACATCCATGTATAATAGTTCTTTCAAAGAACACTTCAAATATTTGATTACATCATGATTGGGTAACTAATTTACTTGTTTGATACTATCATCACAAGAAAATTCATATGTTGGAACACATACCTTATTGAACACACTATAAAACTAATCAATAATAATAGCATTCATCATTTCCATGGAGGCAGAAGACTTACATGGGGATTCTTGAAAATTGAACATCAAACTCTCATCATCATTAGATGCATATTTTGGACAAGACTCATAATAATTTACATATTCATCACTTATTTTAGTAGTATCACAGAGGGAATGTGGAGGAAACACTTGTCAAACCAATCAATGTCAAAATCATAATTCACTACATTTACTTTAGCATGCAATAGATAAAGCACTTCAATTAAAACCTCAAAAATTGTCTCCTTCATCTTTGATGAATACTTATGGGTAAGATAAGTTGTGTTGATGAGTCACCTTTGAAGGATGACCTCAATCATTTTAACTATGCAAACAAGGAAGAAGACTCAAAGCTCAAACTGAACAAAGATATTCAAAAGAGGCACTGATATTTCTAGAAACGAAATGATAAAATTTGAGTCTCCATTAGAATCAAAATTCTAGAATATAACAATTAATGAACTGATTGTGATATATGATGAAATTAAACTTGTTGAATTTTATTGATAAGACATAATGCAAAGACACTAAAATTTTTAGAATAGTGTTCAAACATGAAAATATACCTTCCAACATGTAACTTTAAAAACTATTTGTAATAAACACAACAAAATTCAATTATCAAAAATCCCAAATCCTAGCATGTCCCCAATGGAGTGTTTTATCATTGATGGCCAAGATATTCCAAATGTAGAATAAATAGGAAGAGAACATTAAAAATGTTTTTGCTCTCTACAAGAGTCCCCAACAACACAAGTGTCTTTTCTTCTCCCCATAATGGTGCCATAAGAGTGGTGATGTTGATGAACCAAATATAATCAAATTAGTGATAATATAGGTAGAGAACTTTCAAACTTGAATTACTTATAGTGATTTTCAAGAGTCACTAACAGCACAAGTGCCATGAGTTGCTTATCTTCTCCCTAACAACTAAAATAGTTGAGTGTTGGTTTATAGTTATATGCCTCTTATGCTTGGCATTGCACACTTGAAGGAAATGAAAAATAAATACGGAAAACCCATTGAAATGTTATTGTAGTTGGGGGAGGGTTTGGCATCTAGAATGGACTGAATGGATAAAATGACTAAGAGGCACTGACTAAGGGTATGGTCAACTCCATGATACTTATGGCTCTTCCTAAACTAGGATGAGAGGACCTAAGGGGTAGCTTGCTCACATGGAAAGATTTTAAAATTCAACCTCCATGGGAATTATTAACATAAAGAGACAAAAATATGACTAGGGCATAACCAAACTCGTTAAATTCACCCGAGAAGGGTTATCACATGGAATAAACAAATGCAATAAGTCACATACAATATACTAAATAAATATGGGTATGTATATGAAACCTTCATTCTAATTTTTTTCAACAAGGGGCTGAAAGAAAGATTATAGTGTTGGGTCTTTGAACCATAAGAAGCAAACACATGTTAAGTATGTAAGATTTTATGCATCTACATGGAAAATAACACTTATGATATGAAAAAAGGGGTATTATTTGTAGGGTGGGATAGGGTAAAATAGGTTAGATAATTATAAAATGTAAGGTGGTGTGCTAGTCTCTCCCAAACAACAAGGTGTTTTGCAATATTTCATGACAATATTACTTAGTAAAGATGCATAAAAACTCAAATGCAAGCTACTTGGAAATACCAAATGATCCCTAAAAGACTAGAACATACACTAAAACTAATCTTTCAAATGACTTTCTCTATTAAACCCATAAACCTAGGGTGACTGAATAAATTATTCAAAAACATATTATAAAATAATGCAGAAAGGGATTTATAATCTAAATCGAAACCCAAAATGATAATCAATAATGGACATAGAAAAATATATCCAGTCAACAATATTTTAAAAATATATTGTTTTACTTCATCAATAGTATATAGTAAATAACTAAATGCATTTTAATTAACTTGAAAATAAATATTACAAACATCAATATTTCAAAATATTGTCATGGGGACAAACATGGTGAGATTGTTATTTTGACAAAGGAGACATAAAGATTCTCTCAAAGCTCACTAATGGTTATACAACTAAAACCAACTTAGAAAGGGAGATAAAATATACACACAATAATTGATTCTAGAAAAATTTCTATAAAACCTAGACATAGAGAAAATAAAAACCAAAAAAAATGACAAACAACAAACTTTGAATCGAGGAGAAACCCTCTATTTATACACTTTTTACCTTTCTTTTCAAATCCAAGAATGAAGTTCATAAATTAAAAAAAAGTGTAAAACACACCTCTAAGTTCCACCAAGATGCTCGTAGTTAGAATATATCCTTTACCATGCTTAAAATCTTTATGTATTTGCAAGGAAAAATAATTCTTCTAACTACCTCTACAAGAAATGATGTATATTTGGAGTACATATTTTGATTCATTATATGGATATTCCATTTACATAATTTAGAAGAAAAATATTCATGAGGGAGGCCAAAAAAAATTTGTCCTCATGTGTAATTGCCTAGAGATTCCCTTGAATGCTTTCTATCACACCAAGAAACTCTTGGACAATTATGCCTCCCTTTATGCACATCATGGAACAACCTACTCTTGAAATGATGGAATGGGAATATTTTGGATCCATGGATATTTTAATGAAATTATTTTGAGTTTCCCACCTTGATCATGCAAACCTACAATTTGCCTCCCATGGAGGATCTTGGACAAGGAAAGCGAAGTAAATGAAAATATAATTACTTAGGTTATTTTCAACTTTAAATTTTTGGATCGAATTTATATTTTCACATCTTCCTTTTTGCACCTTTGAATTTTAAAATTTTTACTTTTTTAGTGTTACCTCCACATTTTTAATTCATAAATGTATTATTTTCACTTTTTGACCCTTTTGGGGAAATTTTGGCCCCTTTTGAAAATTTGCAAATGCAAATTACACAGGTGTAATTTTCATGGGTATAATTTACATGATTTCAATATACATAGTTATAATTCTCATGAGTATAATTTGCATAGGTATAATTTTCTCTTGTAGCTCCCCTTGTTGATCAGTGTTGACTAGTGGAAATGGGAGATCTAGGTGAAATTTTCACTTTGCACAAGTGAAAAATTGCATTCCTCCTCAACATCTCCCTAAAGCTTGTTAAGTTGACCTTTTTCACACTTGCTTTGACTAGATGGAGTGTGAGAGTTTAACATAACTTTCACATTGCATTTTGGATACTCACATTTTTCATAGTACATTCTAGAGATTTACATTTTTCATGGTGCATTTTCCACTAAGATTTCCCTAGGGAGTTTGGTTTTTTTTTCAATTTTTTGAAACTTAAAAATTTTGAATTATTTGAATTTTCTACCCAATTACATTTTTACAACTTGGCTATAATAGAGTACCATGTATATGATTTTTATTCATAAATTCATCACTTATCTATATGTCCATTGTTTGATTTGGCATTGTCTTCTCTTCATCCAATATGTAATGAAGAAAATTTTGAGTTGAAGTCTTCATGCTCTGATTATGGATGTGATTCTTGATTGACTTTGCCACGGATAGGAACTCAAGAGAAACCATTATTTTATTGGGCACTACTCCCATGGAATAGATATATTTATCCATTGGAACTTATTTTAAGTCTTAAGCCTTTGAAATTCCTTCCTCATGTCTACAATCCATCTTATCTTTTTTGACTCATTCACCAAGCCTTGGAGAATCTAGATATTCCCTGACATTTAGCACATGGTTTGGTGAAAAATGTACTTCACATTCTTATCTCCACAATATTACCTCTCTCATCCCTTACATGGGATTATTAAGTGGAGATACACTTTACATGTTTGGGAGAGTGAATATTATTTATGATCCTCTACCTTTCACTATTCACATTCATGCTTTATGTTCTAAGGAATTGGGGGATGGTTCAACACTTTACACTTTGCACCTTGTGTTGGTGCAAAGTGCATCTTATCTCCCAACTTCAACCAAGTCCCTCTCTTCTTTACCACTATGGGGATCTCCATACCATTTTGAAATTTTTATTAGAGTGTAATACTTATAACAAAACTCATGGCTTATTTTGTACCTTTTCAAATGCTATGGTCAACATGTTGACCTCTACCATGTTATTTACTTATCTTATTCATAGGATATAGAGCTTTCCATGTACTTTACAAGTTGCATTGGTATAAAATGCACACTGGTCTCTACTTTCTACTGACCCCTAGTCAACATGTAAATCTTAAACTTGATTTTGATATCTTGGATTCCTAGTGGAACTCAACCGCATAATTTGTACTTTTCATGGTCAACCTTAAGTCAACATGACTATTTTAAGAAAACCTTCCCTGTGTTCACCTCAAATCAAAGTTTCAAACATTGTTATATTCATTATAACATTTCATGTGGTAGGCTATTTGGGCATGGCTTAAGGGATTTATTCCATCTCCCATTTTTAACATGGTATGGGTCTTTGATGTGGCTATTAAACCTCCATTTCTCATATGGCTAACTTAGTTCTAAATCCATGTAGACTCATCCCTTCAATGCCATTTGCTCAAATAATGGCATGAAATCATGGTGTTGGTTTGAGTAACAACACAACTCATGTACAATTTCATTAAATCTTTAGACCATCTTTTAATTTTGTTAGTATATCAAAACATCTATCACACTTTCTATAAAACCAACTTACTATTTTAGCTACCAAATTTCCAACTTACCCATGCAAATCATTAATTAAATGAGCTTCAAAATTTATCAACACAAACATAACTTATTTCTAACTGACCTCAAAAATGGAAAACAAATCACACCATGTTTGCTTTAAAGTCTTCATGCTAGGTCTAAAACATTACATTGAACACTTAGGATAAGATAATATTTTAGATTAGAACCTACGACCACTTAGGATTATATGATAATCCTTCAATAAAATAGTTTAGGTTTTAATTTAAACTAAATCTTATTTATTTCACAACTCATTCATATGTACAATTGAATTTCAAACTAACCGAAAATCATCATGACAAATTTAAATAATGCTTTCAATTCTGATAAAATAATAGCATTATCATTTTTGAATTGAAAACACTATAGTAATCACTTTAATTAAATGCAATTTGTTCAATTATGTCCACTTAAATATCATGACTAAAAGAAAACATTAGGTGTATGTGTGTGTGTGTGTGTGTGTGTGTCTTTGTGTGTGTGTGTGTGTGTGTGTGTGTGTGTGTGTGTGTGTGTGTGTGTGTGTGTGTGTGTGTGTGTGTGTGTGTGTGTGTGTGTGTGTGTGTGTGTGTGTGTGTGTCTGTGTGTGCTAATTTTATTCATTAATTCTTTTGAAACAACTGTAATATAAATATGAATTCATAAACAAGTCATCATCATATCATTTAATTAAAAACATGTGTATTTAAAATACAACTAATTAACTTAGGTCTCTTACTGTAGTTTTAGATTTTATGACTAGGTCATCACTATGGTAGATAGGAGTATAAATTTTAGAAAATTGTAGGGGTATGAAAAATAGGCATAATACTAGTGACCTTGATTGTCAATTTTGAATATGAAATTGAGTAGTAATCAAATTGCCTATTGTAATAAAAATAATCTTGAGAGTGTGATCTAGGTAAATCATTTCTCAATTAACTATGTGAAAACCCCTTTTATAATGATTTAAAATAAGGGATGGAATGTTTGAATAGCATGGCATGAAGAAAGAGAATAATATAACAAGGGAGTTTAGGTAAGAAACATTAAAAGATACAAAATCCTCTAAAACAATCTTTACAAAAATATTACTTCAATAACTAGTTATAAATCATTATATATTGTTGATGTATAAAGAAAATTAAACATAAAAATAAAAATATCTCAAATAACTAAAACTTATAGTTTTATTATAACATCTTTGTATTCTTCCTCCATAACATGAATGCTTCATCCACTTGAGACATTTGTTGATCTTTAAAATGTAAAAGGAAAACAACAATAAGAAACAAATAAACAACAAAGCACAAAGAAACAACAGAACAAGAATAAAAAATAAAATAAGCAACAAAACCAAAAGGAAAGCAATAAATCTAAAAGGAAACTAATTATGAAATAACTATAAATGATGGTAGTTAATTGAATAACAAAACTAGTTTCCATCAAGTTCTTTCAAGTGAAAAGCATTATTTCCATGTACATTGCAATACAAAAGGATCAAGACATAATGAATCAAATTTATGATTCTTACCATGATCTTCATGAGCTTTGTCTTAGTATAAAACTAAATCACCAAATTTTAATTTTTTATTAGAAATTTTCTTATCAATTTTGTTTAGTTTTTGTTTAGCTCTTTCTAGCTTTTGTAATGTTGTTGCTTTTGATTCATCAAGAGCTATTAAATCATGTAATCTTTGCTCAATAAAATTAGTATCTTAAAAAACATATTGTAAATTAGTTAGTACTAAAGAAATATAAAGTTATATTGGTAAAATGGCTTCAAATCCATATGCCAACATGAAGGGTAAATAACCAGTTTTCACCTTGACAATAGTTCTATTAGGCCATAAGGATTCAAAAAATTTAAGATGCCAATCTTTTTTATTTTCACAAACTAACTTCTTCATGATTGAAATCAGATTTTTATTTATTGACTCAGCTTGACCATTACCCTAAGGGTAATATTTAGATTAATAACTTACTATAATAGAAATTTTCCAATTTTTTTTAGAAATTCAATTGAAATAAATTGAACACCATTATCAGATATGATTTCCTAAGGAACTCCAAATTTGGGAAAATTTTGATTTCCTAGAAATGAAATTACTTCACTTATTGTATAAATGTTAAGAGATTTGGTCTCAAGCCACTTAGTAAAATAATCTATTGTTGTTAATAAATATTTATAACCAATTGATGAAGGAGGGTGTATATCTAAAACAAAATCAATACCCTATTTCATGAATGGTTTTCCAGGTATCACAGGATTTGAAGGCATTGTAGGTAACTTATCTCTACCAATAAATAATTGGTATGGCATATAATAATAGACTAACTTATAAACATCTTTAAATAATATAGGCCAATAATAACCTATTCATAAAATCTTATAAGTAGTGGTTTTTATATCATAATGTCCACCACAATTTCCTTCATAATAACATCTAAGAACTTTTTGGGTTTGGTCATGTGGAAGGCATCTTAATAAAACTCCATCTTTTTTTTTGATAAAACAATATATTTTATAATAAACAAAAATTTAAAGCTACTAAACATAAATAACATCTTTTTTTCTTATCAAAATTATTAAGACAAGCTTGATTTTGAAAATAGGAGACTAAGTCATGATACCAATCATCTTTGAAAATCATACAATCCCATTCATTCATTTCAAGATAAAATTTAAATTTTTTAGAAAAATCAAATATGCTCGTGATCTTTAAATGAGGTTTTGCTTTCAAATTATCATCAACTGACAAGACTAAAACATTAATACTTGAAGAAGAATTTTTAGTTAAATATTTTGCCAAGTCATTACCTTTAATTATCTTTGAAGTTTTGAATTTGAGGTCAAACTCTTGAATTCATAATATCTATTTTACAGTCCTTCCTTGAATCGTTGGTTGTTCCAAAAGATAAGATAAAATAGGTACATTATATCACACTATAATTTTGTTTCCCATCAATAAATAATAAAATTTGATTAAAAAGGAAACTAATGAGAAAAAAATTCTAAATAAGAGGTTATCTAGTTTCAACATATTTTAATATGTGACTCATATAACCAATTAGTTTTTTTTCATTATCTTCAAATTCCTACATAATAATAGCTCCAATAGCTTTTTCAATGGAATTAATATAAACAATGAATGATTTATTTAAAACTATTTTATCAAGTACTAGAGCATTTACAATGGCATATTTAATGTTATTAAATGTTAAATCAACACCTTCATCCCAAGTATAATATTTATCTTTTTTAAGTAATAATTGTAGAAGATTAGACTTATCATTAAATTTTGATATGAATTTCCTAACAAAATTAATTTTACTAAAGAAATATTGTAAACTAGATTGATCTTTAGGAGGTGTTCAGTCTTTAATGGCTTTGATATGTTCAGGATCTATGAAAATACCATCTTTAGCAATGATATGTCCTAATAATTTATCTTCAATAACACCAAAAACTAATTTCTTTAGATTTAAAGAAATGTCATACTTTTTACATCTTGTGAAAACATCATGAAGATGATCTAAATAATTTTTAAATCTTTTTAAATGAGAGGTTAGATCATCAAGATAGACCTAAATAAAAATGTTAATTAAGTCATCAAATGCAACATGTGTAAATCTTTGAAAATTAGCTCCTGCATTCATCAATCCAAATTATATTATATCAGAATAAAAAGTTCCTCTATGCGTAGTAAAAGTTGTTTTATGTCTATCTTCAGGATTTACAAAAAATTGATTATAACCAAAAAATCCATCCATTAATGACATTATTTTAGATATTGCAACTTGTTGCAAAATCTGATCTATACTTAATAAGGGAAAACTATCTTTAACACTAGCCTTATTCAAATCCCGAAAATCATAACATAATCTGATATCACCATTTTTATTTCTAATTGGTACTAAATTAACTACCCATTCAGAATACTTCACAAGATAAATGACACCAACATCAATCATTTTATCTAGCTCTTTGTTAATGGTGTATTCTAATAAATGGTGAATTATTCATTTTTTTATCTTATAGGTTTAATACTAGGTTTTATAGGTATATCATGTTTAATAATATCATTATTATAACATTTAATGTCTTTGTATGACCAAGAAAACATATCAATGAACTCTTTGAATAATTTAATAAATTTCACCTTTCCACTAACAGTATATTGAATTCCTAAATACACGTATTTAGGATCCTCTTTCGTACATAAACTTATAAGAATATTTTTTCCTATAATTTTCCTAGAAGTTTCTTTCATTCTAAAAATTTTAGACTAATCATTAGGCGTAAACATAGATTCCAAACTTACTAAACCAACATGTAATTTATTGGTACTTAATTGCAGATAATCTCCATAATTTAAAACATAGTCATTATGATTAAAATATTTTCCTTTAATAAATGAATCTATGTGTTCATTATATCTAAAAATAATCCAACTATCATTCAAATATATAATTTCATGTCAAAAAATTTCAAAAAAAGAGAAGTATATGATTGGTTCACTCTCACATAAAATTAGATTTGAAGAAAAAATATCAATCGTATAACCTCTATTGTTATATTCTCTAACTATGTGAGTGATATTAAAATCTTCAAAATGTTCAACAAAAGACCGAAATTTTTGAGTATAAATATGTAAATGAGTTTGGTTAGTTTTGTAAACTCTTTGAACTTACCTAACAATTAATTCAAAATCTCTAAAGACTTCTAAATGTTTAATATTAAGCTCAATATTTTTTCCAAACCTAGAAATAATGATTCAAATTAAATAGTATTATTAGTGTTTTCAAATGATAATTTGTAATCATAATGGAATATCTTACTAATATGAGAGATTAAACAAATTGTAGCACCATTTCCTAGTTGACAACAAGCTCCATCAATATATAGTGACCATATAATGTTTTTATTAAAGAATTCTTCTTGTTGAATTTCTAGTTCATCTAAGCTCATCAGCTCATAAGTTCTAATACCTATTTCAACAAAGAAAAATTGGAAGGGGTAGATGATTTTATTGTTGTACTAAACCAATCCTCTCTTTTTATAAAAGTAATTACATTACTTAAGGAAAACCATGTAATATCTTTTCTAATAAAATAACAGGTTATTTCAGACCAATATCTTCCCAATAACATATCATAATTACTAGGAATGTCTAAGACTTGGAAATTAGTCATACATCAAATTATTTCATCTTCAACAATTTTAATGACTATATCTTGAAACTTACCACAACTTTTATTTTGTCTTGAATCATATCTAGTAAGCTTCCTATTATTAGTTTCATAAGAAATGCCTAATTAATATATAATAAATTTGGGTATTATATTTTTTGAAGCTCCTATATCTAGGATACATTTATGAATTACCTTTTTAGAAATTTTGACTAAAACATAAAAATAATTAATAAAATCTATAGGAGGATCATTATCCTGAGAAAAAATAGATGTTTGTTCGTTACTATCTTCTTCTTGCAAGGTTACATCATTTTTAGAATTTGGATTCTTAACAACTTCATTAATTTTATCAAGTTGTAGGCTAGCTACTTGTAATAGTGAAATTTTATCCTTAATTGTAGATAAATCATAAATTATATTACAAGATACAACATCAAATTATTGAATCTAAGTATAATTCTTAGGCTTATAAGGTTGATATTGATTATTATTATAACCAATTGATAAAGGAATGATTTAAGAAGAATTATCAAATAAATTATTGAAATCAATATTCTGAGTTCTTTTACCTTTATCTTTAGAAGAAGAAGAATTATTTGTTTCATTGTTATTTTAAAAATAATTATAATTTTTATTTCTAGTATTAACAACATAATCACCTCCATTTTATGATAGATCATTAAGAGGACACATGTTTATGTCATCTACTAGATCAATAGATATACTATCTTTCCCTTGAATAAATTTTTTAAATTTTTGGACAACAATATATGAATTTGGATCATGATCCAATGCACACATATTATAATAATGATCAACTTCCTTATTTTTTATTTCATTTAAAATAATGCTTTTATTAGATGAAGAAGGTTTATCATTTAATTGTCCTTTAGTAGTGATCAGTTCACTAACTAGACTTTGAATGGATTTTAAATTTTTTGCATTATCTAAATTTACACCTATGGAAGATCTATCTTTAAACCCAATAAATTTAAGTTTATTTTCATACTCAATGTAAAATGTTATAGTTTCATCATATTTTTGAATGTCTTTATCCTTTAAGGCCATTCTATACTTCAAAGGTAAATAACTACAAAGGTAAAATCTAGATAATTTCTTAAAAGGTCTAGATCATGAGGAATCTTTTGATGTAACTTAGTAAATATAGTAATGAAATGATATATGGTTTCACCTAGATCAATAGAAAAATTTACAAGATCATTGACTAGGGTGTTAATCTTCCTTAGCTTTTCTAAAAGATAATTCTAGCCAATCTTAAATCTTCTTCCAAGTATTGATAGCTTTAGTAGGTAAACTATTAAAAGCTTCATAAGCTTTTCCTTCAAGTGTTTGATAAAAAATTCTTAAGTAAATATTTTCACTTGTTATACCAAGAGTAGAAAAAACTAATTTAAATAAGTCTAAGTGATCCTCCCAAGAATCCCTAGAAGCTCCAATTTTTTTTGGTTTATTTAATCCTTTATGGGAAGGTAACTTACCTGGATGATTTCTAATGTTAAGTGGATTTTAAAAAATCCATGGATTTAATGTTATTTTTAATTCTTCTTCAACTTCAGAACCAGCCTGATCTTTAGTGAGATCATATTGATCTTTATTGTTTTTTAGACCTCAAATCATATCTTATAGTCTTAGATATTCTTGTTCTCTGATTGGAAATTTCAACAATATCTTCTACTTAAATTGTTTGATTTTCATAAACTTGATTAGATTGATTCAACTAAAAAATTTTATAAATAAGTTTGGAGGTCATAACCAAATAGTTAAATGGATAAGAATAAAAAATAAAATGATTTTTAGGTCTAGGATTAATAGATAAAACTCTAACTTTATTTTATTGAATTCATTTATACCTATCTATAATGAGTTGTTGAACTTCATGAGTAAGATTAGCATACTAATCTACCTCAAATTTTACAAGTTCTACTTCTCCATTTATCACTTGTATGATATGTTGAATATTATGAGGTTGATTGTACCATGCATAATGATTTAAATTAAAATTAACATCAACTTGATCATCATCAATATTAATTCTAGGTTGGATACTAGGAGGTTATCCTCCAATTACTATAGACAAGAATAAAATAAATCTTTAAACAAATAAGATTTTTGAAAGACTTTCCTAGTGGAGTCACCAAATTTAATGATGATAAAAAATGTTTTGTCAACTAATCAACCCTTTCTCTTATTGCAAACATTGAATTGGAATCATATCAGTGTAATGGTAAGGTTCTAAAGGTTTCAATACAATCCTAAAGATGTGAGGGGTTTTTTAATTGTTTTAAGTAAAATAAATAGGCTATTGAATATAACATATTCCATTATAATTTAGTAATCTACTATCAAATAATGAACTAGTTTAGATATAACTGTGTAATTAATCCTATCCAATAGAGAAGAGGCTATGAACATGACAATCTCTTGAAGGAAATAAATATGATTGATTAATATAATTATGTCCTAAGAATAATAACTTGCTTTGATATGATTTTTTTTGAGTAAATACCAATTGAATAAAAAAAGAAGTATAAATATAAAATGAAGATAAGAAAATAAATTAGTTTATAGGCACATCTTCCATAATCAAATAACATAAACATAACTCAACACTCAAAGGAAAAGATGAAATCAATAACATCTATCAAATAAGTGATTAAACAACAAACTAATTAAGAAAACCAAAAGAATTTAATCTAAACTAATCTAATACTAACTAAACTTTACACTAAACTAACATAATAAACTTAATCTAATAAAGAAATCAATAACAAATAGTAAAAATTAATGCAACTAATTATATAAAAACTACACTAAAAAAAAAAAAAATAGATCAATTAGAAACTAAGCTAAAATAATATTTATACTAAATTAAAACTCAAAGTCAAATGAAATACAATATAAAAAAATATGTGAGTCTCAACAAAGAGAATCATCTTAGCAAAACATATCATTTTATTTGAGAAGCAAACATCTTTCTTATAAAATATCTTTAAAAGATAATTTTTATAATCAAACAGATCAATAATATGTCACAAATAGTGAAGCTTTCATTATTTTTTAGGTTGAATAATCATATTCTACACATAAGACTATAAAAAGAAATCATCGAAAGATGTTAAACTTGACAAATTTAGATAATCTGTTATAAATGATAATATAAAACTTAATATACCTGCATTACTTAAGCAATATATTCAACTATCAGAGAAAGTATCATTGATCTATCTATAAAATTCATGCTATCTCAAAAAAATTACATAAACAAAAGAGATAAGTGATTGACTTTAAAATGTAATAGTCTTCAAAACCTATGTTGTTCTTCCTCTTCAAATTAATCCTTCATATCCTTTTATACTTCTAAGTTGGTTGAAAAAAATGTTGTAAATAACCTTAGTTAGTTACTTTTTAACTTCAAATAATTGACTTTTAAAAGTCAATTAATACTAGTAGTTATAAATTGAGATTAATTTAAGACTTTAAAAGTCTTAAGAGATCAATTATTTGAAATTAGACTAGGTATTTCCTAATACATGGGGACCCTCTAGTCAACTAATAATAATAAGAATAATATTATTTCAATAAATAATAAGATAGTTCATAGTTACATGAAATTCCTATCTACATTAATTTTATTACACGTATAATCCAAACTACTTAGGCATAATTACACACACACATATATAGTAATGATATTTTTGGAGTGTAATAGACTAAAAAACTTATATATATCATTACTACAGTATCAAAATTTAAAAATGTGCTAAGTCTTATCAAATTAAAGTTAAAGTTTATGATGAAATTTATCTTTCTGATAATCAAAAGTCATTAGAATCAAATAAAAATTCTATCATTGATTCATCCTTTTAGTTCAAGCATTCATTACATCCCATTGAAAATGTAGGAAACTAAACCATTTTTGTACCTAAATCACTTTCATTATCATCTATATCTAATTCAATTCACTTAACTATTTTGGTTTCTATTGAATTTTCAATTTCAACATGACTATTGCATGTTTCCTTGAAGTGGATGGATATATGATAGAAATAGGTTTTTCCAAACTAAGTTTCTTACACTCTAAAATAAGCATCCTTGGAGGTGGTGTAGGCTCACTAGAATATGATGACAATGAAAAATTTACAAAATTCTTTGGATGGATTAGCTCATTGACTTGTTGTGATGGTTGATTAATAACATTAAATATTTCATGACTAGGTGAATGAATAGGCAGATGATTAGGATTAGTTTGTAACTTATGTGAAGAGTTACTATGATAATGAGATCTAGCTCTAAATTTGTGACTATGAAAACCCCTATTTACCTTATGATTAATAAGACTTAATAGAAAATTACTGAACACATTCCAAAATGCTAGGTCAGTGGCATTAAAATGAATGGATATTTAGAATCCTCTACTTGCATATCTAGGACCAAATCATCTAGCCCTAAAACTTCCTCTAGCAATTTTCCTATTAGGTGCATTTTGATTCATGCTACTAGATTTATGATTCCTTTCTCTGCTATTATTATCATTATTCCTATTTGAATCTGGTTGATCCTAACCTAACATTCTAAATACAATTCAAAATATATTCAAAACTTATCATCATCATTTGATTGAACTCAAAAATGACTATATCAACTATAGAATCAATAATAACAACTACACTTCTATATTTCTAGCTTCCACTCACTTTATGAAATTTCTAGTTATATGAACAAAATGAATAAATCAAGGATTCAAATATCTAAAACTAAACTCATTTATATAATTTTCAATTCTAATTGTCATGTATTGGTAAAACTTGAAATCCTAAAAATTAAATAAAATTATATTATTCATGATTTTATTTCAAATATTCTAACTTACTTTATTGCATATTTTCTCACTACATAAATGCTATATATATATATATATATGTGTGTGTGTGTGTGTGTGTGTGTATGTATGTATGTATGTATATATATCTATGTATGTATATATATATATATGTATGTATATATATATATATATATATATATATATATTTATCTGTATATATATATATATTTGTATATATATATATATATATATATATATATATATATATATACAGATATATATATATATATATAAGCTAATTTTATTCATTTAACCATTAAAGTTTTTCAAAATCACATTAATATAAATATAAATTCATAAACAAATCATTATTATATCATTTATTTATAAACATGTGTATTCATAATACTAATAGGAGTATAAATTTTAGAAAATTGTAGGGGTACAAAAAATAGGCATAAAAAGTTCACAACCCTCTTTTCTCCTTTCAAGATCAGCCTAAATTAGAGTATACTCTAGAAATTCTTTTCCTCATTATTGAATTTCATCAACATTAAGGAAAATACCCATATACTATTTATCACCTTATGATAAGTGGTCAAATAGAGGAACCTCATTCATTTTTTCCCACATTCTCACATGGATTTGGGGGTAATAGCTTCTTTGCCTCCTCTTCCTTCTCTTTTGACCCCTTCTCATACTAGGACCTATTCCTCTTTGATTTCCTCTACCTCCATGCCATGTATATCTACTAACATGGTATGTTCAAAATCTAGTAGGTCATTTCCAAGATCCACTCTTCTCAATTCTTCCACTAGTTCATCATTTTCTACCCATGGTAATCATGCTACTAGTTATCATTCTTCTAATACTTCTACTAGTGCTTCTTTTGAAACCCAAGAAAATCATGATACCAGTGCCTCCTTTGATAATAATTTATCTCAATCTACTAATAGTATGCATGCCACCACTCATAATGGTACCCAAGCCACTAATACCAATGTGAATACTTCACATGTTATTAATAACAACACTTAAACCCATTAAATTTTGTAGTGAAACATTAACCAAATGAATGCTTACCAATCTAAAAATGCCAACCAAATGATGCAAATGAAAAATCATCTTATCCATCTCCAAAATCACCCTCAACAAGTTCCTCCCCTTAGGTATTCTCATGGGAATCTTATCCATCAACATCCTCTTGTTAACAAACTAATCAAACACTTTAAATATGAAACTCTTACACCTCAAATTTTTATCATATATAGATGAGGTATCACCCCTACCATTAGTTATAATGGATCAACCAATCCTACCCTATACTTAAAAACATTTAAAAATATATACATAGATTGGGTCAAGTTAAACACTTTTGTTACTACCAATCTCTTAGCAAAAATTCTCTCTAGAGATGCTTTAGATTGGTATAACCAACTCAAATATCATTCCATCATTAGTTTGGAAGATCTAGTTAATGATCTAGTATAAGAGTTCCAAACTAGTGACCTCACTAAAAATACCTTGGCTCATTTTATTAATTTCAAGCAACTTGAGATGGAAAGCACACAAAATTTCATCAACTAGTGGAAGACCTTGTCTGAAACGTGTGAAAACAACATGGTATATGATAACCTATTTCATCTATTCACCAATGCTTTATATATTAAATTATAACATCAGGTCTGGACTATCTCTCCATGAACTTTAAAAGAGGCCACTAACCAAGCCAAGTGCCAAGATTTCCTCATGCATTAGTTTGATCCATTCCAACCTTCTTGTCATGCTACTACCAATGGTGTCACTAATTCTAATGATACCATTCATAATATTTAAGCTACTAATCTCGACTAAGCTCCAAAATAAGCTTACCCTCTAAACCACATACATAATCCTAATTTTTATTCAACAAGTAGAACCAATGTTCATAAGTATTTATATTTAATAGAGTTACAAAATTGTCTACCAAGGCCTCTTCTATGATAACTTGATCCCACTTATCTTATGAGATCATGGTATGATCCAAATAAATTTTTTTGTTTCATGCTAGTTGGGGTCATTCCATAAAACTTATAGGTAATTTCATAACTTAGCTATGGATTTCCTCCTTGGTCCAAATTTTAACCATGATTCTCTCATTCATAAATGGTAATAAGCCTATGTCATTTCTTTTAAATCTCATGAAACACAAAATAAAACTCAATATTTGAATCATGTTAATGCTCATCTAGTCATCTATAAATACCCTCTTCCAAATCACCAAGATAATAATGGTAAGCTTATTCCTTCTACCAATAACATTGATAGTCTTTTAAACCTAACTCCTGAAGAGAATGTGGTCAATATGACTAATATGCAAAGGTTATTTGCTTTCATTTATTAACATCCCACCCACACTCACCAATCATCTCACATTTTCTATGTTATCCAAGATTCTTCCCCCACTTACCTAACAAAATTGGGGAAATAAGGCCTAATCTCTTTTGATGAACCAATTCCAACACCTCTATTAGATAGCACTTCTCATACAATTTATACAACTTCTCCAACCTCTTTACCCATCACTAATGATAATCAACCTTATAATACCACCTCTTCAAATTTATCTCAAACCAAACCTACAACAACTACCTCATGTTATCATGATAGTAAACTCACTTGTCCCAAAATTAGACCTCTTATATCCTATCAACACAAATTTACATGTAATTATACTCCTCCTTCTGAGGAACTCTTTCAACACTATGTACCTCTCTGCAATAGTCCCCTTATTGGTTATGATGAATAGGATCCTATCATATAACTTACTAATCTCCTTTCTCATATTCTATTTCTCAAACTCGTGTATACTTCTCCATGTCATCCTAATCATTTTATGTATCTCCTATTTGAAATGAACATCCCTTGTCCTCACCTAGTAGGATGTGAATCCACCTTATCTATATTAGAATATAGCATTTTACAATAGTGTGAAGAGATGTCTATACATGTCGATGAAATAATGGAAATTTATCTTTCCCTCAAATTCCTCATTACTTTTATAATTCCTGATGAGATTCTACTTCATGAAAATGATCCTTCCCTCTTTATTAGTGTCTAAATCAATGATATGTAAGTCAAGCATGCATGCATTGATGAGGGTTTAGATACTTTTATTGCCTTTATAAATATTATTAAAACCATAAGATACTCCCAAATGTAATATTAAGTCTACACATAACACATGTCAAAGCTATAACTGAAGGCAAATGACTCCCTTAGACTATGTGTGGCTCCCTATCACTATCCCACCTATCACTATTTAAGTGAAGGTTATGATCTTCAATTTTACTCTCTCCTATAATATCTTCCTTAGAAGTCCATGGAATCATTGCATGAGGGTTTTTACCTCTTCTACCTACCAATGCATCAATTTCCATCATAATGGTGAAATATATAGGATTTAAGGCAAAACTAACCCTTGGAATTTTGAATAATTCCAAGACCATAGTGTCTTTAAAATTCTAACCCTTGAACCATTGCCAAGTGTTCCATTTCATGAATCCAAATAGTTTAACTTCCCTATCAAATATATGTGAGGTTACCATGGTCACCCTAAAATCATCAAGAATATACCACTTAACCTCTTATATTTAGATAATGATGAGCCTGATGAGATCAATATCAAGATAAAAACATCTGATCTCTCTCCTCATCTCATTTTTCATCTTGCAACTTCTCTAATGCTACATTCCCATCAACCACCTAGCGATGATATACCCATAGTCTTAACTAATACTCGACACTCCATTCATCACACCACCACTAATGAAAAGGTCATCCCTATCTATGTAATTAATATTCATACACCTAACTATGATGATGATTATAACGTATATGACCTATATCTAGGAGGTTTTTTTTAGACTTGAGATTTTTAAATCATTCATTATCATTCTTATTTTATTTAGCCTTTCCATTTATATTTTCTCATTTCATTCTATATAGTTCCTAATTTTAGAAATTTTCCTCTTGTTTATAGGGTAGAGATGGTGTACAGACCTTTAATTTCTAAATAACCTCACAAGAGCATGCTTATGGATCATGTTATGAGTGGTACCTATCACTTCACTAGATACCAAGAACCCTGTATCCAAATTTCCCTTGAGATGCTTGTTACTATCCTTCAACCTTCTATACATCCTTCCCCTCCCTTAGCTAAGCCTAGTCTAAATCCTATTTTGACTCCCTTTCTAGATGAGTCTCTCCCTATTTTTGATCCTATTACTCCTTTAGTTGAGCTTCATCTAGTCTCTCCACTAACCAAGCCTTCCCTTGGTGATGGTTTGCACCATTTATTGCATCTTACTCCTCTACCCAACAAATGGGTTATTCAGCCATATTGTGATAGTCATAGAGTTATTGGTCATTAGACTATAGACTATACACTATACCATCCTTTCCCAACTTTTGTCTCCATTACCTCTATTAGTACTCCCAAAAATTATGCTAATCAGGATATATGTTACTTTCATGACATGGATAATCATTCCTCCACTCATCATCATAAGCTTTGACAACATATATACACCTTTAATCCTACTCTTCCTTAGCCTACTAACAAGGCTATACCTCTCCTAAAAGTATTACCTAAATATATTCCTGAATATGGAGAGGTATATTATTTATGGAACCAATGTGGTACCCATCACAATGATCATTTCCACATCCTTTAGCAGTATCCCAAGGATAACTTGATGACCATTCCTATTCCTACTATCACTCTTCCCATAGGTTGCCCTCATAAGAAGGCTCCCCCTTATTCCTCCATGGTTCCTCTGCCTATAGCCTCTTCTTCCATTATAGTTTCTCCACCTATATTTATACCACCCATGGATCCTCCATCACCTATGATCCCTTCTCCAAAGGTGACTCCTTCATGTCCCACAAATTCTACTCCTATTCTTTCTCCTAAGTATCCCATACATGATGGCCCTCGTGAGCATGATACCTCTAGCATGCCTACATTTTTTGTATAAGAAATTCACTAAGAGGTCTTCTCCAAAATTTCTCTTAAGATTGATGAGACCCTTGATGCAATTAGAGTTAATCTTCATAGATATTCATCAGATGTTATAGACAATGTGATTGGACAAATTTACCAATATTTTTCAAACACATCATTGTGTTCATTTATTTCTCCATTTTGGATTAGATGTATGCTCTAAATTTATATTTATTTATGTTATATCATTTTACATTGTGCCAAATTCTTATCTATCTTACATGATTACTTATATTTCACACTTCATATTATCTATGGTGTCATTTCTTTCCTCATGTTCTCTTATGAATTCTTTTCCATGATTACATGCTTTTTATCTATATGTTCATTTATTTCTTTGAGGATCAAGTTATTTTCTCATAATTGTTTACTACCTTATCTCTATAACATGGATGATCATTATTTTGCCTTGGTTATAAAAACCTTTCTCCCTTTAGTCATTCCTTCTTTACCATGTGATTAGTTAACAAATAAATCATCTCATTATAATCTCATTTTACTAGTCCATATTGGGTCTCCCTTTATTCCTCATATTTCTTTTCTCAAACTAATCATATACATGGTTGAAACTTGATATCACATGTCAGTTTATAAGTGTGCCTAAGTGTTTTAGTCAGTCATGTATTTGGATACTTAGCTTCCTTTAGCCAAAGTCTAAATCTCATTTGTGTGTATCAATTTGTCTTTCATGATTGGTCATTCCATGTTCATATGGAGGAAAAATCTTAAAAACCATAAAAATTCAAAATCCAAATCATTATAACAAAAGGCTATGATACAAAAGGCAACATTCAAAATTTCAAAAGTCAAAATCACTCTAAAATATGTGATTGTAAGCATATCTATTTTTTCTAATCAATGTTCAAACTCCATATTTGCCCTCATGATAGATTTGAGGTACACTATGGTGAGGTAGCCTAGTATATTGGCAAAGGAGAATTAAAAAAAATCTCTTAGTGCTATCTACTTTCTCATTCAAGTACCCAATCTTTGTTGTAGACTGACAACTCTATAAGAGGTCCTAAGGAATAGGAAACACAATATGGGAAGCTAGGTCCATTTTTATTTTATTATTCAAAAAAACCAACATGAGTTGATCTTAGTATCTCACTTATTTTCCTACACAACTTTGTGCTTATTATGAATGGGTATCCTTTGTATATTGATGGTCACTAGTCACTTAGTATCTTTTGATGTCCTTAGTGTGCCTCATATTTCCTAAGGTCTTCCCATAAGATGCCTAAGTTACACTTTTTACATTACGTCATTCATTTCCCACAATCTTAATATTTCCCCTTGAGAAGTATTGTTCTCTTCACTAATCATTCCCCTTAGGGATTACATTTATGAGTTTCATTGTACGACCTTGGATAGGACCAAGATTTCCTCACAAATTACAAAATTACCATTCTAAAACATCCTCATTAACATATATTTCCTATTATTTTCCACCTCATTGGTGTTCCCTTTGTGAGTTATAGTGTAAGACCATGGATAGGACTTGGCATTCCTCACAAAATTTTCCAATACGCAAGTCACAATGAAATTACACATGTCAAATTTGAGATAATTTGTTATTGATTATGAGTTACACATTATTTACATGCATCCCATATTGATATAGTATGTTTTATGATCACTTTATTAATATTTAAATTTTTTCTTATTTTATGATTGCAATAAGAATACAACCATTTTTCTTAAGTTTTTCACACTTCCCAGCTTGAATTAGTGTGATCAATTCAATTTCATTTTTAGAATTTCATCTCTATTGTAATTCCCAACATGAATTAGTATGATTGATTCAACTAATTATTTTTGATACCATTTTGATCTTTTGTGTGCCTTCTATTTTATTACATTGTTTTCATACTTCCCAACATGATATAGTGTGATTTTACTTTTTTTAATCTGGTGTAACTCTTTTCCAAGGTTTAAAATAAATTTTTTATCTATTTTTACCATCTTTGGTTTATTATACTTAGTCATCTTTTCTTATTACACATATTTCCATAATGATATATTGTGTACTACATTTGTTTTTGATTAATTACAATTTTTAGAATACCTTTTGCTTTTCTTTTTAACTATGTATGTGTATCACATAATTATATAAAATAAAATACTCCAAAAGTATTTCTTATAGCATATACAACACACACAAAAATTCATGTACTAGAAAGAAATATATCCATGCATCAATAACCACAACCAAATACAACCCATGAGATAGAATCCAATTATCAATACATACATATTAATACATCGATCCATCTCTATAGATGGGCTCCATCAAACCTATCTTTTGGCCTAGACACACTGACCATAGATGTTTAAGATTATCCCCTCTGTACAATGCACTATAATTAGGTAGTCTGGGATCTCAATCCTAATACTTGTCCTTATATGTTGGCCACATAGGCCTATACCTATCAAAGCTAGATCATGGTATCCATGTGCATTGTTCTCTCCTAAGACAAGGCTTATTAGGCATATGTTTCTCTTTATTTCACCCTTATTGGTGGATAAAATCTATCCCCATATATCTATAGTTTCTTCATGGCCTATCCCACCAGTATAAACTAGCCTTCCTAAGGTGAAGTAGATGGTAACAAGGGATCATCCAATATGGTAAGGTCATATGGTGTTATCACTCCATCCAAAATGTCATGGTGTGTAGTCATGACCAGGGATCCTGATATGACCTTCTCTATCATAGGATCTATAAAACCATAACTAGATAGATATTAGATCACATATATATCTCAAAATTTATCTATCTACTAAAATCACATGCAAATAGTATCCTATGTCAAAAATCAAAATTATAACATTTATTACTAGTCTTGATATCACCAACCACCATCTTCCCATTTATTCACCCTTTGAGCATGTCATATACTTGTCCCCCAAGTACCTCATCTATTTATTTCCTTCTTATAAATGAAAAGATAGGATTCACCACTCATGCATGCCATGAGCCTCTCCTTAGAGTTTCTTCTATCAACCAACTCTATACTGGGTTGACTATCGGGTCATCCTATGTAACTATCCTTACCTATACTTGGTCTCATTGATGGTGTCTCTATTTATGTTGTGTCTGAGGTTGTCATTTCTAATCCTACTCTAGGGCCTACTATGGTAATTGATATACCCTTATATTAACATCCATGTCCTCTCCTCCTTCATCTATTAATTTTCATGTTTGACCAATCCATGGTTCACATACCATGGCTAGATAACTGGTATCTTGACTAATGGTACCTTTTGGATGTCTATAATCTATATGATATACACATTGAATATACTTACCCTCAATCTCAAGTATATTCTATTTGATCACATTGCCCACCTAGATAGTGCTTGACTCTCCTTCAGATCATTTGGTGTCCTTATGAACATTGATTTTATAGAATAAAAATGAATGATGAGGGGATGGATTAGTCTTAAAAAAAGTTCAAATTTAAATTTATCATTCGTGAACTTATCAAAACAATAGAGAGAACTAGCATCACATTAAGGGCCATAAACATGAAATAAAAACATAACACATAGAACACTTATTTGAGTGGAAAAACCTTAAGGGGAATAAAACCCACTAATAATGAAAATGGACTACAATCATATAATACAAACATAAAGATTTATTGAATCACCAACTTCACTTGGAGTACCAACCCCAAGTAGCTAAGTACCAACTCAATAAGGCTTTAACAAGTAACCACTTGCAAGGAGGTATCAACCCCTAGATGAATTAGAAATAAATAATCCACCTCAAACCCTTGATCACATTCATAATTTTTTTTTATCATACAATATATTATTATCTCTTTCTTCATCACTTCATACTCTCCTATCTTTCTCAAACTATTCGCTAACCTTCTTTGCTCAATTAGCCCTCTTCTTAACTTGGTTAGGTCATATGACCTTGATAATCATCTATAATACCCATGTAAAATTTTAATGATTGTTTATATGTACCCTCATAATGGTATATAATACCTCCTTCAACTATTCAAAGTTATATCTTCATTATCTTCAACTCACTCTCTCTCACTCTAGACAATTATGCCTATTAGGCCTTGCTCTTATACTAGGTTCTTGATCATACATATCTTGGTAAACCATATGAATTTTCCCACATATTTTTCAATAAAATTGGTCTTAGGACATGAAAAAAACATGAATCAAAAATTAAAATAGGTCAGTCATAGCATATAAGACCAAAACCCTTTTTTGGCCTTAAGGAGACCTAATTCAATTAGGACTTCATTAGCACACGTTACCCTTCGAACACCTTGGAACACTCTTAGAATTATCACATAGTAAGAACATATCATATTTAAATTTAACATACCCCTAAAATGAATATCTTTGTTCCATGACATCTTTTATCTCTAACCACCACTTGAAGCATGCCATTAACACTATTCACAATTAGGCCTATGCATACCTAGAACGTCTGTCTTGACCAACTAAACCAGAAACATGGAAAAAAAATTATATACATAAGACATTAAATACTTCCAAAAATTCTCCAAGTTCAGTATACTTCATTATATAGGGGAAAAGGACTCAAACCCTCTTCTACAAGGAGCCCACTTAGAACTACCAACTAGTCTCAAAACAAAAACATGGAAATAATGACCTAAAACACACACACACACACACACACACACACACACACACACACAAGCACACACGCACACACGTACATGCACACGCACACGCACACACACACACACACACACACACACACACACACACACACACACACACACACACACACACACACACACACACACACACACACACACACACACACACACACACACACACAAACACACACACACAACTAATTTTAAATACTTAAAATGAATTTATATTATATTATGAGTTCATTGGACCATTATCATATAGATAGATAATAATGTCACATGACAATATTGGTCTTGAAGATCAATTTCATAGTCTTGCACCTTACTATCTCATTAGAAAAAGATATGTCAACCTATGAGAAACATTATAATCATATCCAGTAGCCTAAAAAAAATTTATATAATATTAACATGTAATAAAGTTATTTATTGACATACTAATTCATTTGGATTCATCCTTAAACCATGATAACACATCCTTGAACAACATCTCACTTCTACCTAGTTTTCTCACTTTTTGCACCATTAGCCCTTTTAGAGATAGGTCAACTTGTATGAAAAAAATTTCACATGTGAGTTTTATAACCTGCTCATAAAATAAAATTAATATGAATTAAAATTCTAAAGATTTAACCTCAATAAACTACCACAACAAATATCTAAGAAACAAGGCCTTTCCTGTAGGGTCCACTTGCTCCCCTAACAATCCAATCACACATGGAGGTGCCTAGGAGAGTTTAAAACAACCTTAAATCACTTACATATCCATTATAAACCATTATAGGACAATCCTTAATAATATAAACAATGATCAACAATATCCTCCTTCGTCATTGATGGCAAACCATACTAAAAACTAATCATCCTTATCTGCCCATTCTGGGCTTTCTCCCCCTTTGACATAAATGGAAACATGATGTTTACAATTCCTTGGATCACACTCTTTTCAAGAAAAATACTAAATACATATAACTATGAGTTTATGATACATAAAACAAGCATGCTCCCCATATATGCATACCTATTCCTAGAGAAAATGAGCATGATTTTCTCCCCCTAAGTACTTGGCTTATTTAATGATTGCTAGGGTCATTAATTACATGCAGTTCCTATCATAGGTGTTCAAAAGTTAAATTTAGAAGTTGTTTGGTCAAGATGTCTTTAATTTGATCTTATGTAGAAACATATTCAAGTTTTATACTTTTTTCACTTACCTTCTCTCTTAGAAAATGTTACTTGATGGGAATGTGTTTCATCCTTGAGTGCATGATAGGGTTCTTTGAGATGCTTATATAACTTGTATTATCACAATATATAAGACAAGGACCATCATACTCCACCTTATTGTCTTTTAGGGACTATCTCATCCATAGGACCTAAGTGCAACATGAATCTACAACATTGTACTCAACCTCACAAGTGGACAAACATAATGATGTTTGCTTCTTGATTATACATGTGAATAGGTACCCACCTATAAGTCTCATCTAATGGTACTCTTCTTATCATCTATACTTCTTGCCCAATTTGTATTTTTGTAAGCTATCAAATTTAAATCCTTACTTCTTAGATACCATAGTCCATACTCCATAGTCCTCTTGATATAATTGAGTATCCTTTGAATTACTTATAGATGATTATTCTTTGGATTTTATTATTACCTTCCCACAGGACCTACTACTTATATGATGTCAAGTCTATAGGTAGTGGTGTACAATAAAATACTAATCATTGACTTATATGACATCTAATTGACCTTTGAAGACTCATCTTCCTATATCAGCTTACATCCTATGACCATTAGCATACTAAATACCTTACAATCCTCCATCTCAATATTATTCAACATCTCATTTATGTACTTGGGTTACGAGATGAATATATCCTTTTTATATTGAGTGATTTGTAACCCAAGAAAAAATTATACTTCTCCCATCATGGACATCTCAAACTCATTATTCATTACCTCTATAAAGGCGTTTGTCATGTTCTCATTATTTCCACCAAATATAATGTAATCCACATAGAAAAATACCTTCATCTGATGGTCATATTTTGTCTTGATTTATATATTATTATTTGTAACTCCTATTTTTAATTCTTGATCCAATAGATATTTTTATTACCTAACATACCAAGCTCTAGGATCTTACTTTAGACCATAGAGAGCCTTATTTAATCTAAAAACATAGTCTTTATCCTCTGATAGTGAAAAAACTTTAAGTTTGTTAATGCACACTTCTTCCAAATTCCCATTAAAAAAGGTAGATTTGTCATCCATTTGGTATATCTTCAATAATTTGAATCCTTCATAATCTATAAGTAATTTTATGGCCTCCAATCTTACTAATAGTACAAAGGTCTCCTTAAAGTTGACCCATTCAAATTATGCATATCCCTTTCAAACCAATCTATACTTGTTCCTATTGACTTATTTATCTTCATTCAACTTGTTTCTAAACACCCTTTTTATGCTAATGACATGCTTGTCTTTAGGCCTAGGAAATAGTTCCCAAGTCTCATTCTTCTTTATTTGGTCTTACTCCTCATTCATAAAACCTATCCAAAATTTGTCTTTGCTTGTTCATATATTACTATTAGGTTCAATTTGGATAATAGATCACTCTCTTGATTTAGATTGGTTACCAATCTTATCCTAGTTTTCATATCTACATTCTTGTTGGAAATGATTTAAAATTTAGGGTGGTCTCTTTGAATATATCTTAAGGGTCCTTTTGATTCCTATCTATCTTGAAATTATTCTTCCTCACCAACCTCTATAGTCTCCTCTTCATTATTGAAGTCCACATTCTATGAAGTGTTCTTAGATTGTAAGTGAGATTTACTTGTCTCATCAATCCTCACATTGGTGATTTCCATTATCATTTATAGTCTCTTGTTATAAAATCTATAGTCTAAAATAGTTGATGAGTATCCTAAGAATATGACTTTATGAAATATATAATCAAACTTACCCAAGTCTTCATCATATCTTTTGATGAAACATTTACTCCTAGACACTCTAACATGTTCTACATTTATAAGTCTACAATTTCATAGTTCATAAGGAGTCTGGTTTCCATTAGTACTTATCTATCCTTTATTTAAAATATAGACAATAGTGTTTACTTCCTCCCTCTAATATCCATCAGATAATATAGAATCATTTAACATAATCCTATCCATCTCTTGACTATCCTATTCTTCCTTTCCACTACCCCATTCTACTAAGGTGTCCTAAATACTAAGAAACTATCTCCTTATTCCATGAACCTCATAGAAGTTATCAAAATAATTGGGCCAAAACTCTCCTCCTCTATTAGATATTAGGTACTTGATCTTCCCATTCTTCTCATTCTCAACAAGATCCTTGAATGCCTTAAACTTGTCAAGAGCTTCTGATTTCTCTTTCAAGAATGCAACCCAAGACATTCTTGTGTAATCATCAATGAATAACGTGAAGTATCTATCTCCTTAAATTTTTTAAATTCTTATAAGCCCATAGAGATCAATGTGGATTAACTCCAAGGGTCTTGTATTAGAATATTCCTTGGAATTGAACCTTCTTTTATTTTTCTTACCATGTTGACATGCCTTGTAGAGTATGTTTCTAGATTTTATGATCTTAGGCATGTTCTTCATATACTTCTTAGTGTTAATCCTAACCAGGCTGTCAAATTTTAGGTGATGTACCCTTTTGTGCCATATCCAACTTTAATACGTATTACTAATGAAACATTTCTCCTCCTTGATCTCATTAAATACATATAGGTTGTTATCAATCCTCTTAACATTGGTAATTAGCCTTCTTGATTTGGCTCTCCTTATCTCACACCCTTTTTCATGAAAGGTTAGTGTGTGTTCTTGATTAAACATTTTCCTTCCCTATACGAACTTCATTTTATATTGTTTTTGATTAATCATCTAGAGGTCAGTGATCTTTCTCATGAACAAATATCTTTCTTGATCTCCCAAGTTATTAATGTCCCTTTTAGCTCTTTCCAAGGCCTACTTGATACTCCTAGCATTTCTTATCTTCTCTTCAGATGACAATAGTAGTCTTATGACCTTATTATCAACCCTTATCTTTCCTTAACCTTGGTTCTTTCCTAAATGAATTGAGAAGTTATATGCTTAAACTCCTTATCAGTGATAAGGCTCAAGGGACTAAATGAGGTGAGATACTTGATTAATCTATCCAACATGTATATCATTTTATCTTCCTTATGTTTGAGGTCCTTAGAAATTTCCTCCATCTGCTTTGACCAACTACTCAAGGATTTCATTTATCCATGAATATATCCATAACCATATTTAAATGTGCTAAGCTAACTATCTTTAATTAAAGAACTTGATTCTTGGTCAAGGCTTTGATCAAGTCTTTCACTTAATAGCTTAAAGCTTGCCATTGGCCAACTTGACCTGTAGCCATGAAATTTTTCTTAATTATAGCCTCTTATTTAGTTCTAAATAACTAGAATTGAACAACTCAATAATTGTGTCCTCATGTATCTTGAATATGTCTTCTTGACTGATAATATGGTAGTCTCTTCTAAATTTTATTTTATTGCAAGGTGCCCTTGATCATTGTAGTAGAGCCTCCTTGTAGACATGTTTTCCTCTTATGATGGGTTGATGGTTCTCAATGGTCTAAAATGAGCTTGACCAATTATTTTCCATTGTATTTAGAGATGTGGCTTCAAACTTTTCATATTTTAAAACCTTCCCTTATATATCTAAAGTCAAATAGAGCTCCACATCTTCCCTTGAAACACTTTTTTGGGATGTCATGACTGTGGGCTTCTCTATATTGCTTACTAGTGGTATATAGCTTAATTCTAGATCAAATTATCCTTTCACAAGTGATAATTAAAAATCCTTGGTTTGATCATAATGAGCATAGGGTTGAATTAGGGTTTATGTACTCTTTAGGGCTTTCTTGAAGGTTTTTATAGTGCTTTAATGGTGGTAGGAATTTTAACTTGAATGAGCTTCATGACTTAGATCCTAATTATATTGTGTACTTATAGCCTTATATTTATTGGGTTTACAAAATATTCAACTTGGCATATTATACTTACATGGATCTGATGTGGCATCACCTTGGCATCCTTGTAGCATTTTCACAACATTTTTCTTGTTAATTCTTAATAAATGGCCATTGCCTTTTGAAAATTTTATATTGATCTTGCACCATTGGATCATCCTTACATATATCAATATAGACCATTGATCTTGATCTAAGAACTCAAATTTTATTGGCTATTAACTACATTCTTTGAGGTTATGACACTTATCACTTCCACATTCACTCTAAGATTTGTTGAAATGTGAACATTGATCTTGAACCATCGATCCCATTTTCATGGATCAATCACACTCCATTGATCTTGATCTCCTTAGTTATGTTTCCTCCTCTATGGACCATTGATTGAAATATGTACACTCATCTATATACTATCAATATTGGAAAGATTCTCAAGCTTTAATTTGTGGTCCATGGTTATGCCATATGTCATTTCCACATTCATCCCAAATTATTTTGAATTTTCAATGTTCATCATGTACCATTGGATCATCTTCACTCAAGAAAACATGATCCATTGGATCTTGATCCATAAGGTCAAATGCGATTGGTCACTTAGTGTCTTTTGGTTGAGATTGTGACACTTGTCACTTTCTCACTTCTCTTACGGCTCCATTGAAGTTTTAAACTTGATATACATCATTAGATTAATCCTACCCAAGAAAATACATATCATTTATATTTTTAATATGTTTAAACTTTAGCTTAGGGATGGGGCTTTGAATTTTCAACTTTAATCTTGCACCATTGATCTCATTCATTTCAACAAATGCATACTATTGATACTACAGATGAAAATGATATTTAAGTTAGTGCTCCAGAAAATAAAGAACTTATCATAATGTTATTACACTATGGTTTTATTTTGTGTTAATAAACATTATAAAACCTTAGGTTAAAATTTTTAAGCCAAGTTATAAAACATAATAAAGGGGACCTTGTGAATAATAAAAGATGCAACATATAGTTTTAGCATAAGATTTATTATATTAATAAATATAAAAATATTTAGGGTAAGGCTTTTAGGATAAGTCTATAGAAAAAGGGACCCTTCATTTAGTTATACCATGTGAAAACAAAAGGGACCAAGGGGGCTCAAGAAAATAAGGAGACCAAACATAAAAATTTTAGACTAAGGTTTGGTAATGTTAATAAACATGACTAATCCTTAAGATAATAATTAAACTAAATCAATGGCATGATAAATCATTCCTGCATAAATTATTCCCACTAATTTTGAATGTGATTTAAAGGGACATGAGCTAGGGTAATCTGAATAAGGTTTTAAGATGCTTAATCACGAATTTAATTTGGTCCTTGATATAGTAAAGGCTAGTAAAAGGCCAAATTGATATAAAAATCATGAAACCTATGCATTGTCTATTCCAAATAGATTTTATTAGAGTTTTAGCCTAAAACATGAATATCCCATATTAACAACTTTAGGCAAGGTTAAATCAAAATTGTGAACAAAAAAACCAATCAAATCAGGTGTGAATGATCTTCAAATTAGGACTATGTGAAAATATGCTAGTGGTACTCTAATCAAGTAAATTTTTAGTTTTAAATTACAAATTTGCATAATTTAAAATAAGGGTCCCCATTTTTTAGAAATGGGGGTATGTTGACCTCAATAAATGGAAACTTCTTGAGGAAACATAGTAATATGTTAGATTTAAGAGACTTTGGTTTAGACTAATAACTAGTTTATTCATTCCATTTAATCAAGCATACTTAAGATAATTTCATGTTTGAAACAAGTCTTGAACATGTAAAATTAGGGTCAAACATCAAGAGATAGTCATACTATGTGTGTGATTTGATTTCACTTACTATTTTTCATGTTTTTTGGGGAATAACTTCTATATTTCATTACTTTAATCCTTAACACTAACTTTATGTATGTTTGGATATTCATTAAGAACCATGATTTATCTTAGGGTAAGCTTGGACATTTCTTTTTTTCTAGTTATACATCCATAGCCCTAATAGTGATGACTTTTGCTCCACTCTAGGCCTTGTGCCACTTCTAGCCATGCATCTATAGCCATGATAGAGTTTACTAAAATCACCTCTACTTAGAAATATCTTAATTTTGTAAAAAAAAAATTAGATCATTTTGAATTTATATCAAAGGTTAAGAACCAAGATAGCTAGGTTTAGGGATTTGGTCAAGTGTTTAATCTTTAGACAATCATCTTTGGTTGCAATCATGTCCTAGGTAATAATGTTTATTAATTACAAACATAACATTATCCTAATAGTTCAAAAATTTACCCTACATGTGCAATCCTTATTAAAACAAATATTAAATAAAAAAAATTCTCAAAATCCTAAAGAACAAATATCCTAACCCTCAATGTTTACTAGTTTCTCCAAATTATAACATTAAGCTCATATTCTAATAATCTATGATCAACCAATGTTGAGAAAACATATCTATATTCCTAAACTATGGAGCTTCTTCTGATTAATCATATGAGTCTTGACTTGAGGACTATGTAAAAGGACTTATTGAAATCAAAAAATAAGGCACTAAAAGCGAAAAAACCCAAACTTAAAGAAAATAAGTAAAAAAATATATACAAACACTATGTACAAACAAGGGATAAGAAGGAAAAGAATAGTAAAGCAACTAAACTAAACCCTACCTATACTAGATCTAACTAGTCTTAAAGTTCATTCCATGAAGATTTCAAGTGGGGTAGTAAATAAATAGTGATTGAGTTAATTCCCATTGGTTGGTAATATAAATTTTACTCCTTCCAAGTCTTTTAGTTTGAAGGTGTTGTCTCCTACAGTTTCAACAAATTTTATATAGACAAATCTATAGAGGTATAAACTTCCCATGTTTTCCCTTTGGGTTTGAGGATTTTTCCCATAGAATAACTAGATCTCCTTGTCTAAACACCTTTATCTTTGAATTTTTGTCAAACAACCTATTAACTATGGTGTGGTGTTTGTTAAAGTTGGAAAAGTCTTCTTCTCTTACATCTTCCATCTGTATGATGTCTAAAAACCTTGAACTTGAAAACTATTGATCCTTCTCCATGTAATCTTTCATATATTTATAGGTTACTAGTTTGAGTGTTATGGGAAATATAGGTTCTTGACCATATACTAACAAGAATGGTGATGCCTTAAGAGATTACTTGAATCTTGTTCTATTTGCCCAAAGGGCATACATAATTAGCTTGTGATATTATTTTGATTTATTAGTTGTGAACTTCTTTATGTCTTTCATCAAGTTCTTATTCATTGATTTAGACACCCCATTACCTTGAGGGTAATGGTTTGATGAGAACTTGAGGATAATGTCTTTGTCATATGCCAATTCCATCATCTCAATGGATACAAATGTAGATACATTATCATAGACTAGAGAAACAATGTGCCAAACCTTGTGTTTATGTTTTTTCTAAAAAAATGATCACTCTTTAGTCATGACTATTTGGTTACCACTGATTTAGTCCATCTTGTGAAATAATCATTAGTAGTGAGAACATACTTATAAATATCATAGGAATTGGGGTTAATGACCTCCACAAAATCTTAGTCCCCATTGGTAAAAAGGTTTATCAATCATTAATAACTTTAATGGCATGGTTGCCTTGGGATCTTTAGTGTTGAAGACTTGACAAGTGGAATTCTCTTACATACATGTGAGAATCTTTGAAGATAGTAGGCTAGTAGTAACCAACCCTAATGATATTATGGGATATTATCATCCTAGATGGATGTCCACTTCCTAATTTTTCATGGAAAGTGCTCAATATCTCAGCTACCTCTTCATTGGAAACACACCTTAGGTAGATGCCTGTAATGTTCTTGTATAACACTCCATATTTGATTATAAAATGATCTACTTTGAGCTTTAAAGATCTCTTTGGCTCTCTACATAACCCTATAGGACAATATCCATTTATTATAAAATGAACAATAGGATCATACCAATCATTGGGCTAAATTTTTTGTTGTTCTACCTATACGACACTCATTTTGGGATTAGTGCTAGATGGTGGATCTTGATCTTATTTTAATGCCTAGTTCTTGATAGGGGGTGTGGGGGGGAAATTCCCCCCCCCCTCCCCACTATGGTCAACATGGGGGTATAGAGGGGTGGTGACCTATTTTTGATCCCCCTTAGTGGGGGTTTTGGGGTAGTGCCCTCAAAGCAAAATTTTGTGAAAAATACATTATAAAATATTGTAATTTCATAGTTAATCTAGACCATTTAATATTAGGTTTTAGATCTTATAGTAGAAATTAAGCCAATGCATTTTTGACAAAATTTTTAATGATCTTTTGATATGAGGGCATTGTAATTAGGTGGAAAAATTAAGAGAGTGAAGAGGATATTGTAATGGTTGTATTGCAAGTTTTTTCCTTCATTTGATAGACTAAATAATAAAGACTGATAGTTTTTGTGCAGATGTATCCCATTTTGGGTGAACCACGTTAAATATATGTCTCTATTATATTGTTTTTTTCTAAATTTTAATTCTATCTTTATTTAATTATTATTTCTTTACATTTTATATTCCTAACAATTAGTATTGGTAATCAACTAAATTAAACCTTGACATCTTACCAACTTTGTAGTCTTCGTCTCTAGATCATGTTATTGGAAAATAGACATCCACTTATCTCTCCTTTCTCCAAGTTCACATTGAATAATCATGACCTTAGTGGTAAGGTCTAGTAGTATTACATGCACCTTGTTTCTAAGGATATAATTCCAAAATTTCTTCATTGTCTTGACTAGAGCATATGATTATTTTTCAATAAGATAATAATTTAATTCAACATTTTAAAAATTACTATTCATGAAAGCAATAGGGTGATCACATACATCGATCTTATGAGATAGGAGAATTACAATTGTATGGTTAGAATCAAAAGAGTAAAGATAAAATTATTTAGTAAAGTATGGGTTTATCAGTATAAGGGCTTGTCTAATTTCATTTTTCATTTATTTGAAGGCCTTCTTGATATATTCATTCCAAGTAACCTTAGCATCTTTCTTCAACATGTCATTCAAAGGTCTCACTATTCCTGCAAAACCAAAAATAAACTTGCTCACAAAGTTAATTTTACTAAAGAAAGACTTTAGTTCCTTCTTATTATTAGGGGGTTCTATCTTTGATATTGCATTTACTCTATCTAGGTCTATATCGATACCCTCATTAGTTATAAAATGTCCCAACAATTTTCCTTGAGTTACACAGAAAATTCTCTTCTTTAGGTTGAGTGAAATTCCATACATTCTACATCTTTCAAATACTTATTGTAAGTGCATGATGTGATCTTCTTTGTTCTTTAAAAAGACAATCAAGTCATCTATGTAAATAATAATGCACCTACCTATGAGGCATTGGAATGCATTATCCATTTCTCTTTGAAAGTTTTCACTTGCACTTATCAATCCAAAGGGAATTATCTTGTAGGTAAAAGTTCCCCACTTTATAGTAAAATTAGTCTTCATCATGTCTTTCTTGTTCACTAGAACTTAATTATACCCTAAAAAGCCATCAAGAAAAGACATCATAGAAGAACTAGAAACAGTTTGGATTACTTTGTTAAGAGAAGGTAGGGGTAATTATCCTTTTTAGATGCTCTATTTAGATTTATAAAATTAATGCACAAATTGATTTCACCATTTTTATTCCTATCTAGTATTAACTTAGCTACCTAAGTGGAGTGTCTAATGGGAAAAACTATCTTATCATCTAGTAACTTATTAATCTCTTTGTATATCATGGTTCTACATAAGGTTGACTGGCCTTTGTTTTTGCCTAAGTGGATTGCATGCTCCTTTAGAGGTATGGTATGGGTTATGACCCTAAGATCAAAGATATTTAAGTAATCATAGGACCATGCTATCACATATTTATACTTGGTTATAAAATATTTAGCTCTCTTGGTTTCAATTCTTGTGTAGGTTGTACCCATGTTCACCAACTAAGGTTGACCTTTGGAACCTAGGTCCATTGCATTGTAGTCTTTCCTATCTACCTTCGGAGTCTTCACAGTCTCAGATAGTTTTTTAGAATCAAATAATCTCTCTAAGGCTATCATTCCTTTAGGGATCTTATTATCAATCAATTGAATGACCTTGTCATCAATCTTGCCTTTAGCTTTATCATCATCAAGGGTATTTTCATTGGCTTCATCAATGATGTGACTCTAAAATACTCCTAATCTATTCATAAATTTTATGATCTATTGATAATCATTAAATACTTGTAAATGGTTGACATTATCTAGCACTGAGGGACATGGGACTAATTCAATGGTAGGGATTTTTAACTAAAACTTTTAATGGGCATAAGGTTGGATGCAACTAAATCTAGTTCATCAGTAGCCTTGTTTTCCTCCCTAGGGATTAGCATAATGTTGAAAGAATTAAAACATTCAATTAAGTCCCACACTCTAAATTTATACTTCTTAAGATAGGACAACTTGCATTGATATTTACTCTTGATCTAATTAACTACTAGTTTAGAATCATTGAAAGCTAATAGTTTATTGACCTTGAGTTTGATTTTAAATTATAATCCAAGAATAAGTGCTTCATACTTTACAAGATTATTAGTGTATTAGAATTAGGTTTTTTAAGAGGAATTGTATTCTTTCCCAATGGGGTTGATTAATACCACTCCTATTCTAGAACTTGGTTTGCATCTAACACCATCAAAATATAGATTCTATAATCCAAGCATAGCATGGGATGTTTTATAGTTACATCCATTTGGTCCATCAAAGATATAAAAACCTAGATTTGAGTTAACCATGCTGACCCTCTCATTGGTTGCATTATACTCGATGATCATATGCTTCATTTTGGGCTCCCTTTATATAATGATTTGATTTGGATAGAAATCCTTTCCAAGGTAACCACATATTTGAATATTCAATTGACATATAACCATTTAAATATCTAGTCTAGTCCCTAATTAATAACATTCCATAAGAATCAAGGACATATACCACTTAGATGCCAATGATTTTTTATATCCTTTGTTCAGAATCAATCTACATGTGAACATTAAACAATTCAACAATCACTTTGACTCATGATTAATTTAATTAAGTTATAAATCTATTAGATTTAATGGGATTCAAACCTAATTATTCATAAATAACCTCAGGCATGATTTGTATAGATGCACCTAAATCTACAAATAAATTATGTAAATTCTTACCAAAGATCCTGACTGTGAATGGGAAAGGTGGAACATCTACCTTATTTTTATGTATTGCAAAGTTATCATGTAGAATTTGAGACTTACCAGTATTTTTAGATAAAGATTCCAACAATAGATCCCTTTATTCTATAATATAAATCAACTCATGAAATTTAATGTTAACTTTCATCCTTTTTATGTCCTTTAATATATTATATTTAGTATTATTGGAAGAATTAGATATATAAACATTATATTTAGTAGTACTTCACTTAGGATGCTCTAGATTGTTATCTAATGTAGTATCAAGAGGAGTGTCAAAATTATTTAGTGGATTTGAGGTAGTCAAAGGTTGTTTATATTCCCTGATCCTAAAAAGGTAGGTATTCTTTAGATATTACTAAAAAACATGAATCTCTTCAGGGATATCCTCAGGTTCATTCTCCTCTTGAAATGGGAACTCAAATGTTTCCACCATGAGAATTGAATCAACACCTTTGGATGACCTTGAAAAATTTAAGGTACATGAACCATTTTATTTATTAGATATAAATTGAAAAGTATCAATTCTTTTTGAAAAGCTTAAAAAACATTGCAACATTCTAGACAATCTAATTCACCATGCTTTAAAGTACAACAAACTCTACAATATTCAGGCAAAGCTACATCACCAAGATTTATATCAGGCACATTCTTATTAGATGATGACTCATTATTGAAGTTATTTTTTTATTATTTTAAAACCTATTTGAAGGCCTATTAAACCTTTGGAAATATAAGTTCATATTGGAATTTTCTCTAGTACTACCAACTTGCTTTTGTAGCTAAATAAGATTAGTGCTTAGCTTATGAACCATATTCAATATAGAATAATTTTCATTCTTGTGTTCTTAAAAATTATGAATTTGAGTATTTTTACTAGTTTCAAGCATCAAATATCTCTGGTATTATTGATGGGATCCATTGGTAGAGTTATTAAAGAATCCCATGTTTTAGATAGGATGTGCATGGCTCAAAGGCAATTGATTCAAAATTGGAATTTGATTTAAGGCAAACATATTTTGATTGGAATTGGGAATGACACATATAATAGGTAAATTTAAATTAATGTTTGGAATACTACATAACATCTAATCATTAATAATCATAGATTTAGCATAAACTATGGCTATTGTATTAATGATCTGAGTAGATATTTTGAGAAAAAACAAAAGTCATGGGGTCTAAGGCATCCTTGTATATCTCTAGGGCTAAAGCTTCATCAATTCTATAAGGAGCTATGGTTTTGCTAAACATTTTCTAAAATATAGCATTAAATTATCTTATGGGATAATTTGAGTCTCTTTTGACTATGGTAAACTATTGGTAAAGAACACATGGACTAATGATTTTTACAAACTTATCAATGAAGTAATTATTAAAATCAGTGCAACTAGATTTGTATTTTTTAGGAAGGTTAATAAACCATTCATAAGCAACATCTTTGAAAGTAAATAGAAAAAATATGCATGTTACATCTTCATGAACAACATTCAAAAGTCTTAATGAAACTTTGAATCTTTTAATGTGTTCTTTAACAATTACGATGCCATTAGGACTAAAAGTAGGCAAATAGTTTTTAAGATTACAATGAATGTCATGTACCTCACCTTGCACATTTATTGAATAACCACCTAGCCAAGCCATACCTTGATAGGGATTAAACATAGGAGTACCCTGAACTGGGTAAGTTGGTTGAGACTTTGAAAGTCTACACTTACCTTTGTCTCATTTAGATCTCTTATGGACTTATAATGAAAGGAGAAGAACTCTTGTCTTTGAATGTGACTTGGTCCTTATCCTTGGTAATTCAATCCTAAGATATTTGAATGTTGTTTAAAATATAATGTGTAAGTCTTATGTTTACAAAGAATGATGATTAAACTTGCACATTAAGCTAATTTCATATATATATATATATATAATGGCAAAGGACATCAATATTTAACTAAATTAGCTCAAAGATGTGTCCAAACAAGTAAACTGAATGTTATTTACATGTCTCAAGCTCAATTAAACTCAAATTTATAGATATCCAATTAGTATTTGAATAAAATAGCTATTATTAATCTCAAACACCTTGGATTCATGTATATTAAGCTATCTTTATGATAATTGAACATCAAAATTCAAAAAACATCTTTGTCTAAATAAGTAGAAAAACTAGTTTAAAATCATTAAGATTAATCATGTTTACACAAATATTCTAGAAGAAACACAAACATGCAAAGAATGCATCAATATTTGAAAAAAATTCACCGGAATTAGTAAAGATGTTGAAAATTTTCAAATATTTAATTGGCCCTCCCTCTAGCACCATCTTTTCTCCTTGTTGATGCACCTAAATGTATCAACAATTCTAAATAGTGTTTAAGAAACACTTCTCATTTTTGGATTCAAAAAATCCATTGCATAAGTTATTGGTTGTGATAATCTTGTTCTCCTTGGTGGAATAGAGGTAGAACTAGTTGTCTATTTTACAAATTTATATTAGCTGGTGGTTGAGAGTCACCGTGGCTTAATAGTTAATCTTTGATTTTGAAGATGATCTATGCTATTTAAAGTGAATTATTCTCAAAACTAATTCTGAGGCTAAACTAAGATGAATATTTATAATGAAACTAATCTAAGATGAATAGATAAAAAAAGATCAAAAGGAAGGGTAGGGTAGAAAAGAGAAGTGTTGTTGATCTTTGCGTCAAACATTATGACAAAGTTCCAATTTTGTCTGAACATGCATTTAATCAATGTGCAAGATGAATTAGCATAAGCTCAAATCCTACCAAACATTAAGAAAATATCTAAGGAAAGTATGAAAACATTCAAATAAAAAGAAGATCTTCTTTAATAATTTTGCCTCTGTAAGAAAATAACATTAGCCAAAATACATGAAGAGCAAAGGAAGTAAAGAAAATCAAATAACTTTAAACTAATCTAGAATTATCCCAAATTAGCAAATCTACATTAAAATATACTATTCATAATTTAGAAGAACCATTCAAATTTGAAGATGAGACTAGATAAATAAGAGAGTAACCATGATAGCAATTCACACAAGAAAATATGGACAAACTTTGTAGAATTCTTTGATTATATTAATTTAATCAAAAGTCACAAATAGTTTTTTGGCTCTAAAAACTCCCTCCCTTTTACAATTGGTAATGCCTCTTTATATAGACCCTTCATGAGGTATTCCAATCAGTAATGACAAATTACATTTGTATATGATAGTTGTCCTTCTTGATACATTCTAGAATAAATGACCTTTTCTAATATATTTACCTATAGGTAATGTACTTTACAAGTTGCACATGCATTTACAAAAGAAAATTATCTTTTCAAAAGTATACAATATCAATTACAAAAAGAATATTCTTATCTTAACTAACTTGGAGACCCTTTTAATGATGCAGTCTTCTGTCTTCCCTGCAAGATCTTTATTATATAATGTTATTCATTAATCAACTAGAGGTCAGTGATGTGTCTCATGAAAATATCTCTATATTGATCTCCTAGGTTATTGAGGTCTCTTTTAGCTCTTTCCAATACATGTTTGACATTACTATCATCTCCTATCTTATCTTTATATGAAAATAATAGGCCCATGATCTTCTTACTATCAACCCTTGTCTTTCCTTGTTTTTGGTTTCTTATTTCATGAACTGACAAGTTTTATGCTTAAACTCCTCATCATTGATAAGTCTCAAAGGACTAAATGAGGTGGGATACTTGATTAAGTTGTCCAACATGTATAGCATTTTATCTTCCTATTGATTGAGGTCCTTAGAAATGTACTCCATCTACTTGGACTAGCTACTTATGGATTTGACTTTTCCACCATATAAACATAGCCATATTTAAATGGGATATGCTAACTATCTTGAATTCAAGGCTTTGATCAAGTCTTTAATTTGATAACTTCAAGCCTACCATTGGCTGACTTGGACTGTAGCCATAAAATATTGCCTCTTATTTAGTTGTGACTAACTAGAATTAAACAAGTCAATCACGATTTCCTCACATAACTTGAATCTATCTTATTAGATTAACAAGATGGTATTCTCTTCTAGATTTTTTTCTATTACAATATGCCCTTGATCATTGTAGTAGATCCTCCTTGTAGACATGTTCTCCTCTTGTGATGGGTTGTTGGTTCTCAATGGTCTAAAATGAGCTCGACCAATTCTTATCCCCTATATTTAGAGTTATGGCATCAAATTGTGCATCATAACAAACCCTCCATTCTATATCTAAAGTTAGATATGTTAGGAAATATATCTTTTATATTGTGTATATTTGAGTAAGAGGTAAATAATAAATTTGAGTATTTATAGTTTGATATTTACTAAGAGGTAAATATTAATAGGTTTGTTAAATAATAATTGGTTAATCAGAATATTATTATATAATAATATTACGATATTAGTTTAGCATATTATATTTTTGTATGGGTAATGTATTTATTTAATGGGTTGAGAGTTTGTAGGGATTTGGGAATCACTTATTATAGGAATTAGAAGTCCTATATATTTGTATTATGTTTGAATGATTGTTAATCAAAGAATAAAGTAGAATATTTTTGTGTGTTTAGTTTATTTCATGTGCTCTCTGCAATATCAATTGTTTTATTACATGTGTTAAATAATTTGTATTTGATTTTTAAATACCCAACAGTGGTATTAGGGTGGAAAGGTCCAAACGAGAGTCCTGTGAATTTTTTTGTATCTATATGTCAATATTATGTATCATGTGACTCTACAGATCCATGATTAAAATCTTTGAAAATGAAGGCATTGTCAGTCTAAGATGACTTAGAGATGCTCAATTTGATTTACTTGTGTAATATGAATTTTTATATCAGAAAGGCTCCCAAAAAATCTTAACATAAGATTGAAAATTCATGTGTTGTATGCATAGTTATTTGAGCCCTCAATAACATACATGGATGACCAAATCACATATCACCTACATAACAAGTTTTTTCCTTCTCAGATTGATCTGAAATTACATGTGGCATATATAGCATTAAAGATTTCAAGTTTGTTTCATCCAACTCAGACTGAATTGGATAATTGTCAAAGCTGTTGTATGTATTCTTTTGTAACTGTTAATTAAAAGTTTAGATTTTTATTTGATATTGTGTGTATAATTATGAATATACATGGTTATTTCCTATTACTTCTTTGCCTATCCATAATCCATGTAGATCTATTTAAAAATCATATAAATCTATCTAGGGATTTAGTCTCCATGCATATATTAACTATCAACCTTAAATACCAACACATGTTATATATAGATATCAGGTCATCATCAACTATCACACATATTTTAATAGTTATATGCCCACATGTTTAATGATCTTGTTCATCCAAACTAGGCATGTATTCCACATTTATAGCATAGAAATTTGGTTACACACTTTCTCTATAGGATTGACATCAAAAGATTGAAACATGGTTTTTCTCGCTACATGTATCTATTGTTCAAATCTCTTTGTATATTTACTCATTCAACATATGACAATTACATATCTAGGTAGTTCTTTTTAGTTTTGTAATAGTTCATATTTATGTTTATAGGTTAATGTTATTTTTAAGAGTTGTTTTTTTAATAGTTGTTATAAGTCTTTTGATATTGTTGATATCAAAATAGTTAATTAGTTTTTCTAAAATATGTCATATATAGTTTCAATAGTTTTATTTTAAGAGTCAAAATAAAAGTCATTATTAAATATAAGTTTAATGAATAGGATTAATTTTATTGTCAATAGAGTTTATATAGTTAATTTTTTATTATCATCAAAGTCATTTTATTAATTTCTATCATCGAAAGTATAGTCCTTTTTAAAAATATTTTATGTCATCTTGAGTCAAAAGTTAAAATTTTAAAAATAAAAAAATTGCCTTACAAATGCATTTTTGGGCAACCCTAACTTCCTAAGTCAAATATTGTGGGGGTGACTATCCCATTCAAAATCTTGTACCTAGGCTACATCGATATACCAATTGAGTAAGCATCTTCATCTTTTGGAGGATAGAGGATACAGAGAGGAAGGAGGTCTTTCAATAACTTCTCATCAATCACAAATGGTGGGGTCACACTAATTTTTTGGTGACATTTAGTGTGGTGTGCTTTTATAGTTTCCATTATGTGTTTGTAAAATAAAAACAAAATCATAATGCATATTCATGTAGTGTAAATTATTTAATTCTAAACATAATTTCCTAAAGTGAGAAAATAGTGAAAAGACTATAGAGAACCATAAGTAATTTCATGGATCTTGATAAGGTTTATGCTACAGATCCATAAAACCATAGGAGATGAACAATGTTTTAGCAATAGTTAAGAGAGAAACTACTATAGAGAGATCCCATGATTGCCTTACCTCTTTATGGAGATGACCCCCAATGACACATCCATTATGGTCATGTAAAGTAAATTCATTATGTCTTCCTTCACATATAGTGGTCATGTACAACAAGATTGCATCAATAATATGTAGACCTATGAGTATGTGGTGGCATACAATTTTGTTTGTGTCAATTCTTAGAGGTAGATAGTGACAATGTTTATGTTAAGGTTTTCGGTAAACCTATAAAACCATGGGAGGAGTGAGGCTCTCTTTATATCAAGGTTATGAGTCAAATAGGAAATACTACAATGGGTGAGCATACTATAGATAAGAGTGTGAATGTTTTTACATCATGTAAAAACTATGAGAAGGAATGTTAAGAAATTTAGATTTTACATTATGTAGATCTGATTATTTACCAAGAGGTAAATAATAAGTTTTAGTATTTATAGGCTGATAATTATTGAGAGGTAAATAGTAATAAGTATATTATATAATAATTAGTTAATTATAATATTGTTATATAAAAATATTAGTTTAGCATATTATATTTTTATATGGGTAAAGTATTTGGTAGTTGGGTTGAGAGTTTGTAGGGATTTGGTAATCCCTTATTATAGGAATTAGAAGTCCTATATATTTTTATTATGTTTGAATGATTATTAATAAAAGATTATAGTAGAATTTTTGTGTGTGTTTAAATTATTTCCTATGCTCTCTGCAACATCAATTACTCTATTATGTTTTAAATTCTTTGTATTGGCTCCTTAAATACCCAACAAAATAGAGCTCCACATCTTCCCTTGAAACACTTTTTCAAGCTACCATGGTTGTGGGATTCTCTAGATTTCTTGTTAGTGGTATATAGTTCAACTATGGATCAAATTATCGTTACAAAAGTGATAATTCAACTTCCTTGGTTTGATACGAATGAGCACAAGGTCAAATAGAGGTTTTGGTACTTATTAGGACTTCCCTAAAGGTTTTTACAATTCTTTAATGGTGGAAATAGTTTGAACATGCCTAAGCTTCATGAATTATATACCAATTGGATTGCATTCTCATAACCTTACATTTATTAGGTCTGAAAAATCTTCAACTTAGTGTATTATACTTATGTGGCTCTGATGTAGCATCACCGTGGCATTTTTGTCACATTTTTCTTGTTAATTTTTAAAAAATTACCATTGCCTTTTGAAAATTCTACCTTGATCTCACATCATTAGATCATCCTTAAATACATAAATGGGTACCATTGATCTTGAGCTGAGAACTTGAATGCTACTGGATACTAGCAACATTCCCCATGATTATGACACTTATCACTTATGTATTTTCTTTGATATTTATTAAAATGTTAACATTGATCTTGCACCATTGATTTGGTTTTCACATATCAATCACATTAAATTTATATTGATATGCTTAATTATGCCTCTTTCTCCATGGATTGTTAATCAGAATGTGTATATTCATCTATGTACCATTAATCATTGAAAGATGCTTGAGCTTTAATTTATGGTCTGTAGATATGCCATGTGTCATCTCTACATTCATCCCCAAGGATTTTAACTTTTCAGCATTCATCATGCACTATTGGATCATCCTTTCCAGATCAAATGTGCTTTGTTGGATCTTGATTTACAAGGTTGAATACCATTAGTTTTTGAGTGTTCTTTGGCTAAGATTGTGACACTTGTCACTTTCTCACTTGTCCTTAGGCTCTATTGAAGTTTTGACTTGATACACACCATTAGATCAATATTTCCAAAAAAAATGCATATCATTGATCTTTAGAAAATGTTTAAACTTTAGCTTAGGGTTGGGGCTTTGAATTTTTGACTTTAATCTTGCACCGTTGATCTCATTCATCCAAAAAAATGTGGACCATTGATCCTATGGATGAAAATTATATTTAAGTTAGTGCTTACGAAAATAAATAAATTAGCAGAATGTTTTTGGACTATGGTTTTATTTTCTATTATTGAACACAATAAAACATTAGGTTAAAATATTTAAGCCAAGTTCTGCAACATATAAAGGGGACCTCATGAATAATAAAATACACAAAATATATTTTTAGCCTAAGGTTTATTATATTAATAAATATAATAAATTTTAGGGTAGGATTTTAGGCTAAGTCTATATTAAAAAGGACCTTTCATTTATTTAGATCATGTGGAAATAAAAGGGACCAAGGGGGCTTGGGAAATAAAGTGACCAAACATAAAAAATTTAGACTAAGGTTTGGTTGTGTTAATAAACATGAGTAAACCTTAGGATAAATATTAATCTAAGTCAATGGCATGATAAATCATTCCCACATAAATTGTTCCTACCAATTTTGAATTTGAATTAAAGGCACCTGAGCTAGGGTAACCTGAATAAGGGTTTTAAGATGCTTAATCATGAATTTAATTTGATCTTTGATAGACCAAAAGCTAGTAAAAGGCCAAATTGATATATAAATCATGAAACCTAGGACTTGCCTATTCCATATGTATTCCATTGGAGTTTTAACCTAAAACATGAAGATACAATGTTATCAAATTTAGTCCTGATTAAATCAGAATCATGAACAAATATGCCAACCAAATAAGGTGTGAATTATATTCAAATAAAGAATATGTGCAAACATGTTAGTGTTACTCTGATCAAGTGAATTTTCAATTTTAAGGTATAAATTTTCATAATTTGAAATAAGGGTCCCCATTTTTTAGAAATGGGGGTATGTTGACCTCAATAGGAAGTTGTAGACAAATTATTGCAAAACAAATAAAATCAAGTGTTATTCAAAATAAGAGATATAAGTACAAAGGAAAGACCTTGCATAAGTGGGCAAGGTACAACAAATAACTATCCTAACTATCCAATGTGACATAAATCCTCACATAGGAAAAACTCATGAAAGGATGAAATAACTAGCTCATACACTACTAAATATGAGAACTACATACTCTAACAAAATTATATGCACATTTATATCGTAAGAATGGCATAACCAAAACAAAAATATAGCTCCATCATAATAAAGTGGATTTATAAATTAATGTACATAAAGATCATCAATCGTATGCCATGGTCGATCCATGATGGTTTCCATGTTATTTTTTGAAAACAAACACAAACCCAGAAATAAACCACAAAACCATATAAGTTTTATTCATAAATTTCAAGACATTAAGCAATATTATTTATATGTAAACTAATAATAAAATGACCATTTTTTATTTTCATAATAAGAATTCAATTCAAACTAATGATTCAAATTCATAAAATAACTTATAATTTTAAATGCATTACTTACTTGAGTTCTAGAGAAAATAATGTAAAGATATGGTATAAAAGAATGATTCTTTTCTCTCACAATGAATTTATAGCTTTTACCTCTGTACTCCATAAGACCATTTGTATCCATTTAACCAAAATGAACCTCGAGGAAGCCCCACTAAAACCCATTATATGGCCAATAATATAAACAAAATACTATATTTTTAACCCCAAAAAAAACTCATGCATCTAACTACCTCTTCATTTCCCTTGGTTTCCATGCATGAAACCTAGCAAAGTTTCCCCAAAGCACAGGGCTTAGAAACATGTAAGAAAAAATGACCAAGAAGGAACCCTAATAAGGTTGGAAAGGTCTCAACAAATTTTTCATAAAATGGTGAGTCAATGCCACAAGATAAAGTCATAAACAAAACCAAATACCTCAACTAATACCATTCCCATAGTGGGTTGTGCTTCCCTGTTAACTTTCCTTAGCAAATATAAGCCATGACTTGGTCATTATAACCAATGGATGCAATAACATTCCAAAATAATTATTATCTCCAAGAATCAAACCATAAGCCAAGATAAGTTCAAACTTTAAAATCCCTTTAATCATTAGAGATATTAATAAATTTAATGCTTAAGTATATAGGACTATGATTAGTATGTCACTCATGACTCCAACATAAAAACATGAATTTGAAAACAAGTCAAATAACACTAAAAAACCAAATCAAAGTCAACAAACAACAATAAATAAACAACATGAGAATCATAGAGATCAAGAATAGACAAAATACATATTAACAATGTTGACTAGATATAGGAGTCAAAATCAACTAGTGACCAATTCAATAAATAAATCAAACTCAAAAATGATAACACTTAACACTTTGAAAAATGTATATAAAAAAGACTTAAATCATTCATGATAGTCAAATCTTAGTTTTCCATTTCAAGTTCACTATTTATTTTCATTCACTTTCTCAACCTCACCTGACTACTCAGAGTCACATCCAACCTAAATCATATCTGGTACGTGTATTCATCACAAAAAATCAACAATATTGATACATATAAGAGTAATAAATTCAATAATAACATTAAATTTAATAATATATCTAAATTGAATAATGAAACAATAAATCATTAAACATAAATATCCAATAAATGAATGAAAATGATATCAAATAATTGTGTAAATGAAAATCAATAATGGATCAAACATAGATCATAAAATTGTATCACAATAGTAATCCAAAAAATTATGTACTGATTAGTTCATAACTAAATCATAGCAATAAGTGAAATAAAGATAGTCAAATAGGGTCAATGGGATACTTTTTTCTAAAATAAGTACTAATTGAGAAGACAACAATCTTTTCAAACAATACTATCTTTGGTTGTTTTGATCACCAGGATAGTTTTTTTCCAAGTGGGAGAGGATGTCATGACCCTATTTGACTATCTTTATTTCACTTATTGCTATGATTTAGTTATGAACTAATCAGTACATAAATTTAATGCTTAAGTATATAGGACTATGATTAGTATGTTACTCATGACTCCAACATAAAAACATGAATTTGAAAACAAGTCAAATAACACTAAAAAACCAAATCAAAGTCAACAAACAACAATAAATAAACAACATGAGAATCATAGAGATCAAGAATAGACAAAATACATATTAACAATGTTGACTAGATATAGGAGTCAAAATCAACTAGTGACCAATTCAATAAATAAATCAAACTCAAAAATGATAACACTTAACACTTTGAAAAATGTATATAAAAAAGACTTAAATCATTCATGATAGTCAAATCTTAGTTTTCCATTTCAAGTTCACTATTTATTTTCATTCACTTTCTCAACCTCACCTGACTACTCAGAGTCACATCCAACCTAAATCATATCTGGTACGTGTATTCATCACAAAAAATCAACAATATTGATACATATAAGAGTAATAAATTCAATAATAACATTAAATTTAATAATATATCTAAATTGAATAATGAAACAATAAATCATTAAACATAAATATCCAATAAATGAATGAAAATGATATCAAATAATTGTGTAAATGAAAATCAATAATGGATCAAACATAGATCATAAAATTGTATCACAATAGTAATCCAAAAAATTATGTACTGATTAGTTCATAACTAAATCATAGCAATAAGTGAAATAAAGATAGTCAAATAGGGTCAATGGGATACTTTTTTCTAAAATAAGTACTAATTGAGAAGACAACAATCTTTTCAAACAATACTATCTTTGGTTGTTTTGATCACCAGGATAGTTTTTTTCCAAGTGGGAGAGGATGTCATGACCCTATTTGACTATCTTTATTTTACTTATTGCTATGATTTAGTTATGAACTAATCAGTACATAAATTTAATGCTTAAGTATATAGGACTATGATTAGTATGTTACTCATGACTCCAACATAAAAACATGAATTTGAAAACAAGTCAAATAACACTAAAAAACCAAATCAAAGTCAACAAACAACAATAAATAAACAACATGAGAATCATAGAGATCAAGAATAGACAAAATACATATTAACAATGTTGACTAGATATAGGAGTCAAAATCAACTAGTGACCAATTCAATAAATAAATCAAACTCAAAAATGATAACACTTAACACTTTGAAAAATGTATATAAAAAAGACTTAAATCATTCATGATAGTCAAATCTTAGTTTTCCATTTCAAGTTCACTATTTATTTTCATTCACTTTCTCAACCTCACCTGACTACTCAGAGTCACATCCAACCTAAATCATATCTGGTACGTGTATTCATCACAAAAAATCAACAATATTGATACATATAAGAGTAATAAATTCAATAATAACATTAAATTTAATAATATATCTAAATTGAATAATGAAACAATAAATCATTAAACATAAATATCCAATAAATGAATGAAAATGATATCAAATAATTGTGTAAATGAAAATCAATAATGGATCAAACATAGATCATAAAATTGTATCACAATAGTAATCCAAAAAATTATGTACTGATTAGTTCATAACTAAATCATAGCAATAAGTGAAATAAAGATAGTCAAATAGGGTCAATGGGATACTTTTTTCTAAAATAAGTACTAATTGAGAAGACAACAATCTTTTCAAACAATACTATCTTTGGTTATTTTGATCACCAGGATAGTTTTTTTCCAAGTGGGAGAGGATGTCATGACCCTATTTGACTATCTTTATTTCACTTATTGCTATGATTTAGTTATGAACTAATCAGTACATAAATTTAATGCTTAAGTATATAGGACTATGATTAGTATGTTACTCATGACTCCAACATAAAAACATGAATTTGAAAACAAGTCAAATAACACTAAAAAACCAAATCAAAGTCAACAAACAACAATAAATAAACAACATGAGAATCATAGAGATCAAGAATAGACAAAATACATATTAACAATGTTGACTAGATATAGGAGTCAAAATCAACTAGTGACCAATTCAATAAATAAATCAAACTCAAAAATGATAACACTTAACACTTTGAAAAATGTATATAAAAAAGACTTAAATCATTCATGATAGTCAAATCTTAGTTTTCCATTTCAAGTTCACTATTTATTTTCATTCACTTTCTCAACCTCACCTGACTACTCAGAGTCACATCCAACCTAAATCATATCTGGTACGTGTATTCATCACAAAAAATCAACAATATTGATACATATAAGAGTAATAAATTCAATAATAACATTAAATTTAATAATATATCTAAATTGAATAATGAAACAATAAATCATTAAACATAAATATCCAATAAATGAATGAAAATGATATCAAATAATTGTGTAAATGAAAATCAATAATGGATCAAACATAGATCATAAAATTGTATCACAATAGTAATCCAAAAAATTATGTACTGATTAGTTCATAACTAAATCATAGCAATAAGTGAAATAAAGATAGTCAAATAGGGTCATGACATCCTCTCCCACTTGGAAAAAAACTATCCTGGTGATCAAAACAATCAAAGATAGTATTGTTTGAAAAGATTGTTGTCTTCTCAATTAGTACTTATTTTAGAAAAAAGTATCCCATTGAATCAAAATTTGGTAAATTTCACAATTTCAAAACCTAATGTTTTGATGGTCTAGGATATTCAATGGATCTAACTAAATTTTTTCCTCTTCTAAAAACTAAAGATGAGTCTAATCCATCACATACATTCTTAACATTTCTTCCACAACCTAATATATTCTTTTTATTTGAAAATCCATTTTTGAGTGATAATACAAACTAAAATTCAATCTTGTACCAAAAGCAATAGTTAAAGTTTTCCAAAACCTTGAATTATTATTTTTTCTTTATTATAAATAATAACTTTTAGTATGCCATTTAACCTTACTATTTATTTCATAAATCATTCAAAAAATATAGATGCATCATCAGTTATATTTACATCAATGAAATGAGTAAATTTATCTATTAAAATAAGAATATTATCATGCTTGCTTCATGATTATGGTAAACCAACTATGAAATCTAAAGAAATCATAAACCACTTACCTTATGGAAGATCATGAGGGTACAATAGTCCTCCTAGATGATAACGATTAGCTTTCACACAATAACATTCTAAAAATTTTGGCATAAAGTTAGCAACTTTGTGTTTCCAACTAGGTCAATAATACAATCTTTTCAACTCATGTGTCATCTTCATAACACCAGGATGAGAAAAATGAGGTGATTCATGAACTTATTTCAACAAAATGTTCCTTAAGTCACCAGAATCAAGCATGTAAATTATATTTTTGTTTTTGAATAAACTATCAAAATCAATATAAATGTTAGAAAACATCTTTTTTTAAGGCTCATCAACCACATTTACACTTACATCTTAGCAAAACTTATTAGAACATTATTGTTCAAAAATTCTAGTTCTTAAATTATCATGTAGAATAAATAAGGTAGTGATTTACATGTGTTAGTTGAGCTCATCAATAAAATTATTATCCTTACCTTTAACTAATGAAATATTTATATCAAAATTAAAAAAAAATTATACCCACCTACACTAGCATGGATTCAACTCATCCTAAAAAACAATTATTCTGTATCTATGTGATAACGTAGTGGAAAAAAACATAGCAGTAAAAAATGTAGTGTCAAAAATGTAGTATGACAAAAATGTCATGAGGAAAAACCATAGAGAGGGAAAATGTAGCATTATTGATAATGTCACAAAAATGTCAAGAAGAGAATAATTGGGATATTTTAGTGATTATCATACTATTTATTTGTTGTCTAGTTAATTTTGGTGATAGTAGTTAACATTTCATGGTTGAAAAGTAATGCACCAAATTTACATGTAAAATAATATAAGAAAATGTGATTTCATGAGTTTGGAACTTCGGTTGAAAGTTATGTCATCTTTATGACATTACCAATATTGATACATTTTTTACTCACTATGTTTTATCCTCACAATGTTTTATCATACTATGTTTTTGTCATACTAAATGTTTTTCACCATGTTTTTGTCTGATACCTTTTTGTAGGATACCAATATTCTAGGCTATGATGATTAGATTTTACTTCAAAAATTATACCTAGTAAAAAGTGTTTTTATTGCTTCAAATCATGTACAATGGAAACGAGTTCTAGGTCATGAGTGGTGTAATTTTTCTCATGGCCTTTAGTTTTTATGACTCATAAGACATAAATGAACCATCTTGAGTTAGCATGCCCTCCAATCCTTATTTGGATGCATTAACCTATATTTCAAATTTTTTTTAGGATCCAGTACAATAAGTATTGTAGTTAAAACCTATTTAAGCTTCTATAAATCTTGTTTACACTTAGAATTCTAAAAAAATTTATTACCCTTTCACTATAAATAAGTTATAATATTAGCCAAATTATTAAAAAAATCAACACATATTTTATAATAACTAGCTAGTCCCATAAAATTGTGTACTTCATGTATATTTTTAAGAGCACTCCACTCTTAGATATCTTTAATATTTTTTGGATTGTTAATAATAGCCTTTGATACTATGTGACCTAGATAATGTATCTCAATTTGAAATAAAGAAAATTTAGATAGCTTACCAAATAATATTTTTTTTTAGCCTTTGTATAACAAAATGCAAATGTTGTTTGTGTTTAACTACACCCTTAGAATAGATCAATATGTCATCAAGGAAAACTAGAATAAACTTGTCTAGAAAATCCATAAATATGTTATTCATTAAATTAATAAATGTAGTAAGTTCGTTAGTCAAACCAAAAGGCATTATTATAAACTGGTAATGTCTATACCAAGTTTTAAAGGAATTATTGTGAATATATTTATCCTTGATTCTCAGTTGGTGATAGCTTGATCTCAAGTCTATCTTAGAAAAGAGAGTTTTATCCTTTATTTGATCAAATAGATCATATATCCTTGGAAAAATATGATGATTCTTGATAGCAACCTTGTTAAGCATGTGATATTCAACACCTAATGTCAAGGTTACATCCTTCATTTTCACAAAGACCATAAGCTTACCCCAAGGTGACACACTTGGCCTAATACTATAATTTTCTAGTAGCTATTGTAGTTGATATTTTATCTCCTAAAAATATACTACATTCATATGATAAGGTGATTTAGACTTAGAGGATACCCTTGGTGTTACTTCAATATAACAGTCAAACTCTCTCTTAGAAGGTAAACCAGATAATTTTTATGGAAATACATACATGAATTCATATAAAAAATGGATATTATTGGAATTTTAATTCAATATAGGTGATGTTTCTTCCATATATATAACATATAATTTATAACATTTACACACCACTTTCTTCAGTTTTAAAGATGATAGTAGTTTACATACCTTTATTTTTAGTAACCCATGAATTATCACTGATTTCCCATGACATCACAATGTTTAATAACTTTAATACAATAATCAATATTATATTTATTTTATTTTAACCAATGCATTCCCAAAATAACATCAAAATAACTAATATGAGCTATTAATAGGTTAACTTGGGTCTAAAATTTGCCTAAGTCTATGTTTATTTGTTTATTACACTTAAAGTCTTTCACCCTTCTACTTGAGATGAATTTAACATCCCAACCATCCTTGAATGTCATAGGATTTAGTTTGCAGTTATTTGTTAAATCTTATGTTATATTAAAGGGCTAAGTTGTCTAATTTAGTGAAATAAATAACCATTAATTTTTTATATAATTTGGTTTACTTTAACTTTCAAAAATAGTAATAAATATGTGCAAATAGAGACTTATTTGAAAAAAAAATATTAGAAGACCTAAGTGATGAAAATTAGGTTATATATAGGTATGAGTGTCATCAATAGGGTCCCTAAGTCAGATTATTCCCTGGATAGTAGCACCCTACATGGATAGTAATGCCATGTGGATTTAGTGTCCTAAAAATGATTCTAGTGTCATATTTATAGTATTATTCCTAAATTATAGGAACACCTACACCTATGTTTCTAGGTTTTATTCCTTCACACATGAAATTTAGAACTCTATATTGTGCTTGGAGTAGATGATTTATATCAAACTTTAATCCTCCTTGTAAGTATTGAACGAGATGAAAAATATGTGTTTGTTAGTAGGATAGGCTGGACATTCTCAACAACCCATTATGAATAGAGTTGCCTACATACCAATACTCTAAGGATGTATCAAGCTTGATGTAGTTATCCAACTTAGTGATTGGTACAAGTGAAAGTGAATTATAGAATGATAGTTTCCTCGAATGCCTCGAGTGTGCTTGAGATTGAAAATCTTTGAAATATTGGCTTAAGGTAGTTGTCTATGGTAGCATGAAAAATTAGGGTAGAATAAGGATTAATAACCTTGATTTTTCTCAAGTTGTTTCTTATTTTAATAATATTTGTTTCATATATTTTCATCTATTAGATATAGGTATAAGATTCTTGTAGTTATATCATTTCATATCTTGTGAAGATAATAAAATGTGCTTAGGATAATCTTAGGAGGGGTACATATATAAAAATATATCCATTTAGGAGAGTTAAGGAAAGGGACACTATCACCATGTTGGAGACACTAGTTCCATGTAGCTCTAGTGCCCTAAATAATGCACTAGTACTCATCTGGTAGGATACTAGGCATGAAAGACTAGGATCTAGGAATGCATGTCTAAGACTATGTTTGAGTTAAGTGGAAGTGTTTGTGGTTTGTATAATGGATCAAAATGTGTGATAAAAGGATCTAAGATAGATTTAGGGATAAGATAGGAATAAGTTTTCTCAATAAACACTATTAGCATCCAAAAGCCACTTTTAGGAGATTACATTTACCCCCATTTATGTTATAAATGCAACAAAATAAAATGACTAGTATAAAGGAAAAAGAAGCTTACCTAGACTTACCTAGGAAGTGAAGCCTATGTATCCAAGTTTGAATATGTAAAATCATTAACTTGGGATAAAAAAATGATTTTCCCATAGTTAATTATAGTCATTCACATTGAGTGATTTAAAATGAGAATACCATAGAAAGGCAAGATATATCATTGATCGATCATAAAAAATAATTTTCCACAACAAGGAAAATCATCAAGGGTAGCTTATGCAAAAAAATTGATAAAATAGGTTTACACTGAGCTAAAAAAAGATAAAATCATATTTTAATCCTAAATATAGGTCTGAAGATGCATATTCGAACAAACACAAGATATAGGATGAAAAATCATGATATTAAATGGACCTCATGAGAGGCCCAAAAAGATGGTATAGTTTATGAGATTTTTTATTGTTTATCATTTGATTATGTTATATGACTCATATGTATTATTATTTAGAGATGCTCATCTATATGAACACATAATAAATAATTTGTTGCTCTTGGTTATTATTCATGGATTTATGTATGTGTTAGGGTAGTTATTTGTGTTTTGATATATTAGAGAGATATTGATATTGCATTACTAGAATAGACTCATATAAGCATGGTTTTGTTGTAGCTTATTATATTATGCATTATAGTTATGGATAAATAAAATGGAAATATATACCATAAGCATTTAAAACTCAATTTAAATGTAAATATAAACAACTTAGGAATAATATATGGATACTAAAATCCCAAGTGTAAATATAATAAATATATCAAGTGTAAGACTAAATATAACATAAATAAAGTACATGATATGGATAATCAAGACTGAATTGTAATCAAAATGTAATAATATTATGGAAACTAGAAAATAAAAGGCCAAAAACAAACAAAAAAACAAGTAAATAGTGAAATACAAAACAACCAAACATTAAAAATAAAAACTAAAAAAACAACAAAAAAATTAAACATGATACAAAAAAATAAAATAACATATGAATAATGTGAAAAAAATAATAAAAAATAACTAAACACTCCAAATAAAAGATAAATGTAGTAAAAAAATTATTCTAAACAACAAAAAAACAAATGTAAACAAACAATAATACAAAAGTAATGAGTAATCACAATGTTAGTAAAAATAGAAAAAAATTGTTTGTGTATGTGTAATAAAAGTGTTACTCTTGGAAATAGGGTGACACAATGATTTGGTAAAATATCATAATAAAAAGAGGCACAAATTTTTCCATAGGCTATAGGGAAAAAATGACACAAACAAGATGATAAACATTTCCCCACTAGGTTATAAGAGATAATGACACAAACAAGATGACAAACATTACCCCTAGGTCATATGAGATAACGAAAAAAATAAGATGAAAAATAATACCCCAAGGTCATAGGAGACAACAAAAAATAATACAAACAAAATTTGGTGTGGGGATAGATGAAAAGGAAGGGGTAGCTGAGCTAAATCCAAATGCACTTGGCAAGTAGATGATGCATACACATAATATTTCTAAACTTTATCAATTATTTATGATTTCTATCTTATAGGAACCCATCAAGCCTTAATCTCTCTGAGTACATACCTTAAGGGGTGTACCACAAAAGGGGTGGATAGACCATTGGTGCTTTACAAGATTGTTGTCCCTTATTACCACTTGTTATCTAAACACCCATCTCTTAAAAACATTTCCTTAAGCTTTGCCTCCTATTTTCACCCTCATCTAGTTATTTACCACCTTCATTATCCCTTCCCTAACCTAAAACCCTTTATGATAGTTTATGTTACACTATCAACCCCATCAACATTGTACTCTAATTGATAAAACTTATTGGGGTATAGGTCAGCCCTTCACCAACCTAGATGATGACCTAATTTTTTTTTATTAATAATGATACTAGATTGATTGGGTTGACCTTGTTGGCCTAAAATTTTAGAAATGACTAGGGTAAGATCCACCTATATAAACACATCCATTTTTTCATTTCTAATAAAAGAGAAGAAGAGATATATATTTTTTGCATTTACTTATCCACTAATCCACTTGATGAGCATGGCGTAGGGTTTCATAATTTCTTTGGAGATATAGATCTTGTCTTATGGAGAAGTCTTTTGGATGTGTTGATAGGTTGTGTGGCGTAGAGCTGATTTATCTTTGTCATCCTTATATACCACAACAACCTCTTTCAAAGTACCTTGGCCAAGGGAGAGATTGATTCTTGATAGATTCATATTTAAAGGTAAGTATTTCTAACTTTGTTCCTCCTTTTTAGGAGTAGATAGATATGCATTTGTAATTCTCTCCCATGCATTAGGACTATGTATACATTGACATGAGTATATGTCCTCTATGTATGTTTAATTTTAATGTTTACTACCCCTACTTTGTGCCACAAACTTTGGTGACCACTAGATTATAATTTACTTTACTTCCTATTAGTTTAGTGAAGATAGAAACATAGGACCTAGTTAGGGTTATTTTATTGTTTATCTTGATTGGAGGCTTTGGAACCCTCCCTAGAGATATTATAGTGGTAAGATATCCATTATATAGGTATAGAAGATCCATCTTGGTCATGATACCAAATATCTAATGTATCCACAATCATAAGTGTAAGTAGGATTTATCTTCTCTAAGATAGGATTGATTTATAAATTTGTATCATTTACCATTTCATACATTCTAATGAATTTGACATTAATCTAACCCTTACAATTTTTTTTCATAATATCATTTTCATAATTTTAATATGTTTTTTCATATTTATAGTACTGTATCAAACCAGTCGATATAGTTATAACTTTATTTTCACACGTTTAACACACAATCACATCAAAATGATTTTTTTTAACACATAATACTCATATTTAGCTCTATATTATCATTAATATTCAAATACATCAATTTTATCATCTTATTCTTTTTTCCAGCATACAAGTCAAAAAAATTGTTGAACAGGTCAACCCTATTCTTTATTATTCTTTAGCACATAGGGTTTTATAGAACTTGGTTGAACTAGTTGACTTAGTTTATATAATTTAAAAGAAGAAAATTAGGCACTTCAACATAAACTTTGTAATCTTAACCATATTCAAGCTCACCAATATTCCACTCTTTCCTCTCTCTATCATGATAAGCATAAGATATATTGAGAGGCGGGGGGTGAATCAGTATATTATAAATCTTATAAACTTTCACTTAATCAAATTACACTTAACCATACATTCAAGATATTCAATAAAACTAAAATAATAAACACCACACAAGATAGAGAGAGACACTAGCTTTAACGTGGAAACCTAATGTGGGAAAAACCATAGAGAACAATTTCAAGTATATGAATGAGCACCAACTCAAACTAAAATATTCACAAGCACCAACTTGTAGAAGCACCAACCCCTTTACTGAGCACCAACATAGCAACTATTAATGAACACCAACCCATAAGAGCACCAACCCCTTTGTTGAGCACCAACATAACAACTATTCATGAGCACCAACCCACAGGAGTACCAACCCCTTTGTTGAGTACCAACACAACAACTATTCATGAGCACCAACCCATAGGAGCACCAACCCCTTTGCTAAGCACCAACTGACAAGAGCACTAATCCCTTTGCTTAGTACCAACACAACAACTATTCATGATCATCAACCCATAGGAGTACCAACCCCCTTTGTGTATACCACACAACTAGCTCTCAATGTTGCTTTCTCAATAAATGATAGCTCATTACAATATCTTTTTCCTCTCTCTCCTCTTTTCTTTTAAGCTAGATATAAAAATTAAAAATCATACTCTCTCTTTCATATTAAAAATGGCTTCTCAAGCCTTTATTTATATATTTCCAAATGACCTTTGGCCTTCACCCTTTGTGACCCATCAATCCTCATGAAAAATGGTGCCAAACTTGCATGACCCTTCGTCTCCTTACATTTGAAAAGTCATATGGTGACCCTTCATAATCAAAATCATTCTTTACTATTTTGGTGACTTTTCATATTCCTCAAAATGTCCCTTCATGAGAAATTGTGCCCTTCTTCTTTTGTCTTTACTTGGTGACTCTTGGAATTCCTTAAGATGACTATTCATGAGAAAATGCATCCCATTCTTCTTTTGTCTTTACCCCATGACTCTTTGACTTCTCCATGGGACCTTATTTTGAATTTACATAACCAAAAATATATTCAATAATATTAAATAAATATTAACACACATTAGCCAAGATATTAATATTAAAAACATCATTAAATGCAATGGGGCCTTTATCACCAACAATGCTAGACCTTTGACATCAATGACAATATTTCCAATAAACTCCCCCTTTGTCATTGATGGAAACCTCAACCTAAAACTACCACATCCTAATACTTACACATATTATCATCTAAAAAATATACAATAAATCACCCTTACTATGCAACCTATACCTTTTCCCTGTACCTATTTCTGCACCTATACTTGTACTTGTTATTCTCCCCCTTTGACATCAATGACAAAGGGCCTACCTGGGGCTAACACTTATCTCCCCCTCAACTGATGCTAAACCTCAATGATAGGAAGTAAAATAAATTACTCCTAACTACTCTTTCAGATCCTTGAATGTGTCGTTTGATCATGCCTTTGAGAAGATATATGATAATACATATAAATTAATGCCTATCCTTTGAGCATCTGCAATCAACTCATTTGAATCTTTTCTTATAATTTCACATCCTTCTGCATAAAAAATTAATGTGTATCCTTGATCACATATTTGACTTACACTCAATATATTATGCTTAAGGCCTTTTATATACAATACATTCTTAGTCTTGGTTCTACCTTTATCAAAACTCAAAGTACCTTTTCCAGCTATCCTGGTAGTGGTTTTATCTCTAAGAACTTAATTTTGTCTCTTACCATGTTCCTTGAACATATGATATCAATGAACCATGGTTGATCTTCATTTTTTTCATGCAAAGCTATCTGAACCAACATAGAATCTTCAGGTTGTTTTCTTTTCCATAAGCATGTCTGAATCTTCTTCTTAATGAATGGAGCCTTAAAACTGTAGTCCTTTTTGACTAACTCAAACACACTTCTATAGTAATAAGCTATGTGTCTAAATTTTATACACTTGTAACATATTATGGCCTCTTCATCAAAGCTTGATAAAGGAGTAAAAGAGTTGTAGCTTTTACTTAACTCTACATGACTTTCCTTCTTATTTCTGAAACCGTTAGCTCTTTTTTGACATTCTAATTTATTATGACCATATCAATTAAAATAAAAATAGGACCTATTTGTGTATCTCTGACTTGATTGCCTTTTGTAGCTTTGTTTCCTCCAGCCTTCTTTGTTTGAGATGTCCTCTGTATTCTTCACTTCTTCCCTTTTTGTTTCCTCTTTTATAAGAGCTTCAAAATAGCACTTTTTCTTTTCAAATTTGATACATACCTTATCTTATATTTCCTTTTAGATTTCTAATATCTTATTCAACATCTTAGTGATATCCTCAAATTTTGAATCACTAACTACTTTATCATTGACTGCTTTCTCAATATCTTCTTTTAAAGAGGCAATTTAAATAACATACCTTTCATATTCTTTTCTTAATTTTTACAACTATGTTGTTAGATATTTTTCATTCCTTTTAGATTCTTCAAAGTTTGATATTATATCATCAATTATTTACTTTAGTTCCTTTTCATTTTCTTGATCTGGTGCTTCAATCTTTGATTCTTCTTCTCAATAGCTTCTAACTCTTTTAAGGCACAAATGAGTTCTCCTTCCAGATTCACTTTAGCTTCATCCTCTTCTTATTCTTGATCATCGATACTTTTGATTGTAGACATCTTCATGTATGTCCATAAATAAAATCTCTTCTTCTTCTGAATCACTAACTCCACTATCTTTGATTGAGCTAGGACCTTTAGAATACAAATTCTTCTTCTCAAATCCCTTCTTGAATTTATCTTTGAAATGATTCTTGTATGTAGACTTTCCTTCTTCATTATCATCATTACCCTTATTTGGGCAATTAGCTAAAAAATGTCCAATATTTCCATAATTAAAACATTTAGAAGGTAATTTTCATTGATATTTACCTATGCCCCTTTTCGGCTTGCAAATGAAAAGAGCTCCATTGCCATCTCATCATTGCGGGAACTATCACTTGATTATTGAATATTAGCTTTCTCTTTATTTAATGTCTTGAAATCTACTTCTCTATTTGAGGGTTTATATTTTTCTATATGCATCTCATATGTGGTGAGAATACCATGAAGCTTATCCATCTTTAGCTTGGCTAAATTCTTCATCTCCTTGATTACCAAAACCTTTGCATCATATTCTCATTGGTAGAGATTGCAAAAGATTTTTTTACCACCGTTGACTCTTTTAACTTTTCTCTAAGACTTTGAATCTGATTTACTATTTGATCAACTCGTAAAAGATAACTTGATATATCTTCTTCTTCTTCCATCTTCAAACTCTCAAACTATCTTCTAAAAGTCTAAAGCTTAGCTTGTTGAACCTTTCCATCACCTTTGTAAATATTCTCAAGTTTTACCCAAGTTTCATGAGCAGATTTACATTGCATAACTTTAACAAATTTAGATTCACATAAACCACATAAAATAGAATTTAAATCTTTAGCATTATTTTCCCTTGCCTTCTTTTCTACTGGAGTAATTAAAAGTGTTTGTGGTTCTTTATATTCCTCCACCACTACTTGCCATATGTCAAATCTAAGGGCCATCAAATAATTCTTCATTATTATTCTCCAAAAAACATAATTCATCCCATCAAAAAAAGGTGCCTTATTTGTAGAAAATCCTTCATGTAATCTAGCCATTATGCTTTCCTAATCTTCCTTTAAGCTGTAAAACTTTTTCAAAAGGAACATGCTCTGATACCAATTGTTAAGCATAGGATTTACTAAGAGGGGGGATGAATTAGTATATCATAAATCTTAAAACTTTCACTTAATCAAATTCCACTTAACCATACATTCAAGATATATAATAAAAATAAAATAATAAACACCACACAAGATAGAGAGAAACACCATAGTTAATGTGGAAACCCAATGTGGGAAAAACCATGAAGAATAATCTCAAGTATATGAATGAACACCAACTCAAACTACAATATTCACAAGCACCAAGTTGCAAGAGCACCAACCCCTTTGTTGAGCACCAACATATCAACTTTTCATGAGCACCATCCCCTTTACTGAGCACCAACCCCTTTACTGAGCATGAACACAACTATTCATGAGCACTAACACATAGGAGCACCAACCCCTTTACTGAGCACCATCACAACAACTATTTGTGAGCACCAACCCATATGAGCACTCTTTGACTTCTCCATGGGCCCTTCTTTTAACTTTATGCAACCAAAAATATATTCATTAATATTAAATAAATATTAACACACATTAGCCAAGATATTATGATTAAAAACATCATTAAATGTAATGAGTCATTTATCACCAATAATGCTAGACCTTTGACATCAATGAAAATATTTCCAACATATCAATTTAGTACTTTATTCAATTTTAATTTACATAATTTAGCAATCTTCAAAAAAGCAACCCTACAACCAACTAGGTCAACCCGGTCAACTTAGTTCTATAGTTTGTCTTATATCTAAGAAAAATAGTTAACATGTTCGAATCTATTATTAAATACTTTACTTCTATAGAATAATAGTGAGCTAGCTAGATATATTTTATATTATTTGCATATAGTGTCACATAAACCAAATATATATTATTCTCAATCAAATAATTAAAAACTATTTCTTAGTAATTAATTCACACTTCTTTTCTAGGTGTTTGCATGCTTAGAGTAACTCACATAGTCTAAATAGGTAGTTTTTTAAATTACCATCTAGTCACACTATTTTACTCTTTTGCAAACACTACCAAATCATAGAACATTCAAAATGCATTTAAACACTTGTACTCTTAAGGTCTACCTACTTGGATTTCATCGCCAAGGGGGAAGTCAACTTAGTTTTTTGGCCAAGTATAAATACATGGTTAATGGTATATATTGGCAAGTAACTTGACACCTTTATCACTAAAATATTGGGAAGTGAGGGGGTAGGCCCAAATACCAAGCTAGTACCATTTCCAATATATATCTTTCAGTCTAAACATCCTTAAACCATCCATAGATTACTTTTCTAGTTCCATATTTCAACTAACTCTCCTATCACATTCAAATCAACACTTTATAATGATCTATTAACACTTAGGATGATCGTTTAACTAGCATTTTCTTTTTAGTTGATTGATTTCTCTCTAATCATTACATGTTATATTGTAAAAACTTGCATTAGCCAACATTGATGTAAGTTTTTGGGTTGTGTGCCCCAATTGGATCATTCACATTGATCTAATTATTTGTGTGTTATATTTCATTCTTATCTTGAACTTTTTTCCCCCTATTTCAGAACATTGTCTTTTTGTTTAGTACAGTCTCTTACAGACTATATTTTCCCCTTGTGAGTAATACATAGTCAAATTGTATGACTATGTATCCTTCTTAGCCTACTTTATCTCTCAATCTGTAATATAGAACTGACATTAATAACTCTATATTCTTCTCTACCAGTTAGGTTATAAAACACAATCAACGTACATGACTCTATATCCTTTTTATCATGTATTCTCCCCTATCTTCCATATAGATTCAACATGTACAAATCTATATTCTTATTTTCTTGGTGGATTACATAACATAATTGACCTTTATGACTCTATATCAATTTTACTTACTTTGCATTTGTATCATATTTTTCCTTCTTGACCTTTTTATCTGATCATGAATTTCCCATTTGAGGACAAAATTGAGTTAAAATCAACATATATGATGAGTCTTACCCATCCCAATAGGTTTTCCCATAAATAGATTGTGGCTCCTACTCTAGATAAGAGTATTGTGTATATATCCACTTACACTACCAATTATGGGACCCCTCCTAATACATATTCAGTTCTATTGACAATGAAAAATGTTTCATTAATTAATTAACCCTTTCACCTATTTTTAAAGTTAAGTTGGCATCATACCAATCTAATGATAAGGTTTTAAAGGTTTAAATATGATCCTAAAGATACAAAGGGGTTTTTAAATGTTTTGAGAAATAATAAATAGGATATTACATAAATCATATTTTATTATAATTTAAAAATTAACTATCAAATAATGAATTAGTTTAGATATAAATGTGTAATAAATCTTATCCGATAGAGAAGACCTTGTGAACAAGATAATCTCTTGAAGGAAAAAAATTTGATTCAGTAATATAATGTTGTTCTAATAATAATATCTTGTTTTATTGATATAACTTTTTATTAAATACAAAGATAATAAACAAAAAAGCATAAGGATAAAATGAAGTTAAGAAAATAAATTAGTTTATAGGCACATCTTCAATAATCAACATAAACATAACTCAACACTCAAAGGAAAAGATGAAATCAATAACATCTGTCAACTAAGCAATTAAACAATAAATTAATTAAGAAACCAAAAGAATTTAATATAAACTAATCTAAAAATAAAAATAAAATAATCTAATACTTACTAATCTTAACACTAAACTAACCTAATAAACTTAATCTAAAAAAGAAACTAGAAACAAATAGTAAAAATTAATACAACTAATTATATAAAAACTACACAAAACATAAAATAAATTAGATCAATTAGAAAATTAGATAAAATTAGATTTAAGTTAAAATAGAAGTCAAATTAAAATAAAATATAATATAAAAACTATGTGAGTCTCAACAAAGAGAGTCATCTTAGTAGAACATATTATTTTATTTGAGAAACAAACATCCTTCTTACAAAATATCTTAAAAAGATAACTTTCACAATCAAACAGATTAATGGTATGTCACAAACAACATAGTTTTTATCATTATTCAAGTTAATTTTTTTAGATTCTGCACATAATATTGCAAGAAGCAATCATCAAAAGATGTTAAACTTGACAACTTCAGATAATACATTATAAATGTTAATATAAAACTAGATATACCTACATTGCCTAAGTAATTTACTCAACTGTCAAATAAATTATCATTGATCTATATACAAAAGTCATGTTATCTCAGAGAAATTGCATAGAAGAGAGTGATAAGTGATTGAGTTTAAAATGTAATAGTGTCAAATACCTGTGTTGCTCATCCTCTTCAAATGAATCCTTGATATCCTTTTATACTTCCAATTTGGTTTTAAAAAGTTGTAACTAACCTTAGTTACTTATTAACTTAAAATAATTAACTTTTAAAAATCAATTAATATTATCAGTTATAAGTTGAGATTAATTTGAGACTTTAAAAGTCTTAAGAGATTAATTATTTAAAATTTAACTGAGTATTTCCTAAGGGGTGGGGACCCTCTATTCAACTAATAATAGTAATAATAACATTATTTTAATAAATAATATAATAATTCATAGTTAAATTAAATTCTTTTCTACATTAGTTCCATTATGCATATAATCAAAACTACGTAGGTATAATTATATATATCAAAGTTAAAGTCCGTTACTCTCTAAAAATATCATTATTATAGTATCAAAATTCTTAAATGTGCTAAGTCATATCAAATTAAAGTTCAAGTCTGAGATAAAATTTATCTTTTTGTTAATCAAAAGTCAACAAAATTAGATAAATCTTCGATTACTGATTAATATTTTTCATTCAAGAATTTGTTATATTCCATCTGAACTATATGAAACTAAATTAGTTTTGTACCTAAATCATTTTCATCATCATCTCTCTCTAATTTGATCACTTCAATATTCTAGTTTCTATTGGAGTTTGAGAGTCAACTTGACTATTTGCATGCTTCCTTGAAGTGGATGGATATATGATAGCAAGAGATTTTTTCCAAATTGATTTTTCTACACTTTAAAATAAACATCCTTTGAGGTGGTGTAGGCTCAGTAGAACAAGATGGCAATGAAATATTTAAAAAATTCTTTATATATATTGGCTCATTCACTTACTATGATTGTTCATTAGCAACATTAAATCTTCCCTGATTGGGTGACTAAATAGGTAGATGATTAGGTTTAATTTGCAACTAATGGGAAAAGCTACTATGAGAAAGGGATCTAGCTCTAAATTTATGATGACAAAAACCCCTACTGCCCTTATGATTAGAAAGATTAAATAGAAAACTAATCAACACATTCTAAAATGATGGGTCAGTAGCATCAAAATGAATGGACATTTAAGCTTCTCTACTTGCATATCTAGGACCAAACTATCTAGCCCTAAAACCTCCTCTAATAATTTACCTATTAGGTACATTTTGGTTCATGCTATAGGAGTTATGATTTATTTCCCAATTATTATTTTCATTATTCCTATTTGAATATGGTTGTTCCCAAACTAACATTCTAAATGCAATTCAAAATATTATCATCATCATTTGACTGAATTCAAAAATGAATATATCAACTATAGAATCAATAATAAAATTACACTTCTATATTTCTAGCTTTCAGTCACTTTCAATTTTATCAATAACATGAATAAATCAAGGATTCAGCTATCAAAAACTTAACTCATTTATATAATTATTAATTCTAACTGTGTCATGTATCAGTAAAACTTGAAATCATAAAAATTACATAAGATTATATTCTTCATAATTTTATTTCAAATATTGTACCATAATTTATTGCATTCTATTCTCACTACACAAATGTAGTGTCAATATATATATAATTCAAAAACTGTAAACTACACATATTTATCATCAGACTAACAGTAAATCCATAACCTTTTATAGAATAATTTTGATAGAATTTCCATTCACAATTTTATAATCTTTTGACATGGCCATACCTTTTTCAAATCATCATTCAAAACTTAGAATAACATAACTTGTCACAACTTTCTAAAAAATTTAAGCATTTTCTTACTTCTCTTCAATTCATGACTTCAAAAATAAAACCTAGAAAATGCATTTTGATATCTTTGAAATAAACCTCTAAATTTTAAAAGATCATATATTGCATATCATCAAATTTTGTGTATAAAAAATCTTCAACAAAATAATTTCTTAACACCATACCCAAAATTTCATAATAAAATCGTATTATGAATCATCAAGTTTTCCATGAAAATAACCATATCAAGCTCATTATTACACCAAAATTTCATGCAATTATGAAACCATAGATTATTAAATTCAAAATAATATGACCCAAAGCATTACTATAATAGAATATCAACAAACTAAAAACCCAAAAGCTAGAATATCACATATTTCTAAGATAACCTCCATCATTCACCAAAATTGATTTCAAAACTAGAGATGAAGAATATTTATAAATGATAAACAAAAACACTTTCTATCATTAAAATCTCATACTACAAAAGATAATAATAAAAAACCAAGAATAGTAACTAATTTTCAAAAAATTGATACTATGAAATCTTTCCAACTGACCTTGTCACTGATAATTTCAAAATTCATGCATGAAAATGAACTAAAAAGATAATTTGTCATGAAATAATTATTAAATATATTATGAAAATTCAAAAACCATAATTTCCTTTCCATAAAAATTATTTATAGTGATAAACGGTAGTTATCTTTATGATAATTATCCACATTTCAATAATGGCATACTTGTTAATGCAATGTCTATAACTTCCCAAACTTATCCAAATAGAGTATGGGTTTTGATAAATGATTACTTAAAATGAATATCAAAATTAAAATAAAACTCTGGTATACCATAACCCATGTTTTAACCACTTATGCTTACATGCTTTCATCTAATTCATTTCTCAAATTTAGGTATGCCATTTAGTCAAATGCTAACATGTTTAGTAGGATTTCAAATTTATTAATGACAAAAATTCTTTCTAAATGCCAACTAACTTGCACATATCAAGGTGTTGGTTCGTAGTGTACACCTCTTATGCTCAATCTTTCACACTCAAAGAAAATGGCAAACGGAGATGAGAAAACTACTAAAATGTCATTGTAGTTATGGGAGGGTTTGACATCTAGAATGGACTGAATGAATAAAATGAATGAGAGGAATAGACTAAGGGTATGTTCACCTCCCTACTACTTCTAGCTATACCTAAACTAAGGTGAGAGGACCTAAGAGGTAGCTTACTCACATGGAGAGATTATACAATTCAACCTCTATGGGGATTATTAACACAAATGTGACCAGGGCATAACCAAACTCATTCAATCCACTTGGGAAGGGTTATCACATGGAATGAACAAATTCACTAAGTCACATACAAGCTACTAAAGATAGATGGGTATGTGCATGAAACCTTCATTCTAAATAATTTTTCAATATGGGGCTGAAAATAAGACTACATTATTGGGTCTTTAAAGCACAAGATGCAAATACATGTTAAGTATGCAAAATTTTATGTATCTATAGGTAAAATAGCACTTATGATATGAAACAAGGGGTATTATTTATAGGGTAAGATAGGGTAAGATAATGGCAAATATAACATGATCCTTGAAATATTAGAACATACACTAAAACTAATAATTCAAATGCCTTTCCCTATTAAATCTATAAACCTAGTGTGCCCTAACATGTTATTCAACAATAAATTCTAAAATAATGTATAAAGGGATTTAAAATCTAGAGAGAACACCAATATAACAACCAGTAATGGGCATAAAAAAATATATCCAGTCAATAATATTTTCAAAATATATTTTTGCACTTCATCAATAAGAAATAAAAAAGAACCACAAACATTTTCATTAAATTAAAAATAAATATTACAAACATCAATATTTCAAAATGTTTCCATGGGGACAAACATGATGAGATTGCTCTTTTGATAAGGGAGACATAAAAATAATCTCAAAGCTCACTAATGGATGTATAACTACAAAAACCTTAGCAAGGGAGACAAGATCAACACATAATAATTGATCCCAAAATAATTTCTATATAGCCTATACTTAGAGAAAACAAAAACAAAAAAATAATGATCAACAATAACCTTTAAATAGAGGATAAGACCTCTATATATACACTTTTCACCCTTATTTTCAAATTCAGGAATGAGGGTTACAAATTGAGAAAAGTGAAAAACACCCCTCCAAATTATACAAGATGCTCCCAACTAGAATATATCCTTTACCACACTTGGAATATTCATGTATTTGTAAGGAAAAATCATTGCTCTAACTGCCTCTATAGGAAATGACGAGTATTTGTAGTACATCTTTTGATTTCCTAGTTGGATATGACCTTTACATGATCTGGAAGAATAATATTCATGGGGGATTCCAAAAAAACTTTTCCCTCATGTGTAACTACGTAAATATGCCCTTGACCACTTTCTATCACACCTAGAAACTCCTGGACAACTGCCCTTCCTTTTATGCACACCATAGAAAAATTATGTACACCATGGAATAACCTATTCTTATAATGATGGTATGGGAATATTTTAGATCCATGTCCCTTTAAATGATCTTATTTGGATTGGTCCACATTGATTTTGAAAACTTGTAGTCTCCCTCCCATAGAAGAGCTTGGGTAAGCAAAGCAAATTTAACTTAGGTTATTTTGACCCTTTTACTTTTTGGCTCCAATTTGTATTTTCACATTTTTCTTTTTTCAACTTTGCATTTTACAAAGTTTTATTTTTTAGGGTTTCCTCTATAATTTTAATTCATAAATTAATTATTTTCACTTTATGACTCTTGTGGGGAAATTTTGACCCCTTTCGCAAATTTGCAATTTGCACTATTACAATTTTCATTGTTACAATTTGCATAGGTGCAATTTGTATGGGTGTAATTTTCACTTGTATCTCTCCTTGTTGACTAGCAATAAATGGTGGAAATAGGATGTCCAAGTGCAATTTGTACTTTGCACAACTTCAAAATTGCATTCCTCCTCAAGATCTTCCTAAAGTTCCTCAATTTAACCTTTTTCATGCTTTCATTGAATAATAAGAGTGGGAGAGTTGACCTCAGCATGCATGGTACATTTTGGATACTCACCTTTTCCATGGTACATTTTGAGACTTGCATTTTTCATGGTGCATTTTCCACTAAAATTTTCTAGTTTGGGGTCTCTTTTGTAATTTTTTGAAACTTATAAATTTTGGATTTTTCAAATTTCTACCCAATTCCATTTTTACAACATGGGTACAACAAAGTAACCTGTATATTAATTTTCTCCATAAATTAAGCCCTTCTATGTATGGCCATTATTTTATTTGACATTGTCTACTCTTCATCCAATATGCAGTGAAAAAAATTCTAAATTGAAGTATTCATGGTCTGATTATGGACATGATTCCCAATTGACTTTTCCATTGAGAGGAATTTAAGAGAAGTTATTATTTTATTAGGCACTTCTTCCATGAAATAGATATATCTATCCATTGGCACTTATTTCAAGTTTTAAACCTTTTGAATTCCTTCCTAATGTCCAAAGGTCATCTTGTCTTTTTCCAGTCATTCACCAAGCCTTGTAGAATTTGGAAATGCCCCAACATTTTGCACATTATTTGGTGTAAAATACACTTCACACTCCCATTTCCACCATATTACCTCTTTCCTCCCTTTTTTAGGATCTATAAGCGGAGATACACTTTTCACATTGGGGAGGGTGTAAATTTTTTATGATCCTTCACCATTCACCATTCACAATCAAGCTTCACATGCCACAAAATCTGGGGATGGTGTAGCACTTTGCACTTTGCACTTTTCACCTTATGTTATATCAAAGTGCATCTTACCTTCCACCTTCCACCAAGTCCATCTCTTCTTTTCCACCATGAGGATCTTTATACCATTTTTTAATTGTTCTTTGAGTGTAAGACTTCTGATGGAACTCACAACTCATTTTGAACCATTTTAAATGCTACAATCAGCATGTTAACCTCTACCATGTTGTGTCCTTGTATTCTTCATGGCATCCAAATATTTTTAATCACTTTGTATATTTCATTGGTGAAAAATTCACACTAGTCTATGCTTTTTATTGACCCGTAGTCAACATGCAAATCTTAAACTTATTTTTCACAACTTTTATTCCTGATGGAACTTGACCCCATCATTTACACTTTTCATGGCTAACCTTGTAGTCAACATGAATATTTTTGACCAACCTTCCATGTGTCCCCATCAAAATAAAGTTTCAAACATTGTTCTATTCATTATAACATTCCATGTGGTAGGTTGTTTGGGCATGGGTTAAGGGATTTATTCTATCTCCTATTTTTAACATGACAAGAGTCTTTAATGTGAATATTGAACCTCAATTTTTGATGTGGCTAGATTAAATCTTAGTCCATGAAAACTCATAATTCTAATGACATTTTCTTAGAGAATGGTTCAAAATCATGATGATAGTTTGAGTACCAACATTGGATCTCACCCAAGGATGTACATCCTCTATGGGTGTGTAAAGAACCCCATGACACAAAACTAGGTGTTAATCCATTGGGCTACAGAGTCAACACTTCAACAATTTATTAGCAAGCACCCACATAGGACTAACAAAACATGGAAAACTAACAAAAATATATCTAAAGGATCTAAAAATAAGCACATGACAAAAACATAATGAAAATAAACTGTACAAGCAAGGCCCAAAGTAGATGGGAAATAAAGAAACAAAATAATAAATCGATAAAACTATACAATTATGTACATAGTCATGGGCTTAGTTGAGGAAATGTCTCAGATGTTTTTCATGAATTGGTGGTTCTAAACTCTCATCATCCCTTGATTTCTTGAACTTTTATAGTAGATTGGTGGTTAAGATGAAGTAAACCAGTCTTTTTGCTTACCTAAAGGTAATACTCTTAAGTTATAATGAGATGATAAGTTGAAACAAATCCTTCATGTATAATCTCAATTCTAGATAAGACCAAGCGAAAAGATTTTGGTACTTCTTTATATGTTGTAAATAAATCTATTTCTTAGCTACAATTAGGTAAGTACCAAGTAAGAGTGTATTAGGATTAGCAATGTCATTTGTGCACCCAAAGTAATGCTTGAAAGAAAACTAAAATGATTCATCCTAAGGGGCATATTCTTAGTATATCTATCTAATGCTACATCAATGTTAAACATAATATCAAGAACAATTGGTTTCTTAAAAATATCCATATTCCTAATAGAGCTACATAATGCTACATCCATGTATAGAAGTTATTTCAAAGAATACTTTAGATCATAGAGTACACCATGATTGGGTAACTAATTTACTTATGCTTTACTATCATCACAATCAGATTCATATTTTGGGACACATACCTCTTGACTGCACTCCAAAACTGATCAATAGTAGTAGAATTCATCATTTCCATGGAGATAAAAAAACTTATGTGGGGTGTCTTGATAATTTAACATTAAAATCTCATAATCATCAGATGCATATTATAGATAAGACTCAAAATCATCCACATCTTCATCACTTGGTTCAATAGTATCTATCACATGGGGGATGTGGGAGGAGGCACTTGTCACACCAATCAATGTTAAAATCATAATTCACTACATTTACTTTAGCATGCAATAGATCAAAAATTTCAATTTTGACATCTAAACTTGTCTCCTTCATCTTTGATAAATATTTAAGGGTAATATAAGTCGTTTTTATGAGTCACCTTTGAAAGATGACCTCAATCCTTCTAGCTTTACAAACAAGGAAGAACACTCAAAGATGAAACTAAATAAATATATTAAAAAGAGGCATTGATCTTTCTTGAAACTAAAAGATAAAATTGGAGTTTCCACTAAAATCAAAATTAATGAACTAATTGTAATATATGCTAAAATTAAACTTGCTAAAGCTTATTGATGAGATACAATGAAAATACACTAAAAATTTTAGAATAGTTTTCAAAAGGGAAAAGATACCTTCCAACATGAAACTTTAACAAATATTTGAAATAAAAATAATAGAATTCAATTATCAAAAATCCTAAATCCTAATGCGTCTAAGTGAAGTGTTGTAGCATTGACAACCAAGATAGTCCAAACGTAGCATGAATAGGTAGATAACTTTAAAAATGATAGTATCTCTCTATAAGAGTCCCAAATAATAGAAGTACAACATGTGTCTTTTCTTCTCCTCAGTAATGGTGCTAGTTGAGTGTTGGTTCTCAGTTATACCCTCTTAGGATTAGCCTTGTACACTTGAAAAAAATGGGAAACAAAGAAGATAAACACACTAAAATGTCATTGTATCTATGGGAGGGTTTGGCATCTAGAATGGACCAAATGGAGAAAATGACTAAAATGTACCAACTAAGGGTATGGTCAGCTCCCTACTACTTTTGGATTTACTTGAACTAAGGTGAGAGTACCTAAGGGGTAGCTTGATCACATGGAGAGATTCTAAATTTCATCATCCATGTGGATTATTGGCAAAAGGGATGTAAATGTGACCAAAGCACAACCAAACTTCTTCAATCCATTCAGTAAGGGTTGTCACATAGAATGAATAAATGTACTAAGTCACATACAAGCTACTAAATATAGATGGTGATGTGTATGCAACCTTTATTATAAATAATTTTTCAACAACAAGGGGTTGAAAGGAAGACTATAGTTTTAGGTCTTTAAAGAATAACATGTAGAGACATGTTAAGTATGCAACATTTTATGCATATGTAGGGCAAAGAACACTTATAGTATGTAAAGTGTGTGTTATATATAGGGTAAGATATGGTAGGATAGTTAGATAATAATAAAAAGGGGTGGTGTGATAGTGGTTTTCAAATAGTAAGGATTCATTCAATATACATGACATCACTTATTGCAAAGATGTTAGAAAAAAAAAATGCAAGGCATAAAAACTACAAGGAGAAATTTTCATCTATTGGTGCTAATAGAATGAAAATGCCCAAATTATCCATGAAACCCTAGAGCATAAACTCAAAATAGAATCTTAAATATTTTCTCTTTCTAAATTCATAAACCCAGAGTGCCTTAATGAGGTATTCAACAAAATATTTCCAAATATCTATGCAAAAAGGGGTTCATAACCCAGATCTATTCCCAAGATGAAAACCATAGATAATCACAAAGATAGATATCCAATTAACATAGCATGTAAAAAATCTCATTTCATTTCATTAACATGATACAATAAATAACCAAATGTATTTTTCATTAACTTGAAATAAAATCTTACATACATCAATGTTTTAAAATGATATCATGAGGACAATCACAGTGGATTTGTTCCATGTTTTATATTAAGGTAAAAATAGGTTTTTAAGGGACCCCAAAACCCTAAACAAAATGAGAAAGATAAAATAGTAACGTCCACAGGCAAGCCTAAAGCCTACTTCACCGAAGTAACAAAACCAAGATACAAAGACCTGAAGCTAACAAATGAACAACCAAAGATAGCCCCCAGGTTTTATAGAGACTTGGAAACTCCATAGTAAAAGTTCAAAAAACTAGGTACCAAGAACAAAAAACATAACCAACTAGCAAAACCAACTAAAAGAACCAGTAACTATTCTTCTAGTTCCAATATCATCTTCACTGCATCCTTACCTTTCACAACAATGTCATGGATGGCAGCAGTTGCCTGCGTAGATCCCTCTTGCATTGCTTTCTTTCTTGAGCTTTGTCTAGTTCTCTTGCTAGGCCCCTCCAAAGTTTTGATTTCCTCATTTGCTCTTTTTCCAATGTTTACAGTAGTAGCACAAATGCTAGAGGTTACCTCCTTTATCTTTATTTTGCTTTCCTTTATGAGTTCCCTTAGGTTGTTCTCATAATCTTTGAGTTTTATGGGAATATCCCTCATCTACTTTTCCATGTTATTGATTTTGTTCCAAACTGTCTCCTATTTACCCTTCATTATTTCCATTTTCCTATTGATTTCCATTATCTCCTTATATGTCCATAAATTGAATTGAAGGGTAGCATCTACCTTTTGTCACTCCAATCTTCTGTGTTCTTTTTAGGACTGCTTCCAACTTCTTCAATATAATCCTCCATTTCCATTCGTTTCTATTCCTTTATTTTAGTAGGGCTTACATTTTTATTACTTACTTCCTTTACTTGAGCTCCCCTTTCCAATATTTGGTTAGCAGCTTGAACTAGATTTTCCTTTTCATTAATCAGATTAGGGTCCACAACAAGATCATCTAGATCTTTATCCATTTCCTCAAACACTTGTTGATTTTCCTTAGACTCATGGTTGCTATTTTCAGACTTTTCCTCTATAGTGACAGATTTGTTCCATGTTAGATAGGGGAGACATATAGAGATTATATTAGAGATTTATAATGGCTATACAACTACAACCACTTTATAAAGAGAGGTAAAATACACACATAGCTATGATCACAAAATATGGAAGAGCCTATATTTAGGAAAAGTAAAGACCAACAACCCCTTTCGAATAGAGGAGAAGCCCTTTATTTACACATTTTTACCCTTTTCCAATCTAATAATGAGGATTGTAATTTGTAAAAGTGTAAAACACTCCCAAATTTCTACCAAGATACTCTTAGCTAGAAAAAACCATTTTCCATGCTTGGAATCTTCATGTATTTACAAGGAAAATAATTCTTGTATATGCCCCTATAGGAAATGATGAAGATTTGCAACAAACCCATTGATCTTGTAGATGTTAATGCTTTAAAATGAGTTAGAATGAGAATATTCATGGTAGAGGGATAAGAAAACTTTATCTTTATGTGGAACTAATTGAAGATTCCTTGGACTACTTACTTGTACAACTGGAACCTCTTAGACGATTTCCATCTCTCTTTATGCATGCCATGAAGCAAGCTGCTCTTGTAATGATTCCTTGGGAATATTTTGGAGTCATAGTTATTCAAATGATCTTCATTAGGTGGCCCACCTTAGACTTTTAATCCTATAATATCCTTCCATGGAGGATCTTGGACATATAAAGCAAATGAAAATATAAAAACTTAGGTTATTTTCAACTTTTTACTTTTTTGGCTCTAACTTGTATTTTCACATTTTGCTTTTTTCACTTTTGCTTTTTCACATTTAACAAGTTTCACATTTTCTTTTTAAACATGAGATTTTAGGGTTTCCTTCATATTTTTAATGCAAAAATACATTATTTTCACCTTTTAACCCTTATAGGGAAATTTTGTCCCCTTTTACAAATTTGTAATTTATAATTTGCATGGTTTCAATTTTCACAAGTGAAATTTTCATGGTTTTAATTTGCATTTTTATAATTTTCATGGGTGTAATTTGCATGGGTATAATTTACATATGTATAATTTGAATGGTTACAATTTGCATGGTAACAATTTACAGAGGTGAAATTTGCACTTGTATCTCCCCATATTGATAGTTTTTGACTGGTAGAAATGGGAAATCCAGGTGCAATTTTCACTTTACATAAGTGAAAATTTTCATTCCTCCTCAACATCTCCCTAAATCTCCTTGAGTTGACCTTTCTTATGCTTGCTTTGACTAGTGGGAGTGGGAGAGTTGACCATAGTTTGCATGATGCATTTTGGATACTCATATTTTGCATGGTGTATTTTGGGAACTTGAATTTTGCATGGTGCATTTTGGATACTTGCATTTTTCATAGTGCATTTCACAGTAATATTTCCTTGGGAGTTTGGGGTCTCTTTTGCAATTTTTTGAAACATGTAAATTTTGGATTTTTCAATATTCTACCCGATTCCATTTCTATAATGTGGATGTAATAGAGTACCCAGCATATGATTTTTCTCCATAAATTCAGCCCCTATTTGTATGTCCATTATTTGATTTGACATTGTCTATGCTTCATCCAATGTGTAGCAAAGAAAATTTTGAGCCAAAGTCTTAATGCTCTAATTATGGATGTCATTCCTACTTGAATTCACTATTAAGAAAAAATTAGGAAAAAAACATTATTTTATTAGGCACTACTCCCATGTAATAGCTAAATCTATCTATTGGCACTTATTTTAAGTCTTAAACCTTTTTAATTCCTTCCTCATGTCTATAGGCCATCTTGTATTTTCTTGCTCATTCATCAATCCTTGTAGAATCTAGAAATGCCCTAACATTTTACACATGGTTTGGTGTAAAATACACTTCACATTCTTGTTTCCACCATCTTATCTCTCTCTTCCCATCCATAGGATCTATAAGTGTATATGAACTTTGCACATTAGGGAGAGTGAAAATTGTTTATGAGCCTTCACCTTCCACCATTTACATTCATGCTTAACATTTCATAGAATCTAAATATAGTACATCAAATTTCACTTTACACCTTATGTTGGTGTAAATTACATCTTACCTTCTACCTTTTACCAAGTCCCTCTCTTATTTGTCACAATGGGGATCTTTGTATTATTTTGAAATTATTTTCAGAATGTAAGACTTCCAATAGAACTCATAGCTCATTTTGCACCTTTTTGAATGTTATTGTCAACATGTTGACCTCTTCCATGTTATTTATTTATCTTTTTCATGGGATCCAAATATTTCCAAGAATTTTTCATGTTGCATTGGTGTAAAGTGCACATTATTCTCCACTTTTTACTAGCTCCTAGTCAACATGCAAAACTTAAACTTGTTTTTCACAACTTGGATTCCAAGAAAAACTCAACCCCATCATTTGCACTTTCCATGGTCAACCTTGAAGTCAACATGACTATTTTAAAACAACCTTCCACATGTCCCCTTCAAAAAAATGCTTCAAAATTATTCTATTCATTATATCATTCCATGTGGTATGTTTTTAGGTATGGGTTAAGGGATTTATTCCATATCCCATTTTTAACATGGTAGGGGTATTTAACATGGCTATTAAACCTTAATTTATGATTTGGTTTGATTAATTATCAATCCATGTAGACTCTTACTTATAATTTCATTTTCTCAAATAATTTCATGGACTCATGGTGTTGGTTTGAGTAACAACATTGGCTCTCACCCAAGGATGTCTACCCCTACAAGTGTGAAAATAAACCTAGAACACAAGACCAGGTTCTAATCCACTGGGATACAGAGTAAAAATTCAATAATTTATAAGCGAGCACCTATACAAGCCTAACAAAACATGGTAGAATGACAAAAACACAATTAAAAGAAATTGTACAAGCAAGGCCAAAAATAGATGGGCAATAAAGTGATAATAAACAAAGAAATAAAACTATATAATTATGTACATTATCATGGGCTTAGTCGATAAATTTTTTTGGATGTTTTCCATGAATTGATAGATATGGAATCTCATCATCCCCTAATTTCTTAAACTTTTCCAATAGCTTGGTGGTCAAGATGAAGTAAACCAATCTCTATAGTTGCCTAAAGTTACTGCTACTAGGCTACAATGGGATGATAAGTTAAAACAAATCCTTCCTATATGATCTAAAATATAGATAAGACTAATCTAAAATATTTTTCTACTCCTTTAGTAGTTTTAAATAAACATATTTCTTAGCTAAAATCAAGTGAGTACCAAGTACATGTGCAACATGATTAACAATGTCAATTATGCACTCAAAGTAATAATTGAAATAAACCTAAAAGAATTCATCCTTAGGGACATAAAATACAACCCCATCTTCATAAAATTACATCTTATAAACAACATATTTATTATCAAACCCAGTATCAAGAAAAACTATTTGCTTAATGATGCTCATATTCATAATGGAGCTACCTAATGCTACATCCATGTATAATAGTTATTTCAAATCACACTTTATATATTTTATTAAATCATTATTGGGAAAATAATTTAATTTTTTGATACTATAATAATAATAAAATTAATATGTTGGGACACATACTTTCTTGATCACACTCTAAAATTGGTTAGTAGTAGTATCATTCATCATTTACATAGAGGAAAAAAACTTACATGGGGAGTCTTGACAATTGAATATAAAACTCTCATCATATTTAGATGCATATATAGACAATAATCATAATAATTTGCATCTTCATCACTTTATTTAATAGTATCACATAGGGGGTGTGGGAAGAGGTACTTATCACACCAATCAATGCCAAAATCATAATTCACTGCATTTCCTTTGGAATGCAATAGATCAAGCACTTCCATATAAGCCTCCGAACTTGTCTCCTTCATATTTGATGAATACTTAAGCGTAAGAAAAGTTTTTTTGATGAGTCACCTTTGAAGGATGACATCAATCATTCTAGCTTTGAAAATAATGAAGAACACTCAAAGCTGAAACTGAACAAAGATATTCAAAAGAGGCACTAAAATTTCTTAAAACCAAATGATAAAATTGGATTCACCACTATAACAAAAATTATACAATATAACAATTAATGAACTAATTGTGATAGATGATAAAATTAAACTAGCTGAAGCTTATTGATTAGACACAATGCAAAGACATTGAAATTTTTAGAATAGTGTTCAAAAGAGAAAATATACCTTCCAACATGGAACTTTAAAAACTATTTGTAATAAAGACATCAAAAGTCAATTATCAAAAATCCCAAATCCTAGCATGTCCCCAATAGAGTGTTGTAGCGTTGATGGCCAAGATAGTCCAAATATAGCACAAATAAGAAGATAACATTAAAAAAAAATTGCTCTCTATAGGAGTTCCTAACAACACAAGTGCCATATGTGTATTTTCTTCTCCATAATAATGGTGATAGAAGAGTGTTGATGTTGATGAACCAAAGATAATCAAATCATTTCAAATATAGGTAGAGAACTTTCAAACCCAAATTACTTGCAATGCTCTACTAGAGTCCTTGACAACACAACTACTATAGGTTATTTTTCTTATCCTTAACAACCACACCAATTGAGTGTTCATTCCTGTTTATACACTACTTATGCTCAACCTTGCACACTTGAAGAAAATGACAAAAAAAGATGAAAAACCCATTGAAATGTCATTGTAGATGGGGAGGGTTTGGCATCTAGAATGGACCAAATGGATAAAATGACCAAGAGGCACTGACTAAGGCTATGGTTATCTCCTTTCTACTTCTAGATCTACCTAAACCAAGGTGAGATGACCTAAGTGGTAGCTTGCTCACATGGAGAGATTCTGAAATTCAACCTCCATGTGGATTATTGGCATAAAGAGATACAAATATGACCAGGGCAAAATAAAACTCATTCAATCCACCTAAAAATGGTTGTCACATGAAATAAACAAATGCACTAAGAGACATTAAAGATAGTAAATAAATATGGGGATGTGCATGAAACCTTCAATCTAAAGAATTTTTTAATAATAAGGGGCTAAAAGGAAGACTACAGTGGTGGGTCTTTGAAACACAAGATGCAGACACATGTTAAGTATGAAATACTTTATGCATATGTAGGGAAAATAACACTTATGATATGCAATAAGGGGTATTATTTTTAGGGTATGATAGCGTGAAATAGGTTAGATAATTATAAAATGGAGGGTGTTGTGTTGGTGTCTTCCAAACAATAAGGTGTCTTGTAGTATTTCATGAAAATATTTCTTATTAAAGATGTAGAAAAACTAAAATGCATGCTAATGGGAAATACCAAATGATCCTTGAAAGACTAAAACATACACTAAAACTAATCTTTCAAATTCATTTCCCTATTAATTACATAAACCTAGGGTGCCCTAACAAGTTATTCAGAAATAGATTCTATAATAATGCAAAAAAGGATTTATAATCTAGATTGAATCTCAAAATGACAACCACTAATGGGCATAGAAAAAGATACCCAATCAACAATAGTTTTTATAATAGATTGGTTTACTTCATCAACAATAACGAAAAAAGAACCAAAACCATTTTCATTAACTTGAAAATAAATATTACAAACATTAATGTTTCAAAAAAATTCCATGGGGACAACCATGGGGAGAGTGCTCTTTTGATAAAGAAGACATAAATAAGACCTCAAATCTCACTAATGGTTGTACAACTGAAACCACCTTATCAAGGGAGATAAGATATACACGCAACAATTGATCCCAAAAATATTTCTATAGAACCTAGACTTAGAGAAATTAAATAACAAAAAACAATGACCAACAACAAACTTTAAATAGAGGAGAAGCCCTTTATTTATACACTTTTTACCTTTCTTTTCAAATCTGGGGATGAGTGTTGTAAATTTCAAAAAGTGAAAAACACCCCTCTCAGTTCGACCAAGATTATCTAAGCTATAATATATCCTTTACCATTCTTGAAATCTTTGTGTATGTGAAAGTAAAAATCATTGCTCTAACTTCCTCTACAAGAAATAATGAATATTTGGAGCACATATTTTGATTTATTGGATAGATATGACCTTTACATAATCTAAAAGAATAATATTCATGGGGGAGGCCAAAATTTTTTTCCTCATGTGTAACTACCTAAGGATGCCCTTGACCACTTTTTATCACACCTAAAAACTCCTAGACAATTGTGCTTCCTTTATTCATGTCATGGAACAACCTGCTCTTACAATGATAATATGGGAATATTCTAGATCCATGTCCCTTTGAATGATCTTATTTGGAATGGCCCACCTTGATATTGTGAAACTATAATTTCCCTCTCATGGAGGATCTTGGATAAGTAAATAAAATGAAAATTTAATAACTTTGGTTATTTTCACCCTTTTACTTTTTGGATCCAGTTTGTATTTTCACATCTTGCCTTTTGCACCTTTGCCTTTTACAAATTTTTTTAGGGTTTCCTCCACATTTTTAATTCATAAATGCATTATTTTAACTTTTTGACCCTTTTTTGGAAATTTTATCCCCTTTTGAAAATTTGAAATTTACAAATTACAAAGGTGCAATTTACAGGGGTGTATTTTACATGGTATCAATTTATATGAGTTTAATTAGTATGGCTGAAATTTTCACTTGTAGCTTCCCTTGTTGACCAATGTTGACTAATGAAAATTGGAGATCAAGGTTCAATTTGAACTTTACACAAGTACAAAATTTCATTCCTCCTCAACATCTCCCTAAAGATCCTTGAGTTGACCTTTTTCATGCTTGCTTTGATCAGAGGGAGTGTGAGAGTTGACCATACCTTACACGGTACATTTTGGATACTAAAATTTTACATGGTATATTATAGAGAGTTGAAATTTTCATGGTGAATTTCCCACCAAGATTTCCCTAGGGATTTTGGGGTCTCTTTTGCAATTTTTTGAAACATGAAAATTTTGGATTTTTTAATTTTCTACCCAATTCCATTTCTATAACTTGGCTAAAATAGAGTACCTTGTATATGATTATTCTCCATAAATTCATCCCTTATCTATATGGCCATTATTTTATTTTACATTTTCTTCTCTTCATATAATATGTAGTGAAGAAAATTTTGAGCTGAAGTCTTCATGCTCTAATTATGGATGTGATTCCTACTTGACTTTGCCATTAAGAGGAATTTAGGAGAAACAATTATTTTATTGGGTAATACTCCCATGAAATAGATATATCTATCCATTAGCACTAATTTATAGTCTTAAACCTTTTAAATTCATTCATCATGTCCATAGGCCATCTTCTATTTTCTCACTCATTCACCAAGCCTTGGAGAATCTAGAAATGCACAAATATTTTTCACGTGGTTTGGTGGAAAATGCACTTCACATTATTGTCTCCATAATATTACCTCTCGCATCCCTTCCATGGGATCCAAAATAGGATATGAAATTTTATTATTGGGGAGAGTGCATATTTCTTATGAGCCTCTACCTTTCACCATTCACATTCATGCTTTATGTTCCATGGATTCCAAGGAGGGTTCAACACTTTGCACTTTATACTATCTATTGGTGCAAAGTGCATATTATGTTCAACCTTCCACCAAGTACCTATATTTGTTTACACCATATGGATATTTTTACCATCTTAAAAATTATCTTGGAGTGTAAGACTTCTTGCAGAACTCATGGCTCATTTTGTACCTTTTCAAATGCTATAGTCAACATGTGGACCTTCACCATGTTATTTCCTTATCTTATTCATAGGATTTAGAGATTTCCAATTATTTTTAAAATTTAATTGGTATAAAATGCACATTGGTCTCCAATTTCCACTAACCCTTCGTCAACATGCAAATCTTGAACTTGCTTTTGATATCTTGGATTCTTGGTGGAACTTGACCCTATCATTTGAACTTTCCATGGTCAACCTTACAGTCAACATGACTATTTTTAGAGAACCTTCCATGTTTTACCCTCAAATAAAAGTTTCAAACATTGATATATTCATTATAACATTCCATGTGGTAGGTTTTTTGGGCATAGCTTAAGGGATTTATTCCATCTTCCATTTTTAACATGATAGATCCTTGAAAGATTAGAACATACACTAAAACTAAAATTTCACATGCTTTTCCCTATTAAATCCATAAACCTAGGGTGCCCTAACAATTTTTTCAAGAAAATTTTCTAAAATAATTTATAAAGTTATTTAAAATCTAAATCAAAAACCAAAATGACAACCAATAATGGGCATACAAAAAGATATCTAGTCAAAAATATTTCCTAAATAGATTGCCACACTTCATCAATAGGAAATAGCAAAGAACCACAAGAATTTTCAATAACTTGAAAATAAATATTACAAACATAAATATTTAAAAATAATTCCATGGGGAAAAGCATGGTGAGATTAATATTTTGACAAGGGAGACATAAAGCTGATTTCAAAGCTCACTAATGGATGTACAACCATAACCACCTTATCAAGGGAGACAAGATCTACACACAACAATTGATCCCAAAAAAAAATATACAAAATATATACTTAGAGAAAATAAAAACCAAAAAATAATGACCAAGAAATACCTTTGAATAGAGGAGAATCCATTTATTTATACACTTTTTACCCTTATTTTCAAATCTGGGAATGAGGGTTATAAATTACAAAAAGTGAAAAACACCCTTCAAGTTCTAATACTCCTAGATAGAATATATCCTTTACCATGATTGAAATAATCATGTCTTTATAAAGAAAAATAATTACTCTAACTACCTCTATAGGAAATGATGAATATTTAGAGCACATCTTTTGATTTCTTAGCTGGATTGCCATTTACATGATTTATAAGAAGAATATTCATGGGTGAGGCCAAACAAACTTTTCCCTCATATGTAACTACATGAAGATAACCTTGACCACTTGATATCACACCTAGAAACTATTGAACAACTACCTTTCCCTTTATGTATGCCCTCTTGAAATGATGGCATGGGAATATTCTAGATCCATGGCCTCTTAAATGATCTTCTTTGGAGTGGCCCACCTTGATCTTACAAACCATCAATTTACCTCCCATAGAGTATCTTGGATAAGCAAAGCAAATTAAAATACAATAACTTAGGTTATTTTAACTCTTTTAATTTTTGGTTCTAATTTGTATTTTCACATTTTCCTTTTTGCACCTTTGCCTTTTACAAAATTTAATTTTATAGGGTTTCCTCCACTTTTGTAATGCATAAATGCATTATTTTCAATTTATGGCCCTTTTGAGAAAATTTTGGCCCCTTTTGCAAATTTTTTATTTACAATTTGTATGGTTAAAATTTGCATGGGTGTAATTTTCACTTGTATCTCCCCTTGTTGACCAGCATTGACTAGTGGAAATAAGATATCCAAGTAGAATTTACACTTTGCACAAGTGGAAAATTTCATTCCTCCTCAACATCTGAAGTTCCTTGAGTTAACATTTTTAACTCTAGATTTGAATAGTATGAGTGGAAGAGTTGACCACAAATTTCATGGTGAATTATAGATACTCACATTTTTCATTGCATTTTTACACGGTGCATTTCCCACTAAAATTCCCCAATATGGGGTCACTTTTTTTAATTTTTTAAAACTTGTAAATTTTGGATTTTTCATTTTTATAGCTTATTCCATTTCTTTAACTTGAATATAATAATGTAACATGTATATGAACTTTTTCCATAAACTTAGCCATTTTCTATATGGCCATTATTTGATTTGACATTGTCTACTTTTCATGCAATGTGTAGTGAAGAAAATTGTGAACTAAAGTCTTCATACTCTAATTATGGACATGATTACCATTTGACTTTACCATTGAGAGGAATTTAAAAGAAACCATTATTTTATTAGGCACCATTTACATTCAATAGATAGATCTATCCATTGGCACTTATTTCAAGTCTGAAACCTTTTGAATTCCTTCCTCATGTCCACAGGCTAGTCTTTTCCCACTCATTCACCAAGCCTTTAAAAATTTGGAAATGCCCTAACATTTTGCACATTGTTTGGTGAAAAATTCACCTCAAATTCCCATTTCCACCATATTACCTCTCTCCTCCCTTCTACAAGATCCAAAAGTGGAGATACACTTTGTACATTGGGGAGAGTGTAAATTGTTTGTGAGCCTCCACCTTCCACCATTCACATTAATGCTTCATGTTCTATGGAATTTGGGGATGGTGTACCACTTTTCACCTTGTTTTTGTGTAAAGTGCATCTTACCTTACATCTTCCACCAAGTCTCTCTCTTCTTTGAACCCATGGGGATCTCTGTACCATTTTGTAATTGTTCTTAGAGTGTAAGACTTTTGATGGAACTCACAACTCATTTTACACCTTTTTAAATGTTGTAGTCAACATGTTGACCTATGCCATGTTATTTCCTTATATTATTCATGGGATCCACATCTTTCTAATAAATTTTAACATTACATTGGTGAAGAGTGCACACTAGTCTATGCTTTTTGTTGACCCCTACTCAACATGAAAATCTTGAATTTGTTTTTCACATCTTGTATTCTTGATGGAACTTGATCCCCTCATTTAAAATTTTCATGGTCAACCTTGTAGTCAACATGACTATTTATAGCCAACCTTACTCATGTCCCCCTCAAAAAAAAAAATTCAAACATTATTCTATTCATTATCACATTTCACGTGGCAATTTTTTTGGGCATGCATTAAGGGATTTTTTCTATCTCCCATTTTTAACATGGTAGTAGTCTTTGACATGGTTATTGAACCTCAATTTATAATGTGGTGGGATTAATTATTATTCTATCCAAACTCATACTTATAATTCCATTTTCTCATATAATGGTTTAAACTCAAGATGCTAGTTTGAGCACCAAAATTAGTTCACACCTAAGGATGTACATCCCTTATGGGTGTGTAAAGAACACCAGAACATAAGACCAAGTGATAATCCATTCGAATAGAGAGTAAAAACTTTAATAATTTATTATAGATCACCCATATAGGCCTTAAAAAACATGGTAGACTAAAAAAATAGATTATAAAGATTTGAAAATGGGCACATGACAAAAACACAATGAAAATGAATTGTGCAAGCAAGGCCCAAAGTAGAGGGGCAACAAAGTGACAAAATAATAAATAAATAAAATTATAAAATTATGTAAATTTTCATGGGCTTAGTATAGGAAATTTTTTAGATGTTTTCCATGAATTGGTGGCTCTATGATCTCATCATCCCTTGACTTCTCAAATTTTTCTAGCAGATTGGTGGTCAAGATGAAGTAAACCTATCTTTACATTTGCCTGACAGTATTGTTGCTAATTTGTGATGGGATGATAAGTTTAAATAAATACTTCATTTATAATCTTAAATATTAATAATACCAAGCCAAAATATTATATTACTCCTTTCACAATTGTAATTAAACTTTTTTATCATCTACAATCAGGGGAGTACAAAGCAAGAGTGCACTAGGATTATCAATGTAATTTTTGCACTCAAAGTACTACTTAAAAGAAAAATAAAATAATTCATCCTTATGGACATAAAATACAACCCCATATTCATCAAATGACATCTTCCAAATAACATATTTTATTATTAGACCTAGTATCAAGAACAAATAACTGCTCAATAATGTCCATATTCCTAACAGTGCTACCTAATGCTACATCCATTTATAATAGTTCTTTCAAATCATACTTGAGATATTAAATTACATCATGATTAGTTAAATCATATACTTGTGTTATAATATAATCATAATAAAATTCATATTTTGGGACATATACCTTCTTGAACACACCCCAAAACTAATTAGGAGTAGTAGCATTCATCATTTCCATTGAGGTAAAAATATTACATGGGGTGTCTTGATAATTGAAAATCAAACTCTCATAATCATCAGATGAATATTATAGATAAGACTTAGAATCATTTTCATCTTCATCACTTAGTTCAACATTATCACATGGTGGATCTGGGAGGAGGCACTTGTCACACCAATCAATGTTAAAATCATAATTCACTACATTTACTTTAGGATGAAATAGATTAAGCACTTCCATTATGACCTCCAAACTTGTGTACTTCATATTTGATGAATACTTAAGGGTAAGACAAGTTGTTTTAACAATTCACCTTTTGAAGGATGACCTCAATCCTTCTAGCTTTACAAATAATGAAGAACACTCAAAGTTGAAACTATACAAAGATATTCAAAAGAGGCATTAATCTTTCTTGAAACTAAATGATAAAATTGGAATCACCAATAGAATAAAAATTGTATAATATAATAATTAATGAAGTGATTGTGACACATGCTAAAATTAAACTTGGAAAATCTTATTCATGAGATACAGTGTAAAGATACTAAATTTTTTAGAATAATGTTTCAAAGGGAAAAAACACCTTCCAACATGCAAATTTAACAACTCTTTATAATAAACCTAATGTAAGTCAATTATAAAAAGTCCTAAATCTTGGCATGTCCCCATTGAAGTTTTGTAGCATTGATAACCAAGATAGTCCAAATGTATCATGAATAGGTAGAGAACTTTAAAAATGATAGTATCTCTCTCTTAGAGTCCCCAATAATAGAAGTGTCATGGGTGCCTTTTATTCTCCCTCACAATGGTGCTAGTTGACTATTGGTTCCTAGTTGTAAACCTCTTACACTTAGCCTTGCACACGTGAATAAAATGGAAAACAAAGATGAAAACCCCACTAAAATATCATTAGATCTAGCGAGGGTTTGGCATCTAGAATGGACTAAAAAAATAAAATGACTTATAGGTACCAACTAAGGGTGTGGTCATCTTCTTGCTACTTTTGGATTTGCCTAAACCAAGGTGAGAGGATGTAAGGAGTATCTTTCTCACATGGATAGATTCTAAAATTCAAATTCCATGGGGATTATTGACATAAAAAGATGCAAATGTGACTAGGGCACAACCAAACTCATTTAATCCACTTGTTAAGGGTTGTCACATGGAATGAAAAAATGCACTAAGTCACATACAAGCTATTGAAGATAGATGGTGATGTGTATATAACCTTCATTATAAATAATTTTTAACAAGGGGATGAAAGGAAGACTTTAGTGATAGGTATTTAAAGCATAAGATGTATACACATTAAGTATGCAATATTTTATGAATTTTTAGGGAAAATAACACTTATAATATGCAAAGGGTGTGTTATATATAGGGTAAGATAGGGTAGGACAATTAGATAATAATAAAAAGGGGTGGTGTGCTAGTGTTTTTTAAATAGTAGGGATTCTTTTAATATACATGAAATCACTTATTGCAAAAAAGTAGGTAAACTAAAATGCAAGTCATGGAAACTACAAGGAGAAATTTTCATCTATAGGTGCCAATATAATACAAATTCCCAAATGATCCCTAAAACCCTAGAACATAAACATAAACTAGAATCACAAATACTTTCTCTTATTAAATTGATGAACCTAGAGTGCCCTAATGAGTTTTAATAGAATATTTCCAAATCTATATGAAAAAATGGGTTTATATCCTAAATATATTCCCAAGATAAAAATAATAGATAAGCACAAAGCTAGATATATAATCAAAATAACATGTAAACCATCTAATTGAATTTCATTAACAGGATACAATAAAGAACCAAAAGTATTTTCCATTACCTTGAAATAAAATATTACATACATCAATGTTTTAGAATACTATCATGTGGAAAATCATAATGGGTTTGTTCCATGTTAGATAATGGAAACATATAGAGATGCTCTCAGAGCTTGCTAATGGGTATACAACTAAAAACACCTTAGATAGAGAGGTAATATACACACACAACCATGATCCCAAAATTTGGAAGAACCTATACTTAGAAAAAACAAATACCAATAAGCCACTTTCAATACAGGAGAATTCCTCTATTTATACAGTTTTTACCCTTTTCCAATCTAGGAATGAGGGTTGTAATTTTTAAAAGCACAAAACACCCCCAAGATCTGTGACGATGCTCCTAACTAGAAAAAACCCTTTGGCATGCCTAGAATCTTCATCTATTTTTAAGGAAAATGATTCCTCTAAATACACCTACATAAAATGATGAATATTTGTAACAAACCCATTGATCTCCTAGTTGGAAATGATTTCAAATGATTTGGATGGAGAATAATCATGGTAGAGGACTAAACAAACTTTGTCTTTATGTGGAACTACTTGAATATTCCTTAGATCTCTTACTTGCACAACTGAAACCTCATGGACAACCACCCTTCCCTTTATAAATGCCATGGAGCAACCTTATGTTATAATGATTCCTTAGGAATATTATGGATTCATGGTTATTCAAATGATATTCTTTGAGTGACCCACCTTGGACTTACAAACCTCCGATATCCTTTCATAGATCTTAGACAAACAATGCAAATGAAAATACAACTTAGGTTATTTTCAAATTTTTACTTTTTTGGATTCAACTTGTATTTTCACATTTTGCTTTTTTCACTTTTAAATTTTCACATTTGACAAGTTCCATATTTGCTTTTTGAACTTGGCCTTTTAGGGTTTCTTTCATATTTTTAATGAAAAAATACATTATTTTCACATTTTCAATCTTTTATGTAAATTTTCTCCCATTTAGCAAATTTTTAATTTACATGGTTTCAAATTATATGGTTTTAATTTACACAGGTATAATTTGCATGGTTATAATATGCACAGGTGAAATTTACATGATTACAATTTGCAAAGGTGAAATTTGCACTTGTAGTTCCCCTTGTTTACATGTGTTGACTGGTAGAAATGGGAGATCTAGGTATAATTTTCAGTTTACGCAAGTGAAAAATTGGATTCCTCCTCAACATCTCCCTAAAGCTCCTTGAGTTGGCCTTTTTCATACTTTCTTTCACTAGTGAGAGTGGGAGATTTGATCATAATTTGCATGATGCATTTTGGATACTCACATTTCACATGGTGCCTTCTACGAACTTGCATTTTACATGGTGCATTTTAGAGACTTGCCTTTTTCATGGTGCATTTCCTACTAATATTTCCTTGGGAGTTTGGGGTCTCTTTTGCAATTTTTTGAAACATGCAAATTTTGGTTTTTTTCAATATTTAACCTAATTCTATTTTTGTAACGTGGTTGTAATAGAGTACCCTGTATATGATTTTTATCCATAAGTTCAACCCTTATCTATATGTCCATTATTTGATTTGACATCATCTACTCTTTAACTAATGTGTAATGAAGAAAATTTTGAGCCAAATTCTTAATGCTCTATTTATGGACATGATTCCCACTTGACTTAATTATTGATAAGAATTTAGGAAAATTGATTATTTTATTGGGACCTACTCCCACACAATAGCTAGATCTATCTGTTGGCACTTATTTCAAGAGTTAAACCTTTTAAATTCCTTCCTCATGTCTGTAGACCATGTATTTTCCCACTCATTTACCAAGCCTTGTAGAATCCATAAATGCCCCAAATTTTTGCATGTGGTTTGGTGTAAAATGCACTTCACATTCATGTTTCCACCATCTTACCTCTCTCCTCCCTTTTGTGGGATTTGGAAGTATAGATGCACTTTGCATGTTGGAGAGAGTTTAGATTATTTATGAGCCTTCACCTTCCACCATTCACATTCATGATTCATATTTCATAGAATCTAGGGATGGTGCAACACTTTCAACTTTTCACCTTATGTTGGTGCAAAGTGCATCTTACCTTCCACCTTCTACCAATTCCCTCTCTTCTTTTCCACCACAAGGATATCCATATGGTCTTGCAATTGTTCATGGAGCGTAAGACTTCTGATGGAACTCATAGCTCATTTTACACCTTTTCAAATGCTATAGTCTACATGTTGACCTCCACCATGTTATTTCATTATCTTTTTCATAAGATCCAGATCTTTCCAAACATTTTTCATGTTGTATTGGTGTAAAGTGCACACTAGTCTCTAATTTATTTTGACTCCTAGTCAACATGCAAATCTTGAAATTGCTTTTCACAACTTAGATTTTAGGTGGAATTCGACCCCATAATTTTCACTTTCCATGGTCAATATTGTAGTCAACATGACAATTTTTTGCCAACCTTCCACGTGTCCCCCTCAAAACAAAGTTTCAAACATTGTCATATTCATTATAACATTCCATGTGGTAGGTTATTTGGGTATGGGTTAAGAGATTTATTCTATCTCCCATTTTTAACATGGCAAGGGTACTTGATGTGGCTATTGAACCTTCATTTATTATGTGGTAGGCTTAATTACTGATCCATATAGACTCATACTTACAATGCCATTTATTCAAATAATGGTAGAAACTTATGGTGTTAGTTCAAGCACTAACATTGGCTCTCACATATGAATTTACACCCTTTTAGGTGTGAAAAGAACCTTTGAACACATGACCAGGTGCTAATCCATTGGGATACAGATTCACCACTTCAAAAATTAATAGAAAGCACCTATAAGGCCCAAAAAAACATAGCAGACTAATATAAACACAATGAAAATAAATTGTAAAAGGAAGACCCAAAATAGAGGGGCAATAAAGTGACAAAACAAAAAAAGTAATAGAACTATACAATTATGTACATTGTCATGGGATTAGTTGTGTAAATGTTTTAGATGTTTTCCATTAATTGACAGCTATGGAATCTCACCATCCCTTGATTTCTTGAACTTTTCTAACAACTTGGTAGCCAAGATGAAGTAAACTAATCTCTACACTTACCTAAAGTTATTATTGCTAGGATACAATGGGATGATAAGTTAAAACAAATCCTTCCTATATGATCTCAAACCTAGATAAGACTAAGCCAAAATATTTTGCTACTCCTTTGGTAGTTGTAAATAAACCTATTTCTCAACTACAATCAAGTGAGTACCAAGTAAGAGTGCAACATGATTAGCAATGTCAGTTATGCACTCAGAGTACTAATTGAAATAAAACTAAAAGAATTCATCCTTAGGGGCATAAAATACAACCCTATCTTCATCAAATGACATCTTATAAACAACATATTCATTGTCAAACCCAGTATGAAGAAAAATGATTTGCTCAATGATGTCCATATTCATAAAGGAGCTACCCAATGATACATCTATTTATAACAGTTCTTTTAAAGCACACTTTAGATGTTTGATTACATCATGATTGGGTAAATAATATACTTATTTGATACTATCATCATAATAAAATTCATATTTTGGGACACATACCTTCATGACCACACTCTAAAATTGATTGATATTAGTAGCATTCATCATTTCCATGGAGGCAAAAAACTTACAAGGGGAGTCTTGACAATTAAACATCAAACTCTCATCATCATCAGATGCATATTTTGGACAAGACTTAGAATCACCTACATCTTCATCATGTGGTTTAGTAGTTTCACATGGGGATGTGGGAGGAAGCACTTGTCACACTAATCAATGTCAAAATCATAATTCACTACATTTACTTTGGCATGTAATAGATAAAACACTCCAATTCCAACATCCAAACTTGCCTCCTTCATCTTTGATGAATAATTAAGGGTAAGACAAGTTGTGTTGATGAGTCACCTTTGACAGATGACCTTAATCCTTCCAACTTTGCAAATAAGGAAGAACACTCAAAGATCAAACTAAACAAAGATATTCAAAAGAAGAATTGATCTTTCTTGAAATGAAATGATATAATTGGAGTCTCCATCAGAATCAAAATTATATAATATAATAGTTAATGAATTGATTGTGATACATGATGAAATTAAACTTGCTAAAGATTATTGATGAGACACAATATAAAGACACTAAAATTTTTAGAATAGTGTTCAAAAGTGAAAATATACCTTCCAACATGTAACTTTAACAACTATTTGTAATAAACACAATAGAAGTCAATTATCAAAAATCCCAAATCTTAGCATATCCCTAGTAGAGTGTTGTATTGTTGATGGCCAAAATAGTCCAAATGTAGTACAAATAGGAAGAGAACTTTAAAAACTTTTTTGATCTCTACAAGAGTCCTTAACAACATAAGTGCCAAAGGTGTCTTTTATTTACCCTAGTGATGGTGCCAGAAGAGTGGTGTTATTGACGAACTAAAGATAATCAAATTAGTGAAAATATAGGTAGATAACTTTCAAAATTTAATTACTTAAAGTGATTTATAAGAGTCACTAACAACACAAGTGACATGGGTTGCTTTTCTTCTCCTTAATAATCATGCCAATTGAGTATTGGTTCATAGTCATAAAGATCAAACACTAAACCTTGTACACTTTAATAAAATGAAAAACAAAGATGAAAAACCCATTGAAATGTAATTGCAACTGAGGGAGGGTTTGGAATCTAGAATGGATCAAATGGATAAAATGATTAAGAGGTACTGACTAAGGGTATGGTAATCTCCCTATTACTTCTAGCTCTTCCCAAACCAAGGTGAGAGGACCTAAGTGGTAGCTTTCTCACATGGAGAGATTCTAAAATTCAACTTCCATGGGGATTATTAGTATAAAGAGATAAAAATATGACTAGGGCATAACCAAACTTGTTCAATCCACCTGAGAAGGGTTGTCACATAGAATAAACAAATGCACTAGGTCACATACAAGATACTGAATAAATATGGGGATGTGCATGAAGCCTTCATTCTAAAGAAATTTTCAATAATAAAGGGTTAAAAGGAAGAATACAATGTTGGGTATTTGAAGGACAAGATGCAGACACATGTTAAGTATGCAATATTTATGCATTTACAAGGCAAATAGAACTTATTATATACAACAAAGGGTATAAGTTGTAGGGTAGGATAGGGTAAAATAGGTTATATAATTATAAAATGAAGGGTGTCATGTTGGTGTCTTCCAAACAACAAGGTGTCTTGTAGTATTTCATGATAATATTTCTTAGTAAAGATGCAAAAAAACTCAAATGCAAGCTAATGGAAAATACCAAATGATCCTTGAAAGATTAGAACATACACTGAATCTAATCTTTCAAATACTTTTCCCAATAAAATCCATAAACATAAGGTGCCCTAACAAGTTATTTATAAATATATTATAAAAAAATGTAAAAAGTGAATTTTAATTTCGATCAAAGCCCAACATGATAACCAGTAATGGGCATAGAACAAGATATCCAATCAAGAATATTTTCAAAATAGATTTTTGCATTTCATCAATAGTAAACAAAAAAGAAACATAAGCATTTTTATTAACTTGAAAATAAATATTACAAACATTAATATTTTAAAATGTTGCTATGGGGACAAACATGGTGAGATTGATCTTTTGACAAAGGAGACATAAAGACTCTCTCAAAGCTCACTAATGGTGTACAACTAAAACCACCTTATCAAGGGAGATAAGATCTGCACACAAAAATTGATCCTAGAATTGTTTTTATAGAACTTAGACTTAGAGAAAATAAAAACTAAAAAATAATGACCAATAACAACCTTTGAATCAAGGAGAAACCCTCTATTTATACACTTTTTACCTTTCTTTTCAAATCTAGGAATGAAGGTTGTAAATTGAAAAAAGTGCAAAACACCTCTCTAAGTTCCACCAAGATGCTCCCAACTAGAATATATCCTTTACCACACTTGGAATTTTCATGTATTTGTAAGGAAAAATCATTTCTCTAACTACCTCTACAAGAAATGATGAATACTTGGAGAACATATTTTGATTTATTAGATGGATATGCCCTTTAAAGAATTTGGAAGAAAAATAATCATGGTGGAGGCCAAAAATACTTTGTCCTCATGTTTTATTGCCTTAAGTTACGCTTGACCACTTTATATCACACCAGGAAACTCTTGGATAACTATGCTTCCCTTTATGCACATCATGGAATAACCTTCTCTTGTAATGATGGCATGGGAATATTCAAGATCCATGGCCCTTTGAATTATCTTATTTGGATTGGCCCATCTTTATCTTACAAACCTAGAATTTCCTTCCCATGGAGGATCTTCAAAAAGCAAAGCAAATGAAAATAAATAACTTAGGTTGTTTTCACACTTTTACTTTTTGGATCCAATTTATATTTTCACATATTACTTTTTTCACCTTTTCTTTTTAAATTTTTTGATTTTTTAGGGTTTTATCAACATTTTTAATGCATAAATGTATTATTTTCACTTTTTGACCCTTTTCTAGAAATTATAGTCCCTTTTACAAATTTTTAATTTACAAATTACACAGGTACAATTTGCATCAGTGTAATTTACTTGAGTTTAATTTACACATTTGAAATTTGCACAAGTGTAATTTACATGTGTGCAATTTACATAGGTTATATATCATCTTGTAGCTCCCCTTAGTGACCGGTGTTGTCTAGTGAAAATGGGAGATCTATGTGCAATTTACACTTTACGCAAGTGTAAAATTGCATTCCTCCTCAACATCTCCCTAAAGCTCCTTGAGTTGACCTTTTTCACACTTGTTTTGACTAGAGGGAGTGTGAGAGTTGGACATAACTTGCATTTCGATACTCACATTTTTCATAATACATTCTAGAGACTTGCATTTTTCATGGTGCATTTCCCACTAAGATTTCCCTAGGGAGTTTGGTGTTTTTTTTGTAATTTTTTTAAACTTACAAATTTTAGATTTTTTTAATTTTCTATCCAATTTTATTTCTACAATTTGGATGTAATAGAGTACCCTATATATGATTTTTCTCCATAAATTCATCCCTTATCTATATGGCAATTATGTGATTTGACATTATCTTCTCTTCATCCAATATGCAATGAAGAAAATTGTGAGTTGAAGTCTTCATGCTCTGATTATGGATGTGATTCCTACTTGACTTTGCCATTAAGAAGAATTTAGGAGAAACCATTATTTTATTAGGCACTACTCCCATGTAATAGCTAGATCTATCCATTATAACTTATTTCAAGTATTAAACCTTTTGAATTGCTTCCTCATGTCTGCAATCCATCTTGTCATTTTACACTCATTCACCAAGCCTTAGAGAATCCATAAATTCCCTAACATTTTGCATGTGGTTTGGTGAAAAATTCACTTCACATTCCTATCTACACCATATCACCTCTCTCCTTCCTTCTATGGGATCCAGAACTGGAGATACACTTTGAATGTTGGGGAGAGTGCATATTTTTTATGAGCCTTTACATTTTATCATTTACATTCATGCTTCATGTTCCATGGAATTTGGGGATGGTGTAACACTTTACACTTTGAACTTTGCATTTTTTTACCTTGTGTTGGTGTAAAGTGCATCTTATCTTCTGCCTTCCACCAAGTCCCTCTCTTCTTTGCCACCATAGGAATCTCCATACCATTTTGTAATTTTTCTTGGAGTGTAAAATTCTAGAAAAACTCATGGCTCATTTTGCATCTTTTCAAATGCTACAGTCAACATGTTGAATTCTACCATGTTATTTCCTTATATTATTTGTAGGATATAGATATTTTTAAGGACTTTGAAAGTTGCATTAGTATAAAATGCACACTGGTCTCCACTTTCCACTAACCCCTAGTCAACATGCGAATCTTGAACTTGATTTTCATACCTTTGATTCCTTGAGGAACTTGACCCCATAATTTTTACTTTTCATGGTCAACCTTGCATTCAACATGACTATTTTTAGAAAACATTTCATGTGTTCCCCTCCAATCAAAGTTTGAAACATTATTCTATTCATTTAACATTCCACATGGTAGGTTGTTTGGGCATGGGTTTAAGGATTTATTCCATCTCCCATTTTCAACATGGTAGAGGTCTTTGATGTGGTTGTTAAACCTCCATTTATGACATGGTTGTCTTAATTCTTATTCCATGTAGAATCATACTTCTAATGCCATTTCCTTGAATGATGGAACAAAATCATGATGTTGGTTTGAGGATGAACACAAGGCATGTACAATCTCATTAAATATTTATACCATCTTTTAATTTTATTGGCATCTTAGAACATCCATCACACCTTGTATTAAACCAACTTACTAATTGAGCCACCAACTTGCCAACTTACCAATGCAAATCATTAATGAAATGAGCCTCAAAATTTATCAATACAAACATAGCTCAATTTCCAACTGACCTAAAAAATAGAAAACAAATCACCCCATGTTCACTTTAAAGTCTTCATGATAGGTCTAAGACATTACATTGAACACTTAGGATCAAATAGTATTTTATATTAGAACCTAGGACCACTTAGGATTATTTTATAATCCTTTAATATAATAGTTTAGGTTTTAATTTAAACAAAATATTATTTATTGTGCAACTCATTCATATGTGAAATTGAACTTTAAACTAAGAATCATCATGACAAATTCAAATAATTCTTTCAATTATGATACAACAATAGTGAGAATTATCATTTTCAAATTGAAAATACTATAGTAATCACTTTAGTTAAATGGAAACTAATCAATTATTTCCACTAAAATCTTATGACTAAAAATAAACATTCAGTAATGATATATGTATGTATGTATGTATATGTGTGTATGTGTGTGTGTGTGTATTCTAATTTTATCTGTTTAATTATTAATTCTTTTCAAAACCACTATTATATAAATATGAATTCATAAACAAATCATTATCATATCATGTAATTAAAAACACATGTATTCAGAATACTTCTAATTGATTTAGGTCCTTGACTTTAATATTAGATTTTATGATTAGGTTATCACTATGGTAGATAGGAGTATAACATTTAGAATATTTTAGGGGTACAAAAAATAGGCATAATACTAGCAACTTTGACAGTCAATTTTGATTATGGAATTGAGTAGCCATCAAATTGCCTATTATAATAAAAATAATCTTGAGAGTGTGATCTAGGTAAATATTTTCCCAATCATATATTCATAAACCTCTTTTATAACTATTTTCAATAAGGGATGGAATGTTTGGATAGCATGGAATGAAGAAAGGCTGTAATATAACAAAGGAGTTTAGGTAGGATACATAAAAAAAAATTAAGAAGCCTCTAATATAATCTCTGAAAAAAATTACTTCAACAACTAGTTATAAATCATGATATATTGTTTATGTATAAAGAAAACTGAAATTATAAATAAAAATATCTCAAATAACTAAAACTTATAGTGGTATTGCAACATATTTGTATTCTTCCTCCATAAGATGAAGACTTCATCCACTTGAGACATTTGTTGATCTTTAAAATGTAAAACAAAAATTAAAAAAAGAAACAAATGAACAACAAACCACAAAGAAAAAACATAACAAGAATAAAAAATAAAATAAGTAACAAAACCAAAAGGAAAGTAATAAATCTAAAAGGAAACTAATTATGAAACAACTTTAAATGATGGCAGTTAATTGAATAACATAACCAATTCCCATCAAGTTATTTCAAGTGAAAAGTATTATTTTCATGTAGATTGTAATATGATAAGGACCTAACCATAATGAATCAAGCTTATGATTCTTCCAAGATCTTCATGAGTTTTGTTCCAATATAAAATTAAATCACCAACTTTAAATTTTTTATTAGAAATTTTCTTATCATTTTTTTAATGTTTTCGTTTATCTCTTTCTAGCTTTTGTAATGTTGTTTCCTTTGATTCATCAAGAGCTATTAAATCATGTAATCTTTTCTCAATAAAATTAGTATCTTCATAAACATCTCATAAAATAGTTTTTGCTAAAGAAATATGAAGTTCTATTGGTAAAGTAGCTTCAATCCATATGCCAACATGAAGGGTGAATAATTAGTTTCCACCTTGACAATATTTTTATTAGTCCACAAGGCTTCAAAAATTTTAAGATGCATATCTCATTTATTTTCACAAACCAACTTCTTCATGATTGAAATTGGATTTTTTATTTTTTGACTCAGCTTGACCATTACCATGAGGGTAATATTTAGATGAATGACTCGATATAATATAATATTTTCCCAAAATTTTTAGAAATTTAATTAAAATAAAATGAAGACCATTACTAGATATTATTTCCTAAGGAACTCCAAATCTGAAGAAAAATTAATTTTCTAAAAATGAAATTACTTCACTTATTGCATAACTTTTAAGGGATTTGGCTTCATGCCACTTAGTGAAATAATATATTATTGTTAATATATATCTATGACCAAATGATGAAGGAGGGTGTGTATCTGAAAGAAAATCAATACCCCATTTCATGAATAGTTTTTCAAGTATCACAATATTTAAAGACATTATAAGTAACTTATCTCTATCAACAAATAATTTGTATGGCATATAAGAATATACTAACTTATTAAAATCTTTAAATAATGTAGGCCAATAATAACCTACTAATAAAATCATATAACCAGTGGTTTTTACAACATAATGTTCACCACAATTTCCTTCATAATAACCTCTAAAAACTCTTTGGATTTGGTCATGTGTAAGGCATCTTAATAAAATACCATTTTTTTTATAAAACAAGATATTTTATAATAAACAAAAATTTAAATCTATTAAGCATAAACAATGTCTTTTTTTCTTATCAAAATTATCATAACAAGCTTGATTTTGAAAATAGAATACTAAGTCATGATACCAATCATCTTCAAAAAGCATACAATCCCATTCATTCATTTCAAAATCAAATTTGAAATTTTTAGAAAAACAAGATATTCTCATGATCTTTAAATGAGGTTTTGCATTCAAATTATCACCAATTAAAAAGGCTAAAACATAAATACTTTAAGAATCATTTTTAGCTAAATATTTTGCCACGTCATTACCTTTAATTGTCTTTGAAGTTTTGAATTCAAGATCAAACTCTTGAATTCATAATATCCATTTTACAATCCTTCCTTGAATGGTTGGTTTTTTCAAAAGATAAGATAAAATTGGTACATTATATCACACTATAACTTTATTTACCATCAATAAATAAAGAAATTTTATTAAAGAGGAAAATAATGAGAAAATAAATTTCTCAATAAGAGGGTACCTAGTTTCAACATATTTTAATATGTGACTCATATAACCGATTGGTTTTTTGTCATTATCTTCAAATTATTATGTAATAATAGCTCTAATAGATTTTTTAGTGGTATTAACATAAAGAATGAATGATTTCTTTAAATCTAATTTAGCAAGTACTAGAGCATTTACAATGAAATCTTTAATGTTATTAAATGCTAAATCAACACCTTCATCCCAAGTATAAGATTTATCTTTTTTAAGTAATAATTGTAGAGGATTAGACTTATCATCAAAATTTGATATGAATTTCCTAACAAAATTAATTTTACCAAATAAATATTGTAAACTATATTAATCTTTAGGATGAGGTCACTCTTTAATGGCTTTAATACATTCAAGATCTATGGAAATACCATCTTTAGCAATGATATGTCTTAATAATTTATCTTCAATAAAACCAAAAACTAATTTATTTAGATTTATAGAAACATCTTACTTTTTACATCTTGTGAAAACTTCATAAAGATTATCTAAATGATTTTTACATATTTTTAAATGAGAGGTGAGATCATCAAGATAAACCTAAATAATAATGTTACTTAAGTAATCAAATGCAACATGCATAGATCTTTGAAAAGTAGCTCCTGCATTCATTAATCTAAATTTCATTCTATTATAATAAAAATTTCTTCTACAAGTAGTAAAAGTTATTTTATGTCTATCTTCAAGATTTACAAAAAAATTATTATAACTAAAAAATCCATCTAATAACGACATCATTTTAGATCCTACAACTTGTAAAATCTGAGCTATACTTGGTAAGGGAAAATTATATTTAACACTAACCTTATTAAAATCCCTAAAATCAACACATAATCTAATATCACCATTTTTATTTCTAATTGATACTAAATTAAGTACCTATTCAAAATACTTTATAGGAAAAATGACACCTACATCAATCATTTTATCTAGCTCTTTGTTAATGATGTATTCTAACAAAGAGCTAATTCTTCATATTTTTTATCTTATAGGTTTAATACCAAGTTTAATAGGTATATCATGTTTAATAATATCATTATTATAACCTTTAAGGTCTTTGTATGACCAAGCAAAAATATCACCGAAGTCTTTGAATAATTTAATAAATTCTACCTTTTCACTAGTAGTACATTGAATTCCTAAATACACATATTTAGGATCCTCTTTCATACATAAATTTATAATAATAGTTTTACCTATAATTTTCATGGAAGGCTCTTCCATTTTATAAATTTTGGGCTGATCATTAGGTGTAAACATAGATTCCAAACTTGTTAAACCAACATGCCAACTATTTAATACTTAGTCATTATAATTAAAACATTTTCCTTTAATAAATGAATCTATGTGTTCATTATAGATAAAAATAAGCCAACTATCATTCAAATATGGAATTTTAAGTTGAAAATTTTCAAAAAAGTAAAAGTCTATGATTAGTTCACTGTCACTTAGAATTGGGCTTGAAGAAAAAATATCGTGCTTATAACCTTTATTGTTATATTCTCTAACTATGTGAGTGATATTAAAATATTCAAAAATTTTAAGCAAAGACCAAAATTTTTGAGTATAACAAGGTAAATGAGTTTGATTAGTTTTGTAAACTTTTTGAACTTGCCTAACAATTAATTTAAAATCTCTAAAGACTTCTAAATGTTTGATATTAAGCTCAATAGATTTTTTCAAACATAGACATAATGCTTCAAATTTGACATTATTATTAGTTTTTTCAAATGATAATTTATAAGCATAATGGAATATCTTACTGATATGAGAGATTAAACAAATTTTAGCACTATTTCCTAGTTAAGAATAGGCTCCATCAAAATATAGTGATCATATAATGTTTTTATTAAATAATTCTTCTTGTTGATTTTTTGATTCATCCAAGTTCATCAAATCAGAAGTTCCAATACCTATTTCAACACAGGCAAAATTGGAAGTGGTAGATGATTCTATATGTGTACTAAACCAATCTTCTTTTTTTATAAAATTAATTACATTACTTACAAAAACTAATGTAATATATTTTCCAACAAAAGCACCTATTATTGTTGACCAATATATTCCCAATAACATAACATAATTTTTAGGATGTCTAAGACTTAGACATTAGTTATACATAGAGTTATTTCATCTTGAGTAGTTTTAATGACTATATCTTGAAACTTACCACAACTTTTAATTTGTCTTGAATCAAATCTAGTAAGCTTCCTATTATCAATTTCATAAGAAATGCCTAATTAATTTATAATGAATTTGGGCATTATATTCTTTGAAGCTCCTATAATTAGGATATAATTATGAATTACCTTATTAGAAATTTTGACTAAAACATAAAAATGAGGTATATAATATATTGGAGGATCAAAATTTTGAGCAAAAATAGATGTTTGTTCATTACTATCTTCTTCTTGTAAGCCTAAATCTTTTTTAGAATTTGGATTCTTAACAGCTTCATTAATTTTATCAAGTTGTCCTAGAAGGATAGCTACTTGTAATAATTAAAATCTATCCTTAATTGTAGATAAATCATCAATTATATTATAATATCCAACATCAAATTATAAAATATGAGTATAATTCTTGGGCGTATAAGGTTGATATTGAGCATTATTTTAACCAATTGATAAATAAATGTTTTAAGAAGAATTATCAAATAAATTATTTGAAGAATTATTCTAATTTCCTTTATCTTTAGAAGAAGAAGAATTATTTATTGCATTGTTATTATTAAAAGAATTATAATCTTTGTTTCTAGTATTAAAAATATAAACACCTTCATTTTTTGATAGATCATCAAGAGAACACATGTTTATGTTGTCTGTTAGATCAATAGATATACTATCTTTCCCTTGAATAAATTTTTAATAATAATACATGAATCCAGATCATGATCCAATGCACACACATAATAGTAATGAGAAACTTCCTTGTTTTTTATTTCATTTAAAATAATACTTTTATTATATGAAGAAGGTTTATCATTTAATTTTATTTTAGTAATGATCAATTCATTTCCTAGACATTGAATGGCTTTTAAAAAAATTGCATTTGTATAAATTTAGACCTATAGAAGACCAATCTTTAAACCGAATACTTTTATGTTTATTTTCATACTCAATGCAAAATGTTATAGTTTCATCATATTGTGTAATGCCTTTATCCTCTAAGGCCATTCTATACTTCAAAGGTAAAGCACTACAAAGGTAAAGTCTAGATAATTTCTTAAAGGGTTTAAGATCATGAGGAATCTTTTGACACAACTTAGTAAATACATTAATGAAATGATATATGGTTTCACCTAGATCAATAGAAAATTTTACAAGATCATGAACTAGGTTTAAATTTTCTTTAGCTTTTCCAAAAGATAATTCTAGCCAATCTTAAATATTCTTCCAAGTGTTGATAGCTTTAGTAGTGAAACTAACAAAATATTGATAAGCTTTGCCTTCAAGTGTTTAAAAAAAATCTTAAGCAAATATTTTTACTTGTTATACCAAGATTATAAAAAAACTATTTTAAATACATCTAAGTGATCCTCCCAAGACTCCCTATAAGCTCCCAAAAAAATTGGTATATTTTATCCTTTAAGGGAAGGTAACTTACCTAGATGATTTCTAATGTTAAGTGGATTTCTATAAATCCATGGATTTAATGTTATTTATTATTATTCTTTAGCTTCAGAACTAACCTCATCTTTAATGAGATCATACTAATCTCTATTGTTTTGTAGACCTCGAATCATATCTTATAGTCTCAGATCTTTTTGTTCTCCCATTGAAAGTTTCAACAATCTCTTCTACTTGAAAAGTTTGATTTTTAAAAAATTGATTAGATTGATTCAATTGTAAATTTGTATCAATAAGTTTAGAGGGCATAAAAAAATAATTAAATGGAAAATAATCAAAAAGAAAATGATATCTAGGTCTAGTATTAATAACTAAAACTCTAAATCTATCTTATTGAATTCATCTATTTCTATCTAAAATGTGTTGTTGAGTTTCATGAGTAAGATTAACATATCAATCTACCTTAATGTCCACAAGTTTTTTTTCTTCATTTGTCACTTGTATGATATGATAAATATTATTTGGTTGATTATATCATGAATAAAGACTAAAATTAAAAGTAACATCAACTTGATCATTAGCAATATTAATTCTAGGTTAGATAATATGAGGTTATCCTACAATTACCATTGACAAGAATAAAATAAAGATTTAAACAAATAAGATTTTTGAAAGCTTTTCCTACTAGAGTCACCAAGTTTAATGATGATGAAAAATGTTTTGTTAAATAATCAACCCTTTCTCCTATTGTGAAGGTTAAGTTGGAATCATACCAGTTTAATAGTAAGGTTTTAAAGATTTGAATACAATCCTAAAGACGTGAGGGGGTTTTTAATTATTTTGGGAAAAAACAAATAGTCTATTAGATATAACATATTTCATTATAATTTAGAAATATACTATCAAATAATGAACCAAATCTATAACATAGAGAAGAGCCTATGAACAAGACAATCTCTTGAAGGAAAGAAATATGATTGAGTAATATAATTATGTTCTAAGAATAATATATTTCTTTGTTTTGATAATTTATGATTAAATACCAAGACAATAAATAAATAATTATAACGATAAAATAAAGATAAGAAAATAAAAGAGTTTATATGCACATCTTCAATAATCAAGTACCACAAACATAACTCAACACTCAAAGGAAAATATGAAATCAATAACATCTATCAACCAAGTGATTAAACAAAAAACTAATTAAGAAAACCAAAATAATTTAATCTAAACTAATCTAGATCTAAAATAAAACTAATATAATAATATCAAAAATTAACACTAAACTAACATAATAAACTTAATCTAATAAAGAAATCAGAAACAAATAGTAAAAATTAATGCAACTAATTATATAGAAATTACACTAAACAAAAAATAAATTAGATCAATTAGAAAATAATCTAAAATCATATTTAAACTAAATTAAAACTCAAAGTCAAATAAAATACAATAAAAAAATAGATATGTAAGTCTCAACAAAGATAGTCATCTTAGCAAAACATATAATTTTATTCAAGAAACAAACATCTTTCCTATAAAATATTTTTTAAAGATAATTTTTACAATCAAACAGATCAACAATATGTCACAAATAGTGAAGCTTTCATCATTATTCAGGTTGAATACGTAGATTCTACACATAGGACTCTAAAAATAAATCAATGAAAGATCTCAAACGTGAAAACTTTAGATAATCTATTATAAATGATAATATAAAATTGGATATACTTGCATTACTTAAGCAATATATTTAACCATCAAATAAAGTATCATTGATCTATCTAAAAAATTCATGCTATCTCAGAGAAATTACATAGAAGAGAGAGATAAGTGATTGACTTTAAAGTGTAATAGTCTTCAAAACCTATGTTGTTCCTCCTCTTCAAATGAATCCTTGATATCCTTTTATACTTCCAAGTTGGTTGAAACAAAAAATTTAAATAACCTTAGTTAGTTAATTTTTAACTTTAAATAATTGAATTTTAAAAGTTAATTAATATTAGTATTTATAAGTTAGGATTAATTTAAGACTTTAAAAGTTTTAAGAGATCAATTATTTGAAATTAGACCATGTATTTCCTAAAGCATGGGGACACTCTAATCAACTAATAATAATAAGAATAACATTATTTCAATAAATAATAATAAGATAGTTCATAGTTACATGAAATTCTTAGCTACATTAATTTCATTACACATATAATCCAAAATACTTAGGCATAATCTCAAACACACACACACACACACATATACATATATATATATATATATGTATGTATGTATGTGTGTGTGTGTGTGTGTGTGTGTGTGTGTGTGTGTGTGTGTATATATGTATATATATATATGCATATATATATATATATGTATATATATACAGATATATATATATATATATATATATATATGTATATATATACAGATATATATATACATATATATATATACATATATATATATACATATATATATATATATATATATATATATACATATATATATGTATATATATCAAAGTTATTTAGTCTATTACACTCCAAAAATATCATTACTATAGTATCAAAATTCAAAAATGTGATAAGTCTTATTAAATTAAAGTTTGAGTCTAAGATGAAATTTATCTTTTTAATAATCAAAAGTCATCAAAATTAGATAAAATTTTATCATTGGTTCATCCTTTTAATTCAAGCATTCATATATCTCATTTAAAATGTAGGAAACTAAACCATTTGTTGTACCTAAATCACTTTCATCATCATCTATTTCTAATTTCATTTCCATAACTATTTTGGTTTCTATTGAAGTTTTAGTTTCAACATGACTATTTTCATGTTTCCTTGAAGTTGATGGATATATGATAGCAATAGGTTTTTCCAAACTGAGTTTCTTACACTTTAAAATAAGCATCCTTTGAGGTGGTGGTGTAGGCTCATTAGAATAGGATGACAATGAAAAATTTACAAAATTATTTGTATGGATTTGTTAATTGACTTATGATGGTTCATTAACAACATTAACTCTTTCCTAATTGGGTGAATGAATAGGTAGATGAGTAGGACTTGTTTGCAACTGATGTGTAGAGCTTCTATGAGAATGTGATCTAGCTTTGAATCTATGACCATGAAAACCCATATTACCCCTATTATTGGTAGGACTAAATAGAAAACTACTCAACATATTCTAAAATGTTGGAACAGTGGCATCAAAATGAATTGACATTCAGACTACTCTACTTGCATATCTAGGACCAAACCATGTAGCTCTAAAACCTCCTCTAGTAATTTACCTATTATGTTCTTTTTTATTCATGTTGCTAGTGTTATGATTCCTTATCAATTATTATTATCATTATTCCTGTTTGAATCTAGTTGATCCCAACTTGACATTCTAAATACAATTCAAAATCTTATCATCATGATTTGATTAAAATCAAAATTTAATTTATCAACTATAGAATAAATAATAACAACTACACTTCTATATTTCAAGCTTCCAGTCACTTTATGAATTTTCTAGTTATATCATAAAAATGAACAAATCAAGGATTCAACTATATGAAACTAAACTCATTTATATAATTTTCAATTGTGCCATGTATTGGTAAAACTTTAAATCTTAAAAATTACATAAAATTATATTCTTCATAATTTTATTTCAAATATTCTACCATACTTTATTGCATTTTTTTCTTACTACATAAATGTAATCTCAATATATATAGTATACATATTATTCAAAAATTGCAAACTACATCTATTTCTAATCAAATTGACAACAAATCCATAACCTTTGAAAGAATAATTTTGATAGAAGTTCCATTGAAAATGTTATAATCTTTTGACATGGTCATACCTTTTTCAAATCATGATTTCAAAACATAGAATAACATAACTTATCACAACTTTCAAAAATTATTAACCATTCTCTTACTATTCTTTAATTCATGACTTCAAAAATAAAACCAAAAAATGTATTTTGATATCTTTGAAATAAAAATCTAAATTTTAGAAGATCATATATTACATATCATGTAATTTTGTGTATCAAAAATCTTTAACAAAATAATTTCTTTACACCATACCGAAAATTTCATAACAAAACCATTTTAGAAATCATCAAGTCCATGGAACTAACCATATCAAACTCATTCTTACACCAAAACTTCTTTCATTTATGAAATCGTAGCTTTGAAATCCAAACTGATATGACCTAAAATCATTACTAGAATAAACTATCAACAAACTAAAAACTCTAAAGCCAAAATATCACATATTTCCTAGATAATCTCCATCATTCACCAAAATTGATTTCCAAACCAGAGATGAAGAGTATGTATAAGTGATAAACGAAAACACTTTCTATCATCAAAATATCATACTAAAAAACATAATATGATAAAACCCATAATAGTAACTAATTTTCCAAAAATTGATACTATAAAATCTATCGAACTGACCTTGTTATTGATAGTTTCAAAATTCATGCATGCAAAAGAATTAAAATAGACAATTTGTCATGAAACAATTATTAAAAATATCATGCAAATTTTAAAAACATAATTTAATTTCAATGTAAATTATTTTTAGTGATAAACGGTAGTTATCTCTTTGATAATTATTCACTTTTCAACAATGGCATACTTATTAATGTAGTGTATACAAGTACCCAAATTTATCTAGGTAGAGTATGGATTTCACTACGTACTTGATCAAAATGACTATGAAAATGAAAAAAAACAACATTTTTATATAAAATAACCTATGCATTAACCAATTCTACTTATATGCTTTCATCTAATTGGTTTCTCAAATTGAGGTATGCCATTTAGCCAGATGGTAACTTGTTTAGTAAGATTTCAAATTTAGTAATGACCAAAATTCTTACTAAATTCCAACTAAATTACACATATCAAGGTATGTAAAACTAAATTAAATATTTAGACCACCTTTTGATTTTTTTGGATCTCAAAACATCTATCACACTTCATATTAAACCAACTTACAAATTGAGTTGCCAACTTGCCAAATTACCTACATAGATCATTAGTGAAATGAGCCTTAGAATTTATCAATATAAACATATCTTAATTTACAACTAACCTAGAAAATAAAAAACAAATCACCCCATGTCCACTTTGAAGACTTCATAATAGGTCCAAAACATTGCAATGAACACTTAGGATAAGATAGTATTTTGTATTTGAACCTAGGACCACTTAAGATTATTTGATAATCCTTCAATGTAATAGTTTAGGTTTCAATTTAAACCAAATTCTATTTATTGCACAACTCATTCATACGTGTAACTAAATTTCAAAATAACAAAAAATAATCATGACAAATTCAAATAATGCCTTCAATTATGATAAAACAATAATGAGAATTATCATTTTCAAACTAAAAACACTATAGTAATCACTTTAATTGAATGTAATATGATCAATTCTATCCACTGAAACCTAATGACTGAAAATAAATTTTTTTGAATGATATATATATATATATATATATATATATATATACATATATATATATACATAGATATACATATATATATATATATATACATCTATATATATATATATGTATGTATATGTGTGTGTGTGTGTGTGTATATATATATGCTAATTTTATTCATTTAACCATTAATGCTTTTCAAAACCACTGTAATATAAATATGAATTCATAAACAAATCATTATTATATCATTTATTTAATAAACATGTGTATTCATAATAATAATAATTGACCTAGGTCCCCAACTACAGTTTTAGATTTTATGACTAGGTCATCACTATGACATATAGGAGTATCAATTTCACAAAATTGTAGGGATACAAAATATACGCATAAAATCTTCACAACACTCTTTTCTCCTTAGAAGAATAGCCTGAATTAGAGTATACTCTAGAAATTCTTTTCTTCATTAATGAATTTCCACAACATCAAGGAAAATACCTATATACTATTTATCACCTTATAATAAGTGGTCAAATAGAGGAAACCCATTCATTTTCTCCCAATTTATCACATAGATTTTGGGGTAATAGCTTCTTTTCCTCTCAACCTCTTCCTTTTCTTTTGACCCCTTCTCATACTATGACCTCTTCCTCTTTGATTTCATCTACCTCCATGCCAAGTATCTCTACTAAAATGGTAGGTTCAACATCTAGTGGGTCATTTCCAAGACCCACTCTTCTCAATTTTTCCACTAGTGCATCATTTTCTACCCATGGTAATCATGCTACTAGTTATCATTCTTCCAATCCTTCTACTAGTGCATCTTTTACAACCCAAGCAAAGAAAGATACCAATGCCTCATTTGATAACAATTATCTCAAGCTACTAATATTATGCATGCTTCCACTCATAGTGGTACCCATGCTACTAATATCAATGTGAATACTTCACATGTTATGATTAACACCACTCAAACCCATCAAATTTTTTTTAAAACTCTTAACCAAATGAATTATTTCCAATCTAATAATTCCAATTAAATGATGCAAATTCAAATTCATCTTATCCATCTCCAAAATCACCCTCAATAAGTTCTATGGGTAGTGCATAACCAAAATACCCCCCACCTTCCCTTAGGGATTCCCATGACAATCTTATCTATCAACCTCCTCTTTTTCACAAAATAATCAAACACTTTTAAAATGAAACTCTTATGCCTCAAATTATTATCATAGATAGATGAGGTATCACCCCTACCATTAGTTATAGTGGATCAACTAATCCTACCCTATACTTAAAAACATTTAGAAATATATATAGAGATTATGTCAAGTTAAACACTTTTGTTCCTACTAATATATTAGAAAAAAATATCTCTAGAGATGCTTTAGATTGGTATAACCAACTCAAATCTCATTCCATCATTAGTTTTTAAGATCTAGTTAACAATCTAGTACAAGAGTTCCAAACTAGTAATCTCACTAAAAATACCTTGGCTCATTTTATTAATTCCAAGTAACTTGAGATGGAAACCACAATAAATTTCATTAAATGGTGGAAGACCTTGTATAAAAAGTTTGAAAACAACATGGTAGATGATAACCTATTTCATCTATTAACCAATGCTTTCTATATTAAATTGTAATATCGGGTATAAACTCTCTCTCCATGAATTTTAGAAGAGGCCATTTACCAAGCCAAGTGCGAAGATTTCTTCATGCATTAGTTTGATCCATTCCAACCTTCTTGTCATGCTACTACTGATGGGGTCACTAATTCTTATGATACCATTTATAATATTAAAGCTATTAATCTTAACTGTGCTCTAGAACAAGATTTTCCTTTAAACCACATCCATAATCCTAATTTTTACTCAACAAATACAACCAATGTTCATAAGTAATTATCTTTAGTAGAGTTAAAAAATTGTCTATCAAGGCCTCTTCTATGATAACTTAATCCCAATCATCCTATGAAATCATGGTAAAATCCAAATAATTTTTTTGATTTCATGATAGTTGGGGCAATTCTCATGAAACTTATAGGAAATTATATCAAATATCTATGGATTTCTTATTTGGTCCAAATTTCAACCATGATTCTCTCATTCATAAATGGTAAGAAGCCTATGACATTAATTTCAAAGCTCATGAAACATAAAATAAAACTCAATATTTGAATCATGCTATGCTCATCTAGCCATCTATAAATACCCTCTTCTAAATCACCAAGATAATAATGATAAGCCTACTCATTCTACCAATAACATTGATAGTATTTTAAACTCAAATCTTGAAGAGAATGTGATCAATATGACTAATATGCAAAGGTTATTTGCCTTTATTGATTATCATCTCACCCATACTCACCAATAATCTTACATTTTCTATGTTATCAAAGATTCTTCCCCCACTTACCTAACAAAGTTGGGGAAATAATACCTTATCTCTTTTGATGAACCAATTCCAACACCTCCATTGGAAAATACTTCTCATACCATTTCTACACTTCTACAACCTCTATACCCATCACTAATGATACTCAACCTTATAATACCACCTCTTCAAATTTATCTCAAAGTAAAACTACATCAAATACCTCTTTTTATCATGATAGTAAATCCATTTGTCCCCCAATTAAACCTCCTACATCCTATCAACACAAATTTAAGGGTGTTAATTATGATCCTTCTGAGGAACTCTTCTAACAGTATGAACCTCTCTCTAATAGTCCCCTTATGGTTATGATGAATAGGAACCTATCACAAAACCTACTAATCTCCCTTCTCAAATTCCATTTATCAAACTCATGTGTACTTCTCCATGTCATCATAAGCATCTTTTGTAGCTCTTATTTGAAATGAACATCCATTATTCTCTCCTAGTGGGATGTGAATCCACCTTATTTGGATCAGAAGATAGCATTTTACAATAGTGTGAAGAGATGTATATACATATTGATGAAACAATGGAAATTTATCTTTGCCTAAAATTCCCCATTGCTTTTATAATTCTTGATGAGATTCTAATTCATGTAGATGATCCTCCACTCTTTATTAGTGTCTAAATTAGTGATATGCAAGTCAAGCATGCATTGATTTATGAGTGTTCATATACTTATGTCACCTTTATTAATGTTATTAAAACCATTAGATACTCTAAATGTAATCCTTAGTCTTCATGTAGCACATGTCAAAGCTATGACTGAAGGCAAATGACTCCCTTAGGCTGTGTGTGGCTCCCTATCACTATCTCACCTATCACTATTCAAGTGAAGCTTATAATATTTAATTTTACTCTCTCTTATAACATCTTCCTTGGAAGTCCATAAAATCATTGAATGAGGGTTTTTACCTCTTATGACTACCAGTGCATCAAGTTCCCTCATAATGGCAAAATCTATAGTATTTAAGGCCAAACTAACCCTTGTAATTTTGAATAATTTCAAGACCGTAATGTCTTCAAAATTCTAACCCTTGAACCATTGCCAAGTTCTTTATTTCATGAATATAAATAGTTTAAATTTTTTGTCAAATCTATGTGAGGTTACCATGGTCACCCTATAATCATTAGGAATATAACACCTAATCACTTTGATTTAGATGACGATGAGCCTAATAAGATCAATCTCAAGATAAAAACATCTTATCTCTATCCTAATCTATTTTTTCATCTTCCACCTTCTATAAAGCTAAATTTCCATCAACCATCTAGAGATGATAAACTCATAGTCTTAACTAATACCCAACACTCCATTCATCATACCACCTCCAATGAAAAGGTCATCCATATCTATGTAATTGATATTCATACACCTAACTATGATGATGGTCATAACTTATATGACCTATTTCTAAGATGTTTTGTTTATACTCAAGATTATGAAATCATTCATTATCATTCTTTTTTTCTTTAGTCTTTCCATTGAGATTATCTCATTTCATCTTATATAGTTCCTAATTTTGGAATTTTTCCTCTTGTTTATAAAGTAGAGATGGTGTGTAGACCTATAATTTAAAAATAACCTCATAAGAACATATTTATGGGTCATGTTATGACTAGTCCCTATCACTTCACTAGATACCAAGAACCTTATAACCAAATTTACCCTAAGATGCTTGTTACTATCCTTCAACCCTCTATACATCCTTCCCCTCCCTCAATTCATCCTAGTCTAGATCCTATTCCCACTCCCTTTCTAGTTGAGTCTCTCCCTATTTTTGATCCTATTACTCCTTTAGTTGAGCTTTGTCTAGTCTTTCTACCAACCCCACCTTCTCTTGGTGATGGTTTTCTCCATTTATTACATCTTGCTCCTCTACCCACCAAATGGGTTGTTCATTCATATTGTGATATTCATAGAGTTGTTGGTCATTGGACTATAGACTATAGACTATACCATCCTTCCCCAACTTATGTATCCACTCCATTTTTTAGTACACTAATAAAGTATGCTAATAATAATCTATGTTACTTTCACAACATGGATAATCATTCATCCACTCATCATCAAAAGCTTAGAAAATATATAGACACCTTTAATCCTACTCTTCCTTAGCCTACCAACAAGGTTATACCTCTCTTAGAAGTATTACCAAAATATATTCCCAAAAATGGAGAGGTATATTATTTATGGCACCACTGTGGTACCCATCACAATGATCATTTCCACATCCTTTAGCATCATCCCAAGGATAAACTTATGACCATTCCTATGAAAAATATTACTCCTCCCATATGTTGCCCTCATAATAAGGCTCCCCCTTCTTCCTCCATGGTTCCTCTACATATGGCTCCTTCTTCCATTATAGTTCTACCACCCATGTATCCTCCATCACCTATGATCCCTTCTCCATAGGTGACTCCTTCATGTCCCATAAATTCCACTCCTATTCTTTCTCCTAAGTATCCCATACATGATGGCCCCCATGTTCATGATTCCTTAGGCATGCCTACACATTTTGTAGAGGAGATTCATCAAGAGGTTTTCTCCCAAATTTATCTTAAGATTGATGAGACCCTTGCTGTACTTAGAGTTCAACTTCATGGAGATTTATCAAATGTTATGGACAATGTGATTAGACAAATCTACCAATATTTATGAACACATCATTGTGTTCATTTATTTATTCATTTTTAGTAGATATGTGCTCCAAATTTATATTTATTTATGTTATATCATTTTACATTGTGCCAAATTCTTATCTATCTTACATGATTACTTATATTTCACACTTCATGTTGTCTATGGTGTCATTTCTTTCCTCATGTTCTATTCTAAATTCTTTTCCATGATTACATGCATTTTATCTATATGTTCATTTCTTTCTTTGAGTATCAAGTTCTTTTCTCATGATTGTTTACTACCTTATCTCTATAGCATGGATAATCACTATTGTGCCTTGGTTATAAAAACATTGATCCCTTTAGTCATTCCTACTTTACCATGTGATTAGTTAACAAACAAATCATCTCATTATAATCTCATGTTATCGGTCCATATTGGATCTACCTTCATACACATGGTTGAAACTTCAGATAAAATGTTGGTTTATAATTATGCCTAAGTGTTTTAGTTAGTAATGTATTTGGATGCTTAACTTACTTTAGACAAAGTCTAAATCTCATTTGTGTGTATCACTTTGTCTTTCATGATTGGTCATTCCATGTTCATATGGAGGATGAATCTTAAAATACATAAAAATTCAAAAGCCAACTCATTTTAACAAAAATTAATGATACAAAAGGCAATATTCAAAATTTCAAAAGTCAAAATCACACTAAAAGATGTGATTCTAAACAAATTTCCTTTTTCTAGTCAAATTTCAAACTACATAGTTGTCCTCGTGATAGAGTCAAGGTACATTGGGGTGAGGTACCCTAATAGATTATGAAAGGAGAATTAAAAAAAAATCTCTTAGTGCTACATAATTTCTCATGCAAGTAACCAATCTTTGTAGTAGACTGATATCTCTATAAGAGTTCCTAAGGAATAGGGAACACAATATGGGAAGGTAGGTCCATTTTTCTTCCCTTATTCAAAATAACCAACACGAGTTTATCTTAGTATCTCACTTATTTTCCTACACAACTTTTTTCTTATTGTGAATGGTTATCCTTTGTATATTGATGGTCACTAGTCACTTAGTGTCTTTCTATGTCATTAGTGTGCCTTATGTTTCCTAAGGTCTTCCCATAAGATGCCTAAGTTACACTTTTTACATTACCTCTTTCTAAAAATCCTAATATTTCCCCTTGAGAAGTATTATTTTCTTCACTAATCACTCCCCCTAGGGATTCCATTTGTGAGTTATAGTGTATGACCTTGGATAGGACCAGGATTTCCTCACAACTTACCAAATTACCATTCCAAAACATCCCCTTTAACATATATTACCTATTATTTTCCACCTAATTAGTTTTCCCTTGTGAGTTATATTGTAAGACCATGGATAAGACTTGGCCTTCCTCACAAAAGTTTCTAATACACAAGTCACAATGAAATTACACATGTCAAATTTGACATAAGTTGTGATTGATTATGAGTTACACATTATTGGCATGCCTCCCATATTGACATAGTATGTTTTAAGCTCACTTTATTAATATTTCACTTTTATCTTCTTATTTGATGATTGCATGTAATAATACAACCATTTTTATTAAGTTTTTCACACTTCCCAGTTTGAATTAGTGTGCTCAATTTAAGTTTATTTTTTTAATTTCATCTCTATTATACTTCCCAAAGTGAATTAGTATGATTTATTGAATTAATTTTTTTATACCATTTTGATATTTTGTGTGCCTTCTATTTGATTACATTATTTTCATACTTCCCAACATGATATAGTGTGATTTTTCTTTTTTTAATATGGTGTAACTCTTTTTCATGGTTTAAAATAATTTTGTTATCATTTTTTACCATCTTTGGTTTATTATACTCAGTCGTCTTTTCCTATTACACATATTTCCATAATGATATAGTGTGTAGTACATTTGTTTTTTTTATTAATTATACTTTTCTAAATACCTTTTTCCCTTTTATTTTTGACCATATATGTGTATCACATAATTATAGAAAATAAAACACTCCACATATATTTATTATAGCATATAAAACACAAGAAAAATACATGTGCTAGAAAGAAATATATCCATGCATCAATAACCACAACCAAATATAACTCATGAGATCAAATCCAATTATATATATATATATCATCTGTATATATAGTTCATGGTATAAAATCATAAATACATAGATCCATATCTACATATGGGCTCCATCAAACCTATCTTTTGGCCTAGGCACACCACCCATAGATGCTTAGGATTATCCCCTCTGTATAGTGCACTATAATGAGGTAGTTTGGTATCTCAATCCTACTGCTTGTCCCTATATGTTGGCCACTTGGGCCTATACCTATCCAAGCTAGATTGCGGTAGCCATGTGTGTGGCTCTCTCTTGAGACAAGGCTTAATAGGCCTATGATTCTCCTTATTCCACCCTTGTTAGTGGCTAAAATCCATTCCCATATGTCTATAGTTACCTCATGGCCTATCCCGCTAGTCTAAACTAACCTTCTTAAGCTAAGGTAGATGGTAATAAATGATCATCCAACATGGTAAGGTCATATGGTGCTACCACTCCATTAAAAATGTCATGTGTAGCCATGACCAAGGATCCCATCTAACTTTCTCTATCATATGATCTGTAAAACCATAACCAAATAGATACTATATCACATATATATCTATAAATTTATCTATCTACTAAAATCACATGTAAATTATATCTTATGTCAAAAATGAAAATTATAACATTTATTAATAGTCCCAATGTCACCAACAACCATCTTCCCATATGCTCACCCTTTAGGCATGATCTCTATCATTTGCTTGTCCCCTAAGAACCTCATATATTTATTGCCTCCCTATAAATGTGAAGATAGGATTCACCACTCGTTCATGTCTTGAGCCTCTCCTTAGAGGTGTTTCTATCAACTAGCTTTATCTTGGGTTGACTATCAGGTCATCTTGTGTAACTACCCTTACCTATACTTGCTCTCATTGATGGTGTCTCTATTTAGGATGTGTTTGAGGTGGTCATTATTGATACTACTTTGGGGCCTACTATGGTACCGAATACACCAATATATCAACATCCATGTCCTTTCCTCCATCTAGAAATTTTCATGTTTGACCAATCTATGGTGTCACACATCATGGATGGATCATTGGTATCTTGAAAAATTCTCCTCCTCATCCTTTTCTCTTTAGTTCTCTAGCATTTAATGACCAAAAATTAGGCATTAATAGAGGATCTATTGGGTGTCAAATTCCAAACTACCCTGATAAGCATGCTACCATTTATATCTCTACCCACCAGGGATAATAGCCTATGATCTACCTTTGAGATAGCCCTAGTGCCATGGTTACCTAGGTAGGCCAAATATTAACAATATTCATTTATGGATACCACATGATCTCCCCTTGTGTGATCATCTATAGCACCAGCATGTGGGGCATGGCCCATGCTACTTGGTCCTACCTCTATCTAGTCAACTGATGTAACCTATCATCACCCAGATAGGATAACTTAGTTATCTAATACTTAAAGAACCTATTATATATCTAATAAGTAATAAAACCATTATTACCATGGTATTTTTCCCTCTATACAACATCCCATACATATCATGTATGAGCTATACCCAAATGATAGACCCAAAATAATATAACATCCCCTAATCCAAAATGGATAGGCACAAGGAATTTACATATAGTGGTACCTTGTCATCTAACTTTTGAGATAACACATGTGTTTTCATAAGTCATATCAATACCTTTTTGGTGTCTATAATCTATACAGTATACACATTGAATATACTTACCCTCAATCTAAGGTATATCATATGTGATCACATTACACACCTAGATAATGTTTATCTCTCCTCCAAATCATCTGGTGTCCTTGTGACCATCGATGTGATAGAATCACAATTAATTATGGGGTGATAAATTAGTTTTCAAAACTTTTTCAACTTTAAATTTATCATTCATGAATTTATCAAAATAATTGAGTGAACTAGCATCACATTAAGGGCCATAAACATGAAACAAAATCATAACACAGAATAATTATTTGAGTAGAAAAACCTTAAGGGGAATAAAAACCATTGCTAATTAAAATGGACTATATTTATTTGATAAAAACATCAATATTTATTGTTTCACCAACTTCACTTGGATTACCAATGCCAACTAGCTATGTACCAACTCAATGAGGTGTTAACAAGCACCCACTTGTAAGGAGGTACCAACCCATAGATGATTCAAAACAAAATCATCCACATCAAACCCTTGACCACCTTTATAAATTTTTTTTTCTCATATATTAGATGATTATCTTCTTCTTCAGCTCTTCATACTCTCCTATCTTTCTCAAACTAGTCTCTAACCTTCTTCACTCAATTATCCATCTTCTTGACTTGGTTAAGTCATATGACCTTTAAAATCATCTATAATAACCATGTAATATATTCATGATGTTTATATTTACCCTAATAATTTTCTATAATACCTCATTCAAATATTCAAATTTCTATCTTCATTCACTTCAACTCAATCTAGACAATTAGGCCTTGTTCTTATACTAGGTTCTTGCTCACACAAATCTTGGTCAAAAATACACATTTGAACACATATTTTTAAAATAAAATTGGAATTATTAAATTAAAAAAACATTTATAAAACATGAAAATAGGTAAGTCATAGCATATAGGACCAAAACCCCTTTTTGGCTTTAAGGAGACCTAATTCAACTAGGACTTCATTAGCACATGTTACCCTTTAAACACCTTGGAACACTCTCAAAATTATAAAATAGTAAGAAAATATCATATTTAATTTTAATATACCCCTACCAATAATATATTGGTCCCATGACACCTTTTATCTCTAACCACCACTTGAAGCATGCCATTAACACTATTCACAATTAGGCCTATGCATACCCAGAAAGTCTGTCTTGAAAAACTAAACCAAAAACACAATATTGTCAAAAAAATTGGAAAATTTTTATATACATATGACATTATATACATCCAAAAATTCTCCAAGTTAATTATACTTCATTACATAGGTGAAAAGGACTCAAACCCTCTTCTGCAAGTAGCCCACTTAGAACTACCAACTAGTCTCAAAACAAAATCATGGAAACAATGAACTAAAACACTTATATAACTAATTTAAAAAAATTAAAATGAATTTATATTATATTATGAGTTGATTATACCATTATCATATAGATAGATATTAAGGTCACATGACAATATTGGTCTTAAAGACAAATTTCATAGTCTTGTACCTCATTATCTCATTAGAACAAGATAGGTCAACCTATGAGCAATATTCTCATCATATCCACTAACTTAAAAGAAATTATATAATATTAAAATGTAATAAAGTTATTTATTAACATACTAATTAATTTTTATTCATCCCTTATCCATGATAACACATCCCTAAACAACTTCTCACTTTTGCTTGGTTTTCTCACTGTTTGTACCATTATCCCTTTTAGAGATAGGTCAACTTGTATGACCAATTTTTCACACTTGAGGTTTTTAAATTTATTATAAATCACCATGGATATTAATTAAAATTCTCAACCCTTAACCCCCATCCATTTATCAACTTTGACTTGATCAACTCTGACTGTTACAATAATATATAAAAAAATAAGGCCTTTCTTGTAGGGTCAACTCACTCCCCTAACAAACCAATCGCACCTAGAGCAATTTTGGATATTTTTAAACAACCTCCAATAACTTACATATAAATTCTAAACCATTATAGGATTTTTTTTATCAAGATATTTCTCATCGAGTCAATGTTAAGGTATTTGAGAGGGTTAACACTATTTCTGGTGTTAATAAATCTTAGCCCCTTATTCTAGAAACCAATGATTGTAGATTTAATATAATATCCTTACAAAACAACAATTAATATATTATTTTTCCATTCATAGGTTACATGTGCTAATGAGTACTTTAAAGTTCTTTTTGGGTTGATAATCCTTCATTTTGTGCACACAAGAGACCTCAAAACGTTTTTTATTTCCTTAACCTAAAAAATTTGACCTCATATTTAGTGAACACAATTAAAAAAACCTATCACACCAATAAAAATTATCATATTATCATTATTACCTTGGAAACTGATCTTGATACCCCATCTAGCCACCATTTCTCTCTTTGATCTCAAGGCCTTTGACCTGCAAGTCACATTAGGCCTTGAAATTAACCTTCTAGCCACTTACTTTAACTCTAGCCTAAAGGCCTTCTACTCTAATTTCACATCCTCTATAGGTGTTAATATATACCCTAGCCCCAATATTATTAGTTCATTGTTTATTTTAGTGACCGCCTCTCTCCCTTACTCAAGGTCCCACTAGCCTCACCTTAAACTAGCCCATCTCTTCCCTATTATTCTATGATCCATTCATAGGTGAAATTATTCCTCAGGTGAACCTCACCAAGAAACAATGGTGGGCTCAATGTTTCCAATGGGTCTCCCATTTTTTTCTCACTTTTTTTTACCATGATGCCCCATCCACTTCCACTCCTTTCCTTTCACTACTTCCACTTCCTCCATCTCCCCTTCACCTTGTCATCCATCATTCATCACCATTTCATCCACACCTCCTATACCCATAAAACTTTATGGATTGTCCTATGGTCACAAACATAATATATGGATGCATAGGGTGATCTAAATGTGTAGTGGATTTTTGAATGATCCTCTAGGAGTAAAAAAAGGATGCTCACATAGAAATATATCCAAGAAGTGAATAAAGGGATATGGTAGACCCATCAAGATCTATTTTCCTTCTCCAAGGTAAGGATTACCACTGGAGAAGATAAGATGGCTAAGGACCCACTATCCATCCTCTGAGCTACCTATGACATGTTCAATAATCTCCTCAAGTATATGTAGATCCAAGTCTAAACTCTTTAATCCCAATTGAAGAGTATGTTCCCTATCAAAATAATTAGGTATGTTAAGGAAACCCTCCTACTAGTTTTTTTAATCCTTGAGAAAGTAGTGGAGACTTATAATGAGACCAAAAAAATAATATAGTAGACTCAAGACTACATGGGGAGGATCATGGAAATCAATGGGAAGTACTAGAATCTACATGTAGTTATTAATAAGGGAATGTTCTTAGAGATCAAATTAATGTCAACCTCAAACTTGGGGTTGTATCAGACATTTTTTGAGAACATGAGAGTTGTAATGGAGGAGTGGCTAGCCTTGGATTTCATAACAATAGGACCCTTAGAAGAGGGATAAAAATATATTGACCTACTTTAAGGAGGTTAATATCTCTATGTTATTCCACTCGAATGGCACCTTACTCGACCAAGGGGAATTCAGAGTCCACCTAGGTCAATTTGAATAGGTTATGAGGGAGAAAGTGGGTAAGGAAAATTAGTAATAGGCGTAGATATTTTTTTACGTATCAATTTATTCCAAGGTAATCATAAACTAAGTTTCTAGAGTCTAAGCATCAATAGAAACATCTTTCAAAATCTCCAAAAGACTAGAAGCTTAATATGAGGTGATCTTTAGGGATACCATGAATTTTTCTAAGATGAATAAGGAATATGACCTCATGGAAGATACATTGGAAGTTAGGAGCACTTGATCAAATCAGTTAAGAGTTGGTCCCCCTCAATCACCTCCTCTTGTCAACTAGTAATTATGAGTGGTCATCATGGCCTAGGATAGGATCCTCATGATTTTTGTAGGTGAGCCCCAATCCTTATATTTTTAAAGAAGAGCCTTATTGTATTATAAGGCCAAATAAAATTGATCAAAAGTATTGTCAAATTATTAGAAGTATTTCACTTGTATTTATTTCATCACTTTAAACTGTAAAATTAGTCTATATCCATTATTGTATCATCTTTTCACTCTTTTAATGAATACTATCTCTATTTTCTACAAGAGGGTATCTTCTATGTTTCAATTTTATTTTATCTCCATGTTTAAATGATCATTAGTCCTAGGTTAATTAGATTAACACTTTTTTACTTTATGTATTGCATGGTTATGATGTGCTTACTATTATAATCTTGGTGTGATTTCTTTCATTTATCTTCTAGTAGTGCTGATAATTTGTGTGACTAGTTATAAATTATCATATGGAATTTATGTGTTTTCATCAATAAACCCCTAGTACTCATCTTGAGTAGGAATTCACATTGAATACATACTTCTAGTTCCCTTAGACTCTCCCAACTATATGTTCTTATAGGTATAACTCTAGTGAAACTTAGTCTATAGTGGTATAACTATGACAAAGTCACTTGGTTAAATGACCCATGCATTGAGTTCATTTTATACCTAGAGGCTTCCCTTCTCTACCTTAATATTCCATCTTTTTTGTGTTTGTTTAGTGAAATTAAAATCCCTCTTCACCTTATATTTATAAGAATAATCCTAACACTAAAATAATCATAACCATATTTAAGTTGTGTGAAGTACTTTATATTGAATTTTTTATGGTAGTAGTGCATCTCTTGAAGACTATTCATGCAAACTCCATTTGTGAAGTCCAATATCCATAGTCATGCCTTGGGTTACTCCTAGATCAATCCTAAAATGGAGGACATAAGTATGTAATTATCACCACCTTCCCCTTTTCAAGGTATGCCCAATATCATGGGTTTCTCATGATAATAAGCAGGTTGGAGTGAACCATAAGTCCTTATTATTGAGTCTTATTTTATTTTTTATTCACAATATTTTATTGAAAGTTTATGAATTTTAATGGTCAGTTGGCCTACTTGGCCTTGTTCTAGTTTGTCATTTTTTTCTTAACTTTAAATCTTATTTAAACTCATGGTTTTAGTTCCCTATAAAACCTAACATTCACCTTATCAAATAACAAATATGTATAACTACTAAGTAAATTTAACTACAACTAGATAAAAAAAATAGTAACTTAATATTTATAGAAAACACTAGATAAATGATGTAATTATCTTATTTTTGGGTTGTGTAGGTATGTGGAGGAATACAATCATCAGTATTAGTTTCAATGTGGCCTATCAATGCTTGGATCCTTAAATCGATATTTTGTGCATGAATGTATAAGTTTTCACTCTAAAGACACCTATGTTGTGTGATTTTTTCTAATGTACTACACATTTATCCAGTGTATTTTAACAAATCTATGAATATGTCACCCACTATGGATGTGTTTCTTGAGTATGTCTATATATTTTTATTTCTTATAAATCTATTAGAATATTTATATTTAATTTATATTTTCTTAGAACCATAGTTATGAACTATAATATAATTTTAGACTAGGATAAAAGGTGAATGGGGAGATTTAAGATAACCTTATCCACCCCATTATGGCTAAGTGTTGCCTATATATCCAATACTCCAAATAGATAATTTAACCTACATGTAGTTCTCCCACCTAGTTCAGTATGTGAAATCTAGTATAACACTAATATGTTGCGTAATACTATGTACATATTTCAACACTTAATAACCCATGGTTTAATATTATAAATCATATTCAAATTGAGCTCATGAATTTAATTCTTTGAAGGGTTATTTATAATTATAGTTTGGTCTATGATAAATAAGTACAAGATATCTAATAGATTTCTAGATAAGATCTAGATAGATAAATGTTTAAGCTTGATTTGATTGTATAGTTGAATATTTGGGGAATTTATTCTAAACTAACATACATAATGTGTGGGTTGAACCATATTAAAACTTTTAATTTATAAAAGTAGTCATTAAGGGTGTACAGATAAGTCCACCCTAATTGGACAAGTTTATGGTAACATACCTCTCTAAGAGGCAAAAAACTGTACAAAAAACAAGAATAATTACTTGAGGCTAGGGGAAAATCTTATAATTATATTAATATATTTGGACAAAAACTAAGAATGTATCTTCTAATAGTTATGGTAATTTTTCATGGTTGGGATCATATATGAGAGATTGTATATGAGGAATTGAACTTAAGATTCATGTATGTGAGCATAATTCATGTAATTTAAGTACGTTAAGTTTTGGTCAAATTACACCTTTTAAAGTGGTGAATACCATTTACAAATGTCTATATTTTCCACCCTTTTAATCTAGTAATGGAATTACTAGAGTAAAATGATAAAAGGTGATACATGAGGATAAATGAAATAGGAATTTCTCAAGTATTTCCTATGTACTTCACCTTCCTCCATGAAAACCTAAAATGAAAGATACACAAATTAAATTTTTATTTAAAATTAAAATGTAACAACATTAAACATATGTGACATCAAATGAAAAGGAATTAATACACTATATGTATGTGAACAAATATTATATTTTGGAACCTTATATTTTAGAGACAATGAAGAATGGGGTGATCATACCCCTTTGAATATGATTGAGTAATATCATGGGTTAAGATGAATATTCCCTAACTTGGTTTGAAAATTAAGAAATAACTAGAAGCTATCTAATATATAACCTTGACCCCACACGACTATGATAATTATGATTCAATGGAATTCATTATGGGTTTCAATAAATTTGATAAAATTTTAATAGATCATGTAAAGTGTTTTCTGAAGCATCTACTTTAGAAATATTATATGATTTAATCTAAGTAATATTAAATAGATAATTACATGATTTTTCATTCAATATACTAATATGAGTATATTGAGTTATATTATTTATGTCAATATATCATTATATCTATGAAAATGTGAACATATGCTACATAGATACCCCCATTATAATAACATGTGTAATTTGAGTCCTATATTAAGTGTAAAAATATAATAAAATGTATGAAATATGTTACATATGATGATGCCCAAAATATTAGTCAAATCTTTCATAATATTATCAAAACCTATAATAATCTATGTAAACTTGTATCATTCTAAAATAATTTGTCTCCAAAAATATCCCTTTTCTATATCTATCAATGGTTAATCTCTAAGACTAGGCATTATGTATGCCCCCATTTTTAGGTGAGGAATAAATCTTGTAAATTACTTATCTCAAAATATATTATTTAAAAACATAAAATTATAAATGAGGTATATTTAACATTGAATTCTTCTTAAAATAAAAAATGAGTGCTCTTTCAGAGTTTGAATTAGCTAGTTCGCATGTACGCGGGAAATTGATTGGGGAGAATTTGGCAGGAGGTACAGACCCTAGAGGAATAGTAGGGGGTGTTGGGAAGCATGAAGGGCTAGAATATTTGGATGATGTTGACAATGGAATGTCTTCATGTGTTAATGTGCCTTTTAGTGGGGTTTGTGGCCCCCCATTGAATCATGTGTTGGGGCAGGATATCGAGAAGGAGAAAGATAGTATTGATTCTAATAAGGAAAAGTCTTTAGTAGGAATGTAGGTAGGGATCTCAAAATGAAGGACGTGGTCATCTCTATTTGGTAAGAAACCTACTGGAAAATCTCTTTTCCCATCGGTGACTTCTAAATCCTATTGGGAGAAAGGTGAGTTTCAAGTTTTTATCCCAGATCCTCTACTTGATTTTTCTGTCTTCAATGGAATTTACCTTAGTGGGTAAATTTTTAGGAGCAAGACCAGATATAGATTCTCTTCTAAAAATGGTTAAAATGAATTGGATTATTTGAGGAGAGGTAGATATTGCACCAATGTTGAATGGGTTCTTCTCATTTATATTCAACTGTAAGGAAGATATGAATATGGTTCTTAGTGGAGGGCCATGGTTTTTTGGTAAATGTTCTCTCACTATCAAAAAATGGGAGCCAAACATGGATCTATCAGATTCTTTTTTCTTAACTACTCCCATCTAGGCAAGACTTCCTGGTCTCCCTTTAGAATTTTGGCATGAGGACATTTTTAAAGGAATTGCCAATTCTTTTGGTGAACTTATGGCATTGGATAACGCTATGGATTATAGAACTAAACATCAAAGTGCTAGACTTTATGTTAAAGTGGCAGATCTGAATCATCTCCCAAAAAAGGTTGAATTAATATCCAAGCTTGGTAAGAAAACTTAAGAATTTTTTTTTGAAGATTTGCCCAATTCATGTTATGCTTGTAAGAAACAGGGGCATTTGGTTAAGAATTATCCTTTTAGAAGTAAAAACCATCCAAGAAATGTATTGGATATGAAAGAAGCTAAGGTCCAACAAAAGAAAATATGGAAAATCAAGGAAGATTATCGACAGGAGCAAAATAATAATGAAGATCCAAAAGTTCTATATGCAAAAACAAACAAAGATTCTTCTATTGAAGACTCCAATGCTTTATATACAGAGGGGGATAAAGAGCCTTCTTTAAATAAAGTAAACTCTCAGAAAGAAGGACATGATTTGCAAATAGAGATCATAAAATTTGAACAAATAATAAAAGATCTGACAGATCTATCAAAATAAATTATTGTCTATCAAAGTATAGAAGATCAATGTAGAGATGAAGAAGACAAAAATGTGTTAGAGGAAGGTGAATTTATGTCTGAAGATGGAAATAAATCAGAGGAGGGAGAGCTTCTTTCTTCTCAACCTAGGAATAGACAGGTGTTATCTAAGGATGATAATGATTTTCCTTTGGATGAGCTTCCCACTAAAGAAGATGGGAGAGAGATTGGAGAAAACTCAAAGCATAAACTAAACCAAGGGAAAAGAGTTGAAAAAAAGAACAACACTAAGTGAGTAGAAACTAGAAGTAGAAAATTAGATCAGCAAATAAAGATGAAATCTATTACTTCTACTCTGAAAAAATCTGAAAAAGGAACTGAATAGCACTCTAAGGTGAAACCAGATGTTGGCTCCCTAGACAAACATGGAAGAAGATCCATAAAGAAAACCAAAGAGTTAGAAAGTTTTTAGAATATTGCTGATGGTAGGTAGGCAACTATTCTGGATTTTGCCCCTAAAAAATGGATATGAAAATCATAAGTTGGAATATTAGTGGGTTAAATAGTATTCATAAAATGGATATTGTTATAAATTTTGTTAGAGAACAAAATCCTAATTTTCTCTTGCTCCAAGAAACCAAAATGAGTAAAGAGAAAGTAGAACAGATTAAAGATTTTACAAATTATTCTATAAATGCCAGTAGTTCAAAAGGTGCATCAGGGGGAACTCTGATATTATGGAAGAAGAATTATTATTCTGGAACTATTATGATGGCTAGTAAATATCCCATGATTGTAAAAATTACCAGTGTGGACCAGGAGGGTTGGTATATTGTAAATATTTATGATCCTAATATTAAGAACCTAAGGAAAAAGGTATGGGAGTCTGTTTCCAATTTTAAAAGTAAGGAGTATTTTGGACGATGGATTATAATGGGAGACTTCAATGTGCCTCTCTATGATCATGAGAAAATGGGAGGTAATGCTACCCAGATGGAAGGGAGATTAGACTTACTAGAGTTTATAAATAAAGAGGGACTAATGGATATGGAACTCCAATAAATTCAATTTACTTGGAGTAATAAGAGAGTAGGTAATGAATGTATTCAGGCAAGGCTTGATTGTGCCCTTAATTCTCTCGAATGGATAAAAGAATTCATCTGCAAGTTGGAAGCATGCCAAAAAATTAGATCAGATCATTTTCCTCTCATCTTCACTGTTGCTAAAATTAATTCTAAGAAGAATTTTCCTTTTAGATTTGAGAAGATGTGGATGCAACACCAATGGTTTGAAATTAGATTGGAAGAATGGTGGAATATTGATATTAAGGGTACAACACTCTTTAGAGTTGTGTCTAAGCTCAAAAATGTTAAAAGGAAGTTAAAAAATGGAATAAGAATAGCTTTGGAAACATCTTTGAGAATAAAATTGCCATCAAGGAGGAAATTCTTAAAACACAAGAAAAAATTCAGAAGGAAGGATATACTCCTAATCTCCTTATTGAAGAAAATGAAAAGCTGGCTCAATATCATGATATCATCACTAAAGAAGAAATCTTTTGGAGATAAAGATCTAGGTTTTTATGGTTGAGAGAAGGAGATAAAAACACAAAAATTTTCCATCTATCCACTCTAAATCATAGAGCTAAAATTCACATATCACACCTAAGAAAGGGAGATTTGAAGATTATAGAGGAAAAGGATATAAAGGAGGAAATGGAGTCTTTTTTCTCATCCTTAAAGAAGGCTGATCCTAATATCAATTTGGATAGTCAATCTAAAATCCTAAGAGTGATTCCTCTATTGGTTTTGAAGGAATAAAATAAAATGTTAAGCTCAATTCCTAAGGACGAGGAAATCTTCAAAGCTGTTTGCTCTCTAGGAAGGGATAAAGCTCCTGGACCTGATGGTTTCCCCATGTTTTTCTTTCAAAAACTTTGGAAATTTTTTGGTAAAGATGTTAGTGAGGCTGTGAAGGAATTTTATGAAACAAAATAGATGCTTAAGGAAGTTGACTCTACCTTTCTGTGTTTGATTCCCAAGAAAATTGGTGCTGATTCTCCTGATCAGTTTAGACCGATCAGCCTCTGTAATTCTTTCTATAAAATTATTTCCAAAGTTCTTAATTCCAAACTTATTCAAGTGATTCCTTTGATAATTGCTGATCAACAAAATGGATTTATCCTATGTAGACAAATTCTCAACTCTATTATCACTACTCATGAGAATATTCACTCATTGTCATGTTCTAATAATCAGGGGTTCATTATGAAAGTTGACATTACTAAAGCCTATGACAGGGTTGATTGGTTATTCCTTTCAAATAGTCTATTAGCTTTTGGCTTTGACCAAAAGGTGGTTGGTATTATTTATCAGTTGATTTCTACTTCCTCTATTGTTGTTTTGGTAAATGGAAGCTCATCCCATTTCTTTTATCCATCTCGGGGATTGAGACAAGGTGACCCTTTATCCCCCATTCTTTTTGTAATTATGGATAATTGTTTGGGCAGATATATTGGGGATTTAGTCCATAAAGGTTTATTTAAGGGTTTAAAACCTTCTTCCCATCCTCTAATTTGTTCTCATGGACAATTCATTGATGATACCATCTTTATGGGGAAAGCTGAAGTCAATGAAGTAAGAAATTTGAAGCAAGCCATTAACTTATATTCTTCTACCTCTAGTCAATTGATTAATTGGTATAAAAGTACAGTGTTCTTTATTAACACCCTTATCTAGAGGCAAAATAAAATTGCTAAAATTCTTGAATGTTCTATAGGATCTCTCCCCTCTTCTTACTTGGGTCTTCCTCTTGGTCTGAAAGTCCCTGATGCCTTCTGGGAGGATCTTATTAACAAGTTCAGCAAGAAACTTGTTGGATGCAAAGGAAACATTTTAAGTTAGATAGGAAAGTTAACTCTTCTCAAAACTTGTCTTCAAAGCATACCTACTTATGCTTTAAGTCTATTCAGAATTCCTATTAAATTTGCAGTCTATTGAAAAAATTCAAAGAAATTTCCTATGGACTAGGACTGAGGAAAAAAGGAGAATGCCTTTAATTTCTTAGGATAATGTTTGCAAACCTTTCATGGAAGGGGTATTAGGAATTAGGAAAATCATAAGTATGAATAAAGCTCTTTTAGCCAAACTGGGATGGAGAATTTACCATGAAAACAAAGAGTGGAGTACTATATGGAAACATAAGTACCTCTTTAATGCTAAATCCCTTTCTAATTTCTTTTCTTATCTTGATGTAATTCATCCCTCTTCCATATGGGGGGCTGTTCAAGGGACCAAAAAATCTTTAGAAAAAGGATGCTCCTAGAAAGTTGGTAATGGACTTAAGATGAAATTTTGGGATGATGTCTAGTTAAAGGATTATCCTTTGATGGAAGATTTTCAAGATAAGGATTTAGTTGATCGATGTAAGTAGAGATATGGTATACTAGTTAGTCAATATTGGCAGAATGACCCCTGGGTGAATTTAACTAATGTTAATCAAGGCTTTAGCAACATCTAATTATCTCTCAATGCTGTATCTCTTTATCCCTATCTAGAGGATAAGATTATTTGGCATGATGATCCTAGTGGACAATTTAAAGTCTCCACTATCTTTACTTCAAAGGAAAAGGGTAATCAACCTTTGTGGTCTCAAGTCTGGATAAAGGGGTCATCCCTAAAATTAATATCTTCTTCTAGATTTTACTTCAAAATAAAATCTTGACCCTTGACAATTTTCAAAAAAGAGGAATAAATGTGGTTAATAGGTGTATTTTATGCGAAAATGGATTTGAAGATAGAGACCATATGTTTTTGAACTGTTCCTACACTCAGCAAGTTTGGACTGAGATCCTTAATTTTTGGTATATAACATGGGTACATCAAAAAAGTGTGGATCTATCTTTTAAAAACTGGTGTTGTCCCTCTAAGAATCTCGATGTTCATTTTTTTTGAAACTAACATTTCCTCATATATGGTGGGGTATATGGAAAGAAACAATAGAATATTTAGAAGTAAAGAACTTCTAGGATGGGTGCTTGGTTAGAATATTATTAGAGCTATTAAGGAGAATTTTAAATCATAGAGGGATCCTAATCAAACCTTTCAATTTGATAACCCCTTATGATTTGAAAGGCCTAACTTGAAAATTGATAATCCAAGATCGATTGTAGAGTGGAATGTCCCTCCTACTAGATGGATCAAAGGAAATTTTGATGGAGAAGCTAAAGGGAATCCGAGAAGAGTGGGATGTGGAGGAGTACTGAGAGATCATGTGGGAAATGTAATTAATGCTATTGCTATCCCAATTGGTATGTTGAATAGTCATATTCCTGAAGCTACTGCAGCCCTCTATACCATTAAACTAGCTATTGAGTTGGGATGTTCCAAATTATGGTTGGAAGGTGATTCTTTGAATATTGTAAACATCCTAAATTAAAAAACTCAATTTCATGGTCTATTAAGGCTACGGTGATGGAAATTAAAGCTTTAATTATAAAGTTTGAAAAAGTGGCCATATCCCATACATATCGATAAGCCAATGGGGTTGATGACTGGATAGCTAATCATGATGTTCAAATGGGGCATGAGGTGAAATGGCATGATGCATTAAATAAGCACATTAATCTCAAAGTGCTTATTAATTATGATGCCATTCATTCTAAAGAGGGAAAGATCTACCTAGATTAGTAATTTAATGATTTGGTGGAGTGGCCTTATGATGGACAGATTACCTTCATTGAATAGGTACATTCATGAGAATGTAATGTGGATTTCACATGTGTCAACATATAGGCAATTTCCATTTCATGTAAAGAATAATTGGGTCCATTTTTCTACCTTTAGTGTTTGGGTGTTGTTGGAATATTGTTTGTTTTGCAATATGAAGGGTGAACCATGGAAGCAAGAGCCAAAAAATTGTGAAGACTGGAAGGATAGATAGGATGTTTGGAAGATTCTTTAGAAAGGGAATGTGGTAAGTTATCTGGAGTGATTGCATGGATCTAAACCCCACATTACGACATCATTCTTCAAAAATTGGGTTCATGACAAAGTAACTCTCCATGGCGTTACTGTGAAGCTTACTAAGGATTTCATTGCCAAGGTTATAGGGCTTCCCGCTGGTGGTATTAAATTCTCTAAGTAAACTAGTATCTCCAATGCATCTTAGAAAAAACTTTTGAAGACGGATGCAAAAGAGAAGCAACTGGAAAAGAATGGAGATTTCTTTGATTTGGAGTAGATAAAAGGAATTTGGAGAGATGTATTATGTTGCATTCATTAGTATTTTATCCTAGATGGTAGGATCAAAAGAGTTCATAAATTTCATTTTGTCTTTCTTAATAATTTTAGGCATAAAGACAAAATTTCCTTCCCTTTCTATTTGCATTTTTTGCTACTTCAAAGTCTGTTTGCCCATAGAAAGAAGGAATCTCACTCTATTTTACATGAAGGATTGATTCTTATCATAGAGGGCTTTTGAAAAAATAATGCCATAGCTTCAATTCCTTATTCTAATAAAAATAAGGATTCACAATGTAAAAAGATTGAAAAAGTTAAGGGGAAAGAAAAAGTAAAACCAAAACCCTCCAGTTTTAAAAAATAAAATGCTGAAGAGGAATTTGAGTGGGAAATCATAGAAAGTTCTGAGAAGAATGTTTTGGAGGAAGAGGAAGGGATGGAAACTAGGAATTTTAGTTTAAACTTAGAAGGTTATCAAGAAAATGAAGAAAAAAGTGAGAAAGAAAATGAAGGAGATAAAACTGAGGGCAATATAAAACAAAATAATTCTAATCATGAGGATAATCAGACTATGTTGGGGGGAAGTGTTAAAGACACAAATATTTTAATTGATGATCTAGCTTTGATAATAGAAAAAGAACATATGATTCTGGTTTCCAATCATGCTATGGAGATTAGGGAATAAGAAAAGGATGATCCTGTCCAGCATGAAGACCCTACAAAGACAAAAGAGGAAAAAATGATGCAAAGGGAGGATCAGATTGAAAAGGATGAGTCCTCTCCATAAGAGAATTCAGATGATAGTTGTGATGCTTGACAGAGGGACACTAAGCTTTCCTTCATGAATTTGGCCAAATTCAAAGCTGATGGTATTCTCCAAGTTGATTCGTGGATGTATAAGGAAATAATGGAGCTGAAGAAGAAAGTAGAAATAATGCAACACAAGTAGGAAGTTGATAGGATCAAAATCAATAATTTGGAGATGCAAATGAGAGATATTCCAATTAAACTTAAGGATTATGAGAATAATCTGAGAAGGCTCATCAAGGAAAGTAGAATGAAAATGTATGAGGTTACTTCAAGCATATGTATGGCTACAACTAACCTTGGAAAATGAGCTAATGAATAAATAAAATCCTTAGAGGGGCTAAGTAAGAGGACCAGGTAGAGCTCAAGGGAGAAACCCCTATAAGAAGCTACTACTTCAATTGCAATATCCATAGAAGATACTACAATGATTGGAAATGAGGCTGTGAATATGATCCTAGAATTAAAAGACTAGGGTCTTCTATGATGCTATTGTTTTTGTTCTGGTCCCTTCTGCTGGATGTTATAACTAGTTCTAAAATTTGGTTCTTAGTTTTAATACTTATTTTGAGTTTCCAAGTCTCTGTAAAACTTGTGATCTTTTTTATGGTTTTGGTCTGTAGTTTCAGGTCCCTGTAAAACCTGATTTTCATGTTGATGTTTAGTAAGTTTTAGGAATGCTCTTCCTGTTGGGTGTTATTGCTTCATCTTTCTTTCTCTATTAAAGGGTTTCAAGGTCCCTTCAAAACCTTCTTTTACCTTAATCTAAAACATAAAATTATAAATAAAATGTGTAATTAGTGTAAATAAAATAATAACATGTGAAAATAATATGTCATCATAGTTAAAAACAAATCATCTAAGTATGTATGAAATTTATATCATAAGTATACAAGTGATATATATATATATATATATATATATATATATATATATATAGATATATATATATATCAATGATAAATGTATAAAAAATAAACATTGTAAATAATATCCATAAAATTATTAATAAATACATGGAAAAGTGCATGATAAGTATCATGGCACTACAAACAAGCAGGAACATGCATGATATATATCATGCTACTAACAATATTACCAATATCAATAATCTTAGTATAAAATCCTAGATTTATCCACACTATAAAATAGATCCATAAACAATGGAAAATAAAATTTCACATAATGTTGAGGTCCATACACAATAGACAAAAAAATGTCACATAAGGCTCATGTTCACATGTAATGGACAATAAAATGTCCTACACAATGTAGAATCTAATGTCACACACACAATGGATAATCTAATGTCTAAATGTCAGATTCAAACATAATGGATAATAAAATCCCATAAAATAAATAGATTCAAAAAAATAAAAATAACTAATGACAATCATGCATAGAACAATCAAGGTTAATATATTAAATCAATGTATGCTATCATCATATTAAGAAAAGTATAATATCCATTGAAATACAAATCTGAGTAGCATGAGATAAGAAAGTCATGTATAATAATTTTAAATTATTATAGTATAATAAATGGAAATAATCATATAAAGATAAAACTTATGTATGTTATCTATATGCCCCTACAAAAAGTGTACCTCAATATATGAATATATCTCCTAGGTTAAATAATTCAATGCATATCTATGTCCATGTCATATGAGACCTATATGTCCTACATCCCACTCATGTATACCATGAAACATGTGTATATAAATCTATATAATGAAATGTGTTATATATGATAAATCATAAATCAATCATGTAAAAATAACTTATCATGCATAGGCCCTTTTTAATTTTTTTATTTAATGAATATTTTTATTTTTTGTATTTTTTTTCATTTTTATAACCAATCAAATCATTTTTCATTTCATAATTCTCCACACAGTCATACCTACAAAATAAGTGAATTTAAAAAATAATAACATGAAATAGATTTTATTAATACTCATAAGTGGTTTATTTTAACTAAATTAGATAATGGCTGGTTATACCATTTACCAAGGTAAAATTCCCTCTATATATTTGACATGAAGACTCAAACAGATAGGTCCAAGATTATTTCCTAGGTGAGTTTTATAAATCAAATGCCCCATAGTCATGACTATTTAGCTAAAGGAACACTAATATTTAGTTATATATATACTAATAAATTTTAAAAATCTATTTTTAATCTACTACATGGGAATATATTATGATATCTATATAACTTTGATATTTTCAATCAAAAAGATTACACAAATAATCCACTCCTTTCCATCCACCATGTAATGTTTTATCCAAAGTGACCAATAATATAATTAATAATATATTAAAAAATAAAATTTGAGATTTTTTTTTTGTTTGGAATATCAATATTTATCCTATAATTTTGGCCTGTTACACATACTCAAGTTTCCATTGGGAAAACACCATTCTCTCTAGTTTATGAATTCAAAATAATCTGACCACTATAAGCATAGTTACATTAGTGTTGTATTTATAATAGAATAATTCTTATTGAAGATATTTTTTATGTGTGCCTTATGATTTTTACTTATTTTTATGATATATGTGTTAACACTCTCTGACAAATACAAAATTTTCATCTCTAAGAAATAAAACAAGAAAGTTAAATTTTAAAAAAATGTGATGTTGGACATTATGTGTAAATGTTTTATTTTTTATTTATGGTAAAAGAGGTCTTTAAAGAGGGACCCTATCTAATACAATAGACATGTATAAAAGGTCACACCAACTATATATAACAATAATCATGCCCAAAAATAATTAAAAATAGAGGAGAAACTACATTAATATCTCAAAATCAGCAAAAAGTTAGTAAGAAAGTAGTACAATACAAACAAGCACCCTAGAAACTTTTCAACCTCATATGATTTTGCCCAATAATCTATCAAAATATTAAAGTTATTTTACCTATGATAAGTATTTTGATACATATCTTTGTATCTAACAATACCCTTCATGTATTTTTAGTCCCGGTAATATCAAAATATCCATGTTTCCTCTTTGTAAGCAAATTTTAAATCCTCCATACTTTGAAAATAAGTTTTCATAGAAATCCAACTAAATTATAAAAGTACAACAATATTGTCATTAAGGTTCATATTTTATCTCTCATTCTATCCATTCTCTATTTCAAATCCATTAACTATAAACTAATCTCCAATAGGTCTACCTTCATATAAAATATCCCATCATTTTCACTCAGCTTGTTCACCTCCTCTTTGAGCCTTTTGTTATCTTTCATGAACTAGTGAATAATCTACTTATGTAGCTCTACTTCATCTAAAATATTTCCTAGATTATCATGATTCTATAAATTGTCAATTACCATATAAAATTCCATGGAAATCTTTTGATTTTTCTTAGATAAATATGCTTCTATATTACCATTATATGCAGTCTCCTTATGACTAGTATCATCTTTCCTTCATATTTATTTAAATAAATAATTAACTTATAGACCCTAATCCATACTCTACTCATCCATATCCTGATCCTTGCTTATTTTAGGTTCATCCATATTTTATACATCCTCAATGTTGACTATCATATCAAAACCAACACCATTCTTATTACCATTAGTCATAGTCAAATACTTTTGATCTTCAATCTCCTTATCAAGGTCAATAATACCTAGATTATGTTCTACCAATTTATCCTTCCTCTGATTTGTCTTAGTATCACTTCTTAAAATTATTTTATGGATTTTCCACCATTTTAGCATGTTCCTTCCTCATACTAAAATGAATACTATGGTTTAAAGCATTGAAAAAATTGTAAATGAGAAATATCACTACTTTATGGAATGGTAGATTATTTTTACCCTTAACATCAAGCACAAATATTTCTATCAAATACAAGTTATATAATACTAGGCTAATGGGAGTATAGTGTCAAACATAGTTCAAAATGGGCATACAAAAATAATAGACAACCATAAATATTTAATCAAGATTTACATACCTCATTATTTTATCTATAACCACATCATATGCCTTCATAAAATACTTCCTTAGGTAACCCCCTTGGCGTTCTATCATCTCTTCATTCTCCAAAAAAATCTAGCCTTCTCCTTATAATCTCTATTAAACCTAACATACTTGACTTCCTCTACTTTCATACTAGTCACATGAGTAATCAAACCTTACGTGATTTCCTTAAAAGTATTATCTATTTAAACTAAAAGTTTATTCCATTGAGTTAAAAACGTTTTCATCAATATACTTATCATATCCACTAATTTTCTCAATGAAATTAGTCAATCCTCTAGTATGGAGGATTTGTTAGACCTTCAAGTATTTCCTAATTTTATTGGCTAACATTTATTCAACCATGTTTAGATCACCTCCCATCTTAAAATACTAACTTATAGACAAATTTAAAGTGGTAAGAAAATCAAACAAAATAAGCGTATTAACTCAATACACCTTAACTCAAATCACTTTCTCAAAATTTATATACTCAAAAATCTATTGTAGGTTATTATTATCTTGTCACATGTAATCATTCCAATATTTATATGAGTACCAAAAATTATAATCAAACATGTTATAAAAACCATATCTTTCCCACCATTGAAAGGTCATAAGAAGCTTAACAAACAAAAAATAGGATCAAGAGTGTGAACTGGACCTATATCTAGTAATGATGACAATAACATATTGAGAAAGACTTAAATTTGGTCCCAAAAAATAAAAACTATACAAATAACCCATATTATTAAACAAATACTCTAATAAATTACCCTCCCTTTAAACATGATGAAAATGAAACTCATGAAAAGAAATGGAAATGAGTGAAAATTTGTCTATGGTATTATCAATAGTCCTACTAGCTTTGTTGATCTTTTTTAGACAATTGATGATGTTGAGGGAATATCCATCCACTAGTAACTTGATAATACCTTAATATTTTTCCAATCACACTTCCTAAAGTACAATAAAGTCTTTATCCATGTGGCTTTTCTAAAACCCCATATTAACCTCATATACAACTACTAAGATACCATTTTCATCTCTCAGAACACCTCCATTTCTTGACATTCCTAGGTTGCTTTTAAAGGCCCCATCAAAGTTCAATTAAATTAAACCATGAGTTAGAGCTACCCTTTAAATTTAATTATAATTTCCATCTTATAATCTACATTAGATATATTATAAAAAAATAAAACCCAATTCTTTGTAATGGTTTTTTCTTGGCTATAAAAATTATGCTTCTTACTCCATTTTATAGGTTTTTAGATTCTTAGTGATGAAACTAAAAATATTACTAGCCACTATTTTATTATGATTTTTATTATCCCTAAATATATTATTTTTCTCTCTTTCCAAATTTCCCATTGAAGATGAGGAAAATCTAAGGCCCATAGTTTATTGAGCTCCTAATTTTAGAATGGTGCAATCCATTTATGTTCAATTTTTCTATGAACTTTTCCATATGGCACTAAAGTGTTTAGTTCCCAACAAGATAATGCACTAGAATTTCATGAAAGAAAAAAATCTTTCATGCTTACCCAAAACACATAATAAGAAACCAATTCTTGTGGGTTATGTTGCACAATAATACACTTGTCATATATTGATGCTTGCTCATATATCTTAGTTATTGATTATACAAAAAATGAAATACATAGTTATGGACCTTGTTTCAATTACATAAACAACCATGATTATGAAGACAATTTCCATTATATTCAAAATATGTGTTATACAAGTTTAGATAATAAATGTTATATTCAATATAGTCAAATATGAACCACAAGTAATGTAATAAATGTACTATTAACTCAATGATGCAACTTAGCTAACAACCATGGTGTAACATCAAAACTAAAGTAGATTCCATGATTTTGTTATTACCATAATCAATCATTACATAATACCAATGTTTATTATAATTACAAATCTCTCCATAGGGGTATTTATAATTTGTTTTCCCCAACCAAGTTATTACATTAATTATGACACTTTTAGTGACAAGCCAATGATCTCTAGTAAATAGAGAGTTATGGTAATCGTTTACATGTTTTTCCTTAAGGACACAAGCCTTTGCAACCATATATTATCATTTAGTGCTAGAACCTTATTTCCAAATTTCTTCTTTCATGCAAGCTAGTGTGAAAATTGTGCATGATTGAATTTTGTTCTATCCTTGAGATTCACGCCTTGACTAATTCCCACTTCCTTTACACTTCCCAAGTCTTTCATTGATATAATGAAGTCCTCCGTTCTTGTGTTCTCTTATTTTTATGCCTCTCCTTTGATTAGTCTTCTCACATCATGGTATTCTACACCATTGTCTTCTACACCATGGTCTTCCTATGCCATGCATGTTTATTACCATAAGCCAAAATACTTAGTCAAAATTAGGGGTCCAACTTCACCCCACACTATGATCTTAGTCCATCCTAGACTAAGCACCAGTCTTAGCCTCAACTAAAAATTTAGGGCCAACCTATTAAATATGCTTTCTAACACTTTATTAATGTGACAAGGTGTCGAGAAACTTTTTATTTATTTCCTTGATTGTCACTTTCAACTTTTTAGTCTCATCAGGTTGATCAAGACACTCACTTGCCTTATTGACCAATTTTTCTAGGGATGTGGAAGCATCCTTTTGGACCTATTCAAGTGTGGTGAATTCATTTACAACCTATCCTTATACCACCACAAAGTTAGAATTTATTTTATGTTAATGCACATTTTTTATTTATTCCATAGTTTTGAAATCCATAAATGCCTTAGCATGCTCAATGTGGTCTTTTAGTAGCAGGAAAACATTTTCCATTTATTTTCACTGAAACTCTTCTACCTAAATTTAAACTTCAAAAATTTTACTAGGCCATGAAAACTTCTCAAAAATCACATCCATGATAGGGATAACCTCCCAAACCCATTGGAAGGCATGCCTACATACTTCAATGACTTTAGTGAACTATTTAGTGGCCCATAATTTTTAATTTATTAGCACATGTTGATCCTTACACTAATTATATAATAGATCCACAAGGGTCCCCAACTTATCAATAACCTCTCCCTCTAAGGGGACCCCATCTACTAATGTTGGTTCCTAGCCCATAATAGCCTTACATAAGTTCAAAGATTTAACCTTTGATAGTATGGAAACTTCCAACTAGTGTTTTAGTATGGCCACTTCCTCTTCAAGTTTATTTTGAGTAGTAATTTTTTTATCATACATTTCCACTAGCTTTCCATGTTTTTATTCTACATAGTTTGCATCATAGTCTAAAATCACATTTTATCATGCTGCTTCAAAGGCAAATTTCAAGAATGCAACACTAGTTTGTAGAGGATAATGTTGTTGGGGATTAACCCAAATGGAAGTGGGAAGCACCTTTGATTCTAAATATAATACTAGGCTATTATGGGGTATTTTAAAATGGCATTCCTCATTTTACATGTCCAATAAATATGATATCTAACACCAAGTGTTTATAGTGGCATCTTATGGATGAAAATGGGAATATAAATATAACAACTTGTCAGGAATACATATCTAATATTGGGAAAATAAGTTGGTTTTTGAATCAACCATAAGTGGTTAGACTACAAAGTCAATAGGTTGCTTCTTGTTAATGAGATTTCACTCAAGAATATTGACATATGTGTCTTGTGCCAAGGAAGTGTTATTGATGTCCATGCCATTCAATTATTATAATTTTAAACCATCCCTCTATTTTCTAAGTGGATTTTCAAAATCCAACTACACCTCTTAAAGGTTGGTATCCTCCTCTTACATTGGGAAGGGTGTTTTTTTGAGTTTGACTCTTCTTATTCTTTGGCTATCCCACTATTTCTTTGTAATTCCTCCATATCTTCCCTATTAACATCATTAATCTCTTCTTATTTTAATGGAGTGGTTCATGTTGATGGAACTAAGAATTCTAGTTGTCTTGATATTAGATTTCATCTAGGTGAATCCCTTGGTGGTGATACCCTTAGTGGGGATGCATTTGGAGGTGAAATCCTTGGTGGTGGTGCTTGGGTAGTCCTTTTCATTTTTGGTGGTTCTAGATATGAACTTGTGATGGCATCATGCTCGTTACACTTATTATTATCAAGTGGTGGCACTAGAGGAAGATTTTATCTCTCATGATATACACTTCTTAAATTTTACTATTAGGTATCAACATATAAAATATATTATGAATTGACTACCCAACCATGGTTGGGTGAACCTTGATATCAGTTATGTTTATCTCATGCTTTTATTTGTATAGTTTCTTGCCAAGATATCCATACATTTTTTAGAGAGTGTGAATATTTGATTCAATTTATTATACTTCAAGGGTGAGGGGTTGCATATCATATATATAATTGACTAAGTTGAAAATTACCATGATGTGAAATCATAGGTTATCTTCAACAAAGTATATATCTCTCCATAGGGGTCCATCCTACTATGTGCCAAATAAAAATGTTGCTTGAAAGCAAATTTGGCTTGTTCTCCAACATATATGGGTAATTCCTTTAGAATTTACCATTAATTTCCAAAGGATTCCTTCATACCATCATACCAAAACTTCATATTCAGCATAAAAGTTGGTGTGATATAACTAGGGAATGTGAACATCTTGTAGTGCTTTGTAGGGGACTTAATTTCTAGTGGGTATAACCACTTTAGTTCTCTATAAGGGTAATTAGGTACACCAATTTCATCAAAAACCATTAACAAAAGGAATACACCCCACACAAACCTATGGCTATGTGTTTGATGGGTTTTATTTACATCCATTATGATTTTATTAGTAAAATACATTGCCTAGTTATACTTTACCCATTTGGTTACCTTGTGAGTGACATATAGGTGGGCCATGTCTACCTCCTTCTATCTATCACTTTCACTAACTTTGGTCATAACAATGTGTTTCTACTCAAAAGGTAGGGTCTTGTAACTTCTTAATATGTATGGTATGGCCCTACTTTTGTTATTCTAGCACCATAGTGGTCTTATCTGTTTTATTTGAGTCCTCTAAATCAAATTCAAGGTCTACACCAGAGTATTGCAACCTTGATACCTTATTGATTATTTCAACTATGATTTTCATTCCATGTATAGAGAATAGATATAGTCCTCATGGATATGTGAAAGCATAAATTTGATTGTCTCTACTAGTTTTCGAAAATAATGGAGATTATAAAGCCAGAAGAGCCCTAGAAAGTCTAAGGAATTGAAGATTTTAAAATCATAAACTAATTTTATCCTCATGTTTTGGAACATGACTCGGTAATAATTTTAAATCTCAACCTCATTTCTAGGTTGACAGTGGTTATATTTGAAAATGGTACAAGTGAACACATTTGATACCCAGTTCTCCACATGCAACATCATTTAGAGGTATTGCATGTCCTTTATTAGAAAAGGTGTAGGTGGAGGCACTTGGGATTTATTTGTATTTTGGTGCACCATCCCTATTCCTTCACTTTTGGCATGGTCACTCTATTATTTGGGTATTTCCTCCTTGATTAATAATACTTCCATAGTAATACATAGCTCTCCTTCCTCTGGAATAGCTAGTAGTGGCTTGATTTATTGGGATTTTTTATTAGCCTATATCACCCTTTATGGAGTCTAAATGTTGAGGCATGAATGTTGAATATTCCCAAAATAATATGTGTTTGATATGAAAGTGTCTCAACTCTCCTACTTCAATGCCTGTTAATGGTGGATGCTAACCTCCATAACCTACAATCTAAAAATTTCCTCTACATTATTTTAGTTTATCTATATTCCACTTGATCATTTAGATAATACCCTACTTAATGATTAATGAATGGGGAATTGATACTTTGTACTTATCCTAGAATTGATTGAACTTAGTTTTTTGCTATTTGGCTTTGTAAAATCACATTCAAAGAAAATTTAAAGTGTATGATGATCCCCCAAATGTCCTTTTATAATTTCAATGGTGTAAATTGTATTTACTACCCCCATCTCTTTAGCCATCACTTCTTGCAATCAATGTGATTGACAATATCCTTTTTTTGACTATCACTTCTTGTCATAAATTAAATTACTAATATTATTGATATATACCTAGGGATATGATATACATTAATATATCATATCCCTAGGTACATAGAAATTATCATCACATGATGTTAGCATGCTTACCATAACTAATATCTCTTTAAATTAATGGCACATCTTGTCCCATGTTTTTCTCAAAGTATATGATAGCTATAAAATCATTTAAATATCCATACCATTGGTAGGAATCTCTATCCTTATATCCCTTTGATTACATATGCATCCCTATGGATCATTTCCTAATACATGTAACAACCCTTACCCCACACTAAATGTATATCATGGTGCTCCATTAAAACACAAGTACTAATTTATAAAAATAAATTAAATAATATAAATGGGAATGAAACTAAGGCATCAATTTATTTAAAACAAGAAATCCTAAGCTAATGGCATATGCCTTATTAATATAATTGAAAACAAACTAAATAAAAGAAATATATTCATAACTGGCTACCATTATAATGACCAAGAAAAATTATCCATCCAATATTTTATAATGACATGTAATGGTAGGATGAATACTAAGAACAACAAAAGGACCATCCCAGTGAACATGTAGATTCCTAAAGTGGTGTGTGCACTTGGAGTCATAGTGTAAAACTTGCATTCCTGGGGTAAATATCTTATGTTTGATGTGGTGATCATGACATTCATTCTATTTAAATTTCTATATATATATTGACTCCAATGATAAAATGTGATTTAAAATATGGTTCATCATCTAGTTATCTAACACATGTAATGCTATGAGAAGGAATTGAGAATTTAATTAGAATAATTTCTTAAATTTTAAACACTAGTTTGAAGGGTGTACTTTTGTTGAGGTATTTGTAAGTTATTTGTTAATCCTAAATAACTAAAAACACCTAATTGTCTCAGTTAGTGCATCCAATATTTAAAAAAAATTAAGTGTTGTGCCTAAGATTTTTTCTAATTTTTCAGTAGTGACATTGGCCTAGGGATGATATGGGGTTGTCTTGTGATGGGTAATCATAAATTTAGTGAGTAATAAATGGATAGTCTCATTAAGGAAGTGTGTACTAGGACCACTAGTAAAAATAAATGGACAACAAAATCTTGTTATAATATGCTCCCATATGAAGCATGAAGTGGTTGATGTAGTATAATCCCATGTTGGTGTAGCCTCATCTAAATACATGAAATAATCAATTGTTGTGATGATATAATAGGAGTCTATATGTCATCTAACTAAGTTGATTGGACCAACAAAATCAATGTCCATTTCTCAAATGGTTCTTGTAATAGAATATGTTGTAATGGCATGGCATCCCAAAAATTAGTTTTTCACATGTGCTAACAAATATCACATTGTTGAACATGCAACTTGACATGTTGGAAAAGTCTAGGCCACGATAAACTAGCTAACAAAACTTTGCATGTAGTAGCCTCACCAATATAGTATCCCCAAATAATTCCTTCATGAAATTTATAGAGTAATTTAGGATGCTCATATTTCATGACATAAAATCAAAGGATTTCATCTCATCTAAGCTTATAGAGGTCTCCTCTAATGAGCTATAATGGTGTAGTGTAGATGACTAGTTACTTCTTATTATGTAGACTTAATTGATCTAGAATTATGCCAGTAGTTAACAAGGATGTTATATCTTCTAACTCCTTAGGAGCATGTGAAATGTGAAATAGTTGTATATATGATAAGTCATCCTCAATGGCTCATGCTATCCCACTGGAATCAATTATAGACAAATGGTTTGGATTATAATTAGTATTACCTAATTTGACTATGATAGAGAATTAGAATTCTTGAAATAACACAATATAGTGGTATATGTGACCATGTAACACATGTTTATTAACTTGATATTTTAAGGATTCATAATCTATATAGAACACAAAAAGTGTCACCAATAGGTACTATCAAAACTTTTGTAAAGCATAAACCATGGAAAGTGATTCATAATATACTATGGTGTAATTTCTATTAGTTAGAGTAAGCTTTCTATTTTTAAAGTAAATGGGGAAATCAAGATGACACTCCCAAGGGTGTGTAAGTATCATACTAGTGGACATACTAGAAGAATCAACATGGACATGAAATAGTTTAATCCATTTAAAGAAATAGAGAATCAATGTAGTGATGAGCTTGTATTTCAAGGCTTAAAAATCCTCTTATCATGATTAGGTACAAATGAAGTGTTCATTGCATCTAAAAATTTCCTCTAATAATGGGATAATCCTTACATAACCTTAGATGAATTTATGATAGTACCAAATATGACCTAGAAAGACATGAACCACTCACTAGGTTGTTGGCACTGGTAGATAGAGGATAATGGCAACCTTAATGGGGTTAACTAGAATTCCATCTCAGTATATTATGTGACCAATGAGAATGATGAATGGTGTAGTAAAAATAAATTTCTTTAAATTGATTGAAATTTAAATCATTTGGCAATGCTCAAACATAAGCCTAGGATTAGAATACTGGTCTTTCACTAGATTGTATATTATCCAATCATCTAAATAAAAGAGGTATAATTTATAGATGAAGTTTTTAAATTTCTCAACATCTTTTTAGGAGAATACAATGTGTGCATTATTTAACCTGAACAACATGATGGTATATGCAAAAGACCCCCAATTAATAGTAAATATTGTCTTATGTCAATCCAACTCTATAATATGGGCTTGAGGCTACCCAAAAAATCCATATGTGAAGGTGTAAATTTCACACCCAACAACACCTTTAAGTATTTATTCAGTGAAAGGCATCAAAAAAGGATCAGTAACATAAAATGCATTAAGTATTCAGTAATCAACATAAATTCTAGTGCACCCATTTTTATGTATACTTATAACCATGGGTCTAACCCATTTAGACTCATTAATTGGACTTATAAATACATTGTGAGATTTACTATCAATTTTATCTTTCACCCATGCATGTAAATTTAGATTCATCTTATGCAGCGTCTTCTTGACTAGGGTAACACCTTCAACCAGTTTGATATGAATTTTTCCTAAAGATAGGTGAACACCCTTCATTTCACTATAATTATTAGGTAAAATATCTTATTACTCTTTTAGTAACTCAAACACTCTATAAATCTAAGTATTAGACCCTTCACCTTCATCAACATGAAACACTATATTTTTCTTTCCTTTATGAATTCCTTCACGATGTGCCTAATGGATGACAAGTTTTGGTGTGGGGTAATATTTCTCATTTTGATCATTAAAAATGACCAATATTTATTTTGGTACACAATTTATGTGTCATATTTGTTCCTCGAAAGGATTGGTGTCATTAACAATTGCTTGATGCATTATTTATAGTGTGAGGTACAAATCTATCCATGTGGATGAATAAGATAATGTCCAGACCATGTTAATTTTTATAAATTCCATAAAAGAGTACTTAAATGTCATTATTCATGAACATACCATGTCATGGAAAAAGTTTATAAAGTATTTTAAAGCACATTTACCCATAGGTACTCTAGTAAGAAAGATTCTCCAACCAACTACATTATTTCACGGGCCTCTAGGTGTGGTTCTGGTTCTCAAATTCCACTATAGCTTATTGTACCTTAGATGTAGTTGTCAGGATGAAACAAGTGATGTAAGTTCATTAGCATAGAATTACACATTTTGAGAGGGTTATTTAGGCTCTCTCACTCTTAGATATAAAATGAGATCAAACCTAGGTTGTGGGTATCATATGATGGGGTTAAATATCTAAAGAAGATTGATTCCTCTTGGTAAATCACCTAAACTATTGGTTTTGTCTTGGAAAATGGAAAAATGGATGTAAGGGATAACTAAAATCATACAAATGGTGATACAACAAATTGAAATACACTCCAAATTGATTGAAACTAGCACTAAGGTAGCTCAAAACTAACCCTCACTCACATAATCTCTCAAACTCATCATTTTGAATCAATATTTCCAAACTAAGCTCCCTAGATAAGAGATGGAGCATGAAAGAGTATCAAAAATGACACTATACCTTCATTAGTGATCAAAGAGCAAAAATTCAGACCTATAAACACCTTGAAACACCTGTAAAAAGGTAGGAAATAAGGACAATCACCAAGGAAGAATACTCCACAAAGTAATCATGAACAAGTTAACTAGAACACTAGATGTAGGCAAAGATATAGGTAAAATAAGTTGTCTTATTGCTTCAAGATGTTTTTATTACAAAATTTTGAAGGGGTTTTCCTTGTCAAGTTAGATTATATATAAAATGAATAAGACAAGGAATATATAGGTGAAAAATGAAAGGAGAAGAGAATAAATCTTTCAAAACTCAATAAATGCCAATCAATTACCCTCCATGGAGCTCCCAAAAATAAAATTTAAATGAGTTTCAATAACCTCCAAACCACTTAGGCACTAATTTCACTTAGAAATTTCACCCTCTAAAGTCAAAAATGTCTTAAATCTCTCCCATTGGCCTAAAAAGGCAGTAGAGGACAAATATTGCTTTATGGAAGATGACATAATGCTTCACTAACTTGATAAACGTCTCCAAACATCTATAATCCTCATTAAATACTATAATTTTCTCCTAAACTCCCCAAAACTCCTCCACTTGACCTCTACACCACATCTTCATTTGGCTTGTAGAAGCAACTTAGTAATATGGCTAGTCACTCTAACATTTGATGTTTTCACTAATTTTGAGGGCTAAATTTGAGTGTTTTATTTTTTTCCCAACTCATATTTTCTCCTCCAACCTATGAAAGTCACCATGGAACTTTAAAATCCTTTGGAATCCATTAATGGAAGTCTTGAAGCTTAAGCCATCTTTAACTATTTATCCTATAAATTGTTTTCAAGGCTATTTATCATCATGAGAGACACTGATATTTTTGTATAAGGATTTTAGTCATCCATATCATTTATATTAGGAATAAAATTAAGTTTCATTCCACTTTCGAGACCTATAACAATGGTGAAAATCTCCATTAAACCTAAAACCATTCATAAATCGTTAAAAAACTTGGGTTTTTAGCCTTTTAGATTATCAAATCACCCTATAAACCCTTGTTAAGGGATTATGATGTGATATAATGATGATTTAGGTCCCATTATGCTTTTTTCATGTAGTTATACAATTTCATCCTTTGAAGAACTATAAAAATGGGCATTTTAAGGCCTCCTAAACATCCACACATGAAAATTTATTATTAAAAATAGATCAAAGATGAGATTTAGATATTCCCATATAATATAAAATCTTTTTACAAGTGATTCCAAGTCATTCCATGGGATTATGATCTCAAAAACCCAAAAGTAGTCAAAATAGGTTTTCTTGGTAGCTCAGACAGGCTTGCCTTCTTAACGATTGTTTATAAAGTATATACCTCTAAACTATAATATATTTGAATTTATATTTATTTAATATACCCATTAAAATTTTTGTATAATAGTTTGTTTCCACTCAAATTTTTTGCAAAGATATGAACGTATAAAAATTTGTTTATAGGGTTCTGCATGCATTATGGGCCTGCTCAAAGTCTTAGTGATGATTCATAAACTTCAGATATTCATCCAACCTAAATCCTTTATTTATTTAAATTACATAGGGGTAATAAAATCATTATACGATAATTTTTTCAAACTCCTATGGTGAAAGATATGAGCTCTTGAAATAGGTGGTTCAAATGAGTGTCTAGACTATATTTCTTGAATTAGCTCCTTGAGACCAAAAATGGATTTTATCCTCATATTTTATTATTTAAAAAACTTTTAAAATATATTAAAAATTCATTAAAAATACTAATGAATTCACCTTTTATTGATAAAGTTTGAAAGTTTTTTTTGTGTTATAGGCCTTCTAGACCTAAAACTGGTTTCTAGGCCTAATTGGTCAAATTTGAGTGTTGGAGGTCTAAATGACCTATAGGATGATATTGGGGTCCAATAAATGTTTTTTACATTCATTTACATACCCTAAAATTTATTTTTTGTTTCCAAACCCTACTTTCTCATTTTAGGCATGCCTATCTCCATATAAGCCTAATAGGCCTAATGGCCTACTTGAGCCCCTTATTCTATCTCCACTTGAATTATTATTATTATTATTATTATTATTATTATTATTATTATTATTATTATTATTATTATTATTATTATTATTATTATTATTATTATTATTATTATTATCCATGGTATTAAATATCCATTTAACCCTATTTAGGATTTTAAATCTCCCAAAAAACTCTCAAGTGGTCAAATACTAAGTTTTCAATTCTAGGCCTAAATATACCTAATTAGGCTTATTAGGCTTTTCTCCATTTTCTTCGTTGTTTATCTATTACTTGGAATTTTTGACATACCCATTCACATAAATATATTTATATTATCTATAAAACAAATTCAAGTAGTCACTTACTTATATTCTCACTCCAAGGTGTGAGTAGTCAAGTGAGAATTCTTGACATGCTTGTTTAGTAGAACTGTAATCTTCCCTTTTCTCTCTCCTCAAGTACATTAGAGTCATGAAACAAATTTTATAACTTTAAGGACATAAAATAAAACCTTCATGTTAAATTTTAATTCATTTAATTTAATATAACTCAAAAAATGTATCTTTTGGGGTTGCCTTAACTTGCTTTGTCATATTTCTAGGCATGTGTAGCACTGAGTTTTTCCATTTTATTGAGTTTTATGAGGTCATAATACATAATTATTTTTTAATTAGGAAAAATAATTACCATGAAAATATGAAAATAATTTTTTTGAAAATTTAAATAAATAAAAACATCCTAAATCACTAATTTAGACTTGTTACACACTCAAAAAATGAGAAACAAGAAACCTAAGAGGAGAGAAAAAGGTGTATCTTCAGATTGATGAGGTCTTAAGACTTCATTAATTTTTAGTTTTAACACACACACACACACACACACACACACACACACACACACACACACACACACACACACACACACACACACACACACACATATCATCATCATCATACATCCATTTAAACGTCTTAAAAATTCCTTTTTTGATTATCTCCACTTGCATGCTAAAACCCTAAATTTTGAAAATTTGCATTTTTTTCATTTTTAATTGAAATTATGGATGTGATAAATATCTCCATGTGTTTTAATACTTAAAATAACTCTCATCTCATTCACAAACTCTCATATTAGGTTAAAACCATCTATCATACCTTATAGCCCTCTAAGAAGTCTGCCTAGCTCCATATTGACTGTCAATAGACAAACATAGGACTATGAAAAAAAAGATTATTAAATTATTAATGTTACCTAAATAATATAATTTAAATTTATAAATAATAATTATCACCATATATACCAAGTTTCATAGCTGGATTATGGCTATAGAGGCTTTATAACTATTTTTTCTCAAAACTAGCTAGTGGTTTGCCTATGTTTGGATCTTTCTCCCTTAAGAAGCCCTCAATGGAATTTTAAATTGAAAAAATAATTTTTATATACCTGAAATATAAAATTATTACCTTAAATATAATCTTTCATTTCTTCAAAACCTTTCATGAAATCTCAATCTCCTTGTCTGTTCATCAAACCTTCAATTTGAACACCTAGTCTCACCATGACTACTTAACTAACTATATGTTTTTTGTGACAAACCAATGAAATATTTCACAAATATTATGACCTTAAATGGAATATAAATATTAAAATATTCATAATGACCATTTTTACCAAAAATAATAACCTAAATCCACCTATAGTGGGTTGCCTATGTTTGGATCTTTCTCCCTAAACAAGCCCTCAAGGGAATTTTAAATTGAAAAATTAGGTTTGATATACCTAAAATATGAAATTATGACCTTAAATTAATATTTAATTTCTTAAAAAGCTTTCGTGAAATCTCAATCTCCTTGTTTGTTCATTAAACCTTCAATTTGAACACCTAGTCTCACCATGACTTCTTAACTAACTATATGTGGTTTGTGACAAACCAATGACCACTTACACCACTAATATGACCTTAAATATGGAATATAAATATTAAAATATTAATAATTATCATTTTTACCAAAAATTATAACCTAAATCCACCTACAGATGCTCCAAAGTCATGAAGTTCTTCAAGATTATTTCTTGGGCATTGACTGTGTTTGCAGTTTTCATGGTTTTTCACTTATACCAGTTGAGTTATAACATTTTAATGCTTTTCACTATGAAAGGAGAGACACAAAAATATTTTATGAGTTTTTAGTGACATTCATGAAATAAGATTTATCATTCATTGGTTAAACTTGGTATTTTTGTACCCTATCAGACACCATTTCTCTTCATTTCTTTCAATATAACTACCTTGCTAAACCTATTTTAGATGATGATTTTATAATATGTAGTCATTTAAATTAATTAAACCTTAATTTTTAATATTTATAACTCATAATTCATTTTTAAACCTCCTCTCATCCCTTCTTTTAGCATATTTACTCTTCAAGGATGTTCTTAGGCTTCTTGTAGTCGGAATTCCATACATAAAATTATGTACTTTCATGAGCTAGAAATAGAGGAAATATCTTAGTGAAGGTTTGAATACATAAAATAACCAATTTAAATCATATATGACCTCACATGTTTCATTCTTGAATTAATGTGTCTTAAATTGCAATAGTCTAGTGTATGTTGATATGTTAATACAATTTACCCTAGTATGGTTATAGGTGAACATTTCAAGGTTGACCTTGGAGATAAAAATTTATTAGTAAATATTATATATTCCATAACCTTATTAACATAATTATTTTCCTTATAATCCTCAATTTTATCATGTAACTCCTTCATTATACTACTATGTTTCAATCCTCTTTCTAACATATAAATAGGCTTGTGTTGGCAAGGTTGTATGTGATCATTCATGAGATGAATGACCATGTTACCTTGAAATTTGAAAATCATGGATTGATATAACTTACCACCATTCCAAGTGACTCTTAAAACCTATGAATTAACCTTATTTAACCTAAAACATTACAACATATTATTCATAGTTAATACATTTGACTATAGGTATTGGCATATTTCAACAACTATCCAACACTGTTATAGGTGAAGATTGCGATTAAAAAAATGACCTAATTTGAGTTTTATAAATATAAGAGTCTTATTTTGAGTAAATATTCATGTCAATCAACTTGAAATACTCTGTCACTCTTAGTCAATACTCCACCTCTTGAACATAGACCTTTCTCCATCATAGCTTGACTATGAATGAAATTTAGGATTTTGTGATGTTTTGAGACAAATTTGGAAATTGAGAAGGTCAAAGATGTATCTTATGATCATCTCATTATTTCATCAATGGTATCCATATATTCACAAGACCATTTTAATATTCTCTTATCTTGAAGGTTCTCACTCCTTGCTCATCTAATTATTGTGCTTATGATTGTATGTCCTTGAAGAGATGACTGTAGGCCTCCTTTAAAGTGTTTCTTGATCTATAAAATACCTTAAACATGTATTATATTTGAGTTAACTTATTTAATTTATCAACCTCATACCAACCATGTATTTTGATAACTCAACTATCCTTCAAGAAGGCTACAAATATTAAGTTGTATCATGTAGGTATCTTATGAAGACTAACTGCAAGCTTATGGATAGCTCCATGGAATATTAAGATTGAATGAAGTCAAAAATAGAGATAAATAACCCTTCACTCTTTGATAACTCTTACTCAATCATCCATTCCATGATTATTCCTTCATAATGACTATGTAACATACTTTCATGTGACTATTTGGGGCTCTTCTATATGGATAGAGGTGGGATTAGACCTTAAGAAGGTCACAAAATAGAGTTGATGATTTTGGTATTCATTCATGTCAAATTTAAAATATATTTTAAGCTACATCCTATTTATTTCCTTTCTTATAACCTTCCATGAAAATCTCTTGACTCTGCTTTATATTAGTTGTACGTGATCATTCTTAACAGGGTATTAAGATTGCATACCTACTTTCATAGCCATGATGGTTTATAAACACTTTTAAATCCTTATTTATAGTGAATACATGAGATTTAAATGGATTTAAGGTGATAATATTGTGATTAAAATGGTAATGATAATGGAGATGGAGTGAAAGTATTGAAATAATGATGTAAGGTAGTGTGAACACTGTGTTATGGGATGACACAAGAGGGAGGTGAAATGAGCATGTAAAGTTTATGTAAAGACCATATTGAAAGGTATTAAGAAATAATAAACACCCCCAAAAATATATAATAGTTTTTTTGCATTTTAGAATCGTATACTACTTAAAATGGAAACCTAGGAATCTACTAATACCTTTAACATATGCTAACTTCCGTTAATCCTTTATAAACTTAGACTCCATGAAGATATTGAGAAAAAATTCATGGATTATTTGATATGTTAAATTAAGGAATATTTGATAACCTTTAATGGATAACACATTAACATCAAATAAACCACTACAAACAAAAATCCATCAAATCTTGATGTTCTTTCTCTCTCATGAACCAAAAAAATTTCCATAAAACCTCAAGAAATTACTTGTTCGTAACCTATGAACTACATCACCATGAAGGTTTTTTGCCCTTTAGGGATCACACATGTTAACCAAAGGATAAAATTATTTAAGTTAATTTTTAGGACCTATTCAAACCTCATTACTATGATTTCATTTCTACTTCTTCCCTAAAGGGCTAAAACCAAAGAAAAATTGCCTCTTGGGTTTTTAAGGTACTCAGGAACTAGTCAATGGTTTTTTGATTATGTGTGAGGCCAAATAAATTTATTTAAATAAAAAAACTTGTATAAGGTTATTTTAATACTCATTTACCTTTTCCAACTATTTTGAGAGCTAAGTTTTAAGACATATAAGTACATGATAAACCCCCCTTCGTGAGTTGTCCAAGATTGCACTAAAATGGTTTTCTCTTAGCATGAAGAACCAGAGGTATACCTTGTAAATCCAACACATGTATAACATTTTTTATAATTAAAGTGAATTTTAATTACTTCTATAAACCTTTTGATGTAATTGAATATTCATTAATGGAAATAAACCTTTTTTCTACCTAGTCTGCAGCTAATAGGCTTTCCTTGCCTATGTTGGTTTTTATGCTTGGATATGCTTAAAAAGGCCTAAAATGGGATATTAGGGACACCATTGATGAATTAATATGATATTAAAGTGTTCCAAAATATTGTGAGGAAAATAATGTAGGTACATGAATCTCATCTTATATTTCCACCATTGGATCATACATTGAAATAGGATCTATATAGCTCATAACACCACACCAAGGCCTTCCAAGATACTTCATTACATCATCATTTCAAGACTAGAAAGAAACTAGTCATCAAGGCAAAAGGTCATTGAATGCTTTGGAAGGGTGGAATAATCCATCTAAGTGAAATTTTTGTATGTAGGATAATTTTGGCCAACATTTATAGTGACCTTTTGGGATTGCATGCCTATATATGCAAGAGACTAATAGACTTATTATCCATTGGGTAAAGGAGTCTATTTTATCACTCAAAACATTGATCTAAAACTAAAACTTGGAATCCAAACTTTGGGTGACTTATCTCCATAACAAGAACAAATAAAAATGTGTTTAAATCACTCAAGGAATGGAAACACACAACAAAAGGGAAATGTGCATAAGGATTTTAGAAGAAAGTAGAAGAATATATGATGTGTAAACCTATAAATTAAAATTATCATCTTCCTAGATCAAATGGGGATATTTTAGCATCATTCATTTATAATGAACAAGGATGAAAAATACCTTGATTATTAGGCACTGAACTTGGTGAACGAGGTTGCTTCATTTCCAATCATTTTGGCATGCTCTCCAATAGATGAATTGGGAAAAACATATGTCCAATGTAGAAAAAATACATTACTAGTTCAAGACTCACTTGATTATGGTATTTATCCTTGGGAAATATCTCTAATCTCACTTCATGATAGGTTATAGGAGCACTTTCAAACATTTCATTTGATGACTCTTTTCAATGTGAAGGTTAACCATCTAGACTTAAGAAAAATAACTCCAGTTCATCCCAAAAGGAAACTTCCTCTTGGTCACTTATAAGAGAGATAGTCTCAACTTCACAAAGACTCAATCTATAGTAAATAGATTGGTCTTATTACTATAAATATATATATAAGGGAGGCTCATAATTTAAAATCAAGGTTTAAGTCATCATGATTTTAAATCACTTGATTTGACCAATCTTATTCAAACCTGAAGACATCAACACTGACTTCAAGTGACATCTCATTCTAAGAGTGATTAATTACTAGAACCTCATTCCAATCTTCTTCTTTTTATTTCCTACAACCACTAATACATATCTCTTCATGATCTAATGTAAGACAATCTGATTGGTTTTCTTTCTCATCACTACATAATGGATGTTTAGTAGTCCATTTAGGGTCTAGTTCATGTTGATCTTAAGAGAGTTGTGATCTCTTCTTCAAGGACCAATTTAAAAATATCAAACCCATGAAAAATGGAATAATACACTACTTTATTCATGGTATCCAAATGAAACCCCACTACAATAGGGTCCTCAAGCTTGCTAAGAGACTCTAAAAACTTCTCCATGATCTCCTCAAGGGCCTCTTTACCATGGTTGGCTAATTGACTAAATGTTGAAACCATTTCAAAGGTTTCATCTCATTAATTATCATGATTAAAAAAAATTAATGGAAGCTCTTAAAATAGGCTAACCCCTCTATCCTTTTGTAATGATTCTTAGACTATCTTTAGAGGAACCTCCTCTTTCTTTTGAAGGTACTCTTTGACTGATTTGCAAGATGGAAAATTATGAGGTTGAGACACCTTCTCATATTCCTAATCTTACAAGGGTAAAGGATAAGGTTCTATCATATGGGATGGCATGACATAATCAGGATACATGGTGTAAGGTTGCCTCAATTATGACATGTTCTCAAGATCTTGAAGGTGAATAGGTGAAACTTGCATGACTTCCACTTACTCATTACTTAGATAATCTTTCATCTTGGGCTTAGCAATTTATTCTAAAGGAGAGGAGGAAACATGGGGGGGGGACATAGTGGGGTTTGTAAATATATTGTCTCTTACTTCTTGAGCTCATTGAGCCTATCTTGATCCTCATATCTCATTAATCTATCTTCCTAACCTTAGATTAAGATCCTCATGTCCCACAAATCCTTAGTTACAACATATTTATTCTCCTTTTCAACTATTACCCATACGCCCTTCAACATTTGTATTAACTTCCTCATCTTATCTATGAGATTAAAGGGTATACCATCCAACTCTCTAACCCACACTCTCATCACCCCTTTATATTTTAACATATTTATCCTAAATACCAATAGGGATGTGGTAGGGGAAACATAATTTTGACAAGGTTAGCTAGAGGGGTAGGTAGGTTTATTTAAAGGATAGATAAGATCATTGTAGGGCTGATATGAATGATCATGTTATTGGTAGGGTTCAAATTAAGGTTACTAGACTTCATTTAGTTTATGATATGGCTCACTAGCTTGATTAGGATAGAATTCTACCCCAAATCTAGCCATAAAGACTCATCAAAGAGGCCAGATAAAGATAAAACTTGCTTGAAGGCTTACGTAGATTGTTGTAATGAGTTTAAAGTTTGGAGTCACCATTAGTGTTTAGAAACATGCCTCCAAAATCTAATAGATGAAGGACAACACCAACAATCCTTCTTTTCTTTAGTTCTTTATCAACTTAGTGTCCCACTGAGCATGTTATAAACTATTTTAGCATATAATTGCACCATGTGAGAGTTTTCTTCAAGCTCTCTCACTCTTGGATACAAAATAGGATAAACCCAAGGCTATGGGTATCCTATGATGGGGTTAAACCTCTAGAGAAGGTTTTTAATCCTAGTAGATCACCTAAACTACTAGTTTTGACTTGTAAAAGAGAAAAAGGGATACAAAGGATAACTAAACTCATATAAAGGGTGATATACCAAACTAAAATACACTCAAAATTTTCTTGAAACTATCACTAATGCATCTCAAAGATAACCCTCACTCATACAATCTCTCGAACTAGTCATTTTATACCAATATTTCCAAATTAAGTTCCCTAGACAAGAGATGGAGCATGAAACAATATCAAAACTCACACTATACCTTCATTAGTGATCAAATATCACAAATTAAAACCTATAACCACATTGAAACACCTAAAAAAAGTTAATAAATATGGACAATCACCAAGGAAAAATACTCCTCCATAAAGTAATAATGTACAAGCTGACTAGAACACTAGTTATAGGGAAAGAGATAGGTAGAATAAGTTGTCTTATTGATTTAAGAGGCCTTTATTAAAAATTTTAATAGGGTTTTTCCTTGTCGAATCATAATATATTTAATTTTAAAAAGAAAATGGATATATAATATAAAAGGGAAGGAAGAGGAAAAGAAGCATTTTAAAAATCAATAAATTTCAATCAACCACCCTCCATGGAGATCCCACAAACAAGAGGAAATGGTATTTGAGTTTCAAAAACCTAAAAACCACTTAGGTAGTGATCACACTTAGTAATTTAACCCTCCAAAGTTAAAAAGGTCTTCAATCTCTCCCATTATCCTAAAAAGCACTAGATGACAAAAATTACTTTGAGGAAGATGACATCATGCTCCACTAAATTGAAAAATGCCTCCAAACATCTATAATCCTCATTAAATTCTCCAATTTACTCCTTAACTCCCCAAAATTCCTCCACTTGACCTCTAGACCCCATTTCCAATTGGCTTATAGAAGCAACTTGGCAATGTGGTTAGTCACTCTAATGTTTGATGCTTATAATAACTTTGAGGAATAAATTTTAGTGTTTTGTTTTTTTTCCCAACTCATATTTTATATTATAACCTTCGAAAGTCACCATGGAACCTGAAAATCCTATGAACTCCATTAGTGGAGGTCTTTAAGCTCAACCCATCTTCAACTTGCTATCCTATAGCTTACTTTCAAAGCCATTTATCATCATGAGAGACACTTTTATACTTGTATAATTATTTTATGAATACATATCATTTCTAAGAGGAAGATAATTATGTTTCATTCTACCTTCAAGATCTGCAACAATGGTGGAAATCCCCATTAAACCTATAACCACTCACAAATCATTATAAAACTTGGGTTTTTGGCCTTTTATCTCAAAACATCACCCTATAAACAATTTTTAATGGATAATAGTGACATAAAATGATGATTTAGGTCCCATTATGCTTCCTCCATTCATTTATACAATTTCATCCTTTGAAGAGCTATAAAATATGAATTTTTAGGCCATTTTGGGCTTCCTAAGCACCCACACGTGCTAGTTTCTTCTTATAAATAGGTGAAACATGATATTTATATATTACCATATATTATACATGTGTTTTCAAAATTATTATATGTAATTTCATGGGCTTATGCACTCCATAACTCAAAACTAGTCAAAATAGGCTCTTTTTGTAGCTTAGACAAGCTTACCTTCTTAATTATTATTCATAAAGTATAGATATCCAAAACAAAACTTATTGACATGGATATTTATTACATATACCCCTTAAATATTTCTTGGAATAGTTTTTTTCTATTCAAAATGTGTGAGAATATTCAACATAGAAAAATTTGTTTGTAGGGTTCTACATGCATTCTGGGCCTACTTATAGTCTTAGTGGTTGTTCTTAAAACTTAGATCCTACCCAACATAAATAATTAATATATTTCAATTAAATATGGGTCCTAAAATCATTATAATATAATTTGGTCAAACTCCTCATGTGGTGAAAGATATGAGCTCTTGAAATAGGTAGTTTGAATGAGTGTTTAGACTGTATGTCCTGAATTAGCTCCTTGAGACAAAAAATGCATTTAATCCTATTATTTTATTCTTTAAAACAAATTAAAAATATATTTAATAACACATTAAACATCCTCATGAATTCACCTTTGCTTTATAAAGTCCGCAAGTGACTTTTGGTGTTATAGGTCTTCTAGACTTAAAACTCATTTCTAGGCCTAATTGGCCAAATTTGAGTGTTAGAATTTTGAGTGACCTATATGATGATATGGGTGGGGGGGGGGATTTTGAAATTAATTTACATCCCCTAAAAATTTCTCTTTTTGATCAAACTCTATCTTCTCATTCTAGGCCTATATATGTCCAAATAGCCCTAATATGCCTAATGGCCTACTTGACCTCTTTCTAAATCCACTTGAATTTTTATTAGTATTAATCATATAACATATCAATTTAGCCATATTTAGGATTTAAAAACACCTAAAACATTCTCATGTGTTCAAATAGTCCACTTTCACTTCTAGGCCTAAGTGGCCTATTTAGGCCTACTAGGTTTTTCTCCATTTTGTTAGTTTTTCTCTATGAATTGGAATTTAAGACATAAAAATTCAACTACATTTATATCTTTGAGTCTATAAAACAAATTCAAGTATTCGCTTAGTTTCTCACTCTAAGGTGTGAGTAGTCAAGTGATAATTCTTGACTTGCTTGTTTAGTAGACCTATAATCTATCATTTTCTCTATCCTAAAGTAAATTAGAGGAATAAAAACACTTTTAAGACTTAAATTACACAAAATCATACCTCCATAATTAATTTTAACTCAATAAATGTATCTTTTTGGGTTACCTCAACTTGCCTTGTGATTTAACAATTTTGAGAATGTTGGTGTATTATTCCTATTTTAGTTAAAAGGTCTAGATTGATAAATTAGTAAAAAAATATGTTAAATGAGATATAAATTTATGAAATTTATTTTTATTTAGATTTTTTATAAAAATAGTAATAAGAGGGAGAAAATAATACTTAGCTTAAACTATGCTGATCTGACTGAGATAAGATCTAATATTTACTATGCAAGCCTAGTACACTATCACAAACAAGATTCTAACTCTAATTTTCTTATTGGATAGGAGTACTGAAAGTGGATAAGAGTGGCACTGGTACTATAGTCCTTATCCAACACTATTGTTTTGAATATTTGAGCTTTTTGGGTTTTGTTCGATAGGTCTATGTGACCTTATCTCTAAAGTTTTGGTAAGTAGAAGTTTATAGAGATCCATGTAGAGCATATTTATCCTCAAACCCTATCTTTCATTGTACTTTAACCAATTCAAAAAATAGGGGGTTAGTGTGTGTAAGATTCATTGGACATGGATCCACATCCCTTAAGTGGGAACATTGCATACATACCAATACTCTGAAGAGGTATCAAACCATATGTACTTATCCCTTTGAAAGTGCTTGGTGTAATTGTGTTATGATAATGGAGGGAAATGTTGAATTGGGTGTGTTTGAGATTACTAGGGACTAGTATAAGGATTTGAACAAGCTATAAATAGTATTAGATGGTTGTATGTAGAGAATACATAAATTTTCTTAAGTAGTCTTGCTTGTATTCTCGCTTACTTTGTGATATTTACCAACCCTTATCCAAATGATTTTTGAATGGGATTTTATAAAGATCTATTGGTCATGGATTGAATTTACTCATGTTAGGATAACAAGAATAAGGATGGGAAACTAGAAGGAATTGATCATTGGGGTGAAAAATGAGCTTGGACAACAACACTAAAAGTGGATAGGAGTGGCATTGGTGCTATAGTCCTTGTGTGGTGCTATTGTCCTAAGTAGATAGGTCTAGAGGGGTTAGATTGGTCATGAAAAGAGGGTAATGGCTTAACTAAGATCAAGTCTAAAAGGTTATGGATGATTGGTAATTATGTAAAATAAGCTTGAGAGGGTCATAAGAGCAAGCAAGAGGGACCTGTGGGTTGGGTATCATTATCCATGCCCAAGTTACCATTGTTTTCATTTTAAATGACAACATTTGCTCCCCCTTTATTCTAATGATGCAGCAAAGTGAAATTCTAAGATAAAGGAAAAATAAAATGTGTACCTATTATTACCTATAAGGGTGAATATCATGAAGCTTAGGTGATGTTGGGTGTGCATAGAGAGATCATGTTGTGAAGTGTGAATTCGTAAGAGAAAACAAAAAGTAGATCAGTTCTTACTAGATAAGCTATATATAAAATAAGAACATATAAATTTGGGTAGGAGAGAGAGGAAGAAAAAGGAATGACTACACCTCACTAATTATATGGACCAATACAAAACCTATTATGATACTTAGTGATGTTGAGTAATGTTAGATGTGTATTGAACCAAGAGTAATAATGTGAATGGAGCTGAGTGCTCAATTCCTCAAAAAATATTCAAGAATGTAAATACTATCCCTTTAGATCCATCATCACATACTAAGTGAATCTATGTGGTCGCACATGTGTTGATTGATGTTTGTAACATGTTTACAATCCTTCGAAATAGGTGACTCAAGAATACAAAGGCTATCTAGACCTTTAGCTCCATCATTTCCTTGTGAAGTTAATATATGAACTGATACTAGTATGAAATGTGTGTCATATGAGATGGATCTTGAAGCCCATGAATTTACTATGATATTATAATATTTTCATGGATAGCTTAATGTATGCTAGAAACTAGGCTACTCTTGGCCACTCTGAAAGATAGGGATTAGGCTTATATGAAAGCCACTCCAAAATTGAGAATCTAGCTTATGTGGAAGCCACTCAAGAACTAAAGAACTTAGGAATGTGGAGGATAGGATTATATTAAATTCATTTTGAAATTATGCCAACCACTTACAAATCAAATAAGGCACGTACTTGCTTATAATGTCTAGACAATGTTAAACTAGGAAAGAAAAGAAATAAATGTGCCATGTGTATTGCCCCCAATCACTGATAGCAATGATTATCAACAATATATCTCAAGATATAACATGATTTGTATTGAGAGATTGTTAGATTAATAGGGGTATACCTAGATATATTTAACAATTTAATAACACATGTAATTTATTGAACTAGAAATGAAAGTCTGGTTAGTTTTTAGTTGGAGGGATGGAGCATGATGTCTATCATGGCATCCAAGAAAGCAAGATAAATGCATGATGTGAATCATATCATTACAAATAATGAGAAGTAGATAAGCAACAAGCACATAAGGAAAAAAGCATAAAAGGGTGGCCATAGGGCAAAGAAAACAAGGGACATGAGCACATGTAACTTAAACTAAAAAGGAAGCATACAAGGCATGCTCAATTCCACATACACATATAATTGCAACAAGTAAAACTGGCATGGAAGCCATTATCATATAAAGGAGTACAGGGAAAGGACATTGGCAAATGTCCTAAGGCATACACATGAATAAAAGTAAAGGATATTGGTAAATGTCCTAAGGCACATACAAGAGACAAATAGGAATTGAGAAATGTAATCACATCAAGATACGCTATGAAATAAAAGAAATCATGTAATAACTAGAAATAAAATTGCATCTAACTAATCAAATCAAGAAGGAAAGTAAGCAAGAGATGTTAGTGTAAGACTAGGTATATGCTAAGAAATACACAAGTGCTAAATACTAGTGAGTGTCAATAGAGTAATCTATGTAGGCTAATAAATAATGTACATTAACATGATAACTAGAGTGTGTGGTGTAGAAATGACATAACCTGGATGGTGTAGTCATGTAGAAGATGCCCCTAGGGGGAAGATATATCAATGTGCATCTTGCATATATGAGTAGGATGCCACCTCATTGGGTAAAGTGAAGTAATCAAGGGTGTTAAAATTCACTATACACTCTCAAGTAATATCAAGTGAATCATGGTAATGTAGATAGATCAATAAACAATAGCATATAACAACAAATGTAAGTTTAACATAGTAGTAGAAATCTAAAGCATGTATAATGCATATAATTGAAATATTTTTGGTCTTTTTGACATATTTGAATGTTTTTGGATTTTGGAATTTTGTATTTTTTGTAGAGTTTTTGATAATTTGAATCTATGTACAATCAATAAAAAGAAACTATGTAGAGGTAAGCAGGGAAAGGATGATACTAACCAATGAGTCTCATGGGACTTTCCCTATCATGGTGTTTTATATGAAGTAGAGGAATCATTCATGATCATGAAGCACGATGGAAATGCCAAGACTATGGATCTAAAAGATATATATGTTGTAAATTCTATAAAATCTTTGAAGTAGAAACCAACTATGGAGTCCCCCTATAACTCTAAGAAGTGGATGCAACAATAGGGCTCTTAAGGACCCATATGATAGTAGGAGAAGATATTTGAGCATTTTCTCTATGAATAAATACATGAGATCTCAATGATATTTCTTTAGGTGTGAATATTGTAGTTAGAAGTTGTCAAGAATCTTGAAGCTATGGAGGTGTATGAACTTTCTATAATGGTGATGGATGCCTCAATTATGGTTAAATCAGAATTGGAGGAACTATAATTAGTGGATAAATTGGACTAGAAGTTGAACTAAAACTAGTGACTATACTGTAGAATATGGCTCTGAAATGGGGATTAATAACTCAGATGGAACTCTACCAACTATAATAACCTTATTATCATGAATGAATTTCACACATCTATGAACTATAGAAGGTACTACTGAATTTTTTTAAATCCATGTTCAACCAAGTAACATATCAAAAACTCTTACATTGGTAATAATAGTGAATGCTGTGGCCACATGTGTTAGAACCACCTATGTTTATTAGTGTAATATCCTACTCTAAATATCCCAAATACTAAATAATGTCATAGTGCACATGTTCACACTAGATCCATTCTCTATGAGCACACTATGAATAGGATTATTATGAATGTGAGCTCTAATAAAGAGTGTGTGATTGTCTATATCATCCTCAATGATCTCCTACTTTGAGAAGGGGATGGAAGGTCTAGATTTAACTTTAGAATTATATACACCAATCATGTTTCTCAAAGGGTGTAACTCAACTAAAGGTGCCATGTATGTATCTAGTGGTGGATGAGCATGATATGCATGATTAACCCCTAATGTGTCCCTTGTCTCCTATTTTGAATGCTACAAAAAGGATCTAAGAAGATTTTGAAATATTTATCCTATGTTTGTTTTCCCTGACAAGGCTTAACTAATGTGTGAAGATCAATATGATTTCCATCTATTAAATCCTATATCTTGTGTCTCAAATTGATGCATTTGTTTATTGTATATCTCGGTGCCTTGTAGAACTCACAAAATGCATGTTGATCATTTCATTATGGAATAATCTTTTTTGGGTCAACTTCCCTAATATGAAGGAGAGATATGATGTTAAAATCCAATAAATGATATAAAAATTTGTCTAGAGGAATTGGTAGATTGGTAAATGTATGCCAAAGAGGTGATGATAAAACCACATGTTGAGGGAGCTCTAAAGCTACATTAACTGTTAGTTGATTCTAAGTCTTTTTATCATTGACCTTGACCTTGTATGGGAATTTGATATTAATCTTGTTGGTTGTTTCTGAGATACTTGTGTCCTTGATTTTTCTCATTGAAATTAACTTGACTTCTATTTCATTTAGTGTGTGACACAATTCAGTGAAGGAAGATAATCTTTTGAACATAATTGACTCATGAAAAGCTAGTAAGAGACTCTATTTGAAGAGATCTCATAACTCTTGATTGACTATGGAGCTATTCATCTTAGCTGAGATAGTCTTATATCAAAGAACATAATCTATGAGATGCTCATTTGACATTTGTTTCTATTTTGCAACTTATCTGTAAACTAAAATTACAAGTGTTGTAAAAATAGAATAACACACTTGACACATTTAAAAGATATACTAATTTATCAACTTTTAATTTAATTTCTAATAATGAAATAAAAAATAGAATTAAAATGAAGATCAAAACTAAAAAATAATAGAGAAAATTAGAAGAATTCACCAACAAATTGTTAACATAGTTTGGCTTCAATTTCCTACATCTTTGGGTTTGTTTGAAGTGAGGACCATTTCCATTAATTTTGTGCAATAAATGGATTACAAAATCATTACAAGTCTTCAATTCTTCTTCCCTAGTCTCTACCTACCTATAAAAATATCTCTAGACCTATCATTAATGGCCCAAGGCTGTACAAAGCATTATCAAGTCTCTGACCTTCACAATTATTTTTACACAGTTGGTTGAATATCTCCTTCAAATGGAATTTCATTCCTTATATATCACTTACAAACTCATGGCTCAAGTGGTCAAGGCTTATCTATCTTTCACAATAGGTACAAGGTTCAAGGTGTCAGCCTCTTTCTTGGGTGCTTAGACTATACTTTAATCCCACATTAGCAATTTGAAAATGGATTGTATGCTTATTATAAGATTGGCACCACATTTATGTGTACCAACATCCCTTTTGGAGGAGACTTAAACACTAAGCTTATCTTGATTTCTAACTTAAGTCATCATTGGAAAATCCTTGGTCTTCACATGGTGTATGTGGTGAAGGTGGATGGCATGGTAGCTTAGGTTGATGGTTTGTCACTCTGCCACATGTTGGTTTGAGGCTCCTTATTAAAAATCTTAAAATAATTATCCCACATTGATGGGGTTTCTACGGACTTTGTAAGTTAAATACAATTTCACAAATAATAATATATGAAGATTAAGAGGCCAAGGCATCCCTCCACAAGAGTGTGCCAACCCTCACTGAGGGCTCCCAGTGAGCAAATAGTGAGGCCCATGGATCCTCATATGACCACCTATCAAAGACTAGAGGCTATCAACAAACCAAACACCAAACCAATTTTTTTTGCACAAATTCAGATTGCCATGTGTCAAATGATTATTAGATGACTTAGCATATTTTAAAAATGCCACGTCACTTTTTGACACTCATTATTCCCCTATCAAAAGAAAACCTTAGCAAGCTATATCTTGAGCATCTAGACTCCATTTTGCATTCTAGAAGAAGCATCAGAAAGCTCTCAATGAATTCTTTGATGTACAAGTGGTTTGACCAGAAATTGAAGACTTTAAAAATGGAATGGCACATGGATTTGACTAGATCACTCCATACTGAGAAATTTTGGACCTCCAAAAGTTAAAATTAATTAGTAATGGGGTGAGGGTATTTCTCCCTCACCCTTCTGGTTTCCATCTATTTGGCCTTATTTGGGTGCTTTCCTTTTAGACCAACATGAAGATACTCAACATCACCTTCTCATGAAGTCTACACATTCCTATCAAGAATAATATCTTCCTATAATTATATTAGATATTTAAGAGCAAAATCATCAAAATAAGGAATGGATACACTTTCATCATGATCAATTATCATTGGAGGCTCATACAATTTCAGATTTTCCACATTTACAACTAAATAAATCTGCATGTAAGATAATAAATCAAACTAGAAAGCATTTGTGCCAATTTTTTCCATAATCCAAAAATGACCATACCAGATTGGTTTTGAATTTTTACCTTCACTTGTTAGTCTTTCCTTACTTATGTGAAGCCATACCATATCACCTACAACAAATTGGTGGTTAATATGATCTTTGTCATGTCTAGCTTTATACTTGGCTTGACTTTTCTCCAATTGAGTACAAATAGTCTGATGTATGAGCTATATTTTTTCAATGAATTTCTTAGCTCCAATGGCTTATTTTGGTTCACCAACAACTATATCCTATCCTTAGCAAACATCTAGAGGAGATTTAGGCAAGTATCCATAACAAACTTCAAATGGAGATTTCATAGTAGAAGAATGAAGTGCTTAGTTATATGCATGTTGTATGTAAAACAATTTTTCATCCCATAAATTTAGATGTTTATTGTTATAACCCATAAGAAAATATACCATAGTATGGTTCACAACCTCTATTTTCCCATTAGTTTGTGGATGAAATGCAGTGCTCTCTTTTAATTTAGTGTCCATTAGTCCCCACAAAGTTGACCAAAACTTCCCAATGAACTGAGAATCCTAATAAAAACTAATTGAATTAGGCAACCCAAAATGAACCCATACATGTTTAAAGAACAAGTGTGTAGTGCCTTCTCTAGTAATTTGCATAGTGCAAGGAATCAAAACACACATCTTGATAAATCTATCCACAACCACATATAAATAGTCATGTTTTCTTTGCGTCATAGGCAAACCCCCCACAAAATCCATGGAGATACTTTCCCATGGGTGAGTAGGAATAGGTAGAGGATTATAAAGTCCTAGTTTCCTATTACTATGTTTGCTTGTGGCACAAAGAGTACATCACTTAATATATTTGGCAACATTTTCTTGCATACGGGGCTAGTAATAATACATTTGAAATGTGTAACCATTTTAACAACTCCAAAATGACCATAAATAAGATAAGTATGTGATTCTCAAATCAAGTGTACCCTATCTTTTTCAGGAATACAGAGTTTACCCAAATGATACAAAATATCATTATGTACCTGATAGTCCAATTCTTCTACTTGTCTACTACTCATCAAGTATTTATAGACATCTTGAAAATCAAGATCATTAACATACTATTATTTATAGCTTTCATGAGACAAAGAACCATGTTGTAAAAGAATAGATGCAACAACCATAGGAGGCCTAGATATCATATCTACAACCTTATTCTGAATAACTTTTTTATACTTAATCACAAGATGAAATTGTTGTAAGAAACCCATCCAACAAAAATGTCTAGACTATTTTAGCTTGGTTTGTGATTAGAGATATTGTAAGGGGTGATGGTCTGTATATATTATTATTTCTTTGCCTATTAAGTAATGTTTCCATTTTTTAACACTTTGAACCAATGCATACAATTCCTTATCATAAGTTGGATATTTTCTTACTGCACTTGTGAAGGTTTTAGAATGATAACAAATTGGTTTCTTACCTTGCATTAAAATATCTCCCATAGCATATATACTTGCATCTGTCTCGATCTCAAATGGTTTTTGTATATTAGGATGTGCCAAGACTGGAGTAGTACTTATCTTTTCTTTCAAAGTTTTTAAGGCCTTTTGATGCTTGCCTCCCCACTAAAAGACCTATTTCACACATGTCAAAGAATGCAAAGGTGATGCAATATATGAAAATTGAGCAATAAAATTTCTCTAAAACTATACTACACTAATAAAAATTCTAACCTCAGTTGTATTAGTGGGTGTAGGCCAGTTAATAATGACTGCCAGTTTTGTAGGATCAATTTTCAATGTACCATGTCCTACATTGTAACCCAAATATATCAAAGAGGTTTTTCCAAACTCACATTTTGACATTTTTAAATATTTTTTTTCCCTTCATAATGCATCCATGTCTTTCTTAATGTGGATCACATGATCTTCCAAAGACTTTTTGAAAATCAATATATCATCTAAGTAAACTATAACATAATCATCAAGGAATTGTCTAAAAACATCATTCATCAATCTCATGAATGTATTCGGGGCATTGCACAACCTGAAAGTCATAACAAGACATTAAAAATATCCATGTTTTTCTTTGAAGGTGGTTTTCCACACATCACCTTCATTAATTCTTACTTGATGATATCCACTTCTCAATTCTAGATTAGTGAAATAAATAGCATGTTTTAATTCATACAATAAATCATCAATACAAGGAAGAGGGTAATGATTCTTAATAGTAATTTTTTTTAAAGCATGAAATGAAACACACATTCACCAAGTGGCATCTTTCTTTGGCACCAAAATAATTGGCAAACCAATAGGAGATGAAATTGGATGAACAAGACCTTTATCCAATAGATCCATTACCTATTTTTTGATTTCCTCATTTTCCACCACTAATAACCTATACATGACAATGTTTTAGATTAAGGTAAAAACAAGTTTTGAAGGGGCCCTGAAACCATTTACATCAGAAGAGAGATAAACCTTAAGCACTTCTAGAATACAAAATAGCCTGGAACCTGCATAAGCAAGACCAGATTAACCAGGAATCTGAAAATAACAGACTAGTGTTGGACAAACAATAAAATTATTTTTTACAAGACCAAAGTTTCATATCTAGAGGGGGGACCAAAGGCTTAGACTTCTTCCTCTTTATAGTTGTCCAACCATCCTCTACCTTAGCTACCTCATCAACCTAGTCCTCAAAAGGCCATGATCCATGAAGTCCAGGGGGCGTCAAAGCCTCAGCAAAATCCTTATGAGAACTAGCCAACTTCAGGTTCCTAGGAAAAACCTTCAAAAAAGGTGGAGGAACCACCACCTCCTCAGTAGACGGTTCAGAGAGATCACATAATCCAATCTCTACAATACCTTAAATAGGATCAGTCTCCAGTGGAGTCCCCTGATCTATCGATTTAGAATGGATACTCTTTTCATTCTCATTCTCTAAATCATTTGAATCTTCATCAGGTTGTTTAGCAAAATAGTGTTCATGATCAGCTTTAGACCACCAAGAAGGTGAGCTTCTGGGTTTGGATTTCCCTACAGTACACCGGGCTATTACGTGCCCCGTTTGGTGACACTTTCTGCATCGAAAAGGTAAACCTTCAAAATCTAACATTTGCATCCAAGAACCCCTTGGGGAATCTAGACAAATCGCCTCAGGAAGGCCCTTAGAAACATCCACCTCAACCATAAGGCGAGCACAGGTCAAGCGGTAAATCCTCTTAGTTTCATCATCCTCAAATAAAAACTCCCCTATAGCATTACTAATGGTTTTAAACACCGCTTCTTGCCATAAATGTATTGGTAAATTAGGGAGCCGAACCCAGACAGGGATCTTATTGAAGGTTTTCATGAGAGGGTTGAAATCCTTATGCCACTGTTTGGCCATAAGAGGGTATTTACCCTGCAATAAAAGATTACTGTTGGACAGAATAGTCTTCCTGTCCTTAGGGATTTGGAATAAAGCTATAAAAAAACCTTTAACACAAGGGTATATTTCAACATCTCCTTCAATCAGTGGTAGCCAGGTATTAGAGATCCAGCCATGTAGATCAGCTAGAGATGGCCAACAACCACAAAATCTACAAATAGCCCCATACTTTGAAAAATAATATACCTGGTTAAAGATTGCTTCAATAGTTTCAAGATCTAGATTAACCCTGACATGATTTAAAACACTTACTGGTGAAACGCAGTATCTCCCAGTAGAAGCTTGATGTTTTGCATCCTATATTTCAGCTTCATAAGTAGCCACATCTGCATAAGATCTTCCCTTTGATCCAAGGACAGAACCAAAAATAGGGGATCCTTTTGCTATTTTCATACCTAGAAATGAACCCCCTTCCATAGTAGAGTGGATGATCTGGATTCGTTCCCCATTCCCAAGTGGAGGCACGCACTCAGCAAAGACCTCGGCCACGCCATCCGCCGTATCAATGGCTACCTGGTTCAGGGTATGAGCTCATGCTCACACATGCGCGCACTCAGCATTCAAAATTTCCATGCGCGTGCTCAGCATGATGGGTTGAGAGTCATGTTAGGATATATTATCTGTACATGACAATGTTAGGGAGAGGAGAATCCTACAATAGCTAAATTTCATGTTAAACTCCCCTTCTAGGGGGTAAACCCTTAGGATCTTGAAACACATCATAATAAGTAGAAATGATTTCAACCAATTCATTCTTGTGTTTAGGATCACAATTTTTTAAAGCCTGAGAATATTATTTTTCCTTAGACTTAATCAACATGAGACAAAATGTCTTTCTTGAATTAACTAGTCTTTTCATTTGCCTTATTGTAACCAAGGAAAGACTTGTTTTAATGTGATGTGCTCTGACTATATATTCAATGCCATCCTTAAAAAGCAAGTACTTATTCTCCTTTCTATAAAAGATTGCTTTTCTGTCATAAAGATATGGGCTTCCTAGATCAATCCCACATATGTCCAATGGGACAATATCCAACTCAACCTCATCTATGAGCTTGGATGTGATGGCAAACCTCAGTTTACAAGTTTGTGAGACTTGTAGCTTCACATTGTCACACACCCAACCTAGTGGATAAGAATTTAGATGGGGATTGGTTTGTAAGCCCAACTTCTTAACAACCTCTTTAAAATTTAAATTTGCTTGTGAACCACTGTCAAATAGAGTATCAATCTTAGTATGTTTTGAAACAACTATAATGTGGAATAATTCATTTCTTTTCTTATCAACATGCACTGAATTTTGTTTAGAAGAAGATGCATCATTTGATGACTTAGTTCTAGAAACTAAAAGAGAACATTCATTATGTAATCCCATGGCTATGATCTTGGTTTCATCACCTAAATCTGAACCTAAATCTTAAACCATAGCATTAGTCTTTTTTTCCTTCTTTTGAAACCTTTTAGGCCTTAACTCAGGGCGTAGTTTCCAACACTTAGACTCATCATGATTTTTATTACAATGATTACAAAATGTTTTTCCTTCTTATTTTTTAACAGCAAAAGTGGATTTTTGTTTACCCTTTCCTAATGAACTTTCCCCTTTGGATTGCTTAAGATTAGATTTCATACTTTTAACTTTAGGAAAAGATTATTTTGATTATTTCATCTAGCCTCTAAATGAGTGGCTTGTACACATACTGCATCTAAATTAGTGGGATTAAACATAAGAATCATATGTCTTAAGTAACTTGTAGCCCACCTATATATTTTAGTAGTGTTTCTTGTGTGTGAAAAGGAACATTAAAAAGTAAAGTTTTTTTCCTAAATTCTTGTGTATAATCTTGAACATTTTGGCCTTTTCCTTATATGAAACTTTGCCAATCCATCATGTCTTGTTACATATAGCCTAAAGGATAAAATTTATTTTTGAGTTCTTCAAAAAATTCATTCCAAGTAGAAATTGAGTTACCTTTTTGAATCTAGGCTTCATTTGACTTACTCTCCCACCAGATGAGAGTTGTACCTCTCATATGAAGAGTAGCCAAATGAATTTTTGACTCAACCACTACAATATTTTGGACCCTACAATAAACTTCAATCTACTTGACCCAATTATCTACCTTTTTGGCATTAACTTCACCATTAAACATTGATAATTTAAACTTAATATCCAATTTTAGTGAAGGGAGAGATTCCATAGTTTTTTTTTGTCATTCGATGAATAACGTTTTTTGGTTTCTTTACCTTTTGATTCTTGTGAATCACCTTTCTCATTATTTTATTTCCTTTGTTTATCATGGTAAATTTCCTCAACCATGCTTCTCATCTCCATAAAGGCTTGGCAAATTTTTTTTTTAGATTCCATCTCTTCTTTAGCCATACCTGAAGCGTGCCTTGAACCTATCTACAGATTATACTCAACAATTTTTCCTTCACCCTTTTTAGATTTAGACATTATCAACATATACTAGCAACCACTATTAAATAACCTCTTTGATACCAAAAATCTGATTTGTAAAATGAAATTGTAAGTGTTGCAAAAATTGAATAACACACTTGATGCATTTAAAAGATTTACTAATTTCTTTAATTTTCTATTTAATTTTTATTAATGAAATTAAAAAAAATTAAAATGAAGATTAGAATTGAAAAATAATAGAGAAAATTAGAATAATTCACTATCAAATTGATAATGGAGTTCAGCTTCAATAGCCTATGTCTCTAGGTCCATTTGAAGTGATGACAATTTCCATTAATTTTGTGCAACAAATGGATTACAAAATCATTACAAGTCTTCAATTCTTATTCCTTGGTCTCTGCCTACCTTTAAAAACATCTCTTAGACCATTCATTAATGGCCCAATGCTGTACAAATCATTATCAAGTCTCTAACCTTCAAAATTCTTTTTACACAGTCGGTTGAATATCTCCTTCAAATGGAATTTCATTCCTTATATACCACTTACAAGCCTGTGGCTCACATAGTCAAGGCTTATCTATTTTTCATAATAGGTGAAAGGTTTAAGGCATCAACCTCCTTCTTAGGTACTTAGACTATCCATTAATCCCACATTGGTTGTTTGAAAATGGATTGTATTCTTTTTATAGGATTGGCACCACCTTTATGTGTGTCGATGTCCCTTTTGGAGGATACTTAGGTGTTAAGCTTAGCTTGATTTATAACTTAAGACACCATTGGAAAATCCTTGGTTAGGACTTGGTCTTCACATGGTGTATGTGGTGAAGGTAGATGGTGTGGTAGCTTAGGTTGATAGTTTGTGGCTCTGCCACGTGTTAGTTTGAGGCTCCTTATTATAAAGCTTAAAATAATTATCCCACATTGATGGGGTTTCTACAGACTTTGTAAGTTAAATACAATTTCACAAATAATAATATATGAATATTAGGAGGCCAAGGCACCCTCCACAAGAGTGTGCTGACCCTCACTGAGGGCCCCCAATGAGCAAATAGTAGGGCCCATGGACCCTCATATGACTGCCTATCAAAGACTGAAGGCTATCAACAAACCAAACACCAAACCAATATTTTGTTTGAAAAAATTTAGATTTCCACATGTCAAATGATTATTGGACCACTTAGTGTATTTAAACAATGCCATGTCACTTTTCTACACTCATTATTCCCCTATCATAAAAAAACTTCAACAAGCTATATCTTAAACATCTAGACTATGTTTTACGTTTTGGAAGAAGAGTAAAAAATATCTCAATAAATTTTTTGATGTGCAAGTGGTTTGACCAAAAATTGAAGACTTTCAAAATGGAATGGTACATGGATCTGACTAGATCAGCAACTTGGGCATATGAAACCTTGTCACCAATGCTAATGCTAAAATGAGCTAGGAACATGCTAGCTAAAGGATAGAATGCACTGATTGATTCATTAAACTATATAACCATTGTAAACCATAATCCTTTAGGGTACATGGAAAGAGCTTGGTAAGTATCTATTCATTTGGTATATAGTCTAAGCATTCTATGTGAGAATCTCTCAAATGTGTCTCTAGATCACCCTTTACATCATAAAGAGTAAGCTTGGGTTGAACAAAACCTTGTGGAAAGGGTGTGGAAGCAATGTGATGTGTCAATGGTGTATGCAGAAGATAAAAAGAATCTAAAGCCTAGGTAGGTATAGAAGAATCTTGCTCAAGATGTATCACCTTGTATTAAAGAGATATAATCTCATGCACAAGGACTGCCACATTAGGAGATAGGAATGTACTAGTTGTAGCTAGTGGCATAAAGTCAAGTTGGGCTACTATAGGGGTTGTTGAGACATAATTGCCCTTGTAGTGTCATTTATAACCAATTTCTCTATAGGAATGGAAAATTCAACTTGTTTAGCCTTTCTAATTTCCATGAGATATTTTAATATAAGAGTATGATCTTGAGGTCGTTCCCTAAGTCTTTCTCTGAAACTTTGGAGGATCAAATATTTATTGAGTATAACTTCATTTTCAGTAATGGGTGGAAGAAGATCAATAATCCAATGTGGTGGAGCATGAGAATTAGTGTGTACATAATTATTATTATTCTCATATTTCTCATTGTCTAAATTATTCTCATTGAAATTGGTGTAATCTAGATGTGTAGATTACATAGTTGGAGTTTGAACTGGTTATTTATTCATAGTATATGGTCAAGTTGAAGGAATCTAGGTGAGTTTACGAGGGTTACCACTAAGTCTTGCATGACATATCAAAGGAATATTTTTAAGGAGCTTATGTTTCATAAGGAAAACAACTTGGATAATGGTAGAAAATATTAAATAGGTATAATCTAAACAAGGAACTAGAATATGCATAAAAAAGATAGCAGGTCACACACATGTAAGCTGATATCTCAAGAAGAAAATAGGAGATAGTACATGTGACTAGGATTTTGAGAATGATATTTTTGTAAAATACTATGTAATTTTGAAAATTAAATTGGATTTTTGATTTAAATATGCAACTAAAATTTCAAAAAAGTATTAGAAAATGCTTAATTAAATAGGACCTAGTATGTGTAACTAGTGTTTTCAGAAAATAATTTTTTTGAGATTAATATTTAATTTTATATCTAAAGGGATTTTATAATTTTACTATTCTTGTAAAAATTCATAATTTTTTTGGAAAATTAACGTAAAAATACTAGGACCTAGTATGGGCAAGTAGGGTTTGAAAGAAATTATTTTAAAATTTATTGCTAAATTTTAAAATTCAAAATGAATTTATGATTTAAATATTAAAGTAAAAATTCAAACATTTATAAGAAAAATTAGTAGGAATTTTACCCTAGGGTTTCTAGGGGTTTTGTATGCAAATGAAGTAAGTCGGGTTCACCGAATGATTTAACAATTTTAGGAATATTGGTGTATTATTCCTAATTTAGTTAAAGGGTCTAAATAGGTAAATCATTAAATATTATATGGTAAATTAGATACTAATTTGTGAATTTTATTGGTAATTAGAGATTTTTTAAAAATAGTAATAAGAGGGAGAAAATAATACTTAGTTTAAACTGTGCTAATCCAACTAAGATAAGATTTGATATTTATTAAGCAGGCCTAGGGCACTATCAAAAATAAGATTCTAAGTTTCATTTTCTAATTGGATAGGAATGTCAAAAGTGGATAGGATTGTCAATAACACTATAATCCTTATCTAGTGTTCTTGTCCTAAGGATCTAAGCTTTTTAGGTTTTGTTTGATAGGTCTGTGTGACCTTGTCTCTAAATTTTTGGTAGTCAAAAGTATGTAGAGCTCCCTATAGAACATATTTTATCTTCAAACCATTTCTTTCATTATAATTTGACCAATTTCAAATAATATAGGGGTTAGTGTGTGTAATATTCATTGGACATGGATCCAAACCCCTTATGTGGGCATGTTGCCTATATACCAATACTCCAAAGAGGAATCAAGCCATATGTAGTTCTCCCTTTGAAAATTCATGGTGTAATTTTGATATGAGAATGCATGAAAATGTTAAATTATGTGTGTTTGAGATGACTAGGGATTGGTGTAAGGATTTCAACAAGCTAAAAATAGTATTGGATGGTTGTATGCAGAGAATAGATAAATGTGCTTGATTAGTCTTTCTTATACTCTTGCTTATTTTTTGATATTTTCCAACCCTTTTCCAAATGATCTTTGAATGGGAGTTTATAAGGATCTATTGGTCATGGATTGAATTTATTCAATTTAGACTGACAAGGATAAGGATGGGAAACTAGAAGGAATTAACTATTGGGGCCAGAAATGAGCTTGGACAATAATGTCAAAAGTAGATAGTAGTGGCATTGGTGCTATAGTCCTAGTGTGTTTCTATTGTCCTGAGAAAATGGGACTAGGGGGGATGGATTGGTCATGAAAAGAGGGTCCTAGCTAAGTTAGGATCAAGTTTGTAGGGCTACCTATAACTAGGAATCAGTGAAAATAAGGTTGAGAGGGTCATGAGAGCAAGAAATATAGACTTATTTGTTGGGTGTCATTAGCCATTCTCAAGTTGTCAATTTTTGCATTTTATATGACTGCACCTTGTCAAATTTTTGGGTATGTGTAACTCTACATTTTTACATTTTTTTGAGTTTTATGAGGTAAAAAGACCTCATTATTTATTAATTATGACATTGAGGGACCCCAAAAACTATTAAAATCTTTTTTATATAATTTTAAATCAATAAAAACATTTGAAATCACCAATTTATACCTACTACACACTTAGAAAATGAGAAACATGAAACGTAGAAGGAGAGAAAAAGGTGTATATTGAGATTTATAAGGGAAAAATACTTAATTAATTATTAATTATAACTTAGAATATCTCCCACAACTTATCCAAGAATTATATTTCATCATACAACCGTTTAAACCTCTTAAAAACACCTTTTTTGACTATCTCCACTTGCATGCCAAAACCTTGAATTGTGAAAATTTGCATTTCTCTTCATTTTGACCTGAAACTATGAATGTTATCACTCTCACCATGTTTTATAATAATTACAATCACCCTCCTCTAATTCAAAAACTCACACATGAGTTTGAAACCATTTGTCATACTTTATAGCCTCCAAGATGTTCGTTTAGCTCCATGTTGACTGTCAACAAATAAACATAGGACTGTGACAAAATAGTGGATGATTACACTATTATTGTGACATAAATAGAATCATGAAAATTATAAACAATAATTACCACCACATATACCAATTTTCATATTTTATTATTCCTATATAGGCTTTAAAACTCATTTTTCTCAAAATTAGCTAGTGGGTTGCCTATGTTTGGATATTTCTCCCTTAGCTAGCCCTCAAAGGCATTTTAAATTGAAAAAATGAGTTTGATGTACCTAAAATATAAAAATATGAAATTAATTATCATCTATAATTTCTTTAAAACATTTCATTAATTCTTAGTCTCCTTGTCTATTCATAAAACCTTTAATTTGAGCACCTATTCTCACCATGACTGCTTAACTGACTGTATGTGATCTATGACAAAATAACAACCACTTAATCAAATTTTATGACTTTAAATATGGAATATTAATATTAAAATAGTCTTAATGATCAGTTTTACAAAAAAATAAAAACTAACTCCACCTTTAGATGATCTAAAGTCACAAAAATCTTCAAGACGGGTTCTTATGCATTGATTGTGTTCGCAATTTTCATGGTTTTTCAATTATACCAGATGATTTATGAATTTTTCATGAATTTAAATATGAAATTTGAGTGTAAAAAAATATTATTCTATGTTTTATTTACCTTTATTCAATAGGCTTGATCATTCATTGGTCAAACTCAGTCTTATTACACCCTATCAAACACCATTTTTCTTCATTTATTTCAATATAAATACCTTGTTAAACCTATTGTAGATGATGATTTTAGAATTTAAAGTTATTTAAATTAATTATAAAATAATTTTTAATGTTTATAACTCATAATTCATTTTTAAACCTCTTCACATCCCTTTGTTTAGCATATTTACTCTTCAAGGATGTTCTCAGGCTTCTTACACTCCTAATTTCATACACAAGCTTATGTACTTTAATGAGATGGAATTAAATTAAATATATTAGTGAAGTTTTAAAGACATAAAATAAACATTTTAAATAATAAATTAACTCACATGTTTCTTTATTGAATTAATTTGTCTTGAATTTTAACAGTCTAGGGTATGTAGATATGTCAATATAGTTTACCCTAGTATGGTTGTAGGTGAACATTTCAAGGTTGAACTTGAAGACAAATATTTATTAGGAAAATATTATATATTACATAAACTTATTCAAATATTTTTTCTCCTTATAATCCTCCATTTTATCATGTAAATCCTTCATTAGACTATTATGTTTCAATCATCTTTGCAACTTGGAAATAGGCTTGTGTTGGCAAGGTTGTAGGTGATAATTCATGAGATGAATGAATATGTTACATTTTAATTTTAACCTAATGGATTGATATAAGGCACCACCATTCCAAGTGACTCTTAAAATCTAGGAATCAATCTTATTTAACCTAAAACATGACATCTTCTTCATAGTCAATACATTTGACTATAGTATTGGCATATTTCAAGAGCTATCCAACACTTATATAGGTGAAGATTATGATGAAAACATGACATAATATAAGTTTGATCAATACAAGGTTCTAGTTTTGAGTCAATATTCATGTCCACCACCTTGAAATACTATGGTCCTCATAGTCAATAGTCCACCTCTTGAACATAAACCTTTCTCCATCATAGCTTGACTATGAATTAAATTAGGCTTTTATGATGTTTTGAGACAAATTTGAACCTTGAGAAGGTCAACTATGTATATTATGATCCTCTAATGATTTAATAAATTGTCTCCATATATTAAAAATATAATTTTAATCTTTTCTTAACTTGAATGTTCTCACTCTTTCCTCATCCAATTATTGTGCTTATGACTGTGTCCTTAAAGGGATGACTTTAGGCTTCCTTTGAAGTGTTTCATGATCTAGAAAAGACCTTGAACTTTTACTATATTTTATTTACCTTATTGAGGTTATCAAACTCATATCAACCATGAATTTGGATATCTCAACTAGCCTTCAATAACTTAAATGTATCTTAAGACTTCTAAGGTATTTGTTGGCTACATATATTGACTTGCAGCATATATGTATATTGTGAGACACTGATTCCAAGCTTTTGGCTGCCTCCATGGGATATTAATATTGAATGAATTCCCAAATATAGATAAATAACCCTTCACACTCTTTTAATTCTCACTCATGCACCTATTTCATGATAATTCTTTCATAATGACTATGTAGCATACTTTAATATGACTATGTGGGGTTTTTTTATATGGATAGAGGTGGGATTAGACCTTAATAAGGTCATAAAATAGATTTTATGATCCTAGTATTCATCCATGTCAACTTGAAAAGATATTTTAAACCAAAACCTTTACTCATATATCCTATTTCTTTCCTTTATTATAACCTTCCATGAAAATCTCTTGACTATGCTTTCTATTGGCTTTATGTGATCATTCTTAGTAGGGTTTTAAGATTACATACCTACTTTCATAGCCATGATAGTTTCAAAAGGGATTTGACTCCTTGTTGATAGTTAATACATGATATTAAAATGTATATAAGGTTATAATATGTTGATTGACATGGAAATGAGAATGGAGATGGAGTGAAAGGATTGAAATAATGATGAAAGGTAGTGTGAAAACTGTGTTATGGGATGACACAAGAGTGATGTGAAATGAGCAGGTAAAATGTATCTCAAGACCATATTAAAGGGTCTTAATCAAGAATAAACACCCTCAATATGTTATAATAATTTTTAGTGCTTTGATAAACATATAATTATGAAAATGGAAACCTAGGAATATGCTAATAACTTTAACATATTCCAACTTTCCTTAATCTTTTCTAAACTGAGACTCCATAAAGATATTGAGAGCAAATTGATGGATTATTTACTATGCTAACTGTATTAATATTGATAATCTTTATTAGATAACACATGAACATGAAATAAACCCTTGTAAATAAAAATCCATCAAATTTTGATGTTTTTTCTCTCTTATGAACCAAAAAACTCCTAGAAAATCTCAATAAATTATTTGCTAGTAACCTACAGACTACATCACCATGAAGCTTTTTTTACATCTTAGGGATAACACATGTGAACCATAGGATACAAATTATTTAAATTAGTTTCAATTACCTATTCACCCTTACTTTCTATAATTACATTAATACTTCTACCCTACAAGGTCAAAATCATAGAAACCCCACCTCTTGGGTTTTGAAGGAACTCAAGTACTCAATAGTTTTTTGATGGTATGTAAGGACAAATAACATTCTTGAACTAAAACTACTTAAATAATGTGTTTGTGATACCCCTTTACCTACTTCAAGAGCTAAGAGATATAATTTGTTAATATATAGAAGTACAAGACAAAATCCTTTGCCTTTGATGAGTTGTCCAAGACTTCACTAAAATGGTTTCTCTTAGTATGAAGAACAAAAGGTCTAACTTTTGAATAAAACACCTAGATAAGGTTTTTAATGATGAAAGTGGCATTTCTTTCCTTCTATAAAACTTTTGAGGTTCTTGAAGCTCCATTAATGGCAAGAGTCTAGTCTATAGCCAATAGGTTTTCTTTGCCTCTATTGGTTATTATACTTGGATATGATTATAGAGGCCTAAAGATGGATATTAGGGACACCATGGATTCCTGTATATGATATTTTATCTTATTTTTATCAAAACCCTAAAAAGTCTACTCAACCATGGCTCTAAAAGGCCCAAAAATGCATATTCTTACACCAAAACTCCTCTTCTCCACTTCAAATGACTTTAAATACTATTTAACATACCTAAATGAGGACAAAATGCCATAAGGAGGTGGAAGGAAGTTAAAACCAATTTGAATTCTTCAAAAACCACCTTTTTCACTCAAAATTTCTATTTCGAGGATCCTCAAGTCATCTAATGCACTTTTGAGGGTCTTTTGGGAAAATTGGCTTCATTAGACATCATTTTTGACTTATTAGAAAACCTCCTTCCTACCCCTAAATGCTCAAACACCTTGTAAACTAACTAGGTATTTCACTTGTAGCTCAAGACCCATTTTTAGGCCTTTACCTTAAAATCCCCAAATTTACCTTAAACCTTTCTAAAGTGTTTCATAAGAGTGCAAGGATAGTGATGTAGGGCCATGATTCTCATCTTTTCTTTACACCATTAGATCATCCACTACACTAGGACTATGTACAACTCATAACACCACACCACAACCTTTTATGATAATTTAGTACATCATCAAGTTAGGACAAGAAAGAGAATAGTCATGAAGGCAAGAGGTCATTGAATGGTCTAAGAGAGTGGCCTGATCCATCTAGGTGAAATTATTTTATGGAGGACAATTTTGGCCAATAGTAAAGTAAAACATACTTGGTCCTATTGAAAGAGATGTTCATTATGATTTCACCACAATAATGATTATATTTCATCAAAGAGATTAACCAATGAACATATATGATCAATATCAGAGTCATAGAAGGCTTCAAGTTATTGGATGATATCATGGACTTACATTTTCCCATGAAAGCACAAAGATTCATCAATCGTTTTGAGCAGTGTAGCCACAACTAGTCCTCACACAACTTATCTAGTGACAATATGAACAAATTTATGGTGCTTGGTATACTATCATGGAATGTCTTCACAACTAATAATGACACCATACACTCTCCCATTAAGGTTTTATTCACCTTAGGTCTAATAATTATAAGCATTATTTATACTATAATAAAGGGATTGTGTGTCTATCCATCAAAGGATGCCATCAAAAGTAGGATCATGATGCTCACCACCTGTATCTATGATGTTTTAGATATGATTTATATCCTCATCCATGCTAATAATTTATAAATATGGAGGCCTATGTCTTTGGTCCAATAGGATGACAACTCATTGATCAATATTTTTAAAACTAATATATCAATTTCTAAAGCTTAAATTAGCATTATTTTTATAGCACCAAGGATGAACCAATAGGGATGGAAATTCATTAGCTTCATCCAATTATAGAACATAAAATTCAACATTTTAATCTACCCTAATGATATCAATATTTGCATTTTTAAGAATGCCAATTGGTAGAACACATGTTTTATTGGAAATAAGAAATACGTTAGGTGATGGTTAGAATGTTGGGATAGACATTTTTTGCTATGCATCCTTTATGAGGACTTTGACCTCAGTGCCAGTGTTGACTAAAATGTCTCATATCACCCATCCATTGATGGTAGCATTTACCAGTATTTCCTTATCCTCTTAAGGGCTAAGAGAAATAAATGTATCTTATCATCAACCATGGTTTAATCGACGGTCTTTAGTTCCTTAGCTCTTGATTTTTATTCTAATTACTTAATTTAAGGATAATATATTCTTCTAATAGGTGCTTTAAAAGTTCTTAGAAGTCATCCCATGTTGCATTTTGATGTTCTTTTGGCTTAATTCATATGAACACATTAGGTGGCTTCATGGTCCTTAAGGAATTGAATTTTCCCTTGTAGTTCCCATACCAAGGTCATAGTATCTTGGAGCACAACTTTCTATTACTGAGCATTAGGATACTTTGTTTCATGAGGCTCTTTGTGTTGTATATTCGTAATGGGTGGAATAAATGTAGACTAGGACTATCCACCACTACATGTGGTGATATTAACTTATTGGGCCATCAAAGTGCTAGAGCATGGTGACCAGTGTAGTTTCCCAATACATTTCTTATGAGCACCTTTTTCATTTATTTATTTTGTGATCATTATGTACAAATGAGAGCATTCCTCCAATTGGTGCTTAGTTCTACAAAAATCACATGTTGGATTTACCAAATAGTCTCATTGATAGTGATTCAAAGACACACACTTATAGCACATTCATGGTGGAAAATTCCCACCACCTCATCCTCAGCCTCAGCCTCATCCATGATATCCACCATTATCTTAATTGTTTGAAATAGAGGTTTGATGCTTACCATCCACACACACCTCATGTATATCATTGATCAAGTGATAGTCATTTATGTAAATGATATATACATTACATATCTTATATTAGTTAGATAATTTAGAATGTGTATCCCATTTCAATAGAGGACAAGAATGAACATCATTCTATTAATGTAAAATTTCATAAGACTACTTTAGTATAGCATAGATGTCTTTTTTAGGATAATTATTTCTATTATGACCCTCAACTCATAATTGATATGCCAAAGACTGCTATGAGTTTCATGAGCACTATTTATAGACAATTTTTTTAACTATGATGCCACTAAATTTATTTGAGATTATATAAAAGGACTTATTCTAGTGTCAATGCTACCTAAAGATTTATTGTATAGGGTAGATTCCATGGCCTCATAGAGGCTAGTAAAGGTTTTTTGAAATAGCATTCATCTAAAGGGAACCAATAAGCCTCGTATGAATCACTTGGTATATTGAGCATCATTCATCTCAAATTAGATCTTAGACAATAGTGTCTTAAAGCATGCATCATAATCACATACACTTTTGGTTGGATCTTGTTTATAATTCTTATTTCAACAATACTTTGTCACTCAAATTATTGAATATTAAACTCTTAAATAAATATTATCTTGAGCTAGTCATAATAAATTAATACTTGTTGAGGGCCATACTTCCTATACCATTTATGTGCTCTTTCTAGAAGTGTGGTTGTAAATTGTGTTGCTTTTCACTCAGAATAAGTTATACCACACACCCTCTAGATGAGTTCACACTTATTAACATGATCTACAATATTCTCCATTTATTAATATTCTAGTAAATTAAGCATCATTTCATAATACATAAATGGTAGTTGAGGTACTTGTAATGGTAATTACTGATAATTCCCAAGTCTTATTTCTAGGGGAAGTACACCACTTCCTCTTGTTATGCATCTTAGTCCACCTCTTTTGCCTCTAAAAATAACACTCAAGATAATTGTCACAATAGCAGGTTGATTTATAATGCTTGGACCAAAACTTTTCCCACAACATATGTTGGGTCCACTAATCATACCATGTTGGGCCATGAAATAAATTTAAAAAGGAATAGAAAGTGTCAATTAGCTATGGATTAAAGATTTCTCAATAATAAGTTGTCCTATGGGGTTAGTATCTAACTCTACACTATCTATATCCCATTTATGTATAATTAAATCATCTAGATTAAAATCATGAGATTTAACTATTGTTGGGGAATTGGGTTTTGTTTAAATCAGGTTCTTCAAGCTCCACTATCTAGCTAGCTCATCCTATATATGACAAATCTAGCATTGATCATGGTTCAAAATTTGGTGAGTCTTCATTTTACTCTTATGCTTCCTTATGGATTTTAACAACACTTCTTGATTCCTCTCATCCCCTTCCTACTCTGCTTCCACCTATAACCCTTTATCGAGTTTCATCATATTTACGCTTTCACAATTCCCATTGACTAACTACCATTCCAAACCAGCAATCCTTCACCAACACCCTTTCATTCCCTTCCAAACTATTTTTCTCATATAAGGAGAGGTTTATACCTCCATAGGTAGAGTTTAAAGTCTATAATTGATAAATAACTTCATTACTTAAAGTGGGAAATGTCTAATATACCAACCATGTGGTACTCAAAGGAACTAGAACTTTGGTTTTTCAAGACATGAATAAGTGGTTATAACATATTCCAGCATATAGATATTAAACACCCCTCTCTACTAGATATTAACATATCATGTCTTTGGTGTTACCAAATGTTCTAAGGCCCTCTAATGCTCTATCATCCAAACCTGTTATCACCTAAAATTTTGTGACTAGTCTTGAGCATAGGATGAGCGAGAAGCATGAAAATGAATAAGAATTTTGATGAAGAAATTTTCATACACACACACACACACACAGATATATATATATATATATATATATATATATATATATATATATATATATATATATATATATATATATATATATATATATATTATGTTATTATACCCATGCACATGTAAAAAAATTTGGTTTAAGATAGGGAATTACAAAATTATCTTCGACCCCGATAAGCCATTGATCAATATTATCAAGGGATAACCACTCCAGAATATTCCATCACTATGTAATAATCACTACAAGTCTCAATAATGGAACCAAAATGTTTGGTTTTTATATCAACTTTTCCCTAGGATGATGAAGTGTCTAGTTCCCAACAAGCTAATGCAATGGAATTTCACATAAGATAGAGCTCTTACATGCTTATCTGAAGTAAGTAGCAAAAAACTAGTTCCCATGGGTTATGTTGAAAAGTAAATTATGAAATCTATTGATGCTTTTTCATATATCTTAATTATTGACTACACAAAAAAATAAATGCATAGTTGTATACCTTGTTTCAATTACATAAACAAACAAGATTATCAAGATAACTACCATGAGATTCAAAATATGTGTTACATAAGTTCAAATAATGTAGGTACTACTAATTATAGTCAAATACAAACCACAAGTTATATAATAAATTTATTGATAACTAAATGATGTAACCTAACTAACAACCATAGTGTAACATCAGAACTAAAGTAACTTTCATGATTTTACTCTTATCACAATCAATCATTACATAATACCAATGTTTAGTAGCATTACAAATATCTCAATAGGGGTACTTATGCCTGGTTTTCCTTAACCAAATTTTTACATTAATTATGCCACTTTTAATGACTAGCCAATGATCTCAAATAGACTAAGAATTGTGGTAGTCATTTACTTGATTTTCCCTAAGGACCCAGGCCTTTTGCCTATATATTCTCATTCAATTCTAGATCTGTGTTGCTAAATGTCCTCCTTCATGCAGACTAGTGTGAAACTCATGCATGATTGAAGTTTGTTCTATCCTTAAGAATCACTCTTTAATTGTTCTTAATTCCTTTGTACTCCCCAAGTCTTTCACTAATATACCAAAACCTCCCTTCTCAGGACCTCTATTTGTTATACCTCTCTTTTGATTCGGTCTTCTTATACCACGGTATTTCATGCCATTTTCTTCCATGCCAAAGTCTTCCCTCATCATGATCATTCTATACCATGGTAATTCTACACTATGGTCTTCCCATGCCATGCTCATTCCTTACCATAAGCTAAAATACTTAGTCAAAATTAGGGGTTCAATAATGTAATTCATGAATCTACCAAAGTGAAAGGATGAGCCTATCTAGTCTAAAACTTATCTAAAAGAAAATCCCACACCTTAAAATCAAAAGGACACTCTATAAGGAGATGAGGAGCACATTCATTATCAACTTTAAAAGAACACATATATTTACCAAGGTCAACCCTCTATATCCTATTCTAGAAATAGAGCCATATAAAGAAGTTTATTTTGGAAATAAGATCTTTATCCCAAAAAGTTGACTAGAAAATTATGCCTTAAAGATATAGGATCATATCATTATAACCAAATATTTCATCATATTATCCATCTAATAAGGAAGAACAAACTAATTCATATTCCTTGGTCAAATTAGTAATATGAATACCTTTGAATAATATATTTAAGTTTAGAATGATTTTACTAACTTCATTACCAACATTTTCAAATTGAAATTATTTTTAGTATATTATGATATTCTAAATCTCAAAATAATATACTACCATGAGACCATATTGAAGTTGAATTTGATCACTAATTTTATGCGATGGTTAAATATTACTCAATGGGTTATCTAAAATCCGTGGATCCTCCAACAATCTAATTTTAAAACCATTTCTAATTTTCCATTTATAGTTTTTTAAAAATAATATCCCTATTATTAACAAAAAATTTATAGATGGAGGAACCAATAACAAAAATATCTTCATTAATAAAAGAAATTGAAGGTCTATTTTCAAAGTATTTATTTTAAAAGATTGAAATCTAAGGATTAGATTAATTAATAAACCTCCAATAAAGCTTAATAAAAAGTGCCTTAATCATCCAATTCTAGTTCCTTATACCTAGTGCACCACAATATTTGGGAAGACTCACCCTTTCCCAAGATACCAAAGGAAACCTTTATTTATTTTTTATGCTTGTCCATAAAAAATATTTATAAATATTTCCCTTTTTATCTTGTATAAATCCAATATTTTTAAAGAGAAACATTAAGTATATTGGGAGACTCTTTAAGATGTTTTTAATCAACATAAGCTTATCAACCTAAGAAAGAGTAGTACCTTTCCATCCTAAAAATTTATTTTGAAATATTTAAATAAGAGGGTTCTATAGGTTTAATGGCATATTTCCTACAAAAATGGGCAGACAAAGGTATATCTAAGGAGGATATTGAATTTTACAACCCAAATTTTGAACTATATTACATTGCCTAGGCAAAGGATTATTCACAAAAAATAAAGAGATTTTGTCAAAATTCATGTTTTGAATATAAACCTCCTCATAATAATATAGGATATTATTTAGATCTTTAGTTTCTATCACTGATGCAATATTCAAGGTGATAATATCATCAACAAATTATTGATGAAGAGTAGGAGGAATACCATTCACCACTTTGAAACCTTTCAAATCCCCATGCCTTAAAGCTTCCAACAAGTTTATTCTAAGAGAATACTCCATCAATATAAATAAAAATGGGGATAAAGGGTCTCCTTGACTTATGCCACATTCTCTACCAAAAATCTAGCTAGTGAACCATTCACCAAAATAGAAAACATAGAAAAATAAATGAAACTAAAATCAAAAGTTTGATATGGCTATGAAAACCATATTTTTACAAGATCATATCCAAATACACCTAATCCAATCTATCATATTCCTTCATCATATCAACTTTGAAAATCATACCCACTTCTATAATTTTCATCATATAATGAATCATTTAATGAACTAATAAAACCCCATCATGAATTTTCTTTAATGGTACAAAACCTCCTTGATTTATAGCAATAAGTCCATCCATAAAAGGCTAGAGATGTAGAGATAAAGTTTTATCAAAGATATTATAAAATAAATTACATAGACTTATCAGATGAAAATAATTAAATGTACTTCCTCTACTATTCTTGTGAATGAGGGAATTGAAATTATTGTTGAATTATCTTAGAATTTTAATGGTAGAGAACAACTCATTGATAGCCTCAACCAAATCAAGCTTGATAATTTCCTATAAATTTAAAAAAAAGAATAGGAAAACCATCATGATTAGGAGCTTTATATTTATTCAAAAATAAAACCATTTCAATCACTTCCTCTTATGAAATAAATTTCAAAAAATTAACATTATCTTTAGGGGAGGTAATCAGAAGAACATTCATTAAAAAATCATGGGCCTTAGTCTTATTTAGAGCATTATTGGCAGTAAACAAAATATTAAACTACATAATAAATTATTATTTTATAATGAAAGGATCAAAGAAATAAGCACCATATTATTGTATAGTATTTATTATCCTATTATGACTCTTGTTCTTAATAGTAGATAAATGAAAAAATTGGTATTATGATCTCCTTCATTAAGACATAAAGCTGGAGATTTACATCTCCAGAAGGTTTCCTCACAACTCACTAAAGTATGATAGTCATTTTGGAGAATATTTTATTTTAGCTAAGTTTCCATACACAAACCATTCCCACTTATATATTTTCCAATAACTTAAGGTCTATCACAACTTCCTCCTCTAACAAAAGATATTACCAAAAATATCATGATTCTGAATCATGTTATTTTTATTAACGTTCTTGATTTTTTGAGCTAGTCTAAATATATCACTATGATGGATGTTGATATCCCATAATTTATTAATCCTATGAAAAATATTCATATGGGATAATCACATGTGTCAAAACCTAAAAGGCATCCTTTCCTTCTTTTATTTGTCATCCATATTAAGGATGATAAGATTGTGATAAGAACTAATATATGGAAATAAAGAGAGACAATAATATTGAACAAGTATCCAATTTGTAAAAATGAGGATGAAATATAACCTAACCTAGATATGGTTTTCCCCTAACCACCTATTACACCATGTAAAATAAGAAACTCTTATATCCACATCTAATGAACTATTTTAAGAAATCAAATCCTCTAAATCCTCCATAGTTTATATGAATAACCAAGTTCAACCTTTTTTATGAATGATTTAGAGGAGTATTAAAGTATCATATTATTATCCACTTAATATAACCATAATTCATCCTAAAATCCTTGAGCTCTTCTCATAGTATTTTACAAGTTGAATATAATCTAGGGGCATACACATTGGATAGAATCCAACTTGAACCCTGATTCTTATTTGTAAGTAAAACAACAAAATGTTGATAATTTTTTAACAAAACTTTCCCTTATAAAACATTATAATCGAATAAATTATCTATCCCTCTATAAGCACCTGAGGAACTAACACTAGCTACCTTTTCTTCTTTCCACACATTCTTATTTCTCTCTTTTACCATTATCTCATCCATATTATTCTCTTGAATAGTTATAATAATAGGTGAATTATTTTTTATTATATTTATATACTTCCTATGATTAATATTTTGATTCATCCCTCTTATATTATAACTAATGAATTTAATTACAATATATTGGGAGTGGTTTGTATATATTTGATTGGATTATTGATTAAGTTATTCCATCTATTTCCAAATATATCTTTATAGTTTTACTTTAGTCTAAGATAATTTAACTCTTTTTGTTGAAGTTCCCACATTTATCCTTTTCTAAGATTTTCCATGTTTTAAATAAGTTCTAACATCCTAAACTTTAAAATTTAAAAAAAATGGTGAATAAACAAGTTATATAATTCTATGAATAGTCTTACTATCCAATTTCTCATTACTAACATCTTCTATAATTCATTCATTTTCCAATGTAAATATATCCTTATTGGTTTTGTGATTATTTTCCTTCCTTATACATAGAAATACCTTTGCATCTTCCTCTAGAGAAAAATATTCAATGGATTGAAACTTCTTATTACTAATAGGAGACAATTGGAAATCAAATAGGGATATAATATTCTAAAACCCCCTTACCTATACCATAACATGAAAATCCTTGAAAGACTTATCTTCTCCCCCTTTCTTAAAAGATAGATCATTTAACTCTAATTAGGATATTATTTTATTTCCCTCAGATTTATTATTTTCCACAATCCCATTCTTCCCATTTGATGTAGGTACATTTTTTTCTATTATTACTTGATCCTTAACATTAACCCCCAATAGATCTCAATTTTCCATTTATTCTAAATCCTTATTAATTGCCTTTTGATCACCCTTTATTTTTTTAAAATCTAGTCTTTGGATATCTATCTTAGTGGGTTATAGATATTATTTATATTTTTTAAATCACATATACTTATCTTTTATAAAAGAATTGTTCCCTTTCTTAACAAATGATGGACACTATCTAGTCATATGTCCCAACTTCTTACAAGCATCACATTTGAGGTAAAAATTTTCATTTTAAATTTTTTGAATATACTCTCCACTATATGAGTTAAAAATAATATATGAAAGGAGATATTGAACCATAAAGGAATTCATGCAGAACCTCACATGTACATGTGGGTTCTAGATTTTTTAGTAGATTAAAATGCAATAAGATACCCAAAAGTCTTAGTAAAACTGATGAATATATCCTCTTCCCAAAACTCCATTGGTAGTCATGGAAGACTAACCTAAATTGTTATCAAATTTATATTCTCTTATTTTCGATCAAACCTAATCCTCCATTTTCTCAATAACTATCCATATCTCCCCATGAAAAAGATGGTAAATATGCCAAAACATTAGTGGGTTCCCAAAAATATTAAAGACATTATAGGACCTAGAACCTATCAATTACAAACTAAATAAGTACACACTTTAAAATAGCCAATCAATGCTCAATTTTTGAAAACATTGTTGTGTTGGATATTTATTATTCATAATTTCTATTTCATCCATGCATTTCATTTATTTCATAAAGTTACATATTTATAAACTAGAGTTTTATGTTAAATTATTTTATAGGTTTATTATAATGTAATTTGGTTTACATTACCATTGTATCTAAACCTACAGGTCCTTCCTCACCAAATTTATCTTCACCTACATACTCCTTATCCATTATCTTTCACATTTAGGCTTCTCCCTCCTCATATTTGACACCTTTTGGATTTTTTTTTATAAAATTTTCATGTTAAGAACTTTAGGAATAAAACTAGGCCCTTGAAAGAGAAAGGAGTGTTGGCGATTTACTAATGATGTCGTATAAGTGTCTAAGTGAGTGGATGAAGAGCCTTGATAGTCTAAAGTGACAATGACAAAGTGTGTAATGTGCTTATCCTAATATGTTTGTAGTAGGCTTGGTTGATATTTAGATTTTGAATATTTAGATATGATTATAAAGTATTGATATTATGAAAGATGTTATATCAAATTTAAATGATGCATTTAGTTCTTGTGTGCATAAGTGGTATTCATCTAGTAGTCCATAGTTTTCATCTAGATATTTTGGGTTTAATGGCAGAAAATCTAAATTGGAAATTTGATGATGTCATAATTACCATGTGTTGAAGATTCAAGGGGAGTTGTTCATATTATTTTGACCACATTAATCCCATGTTTCTATGTTCTAATTCTCAAGTCATGTGATGAATTGAAGCTAAATATATGTGTGTGCAATGTTAGGCTCCCATGTATTTTGATTGTCTTTTCTATGTTCAAACAAAGCCAAGTAAGAAAATTGGTGACATAATATCTCATACATATGAATGTTTTAGGATAATATTTACATATGTATTAATTAACCTATGACATAAGATCTTATTCCCTAGATCTTAGGTCATGTGACTAATCAAGATAAAATTTATTCAAGTGTAAAGTTGGGCTCCCAAGCAGTTTCATAGTGTTTTCTCATACTTAGCCAAATTTGCATGTGGAAAGAAAATCTAGGTAAGAATTTTAATATATTAATATTTCACATGTGTGAAGTTTCAAAAATATTTTATCATATGCTTTTATTACATTTTGTGCATAGTTTATATGTGCTAATTTTTAGATCATGCAATGAAGTGTATCAAAAGATATACATGTGCAAAGTTGGCCATCAACATAGTTCAGGGTATAGTTAGCTCTATGGAAAAAAATATGAGTGAGAATATTACTGGAATTATATACTACACACATAAATGTTCTATAATAATATTGATATATGGTTAGATTATCCTATGTGAAGAGATCTTATGGTTTAAATACCAGATCATGCATCTAAGCATAATAAAAGTTATTGAGGTTTAAAGTTGGATTCTCAGATATATTACAATGGTTCCCATACATATTTAATTTTTCACAAGGTAAAGTTTTATAAAATATCAAGGAGATTTATGGAGTGAATTTTATCCAAGATTTTAGGAAGTAGTGAGATGGTAAGAAGTTTTCAAGGCTTAACACAGAGTAAAGGTAAAAGATAAGGATAAGGAGTCAAAGTGGTCAACCTATTCAAAGTTTAACATAATTAAAGATCAAGATAATTATAATAATATAAAAGGTGTGTGATTGATATAATATTCTAGGAAATGAGATGATATCATAGTGTCCAAGGTTTAACTGTGACCATTGGCATTTGAATATTTAAATTTTGTAAAGAGAAAAACTAGTGTTCTATAGTTTATCCATAACTTTTGATCCAAAATGAAATCAAAGGTTCTATAAAAATGAAAGTTGAAGAGGAATCCATGGTTCATCTATTTAACCTCATATTAAGGCCTTAATGTATGTATAATAAAATATATTGAGATCCAAATTTTATTATGTGTTTGACTGTGTTCTACAAGTAACTTGAAAAGGATATTTGTGGTTTTTTATGATGTTTAGATGTTTTATGATTTCCTATCTATTAAAAAGTATTTTTGACTCTTTGTGTATTATTTTTATGGTCTTTTGAGGTTTTACCAATTAATATTATATATGAATAGAGGCTTAGAAGTTGACTCTTTATTTATTTATGATGTTCATGTGCACCAAGTCAGTGTTTGAGTTATTTGAGCATATAAAGAAGTGAGTGAAGATGAATATGATCATTTGAGGATGTCAAAGGGGACTTAAGGAGTGGAACCATGTATATTAAAATGGTAATATGTTATTTTTTTGCTTTATTAAGTGATAAATGGATGAATAGGTCTCTATGAGACATATAAAAAGCTACAAGGGCCTAATTGAAAGGAGTGGTTGCTAAAGAAGTGACCCATAGATGGTATGGCTGACCTATGAAGATTTTATTGAGTTGTGTCTTCATATGATATATTATTTAATTGTTAATTCATGCATAATGACCAACTAAGATGTTGATAAACATGAAGGATCTATTAGTAGTGAAACCAAATGAGATGGTTTTTAGGCTTGTGTAAGGCTTGTGTGAGAGGAGCATACATTGAAGTAAAGAAGAGAGGATAGTGATCTTTCAAGTTTGAAGGTTGAATATTTGAAAAGAGGTTTGAGTGTGTATATGAGGGTATTTTTAGTGAATAAGGAAAGGTATTTTGGCATCCATATGTGAGAGGCCTATATGAGATAAAAAGGGAGTTTGTGTAGAAGTTAGGAAATTAGAGATCCATCATTAAGTGTTAAAGACATCAGTTATAAGGTGGAGGTGTTCAATTCATAATAGGGTATAAAAGACTTTATCTTCCTTAGGGGAAGTTTCTCCTTGTTAAATAGGTGTTTCACTAAAGGCCTTTGGTCCAAAGTACCTGACCAAGGTTTTAGGTCAAAAGGACTTGACCAATAGGTGGTTAGGAGGACTTGATCACCTTAGGGATATGTACTCCTTATGGAATAGACATTTCACTAAATCCTGGTCAAAAATACTTGATCAGTATCTAGTTTGTAATACCTTATAGGATAAGTAGTCTAAGTTTTTGTAGGCTTGAGAGTGGGTTTTATTTAACATGAGGGTTTCCCGTAGGAGCTATGTGTTATGTGTTGGATCTTATGTATGCATTGAATTAATTAACTCTCTTATTAATATTTATTGATCAAGTTGATATATATTAATTTTTTAATAGTTTGAAAGGATTGGAATTAAAATTGAAATATTTGGGCTCACTGATTCACCCCCCCTCTCAGTGATTGTATTTCTAACAATTAGATCTAATAAACCAAAAAATCAATTATAAAAAATATTTAGAGATAAAAAATATGATAAATGGAATACACATGTTGGATCTTATGTATACATTGAATTAATTAACTCTCTTGTTAATATTTATTGATCAAGTTGATATATGTTAATTATTTAATAGTTTGAAAGGATTGGAATTAAAATTGAAATATTTGGGCTCACTGATTCACCCCCTACTCTCATTGATTGTATTTCTAATAATTAGATCTAATAAACCAAAAAATCAATTATAAAAAAATATTTAGAAATAAAAAAATATGATAAATGGAATACACATAAGACTATTTAGTACATAAGATATCATATAGGAAACCCTTGTAAGAAAAAACCTAGTCTGGTATCCTCATTTTCAATTATATTAACTTAATGATATTCTAATACATAAATTAGATCTCAATTTTTATTTTCTCCTACTATATGTGTTAGCGTATATAGCCACATAAATAAGTAATTATCAAAATAGCTTATAGTATCATGGGTACTAAAACCATGAGTTATATAAAACATGGACTAAAACCACCCAAATACATGTCAATATGGTCCCAAAAATTGAGTATAGTAGGACCCATTATTTATCTATAGTATAGTATAGTGTTAATCATGGAAAATATACAAAACATTTCCAAAAAAATATAGATTGTTAGATGATTTACATAAGTGGCCACATAGCCATACCCTTAAGATATATGGGTAGATATGTCCATTAATTTTATATAGCAATGAAATTTATTAGTACACATAGCCATCATTAGTGAATAAGACACATTATCACTTTTTTCCACCTTATCTAACTATATTCTATTCTCTTCCATCATTTACCTTACAAAAATAATTTTCACATTAATATGTTTCATCATAGAGTGATATGTATACTTCTTTGTGAGAAAAATTATAATTTGAGAGTCATAATCTATCTCTGTATCCTTTTTAAATAACCTAAAGTGTAAATTCATCTTAAAATCTAGACCACTTGATTGATATCTTGAGTATCTGATGTGTACTCACCCTCTATGGTGGATATTTCAACATTAACTCATCATTTTCTTATCAACTTATATCTCCAATGAATAATTTAAACACATACACATTAGTGTATCTTTGGTAATTAATATATATCCACATAAAATATACAAAACCATGTAGATTTAGCATTTTTTTATTTTGCATGGATCACCCTAATAGAATATTTCATAGTCAAACATCCCATGCAAATACCTAAACATTATATTCACCACAGTCCAATGTTCCTTTCCTAAATTAGACATAAATATTCTCACTAATCCCACTACATGAATGATATTAGGTATGGTATATACCATTGCATACATCAAACTACCAAAAACACTAACACACATGACTGGAAACATGTCCTCAAAATATTCTTCTATTTTAGGACGTTGTTCACAAATAAATTTTGACCAAAAAGAAAGAGAGTAATAATATAATTATATTATTGAATATTAAACCTTTTTAGTATCATCTCAATATAACTTATTTTACAAAACCATAGTTTCCTATTTACTTGATCCATTTTAATTTCTATGCATAAAATATTTTTGCATCATTGAGATCTTTCATATCAAATTGATATAATGATAGATACATAAATTGGATAATAATTTCCATATTATTAGAAATTAACAACATTTTATCCACATACAATACTATGATAATTAATTTTACACCTTCCTATTTAAAATAAACATAAGGATCAACTTTTTTTTTCAAAACCCTAATCCCAATAGATACCTATCAATTTGTTGGTTCAACATTATTCATGATTGATTCAAGCCATACATAGAATTTTTTATCATGCACACCAAATCATCCTTTATATTTATATTAAATATTTTTGGCTACATATCTTACATTTCCTCCTCAATCTCACCATGTATAAAAGGTGTATTTACATCTATCTATTCTATTTCTAGATTAAAAGTAATATAAATATTTATAATAAATATAATTGGATGTAATTTAGTAATAGGGGAAAATTATAACAAAAATTAATTCCTTATACCTGAGATAATCCTTTACTACTATGAAATATTTTAACTTACCTTCATCACATTTACATTTTATTTCTTCTAAAATAGCCATTTGTAGAGAATAAGTTTTCTTCTGAGAGGTAATTTCATGAAGTCCCATGTCTAATTTTTATCTGACTCAATTTATTCCTCCATATCCTTATTCAAGGACCTATAGTTTATTTTAATTAAATATAATCCATTACAATGTTAGGTTATTCATAGATAATAGAAAAAAATGATAAAAGGAATACGTAATGGAAATCAAGATGAATATACCTATCATGTTTCCTTCTCACTCAGTCTATTCTTCTAAATATTAGAGTTTATATTTATGCATATTTTTTTCCTCCTACTTAGCTTAATCTAAATATTCTTCTTGTAACTCCCAATTCAATTCATCTTCTATAATGGCTTCTAATTAAAACACTTATTCTCCCCCTTTTTATTCATTTAATATATTTATGTTCATCAGTTGGTTATTATTTTTGTTTTAAAGCTCCTTTTACATTTTTGAAGATAACATTTCAATAGTAGACATTCTTCTTCATTTTAGGGTTTTATAGCTTATATTCCTTTGCATCAGTACCATATCCAATAAATATACATTTTTCTTATTCTTTATCCAAGTTTGTCAATAATTCTTTTAAAATACACATATAAACATCACAATAAACAAATCTAATATGTTTGAGAGAGTATTTATTACTAATTCATGTTTCATGTGTATTTTTATAAACTAGGGTTGATGTGGGTGATCAAATGAAAATAAATAATGATTATTTATTCCCAAAATATTATTTCCAATCCTACACCACTAAACATGATTTTCAAATTTTATATAAGAGTCATATTAATTAATTATAAAACTCTATTATGATATGGTGTATATGGATTTATTATATGTAATGAGAAATGTAATAGATCTATAAGTCAATCCTATCTCAGAGAAAATAAATCATACTTACACTTCTGATTGAGGTTACATTAGATAATCAAGGACATGACCAAGATGGATCTCCTAGACCTAGCCAAGGGATCTCTTACCACCATAAATTCACTATGGAGGGTTCTAAAGCCTTCAATTAATAAAAACTATGTAATAACCCTAACTAGGTCCTATATTTTCATATTCACTACACTAATTACAAGTAAATCAAAAGTCTAATCTAGTGCTCACTAAAGCTTATGGAGCAAAGTGGGGGTAATAAACATGTAAAGTAAACAGGAATATAAGACATATACTCATGTCAATGTATACATAATCTAAATACATGAAATAGAAGTAAAAATTCATATCTATCCACTCTTACAAAGGAGGAACAAATTTATAAATACTTACCTTTGAAGATGAACCCACCTAGCCTCAATATCTCCCTTGACCAAGGTGCTTTGTAAAAAGTTGTTATGGTATGTAAGGATGACAAGGATAAATCATCTCTAGGATATACAACCTATCAATGCATCCAAAAGACTATCCATAAGATAATATCCATATCTCTAAATAAAGTATGAAAACCTAATCTTGATCCTCAAGTATAATGGTAGATAAGCATATGCACAATATATATTACTTATTATTCTCTTATCTTAGAAATGGAAAAATGAATGTGTTTATATAGGTGGATCTAACCCTAATTCTTTTGAAAAGTTTAGTCAAACAAGGTTAACCCAATTTACCTAGTATCATAATTGATAAAAAAAATAGGTCATGAAATAGGTTAGCCATGGGCCAACCTAGACCCTAATAAGTTTTATCAATAAGAGTATAAAGTTGATGGGGCTAACTATGTAATGTAAACCATCAAAAAGGGTTTTAAGTTAGGGAAGGGATAATGAAGGTGGTAAATGAATAGAAGAGGGTGAAAAATAGGAGGCAAGGCTTAGGGAAATGGGTTTAGGAGACAAGTTTATAGATAATAAGTGGTAATAAGGGACACAAATCTTGTGAAGTACCAATGGTCTATCCACCCCTTTCTAGGTGTACCCATTAATGTGAGTATTGTGAGAGATTGAGACTTGATAGGTTCTTGTAAGAGCATAAGTAATTGATAAATTTTGAAAATATTATGTGTATACATATGCCCCACTCTAATCTCATCACATGTCACATAGGTGCAACATGAGATGATGTTTAAGGAAAAGAACATAGTGACACATAACGCTAAAGTTGAATAAGTGAAGTAAGGATAAAATAAGATAAATGAAAGGATAGAATTTAAAAATGCATACATTTACTTACCTTAGAGTAGTAGATAAATAAGGATATGCAATAAATGTGAATGTGTCAAATGTGAGGAACATTAGGTGAACATGTAGAGATTAGCAAAAAATAAAAAAATTGAAATTTTTGCAACATGTACATATAATAATTGAAAAGATTCTTTATGATGTCAAGATTCTAGACCATTTTATTATTTGGAAAAATAGTTAGTAGAGATAAAGATATGAGTAAAATAATAAATTTTCTGATAAATATTTGAAGGGTAAATAATTTTGGAATAGTAAATATAAATAGGGTGAAAATTAATTCATTTGGTATTTTTACTATTCTAAGAAAATAGAGCTCTAATAGACCTAAGAAGAGGCTAGAGAGATAGGATGGTGAGGAGATGAAAACTGAGATGGGTAGGATACATAACAGCTATAACATAGGTAATCAACTAAAAATTTCAACCTTTTTATTATTTCTATTTAAAATTGGGTTATTTATAGAAAATGGACTATTGGGAAAAATCTAGGCACTAGAATGAACCCTCAGAAATTTGTAAGGACACTAGGGGTCAAATGAGGTATTGCATAATAAGGAGTCAAATGAATAAATTCCCAAGAAATTTATGGTAATTAGTAAAAATGTTATCACAAGTGATGAATAGATTCAATCATGTGAACTTATTATATAAAAGAAAATAAAACCAATAGGCTGAGTTAGAAATAGTTGGCCAACTTAGTTGGTTAAATAAGAGGGATGACTTAGTACTAGTAGGCCAACTTAGTTTTTTTTGAAGTGGCTACCTTAGTAATATAAGGTATTAATGGGGATAAATTATTATTGATATGATAAAGGGTGGTTAACTTAGTATTTGGAGGCCAAAGGGTGGCCAAGTTAGTACTGTAGAGGATAATCTAGTTGAATGTTGACATGGCTGATCTAGTATACTTAACAAAGGATAGGGCTGATTTAATTAGTAATAGGTCAATCGAGTAAAAACTGAAAAAATAAATCAAACCAACTTATTTTTATGAAATTCTTAAGAATTTATTTTTATTATGAATTACATGGAGATCTAATGCGTCTTTTATTATTTGATATTTTGTAGATGTGCCAAAGATATTAGTGATTGATTGATGCCTTGTGGTTACTAAATTTTCTACAATACTTGATAGATATGGATAGAGTGATATTGGTTTCATTGAGTATAGGAGGTATCATGGAGATGAGATGCATCCAACTAAGTGTTGATCTCATTATCATGTTATTTAGAACATGGGAATAGTTTACTAACATGTTTTTATGGGTTATGGATGGGGATACCATAGAGGTAAGTATCACACTAGAGGAAATCCATGCATTTTTTTTGATTTCCTATAAGATGGACATTGATGATCACATGGACAGCATATGATTTAGAGGAGAGATGAGTACTAGATAAATAGGTGATGTGCTTAAATAAGATCTACCCAGGGTTGAGGGTGAGATTATTTGATTTGTATATTTCATATATTCCAAACATCTATAAGGTTATGATCAAACTTGTGATAGCATGAGTCTTGTATCATAATTTAGATGATAAATTACTATTATATGCAATAGCCTTGTGCTAGTCAATTTTAAATCAAGGGGTACTATATGATTTTAGGTTTGTCATTTGGGTCCATCCTATGCATGATATATATGGGATGTTTTCTAGAGGTTAGAAGACCATGGGATGAATTGTTTTGTTTAGCACATGGATATATGAGAGGTTCCTGATATATTAATTAGTTGGGTTACCCTGTGGTTGATGATAGGTTACCTTAGGTTACTATATGGAGATGGGATTAGGTATTATAGGCCATGCCCCACATGCTATCACTATAGATAGTCACACAAAGGGAGATTTTATGGTATCCCTATACACATATTTTTATTGTTTAGCCCAGTTGGGTGACCATGACATAAGTGTTGGCTCAAGTGTAGATCATGGACCATTATACCTAGTGGGTATAGCCATAGATAATGGCATGCTTACCAAGGTAGTTTAGACTCTTGTACCCATTGAATCCTCTATTAGTTCCTAATTTTTGGGCATGACATGATAGATATCTAATGGGGAGAGGATAAGGAGGAGCATCAGTCAAGAGACCGATGATTAGGCCATGATGTGTGAGACCATGGAATAGTCAATCATGATAGTTGATAGCCATAAGAGGAGAGGTCATTGATGTGGATGCATGGGTGTAGTAAGTACCACATCGAGCATCATATTAGGATGAGTGGCAACCACTTTATACTTATCACTGATAGAGATTCCATCATAGGGATTAAACACAGATGAGGGTGATTATGTATGTTGATCTAATAGTCAACCCAAGGTAGAGTTGGTCAATAGAGGCACCTCTAAGGAGAGGCCCATGACATGAACTAGTGGTAACTCTAAGATTTTATTTGATAGGGAGGAAACCCACATATAAGGTTCTTAGGAGAATGGCCAATTGAGAGTCCATGTTTGATAGATGATTAGATGGGTAAATAGTGGTTGGTGATACTAGGACTGGTAAGAAATGTAATTTTTAGTGGTTGAGATAGAATTATTATTGTATATGATTATAGATAGATATATTTTAAGATGCATAAGTGATTTGATATCTATCTAGGTTTTAGTGTTTTCAAACCCTATGACATAGGAGGTTAGATGTGGATCCCTAGTCATGGCCACATACCATGACATTTTGGATGAGGTGATGACACCATATGACCCCACCACACTGGATGATCATGTGTTACCATCTACCCTAGCTCAAGTGGGATGGTTTAGACTAGTGGGGGAAGCCACTAGGTAGTCATAAACACATGAGGTTGAATTGAATCCATTGGTATGGGTGGAAGAATGAGAGACATAGGCTTAGAAATCCTTAACTCAAGAGAGAGCCACACATATGGATACCATGATCTAGTTGGGAGAAGTATGGGACTAGGTGGCCAACCTACAGGGATAGGTATAAGGTTTTATATTGAAAATGACCTTATTATACATATTACATAGAGGGGATAGTCTGAGGCATCTATGGGAAACATGGCTAGGCTAAGAAATAGGCATGATTGATTCCATTTGTAGATATAGAGCTATCTATGTTTATAATTTGTACTATTGTATAAAACACATGATATATAGAGAGATATTATTTTGACTGTTGGATTTTGGTCTCATGAGTTACATTTTGGTTGTGGTTTTTGATGCATGGATGTATTTATTTTTAGCACATGTATTTTTATTTTATTTTATATGCTATGGGAAATATATGTGTAGTCTTTCATTTTCTAGAATTATGTAGTACACATGCATGGTTAAAAAGAAACAGGCAACAAGGACTTGGAAAAGTATAATTAATCATAAACAAATACACTACGCACTATTTTATAATAGAAAATATGTAATAACAAAAGATGACTAAGTATAATAAACCAAAAAAGAGCATAACATGTTCTTAAACCATGAAAAAGATGGGCATCAAATTAAAACAAGTAAAATCACACTAAATCACATTGGGAAGTGTGAAAATAGTGTAATAAATTAGAAATCATGTGAAAGACAAATGGTAAAAAAAAATTAAGTCAATCAATCATACTAAATCATGTTGGGAAGTATACAAGGGAAACAAAATTTGGAAAAATAGACTTAAATGAATCACACTAATTCATGTTGGAAAGTATGAAAAATTTAATAAAAATGGTTGTATTCTTACATGCAATCATAAAATAAGAAGATGAAAGTGAAATATCAATGGAGAAAGTATAAAACATACTAAATTAGGATGGGAAGCATGTCAATGATGTGTAACTCATAATCAATCATGATTTATATCAAATTTGGCACATGTAATTTTATTTTGACTTAAGTAATGGAAAATATTGTAAGGAAGGCTAAGTCTTATCCATGGTTTTACACTACAAATCAGAGAGGGAACACCAATGAGGTGGAAAAATATGTTAAAAATGGTATGTTTGGAATGATAATGTGAAAATTTGGTAGTTCATGAGGAAGGATTGGTCCTATCCAAGCTCTTACATTATAACTCACAAATGGGATCCTAAGGGGGAGTGATCAATAAACAAAATAATATTTCTTAAGGGGAAATATTAGGATTGTAGGAAATGAAATAGGGAATGTGATAATCATAATATTTACATCTTATGAGAAGACCTTAGGAGACATGAGGCATAATAAGGACATAAAAATACACCAAGTAACTAGTGACCATCAATATACAAAGGATACATGTTCACTATAGCCACAAAGCTATGTAGGAAAATAAGTGTGGAACATCAAATCATGTTGGTTTATTTGAATAAAAAAATTAAAATGGACCTACCTTCCCACAATGTTTTCCCTATTCCCCAGGACCCCTTATAGAGTCATCAGTCTACTACAAAGACTGGGTACTTGCCTAAGAAAATAGGTAGCACTAAAAGATTTTTTATTTTCCTTTTCTAATCTACTAGCCTACTACACCCCAATAGACCTCAAGTCTATAATGAGGCCAATTATGGAGTTTGAGCTTCAATTAAAAAACTTATATGTGCTTAGAATCACATTTTTAGTGTGATTTGACTTTTAAAACATTTTAATGTTGCCTTTTAGATCATTTTATTTTATTAAATGATTTGGATTTGGAATTTTTATGGATTTTAATGTTCCTCCTACATACAGACTTGGAATGACCAATCATGAGAGATAAAGTGCTACACAAGAATGAGCCTTAGGATTTGGCTAAAGGAAGCTAAGTATCCAAAGACATGATTGACTAGAATACTTAGGCTTAGTTATGACCCAACATGTTATATCAAGTTTCAACTATGTATATGATTAGTTTGAAAAATAAAATAAGGGGAATAAAGTGAGATCCAAAGTGGACCGGTAAAAGGAGAACATAAAGAGATGAATTGTTTTATAATTGATCACAGGGTAAATAAATAATGACTAAAGGGAGAAAGGTTTATATAACCAAGTCACAATAATAATTATCCATTATTTAGAGAGATATGAAAGAAATAATAAGATAATCATAGAAAAGGAACTTATAAAGAAGTATGTAATCATGAAAAATAATCCATAAGAGAACATATAAAATAAAATGACATGATAGAAAACATATATTATGAAACACAAGTCATCATGTAAGATCAATAAGAGTTTGAAACAATGTCAAATGATATAAAATAGATAAATGTAAATTTTGATCACATGTCACATCTAATAAGTCTTTATGAAGTAGAACTCGAACTGTAGCCAGAGTCTCATTGATCTTTAGAGAAAGTTTGGAAAAAACTTTGCATCAAATCTGATTGATGGAAAATGTAGGCATGCCTAAAGGATCATGATCATGAGGACTATCATGTATGGGATCCTTATGATAATTAATTGGGATGCATTTTATGGTAGATTAAGGGGTCACTAATGAAGAAGGATCCACAGGTGAAGGAATCAATAATGGATAACGGCCCATAGGGGAAGGAAGATCCATGGGTGAGGGAATCATAGATGGAGAAACAATTTTTGGAGAAGGTACCATAGGTGTAGGACCCATGGGAGAAGAAGGGGGATCCTTGTTTCAAGGGTGAACTATGGTAGGAAGAGTTATACGAATAGGAATGGTCATGAGGTGGTACTTGAGATACTAGTGAAGGATGTTTTAATGATTAGTGTGATGAGTACTACATTAGTGGCAGAGATAATATACCTATCCATATTTGGAAATATATTTAGGTAATACTTTGGGGAAGTTATATCCTTGTCTGTAGGTTTGAGGAGTAGTGGGATGCAAAGTGTCTATATATTGTCACAATTTATGATAATGTGTGGATGAATAATTATCTATGTTGTGGAAGTAACATATACACTTATTAGTAGACATTATGGGTATATTAATTGAGGGAGTGGAAATGGAAGTTAAAGAAGGTTGGTGTAATGAACAATATCTAGTCTAATGAATGACAACTTTATGAATATCATAATATGGTTGATTGGCCCATTTGGTATAAAAAGAATCAAGATATGGTAAAGGGAGAAAAGCATCATAAAGTGAAGGTGGTATTGGTGGAGAGATTGGGTGAGGCTTTATTGAAGGATTAATAGGATTGGAAATATGAAGAGACTTAGCTAGAGAGGGAGTGTGAATAAAATCCTAACTGGGCTCGACTGAGGGAGGGGTGGGATGCACAGAAGGATGAAGGAAAATCACAAAAATCTCAAGGATAAGTTAGATAGAGGGGTCTTAGTATATATCAAAGTGATAGGACCAGTCATAACATGATCCATAAGTAAACTCTTATGAGAATCTTAAGAAACTAGAGGTCTGTGCACCATCTCTACCATGCAAAAAAGAGGAAAAATTCTAAAATTATGAATTATATAGGATGGAATATGATAAGATATATGGAAATACTAAAGTGAAGAAGAATGATAAGGAATAATTTTAGAATCTCAAGCCTAAATTAGGCCTCCTAAAAATGGATAATCTAAGGTATAACCATCATCATAGTTAGGTGTATGAAGATCAATTACATAGGTAGGGATGACCTTGTCATTTGATGTGGTGTTATGAATGGAGTCTCGAGTCTTAGTTTTAGATTGAGGGTAAAAGTAAGTTTTGAAGGGGCCCCAAAACCCTATTACAAAGAGCAAAAGATAAAATGTCTAAGACCACAGGCAAAGCCTAAAAAACACTACAAGTAAGTAGCAAAAATAGGTTTTAAATGGACCTAGAACCACCAGATAAACATTTGGTCAAAACCCAAAAAACATAGATCTGGTAACACAACAGTCAAAAGATAACAAAAAGAAAACAAAGAACAGTACCAGTTTCAAAACCAATAAGAAGGACCAGATTATTCATCCAGTTCCAGTATCAAGTTCATGGCTTCTTTTCCTTTCAAAACAGTTTCCTTGGTGGTAGCCTCCAGTAGAGCTCCTTTTTGTGTATCTTTCTTTCTAGAGCTTTGCCTCGTCCTTTTGCTAGGACCCTCTAGTGCTTTGGTCTCCTCATTGGCTTGTTTACCTATATTGATAGCAGCAGCACAAATGTTGGATGTTACTTCCTCCATTTTCTTTCTATTGTCCTTTATAAGTTCCTGAAGGTTGTTTTCATAAGCTTTGAGCTTGACTGGGATCTCGCTTAACTGATTTTCCATGTTGTTTATTTTGTTCCAAGCAATTTTTAGGGAATCTTCCAAATTTTCCACTTTTCTCTTGAGATCCATGATCTCCCTGCACATCCAGGAATCGATTTGGGAAGATGCCTCTGCCTTACAGTTAACCCAGGTCATAGGAGTGTATGTTTCATCATTATGATTCTTGGTTAATATAATGAGTATATCATCAATAGGTGGTTGACAATAATACAACTTTATAGAAGGTGGAAGTTGAAAAATGAGATGAGGCAAGAGATTTTAGGTTTTGATCTTAAGATGATCTTAGCTGACTCATAATCATTTGAATCTAGGAGGTTAACAATGGTATATTCCTGATGAGTTTGGGGTGACCATTATAACCTTGTGTGGAGTTGATAGGGAGGTTAAATAATTGAGATTCATGAAATTGAAAACTTAGAAATGGTTCAAGGGTTTGTAATCATGAATACACCATAGTCTTTGAATTGTTAAAAATTCTAAGGGTTAGTGTTACCTTGAATTATATAGATTGCTTCATTGTGAGTAAATTTGGCACATTGGTAAGAGGAAGAAGAAACTACTCTCATGTGATGAGTCCATGGCCTACCAAGAAAAAATTTATAGGATATAGTGAAGTTTAATATCATTAACTTCACTCAAATAGTGATAGGTGGAATGGTGATAGGGACACACAACCTAAGGGAGGCATTTGCCTTTGGTCATAGCCTTGACATGTGATGTGTGTGGACTTAATATTATATTCGGAATATTAAAGGGTCTTCATTAAATCAAAAGAGGCAACAAAAGTACCTAGTACCTCATCAATAGAGGCATGATTGACTTGGATAACACTAATTTTAGCACTAATAAAAATGGGAGGATCATCCACATGAAGTAGAATCACATCAGGGATCATAAAATTAATGGGGAATTTAAGGGAATGAAATGTTTTAATTGTCTCATCAATGTGTATAGGCATCTCTTCACATTGTTTTAAAATTATATATTCTTATCTAGATAAGGTGGCTTGGTGTCCTACTAGGGGAGGATGAGAGATGTTCATTTTTAATAAGAGATGCAAAAAGAAATTATGATGATGTAAAGAAGTAATTTTAAGTTTTAGAAATGGGATTTGAGATGGGATATTAGTAAGTTCAATGATAATATCCCGTTCATCATAACCCATAAGGGGATTAGTGGAAAGATGTTCATAGTGTTGAAGTAGGTCCTTAGAAGGAGGAGCTAAAGTGCATGAGAATTTATGTTGATACGACATGTGAGGTTTAATTAGAGGATAAGTTTATTGATTAAATTGAGTGTATGGGGTAGCCAATGCAAGTTTGGTTTGAAATAAATTGTAATAAGTGTTAATAGAAGTTTGAGTATCATTGGTGGTGGGTAAATAAGCTAGAGGAGTGGTATAAATGGTATGAGAAGTGTTATCTAATGGAGGTTTTGGAATTGGTTCATCAAAATATATAAGGTATTTTTTCGTAACTCTATTAAGTCATTTGGGGAAGAATCTTGGATAACATTAAAAGTGTGAGATGATTGAGGAGTGTGGATGGGATGGGAATCAATGAAGGCAATTATAATTCATATATTAGTCATGTTGAGCACATTTTATATATGAGTTGGGTCTATAAGACTATAAAAATTATTGGTATAAGGATTATGCTTATCATTGGTGTCTTGGTGATTTAAAAGAGGATCTTTGTAGATGGCCAAATGAGCATTAACACAGTTCAAGGATTTAGATTTAGTTTATGTTTCATTGGATTTGAAGGCAATCTCATAGGCTTGTTGATATTTAATAATATATAATCATGGTTGAAATTGTGACCAAGGAGAAAATCCATAGCCAAATTATGTAATTGGCTACAAGATTCATGAGAATGACCCCTACTAGCATGAATCTAATATAATTTATTGGGATCATACTAGGATTTCATGGGAGGATCAAGATCAAGCTCTCATAGAAGAGGCCTTAATAGATGATTTTATAGCTCTATTAAGGATAAATCTTTGTAAACATTGATTTTATTTGTTCAAGATAAATGAGGATTAGGAATATGCTTGGGAGGGGAAGCTTATTTTAGAACCTGATTGGGAACAATGGATTGAATAGTATGAATGATATCATAAGAATAAATGACACCATCATTAATAGAGTGATGATTTTTACTTATAATTAACATGAAAGTACTCATAGAAGGTTGGGATGGCTCAAATTGACATATGAGGAAATCTTGGCACTTGGCTTGATCAATAGCCTCTTCCAAAGTATGTAGAGAGAGTTTGAACTTGATATTAAAACTTAGAATAAAAATCATTTGTAAATAGGTGAAACAGACTAAAATCTACCATATTATGTTAAAATTTATTAGACAAGGTCTTCCACTATTTGATGTAATCTTGTACAATTTCTATCTCAAGTTACATAAAATTAATAAAATGGGCCAAGATATTTTTAGGAAGGTCACTAGTTTCAAAATATTAAACTAGAACATTGACTAAATCTTTCAAACTAGTGATGTAATGCGATTTTATTTGCTTATACCAATATAAATCATTTATAGATAGAGTGTTTACTAATAGCTTGGTATTAGAAAACGTATTTAACTTGACCCAGTCTTTTTATATATATCCAAATATTTTTAAGTGTAGAGTAGGATCGGTTGACCCATTATAACTAATGGTAGGGGTGATACCTCATTTACCAATTTTAGGCATAAAAGGCTCATTTTAAAGGTGATTTATTATTTTGTTAACAAAATGAGGTTGACGGATGAGATTATCATGGGAATATTGAAGAGGAGGTGGGGGTTATTTTAGTTATGCATTCCCCATGGAACTTATTAAGGGTGATTTTCGAGATGGATAAGATGAATTTTAATTTGCATCATTTGTTTGGCATTATTATCTTGTAAATAATTCATTTGATTAATATTTTTTAATTGAAGTTGATGGGTTTGAGTGGTTTTATTTGCATTATGCAAAACATTAGCATTGGTATTAGTGGCTTGGGTACCACTATGAGTAACTTGAGAGGAATTGTTAGTAAGTGAGGCACTAGAAGTATGATTTGATTGTGTGGAAAAAGATGCACTAGTATAGGGATGAGAGGAAGTGGAACTAGAGGCATTATTACCATGGGTATCAAGTGATGTACTAATGGAATAACTGAGAAGACCAAGTTTGAGAAGAGTCCCACTAGATGTAGAACCTACCATATTTTTAGAGATACTTATCATGGAGGTAGAGGAAATCAAAGAGGAAAATTTCATAGTATGATATGGGGTAAAAATATAAGGAAGAGTTTGAGAGTTAAATAATATAGTGCCCCCAAATTCATGTGATAATGTGAGGAAGGTGAATGGGGATCCTCAGTTTGACAACTCATCATAAGATGGTAGATAGTAGAATGATATTTTATTTGATGTTTAGGAAATTCATTGATGAAGAAGAGCATTTTTAAAGTATATTATAATTTAGGTTGATATTGTAAGGAGAAAAGAGGGTTAAAAATTGAAGATGAATGAAGAGGGGTCCCATAGTTTATAGTGTGAGTGGATAAATGCGCGTTACTTTCATCTATGGTAAGATCCATGAGTTGACTATGAGATAACCTATTGGGTTTGGTGAAGCTCATCATTTATATTAAATTTAAATGAGTGTTGTCTTCAAATAAGAAGTTCATAATGAGAGATAAAGATTAAGGATGACAAATATAAGTTAAAGGTAAATAGGCAAAAGGATATAGAGTTGAATAGGTTGACTGTGTACTATAACTTAGCTAGTAAAAAAAGATACATAGTCATACATTTTGACTTAGTTATAAAACTTGACTAGTAGAAAAGGATACAGAGTCATACAGGTTGACTCTATATTATAGACTGGGAGATAAATAAGGTTGAGAAGGATACACCATCATACAAGTTGACTATGTATTAATGATAGGGGAAAACATGTTATATAAGAGACTATACCAAATAGAATTATAGTGTGATAAAATAGATAATTTTTTTCAATATAAGTGATAAAATAAGTGAAATCAAACACACAAATAATTGGATTAATGTGAGTGATCGAATTAGGGCACACACCATAAAATATTGAAACCAACAATAGCCAATGTAAGTTCTTGAAATACAACACACAATGATAAAATATCAATCATTCAAATGAAAATTAAGTGATAAATAAGTGGTCATCCTGAGTGTTATTAGATTATTAGAAAGTATTAATTATGTTTGATAGGAAAGTTGGCTGAAAATAGGGAACTAGAAAGCAATCTATAAATGGTTTCAAGATGTTTAAGTTAAAATGGATCTATGTTGATAATTGTACTAGCTTGGTATTGAGGCATACCCCCTCATTTCACAATCCCACAATGATAAGTATGTCATGTGCTTTGCCAATATATACCATTAACCACGTATTTATACTTGGCCAAAAAACCAAGTTGGATTCCCCCTTGGTGATGGAATCTAGGTTACTAGGCATTGGGAAGATAAGTGTTTAAATGAATTTTGAATGTTATGTGATTTCGTAGTGTGTGAAAAAGAGAAAAATATTGTAACTAAATGGTAAATTTGAAAACCACCTATTTAAACTATGTGAGTTACTCTAGGTAGCAATAAAATAAAAATGAAAGTGATAACTAATTACTAAAAAATATTTGTTAAATCCCAAATTTAGAATAGTATAGAGTTAGTTTAGATGACATTGTATGCAACTAATATAGAACAAAGTTGACTAGGTTGATACTATTCTAAAAAAGTAAAATTCTTTAACAATAGAGTCAAATAGGTTAACTAAGTCTTTTAGAAAGAAGATAGGATATATAAATAAGTCCATTATATTGACTTAGTTGGTTGTAGGGTTGTAGTTTTGAATGTTGTCAACTTGTACAAAATAGAATGAAAGAAATTAATTAAATGACAAAGGAAGGAAAGAGAGAAACCTTGGTGGGTTTTAAGATGATTAGTATTGAAAATTTAATGTTTAAGTTCCTTAAATGTTACTTTTAAATTTATGAAGAATAAGTCAACTAGTTTGACCTAGTTTTATAAAACCCTATGTATTAAAGAAGGATAAGATGACTAAGTCGACCTATTTAACCTAGGTTTTTATTAGAATGTTGGAAGATAGAATAAGATGATATAGTTAACATGTTTTACCTTATATTATTATCTAAAAATAAAGAATATTATTATGTAAACTTGTTTGATCTAGTAACATATATCTGATGAAGACCTACACATAAAGAATATAGTCATTTGGATGTGACTATGTGTTCAGCCTACACACAAAAATTTAGAACTATACCAAATGGTTTGATATAGTTTTATAGATATATAAAAATAATAAGATGATCAAAATGAAATAATGAAATAAAACTTTCTAGGGTGAGATTCACATTGGGTTCACTAGAATGTATGCAATGGGAAATATAAAAGATTTATAATTCAATCCTAGTTCAGAGAAGATAAATCCTACTTAAACTTTTGATTGGGGATACATTAAATAATTAGGGTCATGACCAAGATAGATCCACTAGGCCTAGGCAAGGGATATATTACCAACATAAATTCACTAGGGAGGGTTCCAAATCCTCCAGTCAAACAAAATTATGTAATAACCCTAACTAGATCATATGTTTTCATATTCACTAAACTAATAACAAGTAAAGTAAAATTATAATATAGTATTCTAAAAATTTTGTGGCATGAAGTGGGGGAAATAAAGATTAAAATTAAACATGCATAGAAGACATATACTCATGTCAATGTTTAAATTACCCTAATTCATGGAACAGAAGTAAAAATGCATATCTATCTACTCTTACAAAGGAGTAACAAAGTTAGGAATATTTAAATTTGAAGACAAACCTATTGATCCTCAATCACTCCCTTGGCCAAATTACTTAAAAAGAGGTTATTATGGTATGTAAGGATGATAAGGATAAATAAACTCTAGGCTACATAACCTATCAATGCATCCAAAAGACTTCTCCACAAGAGAAAATATGTATCTCTAAAGAAAATATGAAACCCCAAGCTTGATCCTCAATTATAAATGTGGATAATTAGATGAAAAATATATATTACTTCTTATCTTGTCTTATAAATGGTGAAATTAATGTGTTTATATAGGTGAATCTAACCCTAATCATTTTTGAAAGTTTAGGCTGACAAGGTTAACCCAGTTGACGTAGTATTATAAGTTGTAAAAATGAATTAGGTTATGGAATAAGTTATTTATGGTCCAACCTAGAACATAATAAATTTTATCAATAATATTAAAAGGTTTATGGGATTTTCTATGTAATGTAAATTGTCAAAAATGGTTTTAAGTTAGGGAAGGGCTAATGAAGGTGATAAATGACTAGAAGAGGGTGCAAAATATGAGGTAAAGCTTAGGGGAATAATTTTAGGAGACAAGCATGTAGATAATAAGTGGTATTAAGGGAAACAAATCATATGAAGCACTAATGGTATGCCCACCCCTTTCCCTATGTACCACTTAAGGTATGAACTCAGAGAGATTGAGACTTGATGGGTTCTTTCAAGATAGATAGTGTAAATAATTGATAAAGTTTGAAAATATTATGTGTATATAATTATCAATTTTATTTTTATTACATACCCCTTGAATAATGAATTGAAATCATTTGAGAAATGTTTTCCACCATTTTCACTATTTAGGACCTTAATCTTCTTCTCTATCTAGTTTTCAACAAGAGTGTTAAAGTCTTTAAAACTAATATAAACCCTATATTTATCTTTAATGTAATAAATCTAAGTTTGTATCAAATAATCATATATTTAATCAAAACAATACATATAATAGTAAGTGATTAAACCTTCATATGTCCAAACAATTAACTTCCCCTAAATTTAATATCCTTAGAACTTGTAGAACTAATGGGAAACTTTACTCAAGTTTCCTTACCAAACACACAATGTTCACATAAATTAAAGTCTAGTGGGAAATTATAAATTTGTTTAGACATAGTTTTATATTTTAATTACTTGAATGAATTTATATATAATGTGTCTTATCCTATTATTTCACAAAAATATTCTCTACATGAGATGTAAGAACTTGTTATGACATATTGTTCACCTCATGAACCATAGATCTAATACATTTATAACTTATAGTACTTGCCTCATGTTTCAAAAACATTCATATATGGAATCTTATTACTAGTATTTTTACTCCACAAACCATCTTGAAATTATATATATATATATATTAAATATTAATTACACACTTGAATCATTAATATTAATTATAGATATTAAGTTTCCATTCAAACCTATAATGTAAATAACTCCAAGTAGGATTTTGACCCTTCCATATTTAAACCTTGAATTTAATTTCCTCAACCAATAATGTGATGAATAAATTTATCTCTAAATAATACATCACCTTCATTGATCCTTTTATATTCATATAAACACTCCCTGTAAGGGGTTATATTAAAAGAGGCACCCAATTTTATCAAACATGCACCATCACATGGATACAAGATTCAAATTAAAAATAATAAATCACTTGATCTTCACTAGAGGGTTTTTCTAATACAAAATGGGAATCATCAAATGACTTAATATTTTCAACATTTTTAGATTTTGTCTTCCTTAAAATTCCTTATTTTATAACAAAATCTAGTTTTTCTCTTATCCTTTTTTGTAATCTTAGATTTATCTCTTCAATTTTATTATCCCAAATTTATTTTAGTTATTTATTTTCAATGACCTATTATAAACAAGTTATCATTTATTTGATGATCCTCGATTGACTTATACCTCATTTCATTTGATAATGAGGCTCCCAATATGCCCTTATTTTTAAATTTTGATGTAGTGGTATTTATTTCCATAACTAAAAAATCTAAAGAGTCAGGTAGAGAACAAAAACAATTATTACTTTTTCTATTATTCATCATTTTTAATTTAAATATAAAGTAACCAACTTACTATAGTATTTAAATAATTCAAATGTTTATCTACATAGTCACCATAATTCATTATCATTTAATACATCTTATTTTAGATAAGTGTTTTATCACTAAAGACTTTGTCTGATAAAAAGTCTCCACTTCACCCATATATCTTTAGAATTTTTATCCAATGATAGATTAAAAAAAACTGAACCTAATAAACACAATATGATTGAATTTTTTTCCTTTATATTAATATTTTCCTAACATTATAACTTCATAAATATAAGTTTCACTCTTGATACAATAACCCATTGATCTATGTCTGGCAAAAAATATTCCAAAACTCAAAATGTTTATTTTTGGAGTTTTCAATCTCTATTATTTTTATTATATTAATTATCCTTTACTAAATAAAATATGATTGAAAAGGAAACATTAAAACAATATTTTATCATATTTTTAAAAAATTAACTCTTCACACAAAGATAAGACCTAGATCTGATACCAAATGAAGACAAAATATGATGTAGGAGCATCAAGCTAACACAAACATCATTTTGAGTTTATGTTAATAGGATGTCAAATTTGGTCAAAGTTCGAAGTTAATGTGTGTGAGGAAAATTATCAAGTCCATTTATGTCTTAGGAATCCATTGGAGTCATTGAGTTGTGTTATGTGGTCTCTAGGTGTTTTCCCCTCAAAACTAGGAGTTTGAAAATCCAAATGTTTTTAGGAGCCTAAGAGAGCATAAAATTAGTCTAAGAAAGGTTATAAGAAAATGTGATGGTGTAAGAGAGTCAATAATCCTTTTAATAACTATTTTAAGGGATATGTGTCATGTTTATAAAGGTGGAAGTCATGATTTTTCAAAGTAACCACTCACCCATATGTTAGGTTCAAGAAAGAGAAGTTGTTTTGTAACTGATTTAGTAACCAACCTTGAAGTTGGTTAAAAGGAAGAATGTTATATGAGTTTAGAATTGGGTATGGTTTGTAAGGTATGATAAGGTGGGGTAGGAGAGGTGTGAGTGGAAAGAGAGACCTACAAGAAAGCACATGAGGATCTAAATGTGGAAGATGATACAAGAATCCTCAAAAGTTGACAAGTCCTAGTATTGGGCTCAAAATGTAATATGGATAAAATAAATAAATAAGCTATTTTGGTTGTGAATGATTATTTATTAAATTTGTATATTAATTTTATAGGTCATGAATTATTTTTGGAAGGCCTTTGAGGCTATAATCATGCAAAATTATGCTAAGTTGTAGGTTTGGAAAATTCTATAGGTACAGTTTAATAAGGGTTCTTGGGAGACCTCTACAAGTTTTCTAGATTAAGGTTATACTTAACATTTTTATTTGAAAGGTTATAAGACCATATGAACCCTATAAGGAGAGGTTCACCATCCTAAAGTGTTTGTAAATCAAGTAAAGATATTATTGTATAAGAACCTCATACTTGATGATAGTAGGGAACAAAGTTGAATGAATAGCATTGGTTCAAACATTTGTAATAATGTGTACTAGGGATGATATATGGGAAGAAAAAATGTTAATATAATATATTATTTGTTCTTCACTTATGACTAAGGTTAAAATTTAGTCTACATTCTATACACAAGCATATATAAACAAACCCCTACATACATAGTCTCTAACCCCTATTTTAGAGGTTTGAAAATAAGGTTCACATGTTTGCTTAAGGAATGAACTTGAGGTTAATGTATTACTATCAATAATAGATGAGAGATCAATACCTTATCATTTAATTAGTCATGATATCCATGAATTACAAGAGGATAGAACATAGACCCCTATTTACATGTATTCATTAATATTTTATGACTGTAAGTACTATTGTGCCCAATATACACCTTTTTTAAGGAGAAATGGGGACCCACTTTTTGGATTTTGGTATTAATATTAATCCCATTATTTTATATGTTTATGAAAATTATATAAAATCTAAGGTATTTCACTTTTAGTAGGATGATATTGGCTTTGTGTTTATGATACAACTTTTGGTTCTAAAGAGACTATTCTTTGGGCTTATATTTTCAGGATAAATCTTTTGGTCCTTATGCCTTTGTCCTTTTGGTTTTATTGTTTCAGGTATTCTTGGGCCTATTTTATTTTATACTTAATATTTTGAAAGACTTATTTTTTTGGGAATTTTTTTGTAGACATTTTGTTCAAAATAACTCCACTAAAGGAATTTGGCCTGCAAGCTCTTTGCCCTACAATGTTTTGAATTTTAGACATTTTTCCTAAAACAAATCCTAATGGATTATCCCTTCAAACCTACCTATCATACCCTTTGGGACCTTTGAAATGACCCTTAGATATATTAAATTACCTTTTGGGGAAATCAAAAATGCCCTTCAGCCCCTACAAGGTAGACCCATCAAGCAAGTTTTTCCATGAAGTATACCTTTTGAATCATTTCCACATACCCTTTGAGAATTTTGAACTAGCCCTTCAACCATTTTAAAATTTTCCTTTTTCCTTTGAATTATCCCTTTGGTATTTTACAAATTTGACCATTTTACCCTTATTGATTAGATATTTTAAGGCACACATATTTTGGGTTTTATGTAAATAACCCTTCAATAATTTTGTCCCTAACCCTTTACCCTACAAGACATATCCTTCATGATATCCTTTTTAACCCCTTTGTCCTATGAAAAAATTCCCTTTGGCCTTTGTGTATTGGACCCTTTTCAATGGACATACCCTTCAATATTTTTGTCTCAAGCCTTTGACCCTATCCAAAGTGGCCACTTACCCTTTGAAATAATCATCGCACCCCTTTTTTCCAAAAAAAAAGATCCTTCAGATCTAAAGTACACACCCTTTGGGTCTTTTACAAACTACCCTTCAAGATTTTTGAAATTACCCTTAGATGTACAAAATTAACCTTCAAAAAAATCAAAAGTGCCCTTCAGCCTTTATAAAGTAGACCCTTTAGGAATTTTATCATGGATAAAATGTTCTACAAAGTGGACCCTTCAGATCAAAATTACCGTTTAGGGAAAATGAAAATGTCTTTTAGACCTTCAAAATAACACTTTAGGATAATTTCCTTGGGACTTTTTCCTAGATGAAATATTTGGGGAAATTGAAAAAGCCCTTCAGACTTTTGAAATAGCCCTTAAGGATAATTTCCTCAGGACTTTTGCCAAAATGAAATATTCAAGGAAATTATTATGGACATTTTGTCCAAAATAATTCCCCTATAAGAATTATTATGCATACATTAACCCAAAATCATTTCTCTAATGTAGACCCTAAGTGACTTATTACTAAGAATACTACTAGTCTCACTATACTTATCCAAAACCAAGATAAAAATATTTCATATCAATACTTTAAAAAGACCCCTACCAACCTAAGCTAAGAAGTTTGAATTATATAGGAAAATAAAAACCAAGTGAATTTTTCACATTTATGTTACATGAAATGATATTCAATTTAGGATTATATATAGGTAATACATTGATATTGAAAATCCATCATTTCATTCAAGATAACTTTCATTCAAAGTCTTCAGCTTTCTTATAGAAATAAAGATCCCTAGTTCCCACTTCAAGAGTATTGTGAGTAAAATAGTGACTAAGCTAGATCTGAGTTATTTACACAAGCATACATAACACATAGAAGAAGAAAAACATAGTAAACATCAATATAATCTACATCTAAGACATTATAAGGTACCAATCCACCATCCCCATATTTAATTAAAGACTCCATAGAATTCACAGATATAGTTTTCGATGTCACAATGTTTGGAGATAAATACTAGAATTATTCAACATTATGGTATGACATTGATTTAGTGGACATGTTTTCACTCAAAGATGATATGACACTAGTAGACATATTGTTCGTTAAGGAATTATTGGAATTAAAATGCCAAAGAATACACTTTTCTATAACCAAACTAGAATTAATGTCATGCATTGACCTCCTAAGGGACCAATTATTTTTATGCAAGATATCACAAGATGCTTTGTTGAATCATACTAATAATAATATGGTGTTCACATGAATTTTGGGAGAAGATTTCTAGATATAACTATCTTTGAATATACATAATGCCTAATTCAACAAACACACATTGATATAGTTTAACATAGAGACTTTAATGGAGAAGGTAATATCTTCATGGCTACTCCCAGACTAGACCATCACATGGAAAGGGAAGAAGCTAAAAGGAAAAATTTTGATTGACAAATTTAGGATGGGGATCCATATTAGTATGGATATTCTCAATTAATTATATGGTATACCTAGTATTCATTTTGTTAGTTTGGATTGGGTGTCACTACTATAGATGATGCTTACACATGATGCCACATATGCCATAGGAAAGATGATTAGCCTATAATTGATAGAGAAGATTATTCATAAGGTATAAACATCCCATGCCCTATAGATATTTATACATGATGTATTAATTGTTAGACATAGTCATGGGTACATGTTACAAAGATCTTAGTCAATTGTGGGCTTCAACCATAGACTATGAGAAGAATAGAATTTATGAGAATATATAAGGATGTCTATCCTCAATTCTTACAAGCTATTCATGGATGTCCCATGCCTCAAATTAGATGTAATATTTTGAAAAAAATTATTGGGAAAGGTAATTATTTATTCTACCCAAATTTCATTGTTATCATGGTTTGGGGGAACAAGGTTGGCCCCCTGTGTCTTCTAAGATTTATACCAAAGAAGTTAGCTAAATAAAAAATTACCTTCTAATTATTAAAGAGCATTGAATAGGACTTATCAAGTCAAAAGAAAGCCTTCTATTTTTTTTCATATTATAACTATTCATAGGATGGTATATACACTAAGAAAGCATCATGGGGATGTAGGTGGAAAACATAGGAGTTATCATTTCCCTGCACTTACACATAGAAATTGGGATCCACATGGGCTGATCCAAAAACACATTCATGTACTCAACATCTCAAATATTCATGAGCCTTATCACTATGATATCCTACTTTTTAATGCCAAGTCTAGTGAGGAACTAGTGGAATGGGCACAGATTATTTGGTTTTAAGTGGATCATTTGAGAACGGTCCAAGATGGTCCTTCTATTTTTAATAGGGAGGTAGATAGTAAAAGTGCACTCTATAAATGGTGGAAACATTTGGATTTTTGGAGAGGATAATATGAGGAGTAATGTAAGGACCAAGTTACTTTCTCCTCTTAGGTAATTCCTTTGAAGTTGAGGATAGTGGAAAAATAGCCCAGGCTACATGAGCCTAGTTCTAATTGGGGAAGACAAGAAAGGGATCCCATTATCATAGATTCTAATGAGGAAGAGAGAACATAGGAATTTCCTAATTCAATTTTTAGTAAAGTGTCAATTGTTATGACCTAGGTATGTAATATTACATTCATTGGGATAGTAACTCTAGAATCAATGACAACATCACCTCCTAACTCCCCCACACAAGTAAGGATCCCCTTGGTCTATATGATAAATCCTAGGACTCATATAGGTAGTCCTACAGTAGAGACATCACAATGTTTGCACACTCAACCTCCACATTCAAAACCAGCTAGGGGATATGTAGTGATCATCAAAGACATTAAGGTTGATTCAGACAAAGAAGCTAATTTGTAGATAACCAAGGCTATGAGCCTCCAAACAAAGCATTTGGAGCTTACATCCCTAAGTACTCAATATTTTATTATTTCTCCTTTGTCTTTTATGACCATCTTTGGGAAAGTTACTACTATGGAATTTCCCACATCTAGCCACTCCATTTCCATTACTACCATAGGTCTTTCTATTTCCTTTTCCATCCCACTCACCACATAGACCCCTTATGTTCTTGCTATCACCTCTACTATTAGATCCTTTAGGACAAATAAAGTGTTTAGGAAGGTGTAGATTATATTGGATACCTCACAACTCCATGTACACTCCACCCAAATCACCCTTCCACTACTATCCACCACTTACACAAAGGAGACTATAGTGATAAGTACTAGTAGGGGAAGGAAGGCTAAGCCTTAAATGATAATGGTCCATCCACTTCCATAGTTTATAAGAGTGGATTGGTCCAAAATTATATGGCCTTCTATTCTTAATGTCCTAACCAAAGCCCACAAGAAATAATAAAGACTTCAAGAGGAGGCCAAGGAAGAGGTTATTTTCACAACCTTTGATGCATCCTAGTTTGATATTCTTCTATAGGTATTAGACTTAAGGAGCAAGGCTTCTTAATTGCCAAACTTCATAATTACTTATCTTCCCTCTATTTCTACTTTGTTTGTTCTTACAACTAGTAGTATTCAAAGTGTGAAGAAGAGAAAATTATAATATGACAAAGGCACCCAGATCATCCTTGAAGAAAGGAAAGAAGCCTTCTCCCTAAAAAATATGCAAAATAGATAGCCAAGACAATCTTTATATATGGAAAATCTATTAGAACTAACATAATCACACAAGGATGCCATATTTGTAATCCATGATAGCACAAAATTATCTCAATAGGAGCTTGAGGTAGGAGTGTCGATATTATAGGCTAAATTAGAGTAGATTAAGTAGAAGACCAAGATAGTATATATTCCTATTAGCATAGAAGCTAAATTTCAAGAGGTAGATTCGAGATGTTATAACTCCTTGGAATCCATGGATTTCATGAAGGTTGAGATGGCCCATCATGTGAACCAAGCCAATCAAATTTTTAATTCCTTGAGATATGATAGTGTAAAACTAAATATGTTAGTTGTCTATATAGACAACTCACTATATAGTCATCTTGACCTTATAACTATGATAGAGGCATAAAATGCCTTAAATCTAGTAGTGTTTTGATAAGAAAAGGTAAATAATTGGTTAAAAAATGTTGGGGCTTTAATCTCCATATATCAAGAGCACAAGGCTCAAATTATTCAAATTTTGAATGAATTAAAGTTATCCAAAGTTAAGGACTCCACTATTAAGTTGATTAGTAGAATTAATTTTGATAAACTTATCTAAAAAGTGGCTGATGATTTTAAATAGAGCCTAGAAGGTTTGACACTTGAATATATTGAGTCAAAATTAAGCAAGGCTCAAAAAAAGGTCTCTAAAGTTGAAATATTCAAAAGCAAATTTCAAATAACCAAGACAAGCATGTAAATTTCCTTAGAATAAAAGAATCCATTGGCAATTGCTACTAATTTTAGACATTATATGACAATAACATAGAGTAGTACAAAATTTTTATGAGGATAATGAAGCAAAGAAGCAGGCTTCTGGAAATACAACTACATATTCAACTCCCACTTCAACTTCTATACCAACTAAGATGCATGTAGTATTGAAAATGACTAAGCCTTGACAAGCTAAATTTTTATGCATGTATAGTTTTATAATAATGAATATACTTAGATTTTGAGTAGCTAATTGTAAAAATTGACTTTATATTTTTTGTACATACACACATTGCATAATTTTCAAAAATTCAATTTATTTATTTTTAACTTTTAGTTTTATCTTATACAATTTTAGACCACAATTAGAATTATATGTTCTAACTAACACTTGTAACCACTTTTCATGAACTTGGATGATGAGGCGACTCCTTCCCAAAGTGTAAATATACAATTGTAACCTAACCTAGTTTTTTTTCATAAGATTTTGGAATACATAGAAATGAAACAATTTTGATCATCAACAAAGTGTTGAGTATTTTATTTCCAATTTGGTGTAATTAGTTGTTATTTTCATTATTGTGTATTTTAATAATCTTTAGTGTGCTATAGCTTTAAATATATTCTTGACTATTTCAATTGATATACTAATCCTAGATGAGTAATATCTATTGAAAGATTAGTTAATATATAAATTAATTTGATCAAGTTGATTGAATCATATTTATAAATGTGTACTTGTGCTTTCTTTGGTGTAGTTTTTTTGTGTGTGCAATAACTACCTTAGATAATTCATTTTTATGATCTATAATATCCTAATTAAGGGTATGTGATAGCTACCCCAAAAGGAGAAACATTTATCTAAGGCATATGAATTCCCTACATCTTTATTTCCCTAGACTTCCTAATCATGTCTGATTGTGTTTATGTTATTGTTTCTAGAAACATGCATAGGTTTTAGAAGGCACAAGTCTATTTTGAAACCAACTAGGGAAGTGATTCCCAAGAAAAATGGATCCTTATTTTTTTCCCTACCTTACCCTCCTTTTTGAGCTTGTTATTAAGACCTACCCACTTTAGATTAAAAACCAACCACCCATCAAACTCACTTAGAGATTCGCTTTGATAAAAGGCCACAACTCCATTCAAAAACCTTGTCAATAACCTACATGCCCTACCCCTATTCTATAAATAGGATTAAATAAACCACATACTTGTAACTCATTCACTGGAGTGGAGTTCTACCTCTATTGAGATCTTAAAATGTTAGAGGTTACCTTGTTAGAATGTGGTGTGCATAAAACCCACATCAATAGTATTTCACTAGAATTAGGAGGGCCTTGAACCCCCTAATAATAGAGGTTATTATTTTCATATAATTACACTAAATTCACCTAGGAGAGTGACTATATCTAATTCGTAGGTTGGTTTATTAACATCACCCTTGATAAGTCATAGGAGACCTAGAGATGTGCTAATAGCTCTAGTTCAAAACAATTTACCACCTCTACTAGGGAACCCCTTTCTTATAAGTATCCATTTACCTGCTAATCAACTAATGGCTTAGCAAAAACCTTTCTTAGTCAAATCTACCATTGTCATCCTAGGAGATGTGCATGTTTTCCTCAAAATCCAAAAAAGTATCTACCATCCTTTTCTCCATCAAGACCAAGGACCACAAAAGAGAATATTAAATATGTTAAAGATGATGTAAGGTTAATGAATGTAATTGATGAATATTTTTCATGTTAATTATTCCCTTTTAATTTGATGGATGATGCTTATGATTGGTATTTAAATCTAATATAAAACTCCATTAACAATTGGGAGAAATGTCAAATGGCTTTTCTTACATAGTTTGGACAAGTCAGCAATCTTAGAATGGTATATTAGCACTTCACCAATATGAAGAGGGAACCTAATGAGCCCATCCATGCTTTCAACATAAGATGGTATAAGATGTATAATTAGTTGACCCCAAGGTATAAACTAGAAGTAACATTATCATTAGATATGTAAAAGAATGTCTTGGACCCTATCACCACCATGTTTTTGAGAAGAGCACCTGATGCCAATACTTTGGCATTAGAATTTAAATAATCTATTAAAATTGATAGGAATCTCAACCTATAGATTCCTAGGGCACCTAAAATTAATAATGGATTTTTAGTGCTCAATATGATACCACACATAAAGTAGAATGTTCCAATATACAATCAAAATCAATTGTACACATTACCTCCATTAACATAGATAATGTAAGAAAATTTTGTCTACTTGAACAATAATGTGATAGACAATAGTTACTAATAGAAATAACATGTATCTACACTTCTCATGGCTATTATAAAAGGTAAAAATTACACAAAATTTGAATTGGATTCTATTCAAAAGATGGTCCAATATTTGAGAAATGATTTCTTGAATATGCAATGAAAGATTGGTAATGCCAACATTCCAACTGACAACCAAAAAATTAGATTCTAAAGATATTTAAAAAAATTCAATAGGCTTTCAAATAACATTGAGAAAATCAACAAGCTCCCAAAAATCAACATAACTGAAATAACTCTTCCTAATTGGTGTATAGTACATAATACACCCTAAAATGGTGAGCTCAATTGTGTTGTGTTTTGTATGGTATTTGAGATCCTTCAAAGGGAAGTAACTAAAAAGGATTAGATGAATAATATACTAGAATCTCATTAGAATCTTGGATCTTCTAACACATCCATGTTCTTCAAAACTCATGAGTTTCCCTTCCCATGTGAAGATGGAAAAAACCAGAAGGCAATATGGATGAAGTACATGCTTTCTAGTAGTTCCAAAGAGGTGCATACAACTTAAATAATAAATAGCCACTTACCACCTCAGCTCCTCTGAACACCATCAAAATTACTCTAATTCCCAAAGTAGACAATAATACACCCCTCCAAATGGGAATGATCAGCTACCAAATAAGGAAGAACTAATTAAAGGAGGATATAACATTAAGGAAGATATGAAGAAGATTAAGGTGAATATAACTCTTCATGAATTGGTCTAGATCACTAAAAAAAAAGATTTGTTATGGAAGTCTATTACTAGAAAGGCCCTTATGGAAAGAAATAAAGTGACTCCAAACAAAGTTAAAGTTTCTAGCACCAATGACATTTACAATACCGAGCCCAAAGTTCAACCATTTCTACTGACTATCAAAGCATTCAATAAGAACATACATAACTATTCAATTGATTTTGGATCATATGCAACTATCATGTCTACCTCTAAATGTAATAATATTGGTCTCACTCCAAGTCCTTTAAAAATATTGTTCTCCCAACTAGACATAATGGTTATACCAGTAGTTAGAGAATTGAATAATGTATGCATTAAAGTAACATCTAAACCAAGAGTCTAAATGACCATCAATTTTCTGGTAGTGGAGATATCATAAGGCTATGGATTGTTACTAAGTAGGGATTGGTTCAAAATGCTCAATGGATATCTTTCCACAAACTTCTCTCATATATGGTTACCATGGAGAGGAGTTGTGAACTAGATCATAATTAATAGAGAGCTAAGAATGAAATATCCCGTCATGGAATATAATGTCAAAAATGAAGAGGTAAAATATGATTCTCCCACTCTTGGTATTTATACTTTTACCTCTCAAAATCCAACACAAACCTAGAACCTAAAGGTTTGAATCAGTAATGGACTATAAATTTGGATAGAGCTAAGTCTAAAAAAGGACCGGGTGTAGGAATCAAACTAAGTGACCCTCAAAGTAAGAAGTTCTTGGCAGCTTATAGATTACAATTTTTGTGTACTAATAATAGAGTTGAGTATGAAGCTCTAATTTTGGGATTATAGTTTGTGATAAATAAAAATGTAAAATAAATAAAAGTATTTGGTGACTCAAAGTTGGTAGTTCACCAAATTAGAAACAAATATCAGTGCAAATTATCCCATTTAAAGAGATATAAGCATAGAGCATGAGATTTAATTGAAATCTTTGAAGCTTTTAACATAGTAACACTCTCAAGAGAGCAAAATATCATGTCATAGATTCAGTAACTACTACTAGTTCCAATATTGAGCCATTACATGAGTCAAAAGTTAAGAGATTTTTGATTCAATTGGTTCCTTGTGCCTCTATTATAGATAATGTAGAAAATTTATAGGTATTAGATGATGATCAATAGATTATTCAATTCTTAACTAGTTCAAGGGATTTAAAGTCCCAAATTATTGATGACAAGGAAATTAACTTCTATCAAGAAGAAATAGATAAAGAGAGAATTCTTTAACTTAAGGAAAATCAAATTCTAGTTGGCTTAGTTTTCTTGAAGAGACCATTCATCTTAGACCCTCAGGTATAGCAACTCAATTAGCCCAAGGTTTATGAATCAAACTTCAAAATTTTAAAAAACTAGGAGATGATCATAACCCATGTTATGTGAATATTGGTCTTAGGTGTACTAAGGAGGAAAGATAGTGAGTTAGGGATTTGATCACTTAGTACAAGGACATTATTGACTAGACATATGAATACCTAAAGATGTATGACCTACAGGTCATCACTCAAATAATTGCTTTGAAGCAAGACGATAAACCATTTAGATAGAGGTAAAGGCTAGTAAATATTATTCTGGAGCGTCTTATTTAAATGGAAAATATATTGAGTACCAAAATCATCTTCCCAATTTGACATTCTCCCTATGTGGCCAATTTAGTCCCAATTATAAAGAAAAATGGTGAAATCAAATTGTGTAGATTTCATAAATCTAAACATGGCTTCTAAGAAAGATAATTATCCTCTCCTTTCTCTAGAGGAGGTAATGCAGATAGTGAGTGGTTTTCAAATGATGTCTTTTTGGAATGAATTCTCAAGCTACAATTAGGTACTAGTGTAATTTGAGGATAGGATGAAGATGGTGTTTACTATGAAATGGGGTACTTATGTGTAAAAAAGTATGTCATTTGGCCTGATCAATGTAGGAGCTACCTTTTAGTGTGTCATGAATCATGCCTTCAAGGGATTAATAGTAAAATTCATAATCATATATATGGATGATCTTACAATGTTTTTGAGGAATATAAAATATCAAATAAGTCACTTATAGTCCATATTTTAGAGGTATAGAAGGTTTAGTATTTCATTGAACTTGATGAAAAGTATATTTTGAGTCATTGAGGGAAAACTCTTGGGACATATTATCATGAGAGATGGGATCACCATTGATCTATATAGAATCTAGGAAATTTTATAAATTTAGCCACCAAATACAAGAAGGATCTCAAGTCATTATTTGGAAAGATAAAATTCATAAGGAAGTTCATCTCAGGATTTACAAAAAATTGTCAATTTCCTAAACACCATGCTCAAGAAAGATGCTAAAATAGAGTGCACAATTGAAGATATAAAGTATTTATAAGACATAAAGGATGCCATATCTCAAGATCTAGTGTTAATTAGTGTAGATGTAAAATAAGTATTTCTATCTATATTTTTTCACATCAGAACACACTAATGATGTCATTATCTCATAGAAAAAGGATGAAAATAAGCATCTAATCACCTTCTTAAGCACAAATATGAAGGATGTAGAGCTCAAGTACTCTATGATTGATAAGAAATTTTTTCTCTTATAAAATTAGTGAATAAATTTAGACATTACATATGAAGGAATAAAACCATTGTTATTATACTTGACCCTACCATCAAGTTCACCCTATCCCAGAATGAGCTAGGAAAATGTTGAGGCAAGTAAATTTTCAAGCTCTAGGAATTTGACACAGAGATTGGGCCTACAAATATTTGTAGAGGTCAAGGCATTATTCAACTCATAATTGAGCATGATCCTTGACTCACCATTCAAGAGATATGTGTAGAACAAGTTTCTAAAGGAGAATGGTATACAAATATAATCCAATATTTACTCAAAGGAACTTGTCCCTGAGAGATTAATAGAGAAATAAGGTGACATTTGAGGCTCAAATAAACTCATTTCATCATAAATAAGGAAGTATTATATAGAACAAACTATAAATATATTTATATTAGATGTGTGTCTATAAAGGAGGCTAAGGAAATCCTCGGGAACTTGCATCAAAAGATAGGCAGTGGTCATCCTATTGGGAATACCACAACTCATAAGATATTTAGGATGTATTACTATTGGCCAAAAATATTTAAGGATGATCATAAGAATGTTATAACCTACCATGAATTTTAAGCATTATCTAAGAGAGAAGTACATGCAACAATGCCTCTATATCCAGTTATTGAAAGAAGGCCATTTGCATAGTGGGGTTTAGAATTCATTGGTGTATTCAACCCAAATTCCTTAGTAGGATATAAATTTGTATTCATAGCTACATATTATTATACTATATGAATGAAAGCCACATCCATAAATAATATTAGAGCACAAGATGTGATTCACTTCTTAGAGGAACACATAACAACTAGATTTGGCATGCCCATCTCTTTGGTTTATGACAATGGATTGGATTTTATATTAGTGAAATTAATTGAATGGGCACATGAAAATTAGATCATAATAAGGTCATCCTATAACAAATACCTTCAATGGAATGGATTGGTAGAGTCAACAAATAAAAATATGATTGATGCAATCAAGAAATCAGTAGGGGACAAGCCTAGGGACTGGCATAATTTACTAAAGTATGCTCTTTGGGTAGACCAGATGAGATAAAATTAATCCCTAAAATATTCACCCTACTTATTGGTATATGGGTGCAAATTAGTTTTCCCCATCACACTGAATCTACCCACCTATCAGTTCATGTAAGATTACATGATACCAAATAACAAATAAAAATCAATGTTTCTTGATATAATATAAATGGAGGATTCAAGGATTGAAACCTTGTAGACATTCATCAAACACCAATATTTCATCAAAAGGTGGTTTGATGAAAGAGAAAAAATCAAAGCATTTAGGATTTCAGATTTGGTGCTACTATGGAATAAAGCCCATGAAAATAAAGGATAAAATAACAAGTTTGTCCCACTATGGATTGGACTCTATTAGATTTTAGAGATCAGGGGAAATAATACATTTCATCTAGAGTACCTCTAAGGTAATGAGATTATATATCCAGTCAATGTATAGTTCCTAAAGCATTATCTCATAGTTGTTTTATTTATAGATATTATTGATTGAGAGGATTCAGATAAGTTTAGATATATGAATAGAGTATATTTTCATGCTTTCTAATTTATTTTCTTTCTTTCTAGTTTATTTTTTATTTATTTCTATTTTTTTGGGCTTTATAGATTAGTCTATTTTGCATTCTATTTTCTTAGATTAGATTTCAATGCTTTCTAGAGTAGTTTCCTAGTTTCTAGATTAGTTGGTTTTTTGTTTTCTTTAACATTCTAGGTTGTGTCTACTCTAGTTATTACCAATTTTAAATCCAAAAAAAACTAAGTTTAGGAATTTTAGAAAAGGGTAAAATTAAAATATTGACACACTGGGGACTAGTTTGTAAATTGGGTGTTTTTCTATGTTTTTGAGTCTTTTGAATGAAGGCAATCAAAGGATTATTATGAATAGTGTCACAATTTAATACTTTTACTAGGCATGTGGAAGTTATTCTTGGGGTAATTCATATGAATTTAAAAATTCTTATTATTTTATTGGATCAAATGCACTTATCATATTACATACTTGTTGAAAGTGACAATTCTAGGAGTAGATTTGGTTGGTAAGGATGTTTTAGTAAAAATTTATTTTATAATTACACCAACTCACTGGGGTTTCATCTCCTCTCTTTTATATTGACATGAAAACAAGAAGAAAAGAGGGATAAAATAAAATGAGTTCAAAAGAGAAAGATAAAATTTAAATAAAATTAAAATATCTCACATGATGAAATAAGGGAAATACACCACACATCAAAGTTATAAGAACATAACAGAGAGAGAAGAGAAGGATCCCAAGATACCTCTATTAGGGATATGGATGCTTGGATGGTATTATAGAAATGCCTAAGCTTCCCTTGATTTAATTAACTTTAACATATATTAGAATGAAACATATAGCTTCATCAAAACCTTTAAAGAAATCATCATAGCAAGGGTTAAGTAAACTACATGTTTCACACACATAAATCCAAAAAAATGAAAGGAAAGTATGTTGTGTGAATTAACTTAAGAATATATTTCATGTTTATAATTTAATTATTTTTTGTGACACACTTCAAGATTTATCTAAAGATTATAAAACTAGAGTTCTGGGTTCTTGAAGACTAAGGAGTATTCCCCTTGAACATCATCATTTGTTGTGCCTAACATCCCACTTTTTAAAGGAGAAATGGGGACCCAATTTTTGGATTTTAGTACTAATATTGATCCCCCTTGTTTCATATGTTTATTCAAATTTTTTAAAATCTAAGGTATTTCACTTTTGATAGGATGATATTGGCATGGTGTTTCATGAGACTAATGTTTGGCTCTATAGAGACTATTCTTTGAGCTTACATTTTTAGGCTAAATATTTTGGCCCTTATTTACTTTGTCCTTTTTAGTTTTATTGTTTTAGGTTTTCTTGGGCCTATTTTATTTTAGACTTACTATCAATAAAGCCTTATTTTGTCAAGAAAATTATTGTAAACATTTTGTCTGAAATAATTCCCTTGAAGGAATTCAACCTACAAGCTCTTTGCCTTATGGAATTTTGGACTACAAACATTTTTCCCAAAATATATCTTGATTATTATCACATAGACCCTACCCTTGGGTACTTTTGAAATGACCCTTAGCTATACAAAATTACTCTTCAAGGAAATCAAAAGTGCCCTTCAACCCCTATGAAGTAGACCCTTTGGGAAAGTTTTGCCATGAAGTAGACCCTTTGAATACTTTCCACATACCCTTCAGGTCTTTTGAACTAGACCTTCAAACATTTTGAAAGTGTCCTTTGTACTTTGAATTAGCCCTTTGTCCTTTTCCAAATTGACCATTTTATCCTTTCCAACTATATATTTTAAGGTACTTAGCCTTTATATTTTGTGTAAATGACCCTTTGGGGCTTTTCTCCCAAACCCTTTATCCTATGGGACTTATCCTTCAAGATATCATTTTTGACCCCTTTGTCCTATGAAAAAATACCCTTAAGACTTTGTGTATTGGACCCTTTTCCATAGACATACCATTCAAGATTTTTGTCCCAATCCTTTGACCCTTTTTGAAGTGGCCACTTAACCTTCAAAATAATTATCGCACCCATTTTTTACCACCAAAAGACCCTTCATACCCAAAACACATACCCTTTGGTTTTTGTGAAAATAACCCTTTAAGACTTTTGAAATAACTCTTAGATGTATGAAATTACCCTTAAGGAAAATCAAAATTGCCCTTCGGCTTTTATAGAGTAGATTTTGTAGGACTTTTATCATGGATAAAATATCCTATGAAATTGGACCCTTTAGATCAAATGTACCCTTTAGTGAAATTGAAAATTCCCTTTAGACCTTCAAAATATCCCTTCAAGATAATTACCTCGAGAGTTTTACCAAGATGAAATCTTTGGGGAAATTGAAAAAATGCCCTTCAGACCTTCAAAATAGCCCTTAGGGATGAATTCCTTACGAATTTTACCTAGATGAAATCTTCAAGTAAATTTTTGCAAACATATTGTTCAGAATAATTCCCATGAAGGAATTAGTCTACATATGTTAACCCAAAATAATTTTTATGGTGTATAACCTAAGTGCCTTATTACTAAGAATACTACTAGTCTCACTATACTTAGCCAAAACTAAGGTAAAAAATATTTCCTATCAATACTTTAAAAAGACCCTCACCATCCTAAGCTAATAAGTTTGAATTATATAAGAAAATAAAATCCAAGTGAACATTACACATTTATGTTTTATGAATTAATATTCAATTTAGGATTCTACATAGGTGATACACCACTATTGAAAATCCATCATTGCATTATAGATAAATTGCATTCAAAGTCTTCAAATTTCTTATAGTGATGAAGATCCCTAGTTCCCACTTCAATAGTAATACAAGTAAAATAAAAATTGAGCTAGATCCAATTTATTTGCATAAGCATGCATAACACATAGAAGAAGCAACCCAGAGTATGCATCAATGACATCTACATCTAAGATGTTTAAAGGAACCAATCCACCATCCCCATATTCAATTAAGGACTCCATAGAATTTATGAATATAGTCTTCGATGCCACAGTGTTTGGAGACAAATCCCATAATTATTTATCATTATGGGATGTCATTGATTTAATGGACATGTTTTCACTTGAAAACAATATGACACTAGTAGATAGATCGTTTGTTAAGGAATTGTTGGCATTCAAACACCAAATATTACAATTTATTTTAGCCAAGATGGAATTAATCACATGCATTGGCCTCCTAAAGAACTTGTTATTTATATGGAATATATCACAAATGATTTCTTACATCATTCTAATAACAATATTATGGTGGCATGCATTTTAGGAGCATATTTCTAGAGATACATATCTTTGAGAATACACAATGCCTACTTTGACAAGCACACATTGGTGCAGTTTAATATAGAGAATTAAATGGAGAAGGTACTATATTCATGGTTACTCCCAAACTAGACCATCACATGGAAAGGGAAGAAGCTAAAATGAGAAATTATGATTGAAAAATTTAGGATGGGGATTAACATTGGTATGGCTCTTCTAAATATATTATATGGTATGCCAAATATTCATTTTATTAATTTGGATTGTGTGCCACTACTATACATGATGATACATACACCCTAGGTGAGATAATCAACCTTTAATTAAGAGAGTGGATTATTCATAAGGATAAGTGTCCCACACCCTATGGATATTTATACATGATGTCCTATTTGTTGGACATTGTCATGGGTACATGTTATAAAGACCTTAGTGAATTGTGGGATTTGACCATAGATTATGAGAAGAATATAATCTATGATCGTTACCAATTCATGCATATCCACTATTATACCAAGCATATGGTGAGAATATCCAAGGATATCTATCCTCAAGTTTTCCCATGCTTCAAATTAGATAAAATGTAATGAAAAACTTGGCTGGGAAAGGAGATTATTTAATTTACCCATATTTTATTGTTATCATGGTTTGGGGAGATAAGGTTGGCCCCATGTGTCTTTTAAGGTTTATACCAAATAATCCAAATAAATAGGAAATCACCTTCCAATTATGGAAGAGAATTAACAAGGACTTATCAGGTAAAAGAAGGCCTTGTATTTTGGTCATCTTATAACTATTGGTAGGATGGTATATACAATGAGAAATCATTTCAAGGAGGTAAATAGAAAACATAAGAGTTATACTTTACTTGAAATTACACATAGAGATTAAGATCTGCATGGGCTTATCCAAAAACACATTCATGGATTCAACATGCCATATAGTTATGAGCCTTATGACTATGATTTCTTATTTTTTGAATGCCAAGTTTGATGAGGAAGTATTGGAATGGGCATAGATTTATAGGATACAAGAGGATCATTTGAAAATAATCCAAGATGATCCTTCTATTTCTAATAGGGATTTGGATAGCAAAAAGGCACTCTATAAAGGTGATAACATTCACATTTCTAGAGAGGATAGTCTAAGGAGAAATATAAGGACCAAGATGCTTCTTCTTCTTAAGGAATTCCTTTAAATTTGAGGTTGAAGATAGTGAAAAAAGAGATTGATCTACTTGATCCTAGTTCTACTAGGGGAAGACAAGTAGGGGATCTAATCATCATAAATTCTGACGAGGAAGAGATAACACAAGAATTTCTCATTGACAAGTTCTAATCAAGTGTCAATTGCTATGACCTAGGTACACACTATTACATCTATTAGGATAGTGAATCCAAAATTATCAACATCATCACCTTAGGACTCCCCCACACAAATAAGGACCCCCTTGATCTATATAAGAAATCCTAAGACTCTTAGGAGTAGTCCTATAGTGGAGACATCATAAGGTTTGCCTACTCAACCTCCACATTCAAACCAACTAGGGGAGATATAGTGATCATAAAAGACATTGAGGATGATTTAGACAAGGAAGCCATGTTAGAGACCATCAAGGCTATAAACCTCCAACTAGAGTCTATGGAGCTTACTTCCTTAGGTACTCAATATTTTTTTAGTTCTCCATTATATTTTATACCCATAGTTGGGAAAGTTTCTACTATGGAAGTTCCCACATCTACCCCCTCCATTTCCACTACTACCATTGGTCTTTCCATTTCCTCTTCCATCCCACTCAGCATATAGACCCATTATGTTCCTACTGGTACCTATACTGTTAGAGCCCTCAAGATAAAGAAAGTTTCTAGGAAGGTGCAAAATACATTAGCAACCACAGAATTCGATGAAAATTCCACCCAAATCACCCTTCCACTACCATCTACTAGTTCTAAAAAGGAGACTATAGTGGTAACTATTGGCATGGGAAGGAAGTCCAAGCCCCAAATGATCACGGTCCATCCACTTCCCTAGTTTGGAGGAGTGGATTGGTCCAGAATTATATAGCCTTCCTTTCCTAATGTCTTAGCTAAATCCCATAAAAAATAATAGATATTTCAATAGGAGGATGAGGAAGATGTTGTCACAACCTCTAATGTAACCCAGTTAGATATTCTTACATGGGTAGTGTATTTAAATATCAAGGCTTCTTAATTACCAAACTTCAAAATTATTGATCTTCCCTCTATTTTTAAATTTTTTATCCTCTAAATAGAAATATTTGAAGGGTAAAGATAAGAAAATTAGAAGATGAAAAATAAACCTAGATCATCCTTGAAGAAAGGCAAGAAGTGTTCTCCCTTCCCAAGAAGAAGAACAAATAGCTAGGAAAATCTTTATATGAGGAAAATAAGATAAATGTATAACAAGCACACAAGCATGCCATAGTTAGAATGCATTAGCACACAAAATTAGCTTAACATGAGATTTAGGTAGAAGCATAGGTATTATAGGTTGAAGTGCATTAGTTGAAGGAGAAGGCCAAGACAATACATATTCTAATTGGTATAGAAGCTAAAGTTTAAGAGGTATAACTCCTTAGAATCCATGGAGTTCATGAAGGCTGAGATGTCTCCTCATATTAAACAAGCCAATAAATTATTCAATTCTTTGAGAGATAATAGTTTAAAACTAAATATTCTAGTTGTCTATATAGGCAACTCACTATATAGTGATCTCGACCTTATGACTATGTTTGAGGTATTTAATTCCTTAAATCTAGTATTCATTTAGAAAGAAGAGGAAAAGTATTGGTTAAAAAATGTTGGGGCTTTAATCCCCATAGATCAAGAGCATAGGGCTTAGATTCTTCAAATTTTGCATGAATTAAAGTTATCTAAAGTTAAATACTCTAATAGTAAGTTGATTAACATGATTAATTTTGATAAACTTATCTAAGAAGCAACCAATGATTTTAAAATAGAGCCTAAAAGGTTTGAGACTTGAATAAATTGAGTCATAATTAATTAAGGATTAAAAAGAGTCACTGAAGTTGAAATATTCAAAATCAAATTTCAAATAACCAAAGATGAGCATACAAATATCCTTGGATAGACCAAAAGAATCCATCAGATGCCACTATTAAATTTAGACATTATATGACATCAGCATGGAGTGACACAAAAATTTTATGAGGATAATGAAGTGAGGAAGAAGAAATCTTTTGGTGGTACATCTACATCTTCAACTACCACTTCAAATTTTATACCAACCAAGGTGCTACATCTTTAATGACTAGGCCTTGATAGGCCAAAATTTTATGCATGTATAATTTTATAACAATGAATGTACTTAGATTTTAAGTGGCTAATTTTAAAAATCAACTTTATATTTTGTGTACATGCACACATTTCAAAATTTTAGAAAAGTCATTTTATTTATTTTTGACTTTTAGTTCTCTCTTATATGGTTTTAGACCATAGTTATAACAACATGTTCTAATTGACATTTGTAACCACTTTACATGAACTTGGAGGATGAGGTGACCCCGTCTGCAAGTCTACATATAAAATTGTAACCCAACCTAGTTATTTTTAGAATATTTTAGAATACAGAGCAACAAAACAATTTTGATTGTTAGAAAAGTGTTTTGAGTATTTTCTTTCTAATTCCATGAAATCAATTATAATTTTCATGGTTGTGTTTCAATAATATTTAGTGTGCTAAAGATATAAATAGACTCTTGATTATTTTAATTGATATAATAATCCTAGATGTATAATAAATATTGAAATATTAGTGAATATATTGATTAAGTTGATCAAGTTGATTAAATAATATTTCTAAATTTGTAGTTGTGATTTATTTGGTGTAATTTTCTATGTGTCTGCAATAACTACATCAGATAATTCATTTGACCAATCCATAATCTCCTGATTAAGGGTGTGCAACAACTACCTCAAAAGTAGAAACCTTTTTCTAAGGTGTGTGAATTCCCTACATCTTTATTTCCCTAGACTTCCTAACTGTGTCTAATTGTATGTGTGTTATTGCTTCTAGCAATAGGCAAAGTTTTAGAAAGCATAGGTCTATTTAGAAAAAAACTAGGGAAGTGATTCCAAAGAACCATGAAACCCTCTTTTTTTCCTACCTTAACCTCCTTTTTGATTTTTTTATTAGTACCTACCCACTTTATATTAAAAACTAGCCACCCATCCAACTCACATAGAGATTCACTCTGTTAGAAGGCCACATCTCCATCTAAAAACCTTATCAACAACTTGCATAACCTAGCCTTATTCCATATATAGGTTTAAATAAACACATACCTATAAATCATTCTGTGGAGTGGAGTTTTACCTCCATTAAGATCCTAAAATTTTATAGGTTACCTCATTCAATTGTGGTGTGCATAAAACCCACACCAAGTACTATCTTTGGAATGAAAGATTTATATACCATGAGTTATTAGATTTTTGTGGTATGGGTAAGTCTTATATTATTGTCTTTATACTTAGATCATTTCAACCTTTCATGAAACATGACCCACTTTAAGTGAACCTTAATGCATACTTATGTAACTCTTGTACCCCTACATAGTCAAAAACAAACTAGGTTAGAAAGTTTGAATAAAGAGTTTGTAAATAATTTTAAATGGTTAAATGAGCTAGGTATGATGAATAAAAACCCAGATAAAGTTATTTGGTACTTTGAAGTGCTATAAAACTCAAGATATATATTTTATAAGTTATTAACCCTATGACGACTAGGGAAACCCTAAGATTAATGTTTGGTTGATAAAAATAATTCCAACCATCTAAATTTGCTAAAAACTTGTATTATAATAAAGTTCAAGGTCCTCTAAAATAATAACTTGTATATAGACTTTTATGGATGGTATTGTATGGATTTTTACCACTATGTCAAGAAATAAGGCCTAACTAGGCCTAAAAGAGAGTGATTTCTAAAGGAGGGGGTAGGTGGAAGAGGATTAAATGAATGAGACTAAAAAAACACCTAAATGGGTTAAAAATAATGTTATAAATGCCATTTTAACTTGGTAAAGATCCTATACTGATGAAATAAAGATAAATTGCCCAAATAAGGTTACTAGCCTTGTCTAGTCATTATGAACCTTGTGTAAAGGTTTGGTAAAGAATGTGGTTAGTTTAATTACTTATAAGGTATTGAAACATGTATAAAAATATACATCTATAATATTGATGGAAAAAATTGACATTTGATACCAAAGATATCTTATCTAGTGAAAGCATATGAAGGACTTGTGATGTAAATACTTGTATGAGGTAGGTAATGAGTTGTGAGACATATTGGAAAAGTTAAAACTATCAATAAATTCAGAGCCCAAGGAATAGGAAAGATTGAACTAAAAATGGAGTATTAAAGATCAAATTATCAAATGCATGTGACCAGTTGGGTTTAACATTAGATGATAAAGTATTATGTGGAATTTCCTTATACCTCTTCATCATTTGGTATCAAATAAAGGCAAGGTAAGATTAGGTAAAATTTTGTTTTACATTATTTACAACTTGTTAATTTGAGATTAATGCATATATTATGAGGTATGCATGAGAAGTAACATTTGAGGGTATTGAGGGAGAAAATATTTGAAGGTTTGATATGTTAAGGTTAGCATAGAGGAGGATAAGAATTATAAATAGAAGTGAGAAATCCCCAAAGTCCATTGAGAAGGACAAGCATCTATTAAAGATAATACTAGAAGAGAGAGAGGAAAATATAGCATTAAAGATCCAAGAGAGAAGAGGAAATAAAGAAGTTTCTAAAAGAGAGTCAAGAGAGTTAATAAGAGGTCCTAAATAAAGGAAGAGGGAAGACCCAAAAGAGGTCTAAAAGGAAAGATTGAAAACATTCCTAGGAAGAAGGTCTAGATAGGCCTAGAAAACAAGAGGAATGAAGAAGATGGATATAGAAAGAGAAGTGGAAGAAATAAGAAAATAATTAGGGAAAGGTATAGAGAGGATAAAACTCATGATAAAGATCATAAGAGAACAATAAATCCAATGTATTGGATGGAATGTGAGAAGGAGAGTAAAGTGGCCACCAGAGTCACTTGGGAGAGGAAGAAGGCACAAGAAGAGTGTGTTGAAGAATGAGAAAAAAAAAGAGAAGGTAGCCCAAAGAGGAATTATAAGGGAGATGTTTCGAAGTGAGTAAAAAAATAAATAAGTAGAGAAGAGAGTTCTCATTGAAGAGAAAAAGAAGAAGATGGAAGTGCCAAGAAGATCACATGAGGGTGAAGATAAGATAATATGAACAATTTCAATGTAAAATACATTCAAAGAGACTATTTGGTCTCTCATTTTATATGCTAATGTTTCTTTCAAGTTTATGTTTTTAGGTATGAAGACAAATGTGGTGAAGGCCAACAATAAGGACTCAAAGTTGAATAATGGGTCAATAATATCACCCATCAAGTGGAAAGAGGATGAAAAAGAGAAAGAACCTCTTGAAGAAGAAAAAGTGAATTATATTGAAGGAATATCACATGTATAAGATGAAGATAAAGAGGATTTATATGATGTAATACCATCTATAGTGATTGAAACCAAATAAATGGTGTACCAAGAAGACATGAGTGTCACCCATTAAGACATGAAAGAAGAGATGAACTTGTAGTAGTTTATATTGAAGGTAAATGAATTCCTAAATATTGATTTTAATTTCATCTATGATGAAGAAAAGGATGATATGCAGGTTGAAAAAAAAAATGATAAAGTGTATCCCTCAAAAGGATAACAAAGGCCTGAATATGTGTGGCCTAAGTGGATAAAAAATAGGTGATGAGAATAAAGATTAAAACCTCAAACAAGATGTCAAACAAATCAAAATCATGAGTGAACAACAAGCACAAGTGTGGAGATAAATCACAAAAGATAAGTTACATCAATTTGGCATGGTAAAGAACCAAGGCATGAAGCATTAAAGATGTGAAAAGAGAAACAAGTGGAATCTAAATAATTTATAAGGAATAAAATGTGTTATAAATATCATGAAAAGATTACAAGAAGATCATGATACAAGTGTACTCCAAGAAAACATGAAGATTAAAGAAGACAAGTCTATAAAGTAATTAAAAGTGATGTTACATGAAAAATAGGCCAAATAAGGGAAGGTACATCCATATTAGTGAAAATAAGACAAATATTTGAAATATTTATTTTCTAATGTTGTTTATTATGGTGCATGTGAATTTTATTCTAGTGATGACCACATTATGTACATATAAATAATGGCATTGATGAATAATAATATAAAAAGGCAAAATGAGGAAGAAACACCTCAAAGAGTGCTTGAGAATCAAGGTATGAAGCATGATGAGATTGACATGACTCTCACAAATGAGAAATTCTAAGGATAAAACAAAGAATAATCTATCCAAGACAATGAAGAGCAATGTGAACTAAAATTTGATGAGGAATATAAAGAGGTTGATGGAAAAAACTTGAAATAACAGATGGTGATGTTAGAAGAGGTTTTAAGTCCATAAAATGGGATGAAAATAGGTTAGGTATAGTAGGTAAATATCAAGGAGGCACACTAAGAAAATTCAAAGGAGGAAGATCAAAGGAAAGCATAAATAGTTGTGCATTTAAGGATACAAGTAAGCAAAAATATGGAGTATGAAGAATCAAACAAGGTGAGATATTTCATGTCTCAAGAAAAATATAAGTTTAAATTTGTTAATAATGAATATTGGATGCCAAATATTGGTCAAATAATAATGTACTATTGTGAGGATGAAAAAAATAATAAGTTACTCTTGCATAGTGAGCAAGATGATAGGCCAAAGCATAAAAATGAAAAGGAGTTGAAAGAAGAGGTAGAAAAAGAGATTATAGAAAAGAAAAGAATATATGTTTACATGCATGAGAAGCCAATATATCTTAAGGTAAAATATGAAAGCATTAAAAATAAGAAAGAGCCTCTATATAAGCAATAATCAAGTGAGAATTATGAGAAAACAAGCCATGAAACAAGCATGAGAGAGAATAAGTGTACCTATATGATTATAGATAAGCATGATAAGGTTAAAAATTAATTGTAAAATTTGGAATATGCAACAAATTATAAGCTACAATAGTGGGATTACCTCATGAAGGTGGAGGATATATGGACACAAAGATTAGACAAAGCTATAATGAAGAAATGCAAGCATTTAACAAAGATAAGGGAACAAGAAAGGATGACCAATAGTAAAGTAAGTATGAAATACCATCAAAAAATCAATTTTAATGTGAGAAATAAATATAGTGGCACAAGTTGTCTCCCTCATGGGGATTATGATGGAAGATCATTAATCTAACATAAACATAATTTTGAGTTATTGTCAACAAGAAGTCAAATTTGGTCAAAGTTTTAAGTTATTTTTTGTGAGGAACCTTATTAGGTACATATGTGTATTAAAAATACATTTCTATTCATCGAGTTTTGTTATGTGTTCTCTAGGTGTTTTCCCTCCAAAACTAGGAGTTTGAAACTTTAAATGTTTGTAAGAGCCCAGGAGAGCATAAAACTAGTCTAAGAGGGTTAGAAGAAAACATGATGGTGTAAGAGAGTTAATAATCCTTGTAATAAGTGTTTAAAGTCATATGTGTCATGGTTATAAAATTTTAAGTCATCTTTTTGAAAAGTAACCACTCACCCATACATTGGGTTCAAGAAAGAGAATCTATTTTATAACTAATTTAATAACCAACCTTGAAGTTGGTTAAGAGGAACAATAGTACGTGATTTTAGAATGGGGGGTGGAATATAAGGTAGGATAAGGTGGGGCAGGAGAGGTGTGAGTGGAAAGAGAGACCTCGAAGAGAGGAAATGAGGATCTAACTGTGGAAAATGATATAAGAATCCTCAAAAGTTGACAAGTCATGGTATTGGGCTCTAAACATAATATGGGTTGATCAAATGAATAAAGAAGTTATATTTGTTGTGAATAATTATTTCTTAAATATTTATATTTATGTTATAGGTCATTGATTTTTGTTGGAAAGCCTTTGAGGGCATAATCATGCCAAATTGTGTTAAGTTACAGGTTTGGAAAAGTGTATAGCTACAATTTGATAAGGATTCTTGTGAGACCTCTACAAGTTTTAAAAATTAAGTTTCTACTTCACATTATTATTTTAAAGGTTCTAAGATCATATGGATCCTACAAGGATATTTTAAACATGCTTAAGTGTTTCCAACTTAGGTAAAGATATTGTTGTACAAAAATCTCACACATGATGATGATAGTAGGGAACAAAGTTGAATGAATAACATTGTTGAAACATGGGTAATGGTTTGTACTAGGGATATTATGTGGGAAGAATAAATTATTAATATAATATATTATGTGTTCTTAAATAATTACTAATGGTAAAATTTGGTCTACATTCCATACACAATCATATATAAACAAACCCCTGCATACCTAGTCTCTAACCCCTATTTTAGAGGATGGAAAAGAAGGTTTACATGTTTGATTAAGGAATGGACTTGAGGTTAATGCCTTATTTTCATAAATAGAGGATATATCAAGACCTCATTATGGAATTATTCATGAGACCCTTGTATTGAAGGTGGCTACCACATAGACTCCTATTGTTGTGTTTTCATTAATGATTATGATTGTAAGTACTATCTTTGGAAGGAAAGATTTATATACATGAGTTATTGGCTTTATGTGATGTGGGAAAGTCTTATTTTTATTGTGTGTAGAATCATATAATTTTAAAATTAAATGCAACATGACCCACTATAAGTTAACCTTAATGTAGACCTATGTAACTCTTGTTCCCCTGCATAATCAAACACAAAGTAGGTTAGAAAGTTTGAACATAGCATTGCAAAAGGATTTTAAATGATTAAATGAGCTAGGTATGATGAATACAGTCCCAAATAAAGTTATTTGATAATTTTAAGTTATATTAAACTCAAGATATAGATTTTATAAGGCTCTCAACCCTATATAAACTAGGGAAACCTTAGGATTAAGGTTTGGTTGATAAAAATAGTTACAACAAACCAAAGTTGTTGAAACTTTGTAATCTAGTCAAGTTCAAGGTCCTCTAAAATAATAACTTTTTTTCAGACCTATATGGATGGTCTTGTATGGATTTTGACAACTATGGTAATAAATAAGGCATAATTAGGCCTAAAAGAGAGTGATTTATAAAGGAAGTTTTAGGTGGAAGAGGAGTAAAGGCATGAAACTATATAAGAATCTCAATAGGGTTAGAGGAAGCCTATAAATGTTATTTTAACTTGGGAAAAGATCCTGGACTGATGAAAAAATAGAAAATTCCTAAAGAAGGTTACTAACCTTGTCCATTCATTATGAACTTTTTGTAAAGGGTTGGTGAAGAATGTGGTCAGTCTAATTAATTATAAGGGATTGAAACATGTATAGAAAGATATTCCTATTGGCCATTTTTGGACTACATACAAAACCTTACCTTAAAATATCAAACATGTATCAAACTAGGACCATGGATTTGGTAAAGCCTTTGAAACACTTTACTTTAATTTAAAGTGTCATTGAACACTTTCAAGGATAGGTCTAGAATTGTAAAAACCCCATGGAAGAATGAGAATGTTTGGAGCAAGTGTGGAGATTTAGGGGATCCATCAAGTTCTTTATTATGATTCATCAATAAATTTTGGTACCATTTATATAGAGGTATTAATTTATTGATCAAATCAGATCGGTCATCAAAAGGGGTACTATATACCCCCCCCACACACACACATAACTATAGGAAAACCAATATTCTTGGATTTGTTTTTGTCTATAGTTAATACATTTTAAGATCCAGGGTAGAGTAGATATGTAATTAATTAAAAATCATCTTGAGTCATGCCTTTGATAGGCCACCACATAAAATATATGTGCCATTTCCCTAATAATTTAAATATTTGAGGATTTTTTCCTCATGGTGAAGTAGAATAAGTGATGACATAAAGGTTGGATGGGATCAAAGAAGTTGGAGCATTCATTTTTGTTAGTTTTCTTAATCAATGTAAATCATGGTGCATCATCATGTATAACAAACTCTTGTCTCCTAGTTCTACCCACATGCTAATGAAAATATTCAAGATCATTGGGGTTAGCACAAAGCAACTTGCCCATAACGGATTAGTATTAGTTAGAGAAAATTAGGTGGAACATTCATTGGGAAAAGGTGGTATTTTGACCAATGATCTTAGACAACTCATGAATAGATGCATAATTATCTCTTCCCCTTACCTTATATAATCCATTTATTTTCCTTTAGAATGGGTTCTCAGATTTGTAAATTTTTAAAAAACTACTTTCTTGGATTCTAAAAGTAGACTCTTTCATTTTTTGATTGTGACTCTCTCTCAAGTATATAAGAGTAGTGACTCTCTTTTGATAAGGAAAACCCCAATCAAAACTTGTATGAAAAAACTCTTGAAGAAATAATGAATTTTCTTACCTATCTTATGTATTTAAAATGTGTTTAATAAAGTATGTGCACTATAGCATTATGAAGGATAATATTCTATGCTTTTGATCCTTCTTTATTGCTCATTTTTAAGTGTCTTCAATCTAGTTGTATGTCTAGGTTAGTGTTCTTCCAATCACTAATCCAAGATCTTAGTGAGTCGTATAACTCCTCTTTGCCTTTACTTATGATTTCTGAACCTAATTTATAAAATACTAATGCAATTGGCTAGTTTTGTGAGATTATGTGAATCAGTATTATCTTTGGCTTATTCAGTGTTTGTTCCATGCATATGAGATATTAGTTTAAATTTTGTGCCTCACCATTTTAACTTTCTTATAAACCCTCATCCCTTTCTAACCATTTTACAATAAATAATTAGGCTTAATTTTAGTTTAGGTGATCATCAAAGAGGAATTCAACCTACTCAAGAGGTTTAATCTCACTATAGGATACCCATAGCCTAAGTTTTTTCCCATAATTGTGGCTAGAAGTGATAGAGACTAAAAAATATCCCACAAGGGTTTAGTTCCATGCCATAACAATTTATGGCATGTTCAATGGGATTCACACCACAAATATATTAAAGAATATTGATCATGTTTAATGTCAATTTGGTTAATTGACAATGTTGATATATACACATAATAGTATCTGGTGATTCCAAGCTATTAATATTCAAATATCTCAAACTTTTAGCTTTATCTCATGCCAAAAGTGACAATAAGGTCATCTTCTAAAGGTAATCCTAAATTTATGGAGCTCCCTTTAAATTCATCTAAAAGTTTAAGGTTTGTTAATACTCTACCATATATAGGAAATTATTTTCCTATATTGGTTATAAGGCCTACCTTTAAAAATATGCCCTCGGCACCCCCCCTCTTACTAACATGATTCCTCAAAGATATTTCCCATTTGTGGGTTTTAATGAATAAATTCCATTGAACTTACCACAATATGATCATATTTTATTTGTAGCCCTAAAAAATGCTCCCTATTTCACAAGAGACCAAGCTACAAGTCATAATGAAAACCTCATGGACATAGTTAATTTCTATGATATCCATAATGTCATAATAGAAAATATAGCCATCAAGTTTCCAGCTATCTCTTTAAAGGTAAAGCTTTATATTGGTATAGAGGCCTTGCTCCAAATTCTATCCAATCATGGGACCATTTAGGATAAGCCTTATGTAAAATATTCATAGATAAAAGTGACCATTTGTCACTTACAATGTGTTTGACTGCAATCAAAATTTCTCCCCATGAAGTCATGTAAGACTTCAATACCAGATTCTAGAAGACTTGGGACAAAATTCTAGTTTCTATTAGATCAGTTCCTAGTTTTCCTTCTGATACTATTTAAAGGTTTTAAATAGTGATACAATGGTGATGATCTAGTCCATGGGAGGAGTGTATTGATATATTCTTATGAGGTGGTCATTAAAGTATAATATTTCCTAGTCTAAGCTAGTAAGCTTATACCCAGGCCCCCAATGCCTTTGTTTCCATAAATTAGACCACATCCTATATTAATTCCCCTACTGGATTGTTTTCTCCCTGTAGACACTAAAATTTTTCACACTATGATTCCAAAAGTCAAAAACACTAGTAAACCACCTAGGATCCCCTTGGGACCAATTTTAGCCCTTGATTGCTAATTGGGCCCAACCAAGGGTAGTTTACCCAACTAGCTTAACCTAGATTATACCCACCTTTTTACCTTCACCCTTGACCATCGATGGTCAAAATGACTACCGATTGTCACCATGACTACTAATAGTTAGGGTGTACCTCCTTAAATAAAATCATACAAACCACCCACTTTGATTTTCTAAATATAAGTTATCTAAATCCTATTATGAGCCTTTATATGGATAAATTATAATTAGATAACCTAGTTGAACCTTTAATTTCATCTATTTCCTATGCCTATAAGAAGAGAGGATATAAGAGGTGAAATCCATCTACAATTGTTATCCAGAGATTTTGCATCTAAGAGTTTAATTTTTGTAGGTCAATCACCATCATCAATCTAACAATCTGGCAATCATATTAGAGAGTCAATTTATCACCACTTCTCCACCAAGTTTTTAGGTACCATCATTCTATCAAAATCAAACTAGATTCCACCAATAGGTCAAATACCTCAACCATCCACCCAATCAAATTATGGTAAGACAAGTACTTATTTCTCAGTATTCATTTACTTTATTTCCATTTTGTAATCAATCCAAGCCTTACCCATCTCTTAGAATCCATATTTTTTATCTCATCAATCAACTTTTTTACCAACCCAAATCCTTACACAGTAACTGTCAATGGTCAACTCAACCACTAACATTCTATCCAACTACCAATGGTCACCTTGACTACTAACAATCACCTTAACTGTCAATGGTTTGTCTAACTACTGATAGTCACTATGGTAGTGAAAACTAGAAAGCTAATTTCACCTACCTACACCCAATCAAACCTAACTCTCTATTTTCATACCTATCCATAGACCCCTTTTTGATTTTCTTAAGCATACCCCAACCCTCTAGAACTAGTATTAATTAGTTTATTACTAATTTAATCATTTATAGAATATTTATTAATAAACACTCTTGTATTTAATTTTATTACCTTTTGATTCATTGATGCAAGTACTTTCCTATTCTATTTATAATATTAATTATTTAAAACATGTGGATTGATATCCCCAAAAGAATATCTAGCTTTGAGTATCTAGTTATTGCTAGGCAATCCACTCAACTATCTATCTAACAAATAAGTTTGCTTTAGTGCTTTCTTATCTATAAGTAATCCTCCCAAGCCAAAAAGGATCTCTCTATAATCTTCTAATTTGATATGTGCACCATCAATCATGTTTTTCAACCATACCCATAGTTTTTTCTTTTTCCTCTTTCTAATAATAAGAAATAAAAATCCATTGAAACAATATGGCACGCCCAGTGGGACCCTTGTGTCTCTACTTGGGTTCTTATTTACTTTCATTCTCTCTCTATTCTATGCTCATTAATTAAATCAAAAGCTTCATTGGGGATTAAAACTAATTTCATACATTGATTACTTGAAAGTATAGTTCACATAACTTAAAAGGCAATGTAATATATCATAGCTTCACTCTTTTTTGCACACACTCAACCAAACCACTTTCATCAATTAAACATCAAAAAACATGAGACAAGGCCTGAATAAGATTTCATCACCTAATGGTAACCTTACCTTCTTCTAGTGATCCTACTTGGAGGTCATTACCAAGGGGAGGACCAACTTATCTCTCTAGTTGAGTATAATCTCTAGATATCAATATATATTGGCTAAGAATATGATACCCTTATAGTTGTTGAGTGTGAAGTGAGGGGGTAGGCCCCAATACCAAGCCATATATTCATTCTACTATATATTATTAACTAAACATAACCTAAAAAGAATGATAAACTTCATTTTTAGTAGTTGATCTACGAACCAATTTTAGTCACACATCTTCATAAGGCATAAGCCAAAAGAGTGATTAATAAAAACTCTAGGTTTTAATGAATGCATCATTTAGAGTGTGATTTAATTTCTTTGATATTTTATTTTCTTATCTTTGTTTGAGTAGTGAGGCTATTTATGATTTTTTATTTACCTTATCGCATATGGTTCTCATTTGCTAATAGTGAAGAGACCTTGCAGAGCAAAACCCATCACCAATCCAACCTACATCTTCTACCACTTCATCCATGAATTATGTTTCTAAACCAACAAAATTTCCTCACCCATCGATAATTAATACATTCCCTTAAGAGGTTACTCAAGGAGATGTGGAGTTTTCCACTTTTCTAGATAATAATCTCATAGCCTTACAACATTACCTTACAACCACATCTTATTATATCCTAGATTTGGTCCATCTGTATATCCACCTTATGGCATGCTTCCCTATATCATGGGTAGTACCTCTATTGACATGGTTAATACCTAGAGATTGACTACCCAAGCTTCCTCATCAACTGACAACCCCTTTAATACTACCATTAAAAATGAACCAACTACAACTACCACTGCCCTCATACCTTCTACTCCTACCAATCACTCTATCATAATATGAGTGCCTACATATAACACTACCAACCTTCCTTTATCTACCTCCAATCCATCAACTACTACTTTAATTCAAATCCTTGTGGTGTCTATACCATCTACCTTACCACTGATTAGTACAAGGGTCACCACCCATCCATCGGCCACCAACCCAACTACTACCCATATTCAACAAACATCCCTTGTACCAAACTTTGGCTACATCCCTAATCTACAAAGGCATGTACCCATTACCAACCCACCTACCTCTAGATACCCTTATGTATCCTCCACCTAACCTTTAACATCCACTTACTCATATGTGGTAGCCTCCCAACCTTCTACCCACTACCAACATGTCTCCCAACCATCGTAGTAATATGCATCTTATAACCTTTTAGGTGCACAACCCCAAACTGAGCTAATGAAGATTCTTATGGAAAATATGACCACCTTATATTTATATATTTTAGGTACTCACAAGATCTTGTTGTATGACCAAATATATAATGATCCCATCCATCTGTCTGTACCTATCAGGCTATATCCTCCCTAATGTGAACTTCCCAAGTTCTCTAAATTTTAAAGTAAGGAGGATCCCCAATAGCACCTTAGGGCATTTATGCATGATTGTTATCTCATCACCTATGGTGATTCCATTCTCTACACCTTCCTCATGGCTCTATCTAGTTTAACATTAGATTGGTATAGTGCCATACCTAATCACTCCCTTTTCTATTTCACCCAATTATCTCAAACCTTATTAGACCACTTTTCCATCAATATATCCAAGAAATTTTCTATCACCAACCTATACTCTATCCAGTTATTTGAGGATGAATCCATCACCAATTTTGTGGCTCATTAAAGGAGATTCATTAACCAAATTTCCTTTTCCTTGACTCAACCCAAACTCATATAGCTCTTTGCTCGGGCATGTGCTAAGCATATATCCTCTACACTACGTGTCTAAATCTTCTAAACCCTTGATGAAGCTTTTACCATAGTGTGTAATTTATATAAGTAATCCATTGATGAAGGAAATATAAATCTCAATAAAAAACTCAAAGTATAAAACCAATGAGGATTTTTCCTCTGAGTCAAGCAACCAACCCAATATAAACACCAAGAACAAGGGAACAATAAATGCAGTTATCCTAAAAACCACTCCTCCAGCTTTTGTTAACCAATCCAATTCCTCTAGTTCCTTAAAATAAAACTTGAAAAACTAAACCTAAAACAACCAAAAGTGGTTCACTCTAGCTAGAGAATCTTATGCTTTCATCTTAGAGAAGTTATTGAAATTCAATATCATTCAACTTACTCCTATCAAGCCACCCTAAAAATTTGACTACTCTCATCCTGTACCTAGTTTATATAATTAGAATGATTTATGTTCCTTCTAGCAAGTGATATGACATGATATCAGTAGGTGGAACACTTTTAAGATCCTTATCTAATCCCTCATTGACAAAGGGAAGCTTACATTAGATAATTGCAATGCACCATCAAACCAAACCCTTGATATATTCAGGTAACCCTTCCAAAACCATGATCCTACCAAAAACAAGAGAAACGACATTGAGTGTTCTCATGATACCCATAAATTTAACTTGGTTCTTGACACACTCATTCCTAAAGAGCCTATTGACCAACCCATTTATCTCTCACCCTCTCCACTTATTAAGGTAGTAGAGTTACCTTCCCTTCCTTCCTTTGGATACCCAAGCCAAGGAAACACCATCTTCTCCCCATCCACTTATTGAGGTAGTGGAGCCACTAGCCACCCTTTTAACTGATATACTAGAATAACCAACCATCATCACCTCATGCTCACCTTTAACTACTGATAAAACCACTCCCCCTTTAGAAACCATTCTTGAGGAGAAAATTATTTGCTCCTCTCATAGATAAGTTACCCATCTAAGCCTCACATCCTTTGATTGATGAATATTATGAGGTTACCTCCCCTGTGCCTCCACCTAAGGGCTTATCATTTAGTTCTACTATTTAAGGAATCATATGTACCTACAAACCATTTTCTAGGCTAGTGCAAAAATTGGATTTTATTTCTAACCTTTACATGGATCGAAGCATGTTTTGGTAGAAATTAGGGCTACCTTATATCACCAAGAAAGATACTTCAATCATACCTTTGGTAGACACCCCCACCACTTCTGTTATCCAAACTTCTACATTATCAACCACACATATTATAACTCTTAACAATTTGATGAACCCTAAACCACCTAAGACACCTAAACCCTAAGTAACTAAATCACCCTCTTAGACCAAGTTGACCAAGCTAATAAATAACCTTAGCATCCTCCCTAAACCAAGACTTAGTCACCCATCTATTGAATTAGACTTATCCTCTTCTAACCTACTAACCACATGCCAAACTAGAGAAACCAAAGATGGCAAAACCATACAAAGGTTGTAAGGCTTGAATTTTGTCTCCCTCAACCTTTTCCTATATTTTGGGGCCTCATCCCTTTACATTGAGTAGGAATTCAATTGCCTCTACCAAAACTCCACCACGTCTTTTAGTTACACCTTCATAGTTTTTCTCTGATATACCTATTTTCACTATGCCAATAATACCTAAGCTACCTACCTTGAAATCTTACACCTCTAGCTCATCAACCATCTTGCCTAAACTAAAGACATCAACCAAGTGTAGCACCCTATCCAAAACACCTATTACCAAACCTATTTCTAAATAACCTCCTACCTCAACCACCAAAGAAAAGATCACTAAACCTTTACCATATTTATTCAAGTCCTATTTGAGCATTTATAATAGGTTATTACAAACCTATGTTTTACCCTACCTCCCATCAGACCCTTTGACCCTCTAGCCTCAAAACCTATCTAGTACAATGACCATCATGTGTGTTCTTATCACAAGACACCCAACCATGATATGGAGAACTACAAATCTCTCTGTTAAGCATGGAATATACTAAGAGGGGGGTGTTGAATCAGTATACTATATATCTTATAAATCTTTCCTTTAACAAAATTCCACTTAATCAAACATTAAATATATGCAATAAAACTCAAATAATAAACATCCACACAAGATAGAGAGAGACACTAGATATAACGTGGAAACCTAATTGAGAAAAACCACAAAATCTCAAATATATGCATTAGAATAACCCCAAAAGAGCACCATACCCCTTTACTAAGTACAAACCTCAGCTTCAATTTGTGAGCACCAACCCACAGGAGCTTCAAACCCCTTTGTCGAGCACCAACCCAACACCTATTCATGATCATCAACCCACAGGAGCACCAACCCCTTTGTTGAGCACCAACCCAACAACAATTTGTGAGCACCAACCCATAGGAGCACCAACCCCTTTGCCAAGCACCAACTCAACAACAATTCATGAGCACCAACCCATAGGAGCACCAACCCCTTTGTGTATACCACACACCTATCTCTCAATGTTGCTATCTCAACAAATGATAGATCAATACGACATCACCTTCCTCTCTCTCACTTTTGCTCTTCTAAGCTAGATATAACAAATACAAATCATCTCTCATAATTGCTCTTCTAAGCTAGATATTACAATATCAAATCAACCTCTCACTTCCACATTTACAAATGGCTACTCAAGCCTTTATTTATATCTTTCCAAATGACCTTTGGCCTTCCCCCTTTGTGACCTTTCATTCCTCAAGGAAAATGGTGCCAATCTTGGATGACCCTTCATATCCAAGCATTTGAAAAGTCATGTGGTGACCCTTCATGACCAAAAACGTCTTTCCCACTTTTGTCCTTATCTTTGGTGACTTTTCCTATTCCTTAAAGTGTCCCTTCATGAGAAATTCGCCCTTTACTCTTTTGTCTTCACTTGGTGACTCTTGGTATTCCCCAAGATGACTCTTCATGGGAAAATGTGTCCCATCCTTCTTTTGTATTTATCCCATGACTCTTCGACTTCTCCATGGGCCCTTATTTTGTCTCATATGCAACAAAAAATATATTCATTAATATTAAATAAATATTAACTCATGTTAGCCAAGATAAATAACATTAAATGCAATGGGACCTTTATCACCAATAATAATAAACCTTTGACATCAATGAAAATATTTCCAACAATCTCCCCCTTTATCATTGATGGCAACCTCAATCCTAAAACTTCCATATCCTATCACCTGCACATACCATCATCTAAAAACATACAGTAACTCCCCCTTACTGTAGCAACCTGTACCTATTCCCTATAGCTATTTTCTACACCTGTACCTACACCTATTATTCTTCCCCTTTGAAATCAATGGCAAAGGGCCTACCTAGAGCTAACACTTATCTCCCTCTCACTTGATGCTGAACATCAATGGCAAGAAGTAATAGAAATTACTCCCAACTCTTCTCACTGATCTTTGAATGTATCCTTTGATCGTGCCTTTGAGAAGATATCTGACAATACATACACATTTTTCCTTGTCCTTTGAGCATCTACAATCAACTCATTTGAATCTCTTCTTCTAATCTCACAACCCTATTTATGAAACTTTAATGTATATCCTTGATCACATATTTGACTAACACTCAATAGATTATGCTTAAAACCTTTTACATATAAAACATTCTTAGTCTTAGATCTACCATAATCCAAACTCAAAGTTCCTTTTTTGGCTGTCCTGGTAGTGGTTTTATCTCCAAACCTTACTATACCACCATTAATCTTCTTTAGAGAAATGAACTTACTTTTATCACTTATCATATGCCTCGAACATCTGCTATCAATTAACCATGGCTGATCTTTACCTCCCACATGCAAAGTTGTCTACACCATCATAGAATCTTCATGTTGTTTCTTCTACCATGAACATGTCGAAACCTTATCCTTGATGAATGGAGCTTTGAAACTTTGATTCTTCTTCTTGATGAATGGAGATTTGAAACTTTGATCCTTTTTGACTGACTCGAACACGCTTCTCCAATACCGAGCTATGTGTCTAAAGTTGTTGCACTTGTAGCATATTATGGTCTCTTCATTAAATCTTGATAGAGGAGCAAAAGATTTATGGCTTTTGCTTGACTCTACTTGACTTTCCTTCTCCTTATTTCTGAAATTGTTAGCTCTTTTTCTACATTCTACTTTCTTATGACCATATCTATTACAATAAAAACAATAGCCATAAAAATAAGACCGTCTATGTATCTCTGACCTGATTGCCTTTTGTAGCTTTGTTATCTCCATCCTTCTCTATTTAGAATGTCCTCTATATTCTTCACTTATCCCCTTTTTATTTCCTCTTGTGTAAGAGCTTCAGCATAGCTCTTTTTCTTTTCAAAACTGATCCATGTCTTATCTGTATATGCTTTTTGACTTTCCAATATCTTATTCAGCATGTTAGTGCTATCTTGAAATTTTGAATCACTGATTACTTTATCATTGAAAATGTTCTAAATATCTTCTTTTAAAGAGGCAATTTCAATAACATACCATTCACAATCTTTTCTTGCTATTTCCAATTGTGCTGTGAGATCTTCTTCATTATTCTTGGCTTCTTCAAAGTGTGCTTGTAGATCTTCAATCATTTCCTTTGACTCTTCAATTTTCTCAATCTAGCACATTAACCTTTGATTCTCATGCTCTAAAAATAATAATTTGTCCCATCAAATAAAGGTGCCTTATTTGTAGAAAATCCTTCATGTGACCCAGCCATCGTGTTTTCCCAATCTACCTTCAAGCTGTAAAACTTTTTCAAAAAGGAACCTCCTCTGATACCAATTGTTAAGCATGGAATATACTAAGAGGGGGTGGTGAATCAATATATTATATATCTTATAAATCTTTCCTTTAACCAAATTCCACTTAATCAAACATTAAAGATATGCAATAAAACTCAAACAATAAACATCCACACAAGATAGAGAGACACCAGATATAATGTGGAAACACAATGTGGGAAAAACCACATAGAATCAATCTCAAATATATTCATGAGAACAACCCCATAGGAGCACCATACCCCTTTGCCAAGTACAAACCTCAGCTTCAATTCATGAGCACCAACCCACAGGAGCTTTAAACCCCTTTGTCGAGCACCAACCCAGTGCCTATTCATGAGCACTGACCCACAAGAGCACCAACCCATAGGAGCACCAACCCCTTTGCCAAGCACCAACTTAGCAACAATTCGTGAGCACCAACCCACATGAGCACCAACCCTATCTCTCAATGTTACTATCTCAACAAATGATAGATCAATACGACATCACCTTCCTCTCTCTCACTTTTGCTCTTCTAAGCTCGATATAACAAATACAAATCATCTCTCATAATTTCTCTTCTAAGCTAGATATTACAATATCAAATCAACCTCTCACTTCCACATTTATAAATGGCTACTCAAGCCTTTATTTATAACTTTCCAAATGACCTTTGGCCTTCCCCCTTTGTGACCTTTCATTCCTCATGGAAAATGGTGCCAATCTTGGATGACCCTTCATATCCAAGCATTTGAAAAGTCATGTGGTGACCCTTCATGACCAAAAACGTCTTTCCCACTTTTTTCCTTATCTTTGGTGACTTTTTGTATTCCTTAAAGTGTCCCTTCATGAAAAATTAGCCCTTTACTCTTTTGTCTTCACTTGGTGACTCTTGGTATTCCCCAAGATGACTCTTCATGGGAAAATGCATCCCATCCTTCTTTTTTCTTTATCCCATGACTCTTCAACTTCTCCATGGGCCCTTATTTTGTCTCATATGCAACCAAAAATATATTCATTAATATTAAATAAATATTAACTCATATTAGCTAATATAAATAACATTAAATGCAATGGGGCCTTTATCACCAATAATACTAAACCTTTCACATCAATGACAATATTTCCAACACTCTCCAAACCATCATCCACTAGCTTTATGATAAGGATGATCTATTAACAAATGAACCTCCTATGAGACACATATTAATCCAAACTCTAACCATACCTACCCAACACTCACCTAGTCCTCTACTCTTACCTCAAAGTGCAGACAAATCTTACCAATCCTCTAGCTCAACCTCTCCTTCTATTCTTACTATCAATGTGGTCAAAAGAGAATAGAAAAAGGATAAGGGGAAGGCTAAGGTGAAAATTCCTTGGGCATACCCCTCTTTAAACTCCTAACCAAACTTCACCCAACCATCTCCATCTTCAACCAAACCCAATGTGTCTATCTTAAGTTCCTCCCAATCTAACCCCTTAGAATCCATCAAAAGAGTTATCCTCCAGCAAGTTCATTTGACCCCAGTGAAGATGAGATTGTATGAGTTAATCTCTACCTCTCCCCATCACTACCAAACACTAATATAGGCTTTGTAATTCATTGAGATTCAACCCAAGGACCCCTAACCTCTAGCCACCTTTTTCGATGCCCTTCAACTTTCTAACCTTGTTACCTTCAAGGATTTTAAAATACCCTCCATCCATCCCAAGGACCTAGATCCTCTTCTCTTTATCACTACCTACATCAACCAAACCCACATCAAATGGGTCATGATTGATGGGGGATCTAGAATCAACATCATCTCCTCTCATACATACAAATAACTTAACTTTCTAGATAATGTTATGTCCAAATCTTTGGTCATATTTTAGTCCTTCAATGATACCATGGCCACTATCTTGGGATTTATCATCCTTTGTATCAATTTAGGACCCCACACACTCCCTAAATTATTCTATGTTGTAAAAGGTGAATTCCAATACAACATCTTGTTTGGATGACCTTAGATTTGTTTCATGGGTTACGTTCCCTCTACCCTCCACCACTATATTAAGTTTGATCATGAAGGCTAAGTCATCACCATCCAAACTGACCCAATTCCTTTCTCAACATGAAATATGACCTATCTCCCCAATAATATCCTCATCCCCCCATCCAACATACCATCAATAGCTAGAACTCAACTTACAACCACCAAAGTGGATATCATATTCCCTTCCACCAATGAGGCATCAACTAGATCCTCTATACCTTCATAAAAAACCCCTACCATAGACCCTTTGGAATACACATTCCATTATCTTTCATTAGGGTAATATCACCTTTTAGCACTTGATGCTTTCCCTACTCCTCAAGAGTATGGGAAACTTAACAAACAATTGAGATATGACCCTAATGTTAGAAATATCATTCCCTTTAAACCTCCCTACCATCATACACATTTTGTCTATGGAGGACTTGACAAATCCCTCAGTTCTTCTACCACATCTCTTCCACCTTGACCATTCACCATTAGTTTCTCTTACCTAAATAAACCAAACCTCATGAAGACATACCTCCATTGTTGTGATTGGAAACGCTTTGGTCTTGGGTGATATGAACATGGCCCACATGAATTAGTCACCATTAAAACTAGGAAGCCAAACAAGAAGCATGGACTTGGATTTATCTTGATTAATAATAAGAAATCCAAATAACCTACCATTGCCATTATTGAGGAGGATATCCCTTCCTCACTAACCTCACCTCCACTTGCATATGAGGATGATTACATCATCCCACCTAAATTTTTTCTTCATCAACATGATCATCTTTAGAGCCCTGACTTATCAAAATGAGGGGGTAATCATAACCATCCCTTTGACCCATACTAAGATGATAGGAAAAGACTCTCCTACCATTATCAATGTTTAATGTTAGGATGATGATTCTATTCTCACTTACCTTGATGCCTCAAATTTTTCAATCCATAAATCCCTTCCTCCTGAGTATTTGACCATGTTGAATGAATCTACCACATATATCAAATTGGGCACTCTAAATAACCCTTATATTATCAAAATTGGCCAATCATTGAATATCAAAGAACTTTAGGGTTTCCCATCCTTCCTCCAAGACTGTAACATAGCCTTTACTTGGTATTATAGTGATATACCTAAAATTGACCCTACCATTGCTACCCATGACATAGTCACTCACGGTGATGCCAAGCCTATCAAACAAAAGCTCTGATGCATACATCCTTACATATACCTTCTCATTAAATAAGATCTTTATCATCTTATATATATAAACTTTATTCAAGCCATTGAATACCCCTAATTGGTCTCAAATGTGGTACCCATCACCAAAGCCATAGGGGGACTATGCATTTATGTGGAATTTCATGACCTCAACCTTGTTTACCCCAAAGATGACTTTTCCTTACTTAGAATCAACCAACTTAATGAACTTAAAACCAACCATGAGATTCTATCTCTCATGGATGGGTTCTCAAGTTATAATTAGGTCATGATTACAAACAAAGATCAACATAATACCACCTTTACCACCCCTTGGGGAACCTTCTACTATAGAGTCATGCCTTTTGGATTAAAAAATGCTGGTCTAACCTTCCAATGTATCGTGACCTATTTCTTCAATGAACTCATCCATAAGATTGTCAAGGCCTATATGGACAACCTTTTTGAAAAATATGAACTCCAAAAATATCACTTGGCCATTTTTAAGATCATCTTTGAATGACTTATCCACCTTAACCCCAAAAATTGCATTTTTGGGGTCTTATTGGGAAACATTTTCAATTTTATTATCTCCCTTCATGTAATAAAAGTCAATCCCACCTAGATAAAATGTTCCCTAACCAACCTTAAGCAACTTCATATCTTGTATGGGAAATTGCAATCCGTTCACCATTTTATCTCCCAACTTTTGGATCAGTGACAACCATTCCACCACCTCCTAAAGAAGGATGTGTATTTTAAGTGGAATAATGACTATTAAAAGGCCTTTGATTCACTCAAAAATTACCCATTGTCACCACCTATCCTTACCCCTCGCAAGGATGACCAAACTTTCTACTTATATATCACTGCCACCAACCATTCTCTAGGGGCAATGTTAACTCACAGAGATGAAAAACATAAATGTCAAGCCATATACTACATTATTGACATGTTGATAGAATATGAGACCTTTCACTACCTTAACCTTGGCATATTTATATCTGGTCTTTCCAAGAATTCTCAAAGATAATTTATTTAGAGTACTTCATGCTATATGATTATGCGAGGAATGATTTATAAACATATAGTTTATGGCCTCCTCTTCTATTGGCTACATAATCAGGAAACCTCTCATGATATCAAGGAAATACATGATGGTATTTATAGGGGTCAATTTAGTGGCCTCATTATAGCTAAGTGCATCCTCCATCTCATCTATTACTAGCCTACCCTTAACCAAGACTATTGTGATTATGTGAAAAAGTGTGTTAAGTGTAAAAAACATGCTAATTTGCATCATGTACCAAGCATAGCCTTCACATCTCTCTCAACTTTTATCCCTTTTCACAATGGAGTCTAGACTTTGTTAGGGAAATTAATCCCCATTCCTCATACTGGCACCATTCTATTATAACCATGATTGAGTATTTTACCAAATGTGTAGAGGATATTCCTATAGTCTTAATCAAAGTAGAAAATATTGTTGACTTCATCAACCATCATATCATCTATCACTTTGGTGTTCCTCATAATATTATCACCGATAATGGTAAATCCTTTAAGAATAAGTAAGTCTAGGGTTTATGTGATGCATTAAATATTAAGTTAAGTTTATCTTTGCCCTATCACCCTCAAATGAATGGATAGAAAGAAACCTCTAGCAAAACCTTTAATAACATGTTAACTAAAATGGTCAATAAATTAGGATAAGATTGGCATTTGCACATCCCCTTCACTTTATGGGCATATAATACTATCATTAGATACCCTATGGGTTCTACCCTATTTTATATTATGTTTTGAGTAGAAGCCATATTACCTCTAGAATTCCAAATCCCCTCTCTTCACATATATTTGTAAGATCTCATTTTTGAGAATAATTATTGCCAAAACCATTTAGCCTAGCTAGAGATAATCGATGAGAATTTTCTATTATCCCTCACCCACCTCCACTTCTACTAAGATCATATCAAATGTGCCTATAAAAAACACCTTAAATTGTAGGAATTCAATATCAGAGACCTCACCCTAAAGGGAAATTAGCATGCCACTAACATAGAGAAAAATAAGTGAGGCATGTTTTCTTTCAATTGTCGTGAACCTTATATCATAACCCATAAGTATGGATTAGTATCTTATCAATTATATTTTTTCAAAGACCGACTAGAGCTCGATCCCCTCATTCTTTTGTTAAGAGGGATAGGATCACCTTTTTTATCTTAAGCTCATCCCTTGTTATCTACCCAAATTCATCTCTCTATTTTATTGGCAAATGATTACCCATCACAATCATAGCCTAATCTTGGATAGTGGGTATTATGGCTCTACCCATAGAATGGTTCTCATGGTACTTTCCACCCTTTCTTTAGGATGGGTCCCCATGATCATTTTCACCTAAACCTCTTCACACCTAATCAACCTTTATATGCTTTTAGTTTTGACTTCATAAAGGTGAACCACTAAGCCAACCTAAACAAGTCTATGTCAAGCAAAATCAAATAAAAATATCAAATTTATTATCAATAGAAATGATGGGTAATTCCCAAACATCTCCCTTTAAATATAGCTATTGAAAATTTATTTTAAAAATTCAAAAATTAGGTGAACTTCTCCTTCAAAGGATAGCTACTAAGAACATCAAACAAAGCATATAAACTTAGACCACTCCCTTGAAGGATAGATAAGTAAAGAATTTTTTAAAATAATAGCAATTTCCTATAATATTCTCACATCGATAAACTTCCCATATACAAAAATAAATAAAAATACCCACCCTCACAATCAAACAAAAGAAAAAATATCAAAATCTAGAATTAGCACTCAAGAAACATAATAAAGTGGAAGCCACAATCAGATTTCACAAGTAGAATTCCCACATCAATCAGTCTACATAGCTTGGAATAGACTTGTTTATAATGACTCTCTAGACACCTATAGAATAGTCATGCTAGTCTCACAATAAGGTTCCATTTTGAGACATCTCCCCTATAAGTAAGGGATTTTTGAGCTTACTTAAAATTATGTGGCTAAGACACCTTTTTACAAACTAACACACATTCATGTGAAGTATTTTAAGGGCTTATGTTTATTAAGCCAATCCAACTTTGATTCCATTTTAATCATTTTTTATGAATAAGTATCATGCTCTCTGCTTATCCTATCATGAGTAGTTAATATTTCCATTATGGCATTTGTCTCTTGATTATATTCTTTCTTCTACCATGTAGTGTTGTTAATTGAATTACCTCATGTGTTGTATCATAAACATTAACAACAAGCATAACCATACCATGTATGATAGTCACATACATAAGAATTTAATTAAATCAATCATTTTCCACCATATGCTTAAAAATAATGAATACTCATTAAAAATTAGCATGTCATAAGTAATCAAGAAGCATAACCATAAACCAAAACTAGCTCATGCCTAAATAAGCATATATCAGTGTCCACACAACCATATCATAATTATAATTCATAATAAATATAACCATCACATCATAAGCAATAAGCACCAAATGTAAATCATACACCATGAGCATGGGCAATAAACAAAGATCACATATATATAGCTCATGAGTTAATTAAACATCACAATGTGTATTTATAAATAGTACATGTAATAAATGCATGTCATCGCTCTCTTTCATGTACATATTTCATAATCAACACATAGGTTGGTATCAAAAATCAATAACATGTACATTTATCACGTCATATATTATGCCCCTAAGGCACCAATACCACTAGCCCCTCCTACTCCACCTACACTACCATCTAGTGTCAATCCTCCTAGGATACATGTATGTCCACTCGCTATAGATTCCCATTATAATAGATAGGGAAAACATATACTACTCAAATATAGTAGTGCAAAATAGGACACTTCCATCATCATCAGCATCATCATCATCATCATCATCATCATCATCATCATCATCATCATCATCATCATCATCATCATCATCATTAGCCATCTTTCATTTGGAGCCCTTTGGTAAGGTGGACCATAACCAAAACTACTTGAATGTCACCTCATATGAGCCTAATCATCACCTTATAATAGCTCCATTTTCTCATCCTTATCTTTAGACTCAATGTGGTAAATTGGTTCTCCTTGAATTAGTGGTCATGTGATCCTATGAACATCCTCTAAAAGGATGGCCATATCTCTAGTGGGCAATAGGAAGGTGTTTGTGGCTAGATCCCATCTCTTGATGAGGGCCATAATCATCATTGCATATCATGGAAAATACTGGTAATGTTATATGGATCTCAAGCTAACCTCCTCCATATATGTCCACTCATCACTAGTCATACCTCCATGGATCTTTGTAAAAATCTTGGGAACCTGATCCATCATCTAGATCTAGTGTCATGCCTATAAAATAATCATGTTATCATACATACTTAGTTTTTCATTGATCATTTATAGATTGACCTCAGTATGAACCTACACCCACCTCTTTCAACCTATTACATCTATCACACTACCTCTAACATTTGAATAACATCAACCCTACCCAATAAATTTCAAAAATCTTCCCTTAACCTATCGACCCAATAAATTTCAAAAATCTTCCCTGAACCTATTGACCCAATACCTCACTCTACCCAAAAAACCATTCTAATCTATCAATCCTACATATCATCCATGCCTAGAATTAGAATTTTTAACAACTTAACACCTTTTAAAAAAATGTTTTAACCATTTAAAACATTTAAATAAACCATTCTCCTAAACTTGTTATTTAACCACCCTCTCATAAATAGCTCAACCAATAACAATCCCCCTAAATCATTGACAATCTAGTAAACCTTTTTCCTAATGGTTGACTACCGATGGTTAGGTCAAACCTCTGACAGTCACTGTGTGTGACTGTCAGTGGTAGAACATTAACCTACCTCTTATAATTGCTACCAAAAACACCATAATTTCACAACTATACTACCTAAATCTATCTTATACACTACCCTCTACCCAACCAATCCATCTATTTCAAAATTCACTAGTTAATTTTCTTAATTTCACCTAGAACCTAAAACTAGAAAAAAACCCAATCAAACTAATCATCAAAAATCAAATTTAATTACTTAGTAGACCTAATCAACTAATCTATGAATTCAAAGTAACTCTACCTCATTACTCAAGAATTATTAAGGTTAGAGCCTGCATCTTGTTACTCGACCACAACTTTGTCCACCCTGCATCATTGGTAACCACAAATCACCTTGAGAAAAACACCTCTCAACAATCACATAACTCTAACTTAGGTAAATGTTTAATCAACTCTTAGTAAAATGCTAAACTCTCTAGCTCATCAGATGCATGAAAATATCATAGGTTAATATCAAATAGTGAAAATGAAATGCCATTTTCACTTTTTGTTATTTGGTCATTTAGGGTTCCACCCTAACCATAAATGGTCTAGAACCCACATTTTATTCTTTTTTATCACCCAACCTAGGTACCAACCTTTGAAGATCACCTTTCTCCCACATAAACTTTTGAAGATTACCCTTCTCTAGCCCACCATTAGACCATGTCCACCTCAATGTTGGTCATTTTTTACACACATTTTTACATATTTTATGATGATTATACTTTGTCATTTTGATCATACTGACTGACCTTGCCATGTTAAGAATTTGTATTTACACCACCTAGTGCATAATTAGATCATTTATTTCTTTTCAAGAACACTTCCTATCTCATATAATCATAATACTTGACTTGTTTTTCTTTTTCAAAGAACTTCCTACCTCAGATACCTATAAAAACACTAACCCTACCTAAGAGACTTACATCTATGAGCATTCCCAATTGCCATGCCTACATGCAGTCTCATAGTTCACGTATCACTTGTCCTTCTTAGCTCTAACCCTTTTTATTTTTACCAACATTAGAAAATTTAATCTTTGCATGATTTTAATTATCATACTTAGTTGCATTTTATGCACAAATTTCCATTTCAAATGACCAACCCTCTTATCACCCACCTCATGAATCACTAGGTAGCACTTATCAAACCCTCACCTGATTATGTTATTCCTAATCACCTCTTAGTTTGAGGGGGGACACCTCCTTCCATACTTATGGTAACTAGACCTTTGACTAACAATCCATTTTTTTATTTTACATCTTGTTGATTCAAACACATATAATAAAAAGGGGGAAAATGTAGACACCAAATATATGCAAACTATGATCCTAAATTTTGAAAACACCCCTAGACTACCTAGGACACCATTTAGACCAATTTCACCCCTTCAACACTAATAAGGCTCAACTACAGTTAGTTTAATTAGCTAGCTTAACCTAAATTTTACCCACCTTTTTACCTTTATGCTTGACTGTCAATGGCTAGGATGACCATTGACAGTCATCATGACTACTGACAGTTAGGAAGAACCTCCTAAAACAAAATAATGAAAATTTTCAACTTTGATTTTATAAATATAAGTTATCTAAATCTTATTGTGAGCCTTTTTATGGATAATTTCTAATTAGACATCCCATTTTAACCTTTACTTCTACCTCTTACTTATGCCTATAAGAAGAGAGGAGCTAGAAGGTGAAATCCATTTATAATTGTTATCAAGAGCTTGTGCATCTAGGAGTTTCTTTTTTGTAGTTCAATCACCATCAGAAATCAAACAATATAGTAGTCATATCAAAGAGTCAATTTACTTCCACCTCTATAACAAGTTTTTAGGTACCATCATTACGTCAAAATTAAGCTATATTCCACCAATAGGTCAACTAACTTAACCATCCAACCAATTAGTTTTTGGTAAGATAAATACTTGTTTCTTAATATTAATTTACTTTATTTACATTTTTCAATCAACCTAGGCCTTACCCATCTCTCAAAATATATCTTTTTAATCTCATCAATCAACCTTTTTACCAACCCAGATCCTTACATAATAACTATCAATGGTTTACTCAACCACTAATGGTATGTCTAACCTTTGATAGTCACCTTGACTACTAACAATCACCTTAACCACTAATGGTGTATCCAACCACCAATGGTCACTATGGTATTGAAAACTAATAAGCTAATATCACCTACCTATACCCAATCAAACCTAATTCTCTATGTTCTTACCTATCTACATACCGCTTTCTAATTTTTTAAAGCATACCCCAACCCTGTAGCACTAGTATTAATTATTTTTCCACTAATTTAATCATTTATAGCATATTTTTAGTGAGCTCTCTTGTATTCAATTTTAGTACCTTTTGATTCATTGATGCAAGTACTTTCTTATTATATTTATAAGTTTAATTATTTAGAACATGTGGATTGACATCCCCTAAGGAAGTTCTCATTTTTGGGATCTAGATATCACTAGGCAATCCACTCAACTATATATTTAACAAATAAGTTTTCTTTAGTGATTTATTATCTGTAGGTCATCCTCCCAATCCAAAGAGGATCTCTCCACAATCTTCTGATTCAACATGCGCACTATCAATTAGGTTTTAAACCATACCTGTACTTCATTTTATCTTTTCACTCTTTCCAATAATAAACAAAAAAATCCATCAAAACACTCCCAATACAAATGATTGCTTCTATCCACCCAACTCAACAAGAAAAGTCTTCCACTAGTGGATCTAGTAATTCCTTGAATATTAAAGAACTCCAAGAGCTTAGAGACATGTTCCAATCCTTTGGAAATGAATTTATTAACTTGAAGAGGTAGTAGACCCAATATAATAGGACTTATCTAGGTTCATACCAACCTCAAGAACAAGAGTTTTAGGTAAATAATCCACCTTACAAAGGGAACTACCAAGGCTAAGGCCAAAGTCAAATTTAGGGATAAGGACTACATGGATACAATAGGTAGAAAAACTACAACCTTAATATTGTCAGCACTTCTAACACCTTGGTCCCAATTTTGAATAATGTGGCCAAAGAATTTGAAGGTACCATGCCTTAGAATTAGTCTTTTGGATAATCCTTTGTCCCAACCACTAATTTTACCCCAACCTTTAATGATCAATGGAAACAAGATACTAATTTTGGTTATAATCAAGATCTCATGGCCCTAAGTATGGAGGAACCTATAATAAGAAAGCTAAATGAGCTCCAAAAAACCTATAACCTTAATCAAGGATCAAGTCAGCTAGGTGCCACATTGGTAAACTATGAGTAAGAAGAGTGTTATGCACTCAACCAATAGGCTAGTTCTAACCAAGCTTAGTGGCTACAAACACAAGATTCAAAAGAAGGAATATGGATGGTAACCAAGAACCAATTAAGGATCTTATTACCATTATTCCTTAAATTTCTAAGCTAGTTGTACTTGATCCCCTTCCAAAGGTCCCAATAGTCCTAAGGAGTTAGAATCATAAATATATCTTAGTCCCTCAAGGTTCACACATTTAACAAATGATAGTGGTGTCTCCCAAAGCACAAATAAATGTTGGTGGGTCACCCATCAACATTATTGAGTAGATGAAGAAATCTAGTGTGAATGTGCCAATATGGGATGTACTCTCCCTGCCTAGCCAAATAGACATCCTTCAAGAAGTTTTGTCTAAAAAAATGCTTTGATGGTCATAGATAAACAACCAAGCAAGATGAATAAGGTTCTCACCAATATAGCTAAAATCCCAGTTAGAGGACAATTAGGTAAAATAGCCAAACCCTCCCCCTTATATATTTTAGTTATCATTGGCAAATCTTTGGTGAATAATTGTTGGTGGATAATAGGGATAATACATAAGTGATGGCAAAGGCCATAATTGACTAGCTTGGCCTCAAGTATGAGCCATAAACAAAGGGAGTTATACAAATTTATAGAACTTCAACCAAGCCATCTAGCATCATTAGGGGCATATACTTGACCTTACATGTGTTTCCAAGTGTGTTAGTGGAATAATATTTGTTGCTCTTAGATGTGCCTCCCTATTTTTTGCTATATTTATCTAGGGAATTCATAACAAATATTGGGGGATATCTTATGGTAAATTGGTCATACATGGCATTTAGGACCAATTATGAGACTAAAGTATCAATTAAGGCTAAACCCATTACATAATTCCATATAGAGCCTTATGATCTAGACAGTGACAACATAAATTATACCATCATCAATAAGGATGAGTTTGTAATAGGGAGAGAGCTAAACACTCATCAAGAGGAAGTGCCAAATATGTTCCTAGATGAGTTATGTGGAGATAATCAATTACTCAACCATTTGTGAAGTTTCAATGAAAGGGGTATGGGCATATTTATATTACATGAAGAAGATCGACCTATGCCATCCTGTATTGGACCTCAACAAGACCCCAATGACATATGGAACTTGTTATTTAATGATTCAAAGAGAAAACATGGGGCAGGTATGGGTGCAATGTTGGTTTCCCCCTCAAGAATATAATTATTCTCTTTTTATAGGTTTTAGTTTAGTTGTTAGTAAAATGTATTAATATATGAATCCCTAATTCATGGTTTCCAATGGGATAATAAAATAAGAATCAAACAATTACAAGTATCTAAAGATAGTGAACTAGGTTAGGGGTCATAACATCAAAAATAACACTTTGATGAAGTACTACAAGCATAGAGTGTGGGACCTAATAAAATATTTTGATGCATTTGATATTAAATTAGTACCAAGAAGTTAGAATAAACATGTTGATATACTGGTAGCTATGGGAGTCCAGTTTGATATCCCTAATGAATTGAGGAGGAACAAAATGTAGCCACATGTCAAAATAATGGTAAGGCTATTAGTACCAGATAATGAATCTCACTGGTAGGTTTTTAAAAATCATGAATGAATTAAATATTTCTTATAGTAAGAATTAAAATACTCCTCCCTCAACCAATGAAGATTGCAACATTAATATGGGAAGTAGATTATTCAGTTAAAATCTAATAAACTTCCCAAAGGGTTGGTAAATATACAAGGAATATGCTATGAACGGGACCATATGAGAAGGGACAAAATAGTAATGTAAAATAGTGAACAAAACTATGAAATAATTCTCATCATTGAAGATAGACTTCTCAAACTTGGGAAAGTAAACAATAAGGCTAAGAGACAAGCTTTCATAAAACTTTTTAATGAGTATGTAAATGTCTTTTCTTGAGAATATAGTGACCTAAGGGGTTTTGATATAAAACTAACATAGAATATTACAGATCTAGAGGCTAATGTTAAGCCCTTGAGGTAAAAGTAAAGGCTAATTAACCTTAAAATAAAAAATCTTATGAGGAAAGAGCTGGTTAAGCTGATTAAACCCAAGATCATCTTTCCCATCAAGCAGTCACCATGGGTGGCCAATTTGGTGCCTATGATAAAAAAAAGCAAGGAGATAAGGTTGTGTATTGACTTTAGGGATCTAAACAAGGTCTCCTTAAAAGACCACTACCCCTACCATCTGTGTATCAACTCCTTCAAATATTTTTAGGTTTATAACATTTATCTCTCCTAGATGGCTATTTAGGTTACAACAAAGTATTGGTAAAGGAAGAGGATTGATATATCACTACATTCACCACCAGTTATGGAATTTTTTCATACCAAAATATGCATTTTGGATTATCTAATGTTGGGGTAATGTAGTCATATAAAATCTCAAAATTGGTAGTTTGAGTGTGGCTTATGATACCCAACCCATAGGTCTTTATTGTATGCTCCCATAACCCTTATAGACATATTTTTCCTTTTTCTCAGTCATCCTAAGCTTTCTAAATGGTAATTCCATCTCAAATAGGAAGCATGTCCTAGGAAAGTCCTATCCCACATGTCTTGAACCTATAGGATAGGAGTGCCCAACTTGGACTATAACGTCAAACCCTAGGGTGTCCTAATTTAATGCTCTTGTCTAATTGCATTTTGATCTCCAATGGTTATTTCGTTCTAGTTCATATCCTTAATTTTATAATCCTAACATCAATACATTTGACCCATGACTACTAGATCTTTATAAAATCCCATTCAAGGTTCATTTAGAAAGAGGTTGGAAAATATCATAAAGTAAGAAAGAATACAAGAAAAAACACTAAGGAAAATTTCCCTATTCTTTGCATATAGCCATCCAATATAGCTACAAGCATATAAAAATCCTCACACCAGTCCCTAGCCACCTCAAGCACACCTATTATAAATTTTTTGAATTTGCATAACACTATTAAATAAAGAACATCAAGTGGGGGAACTACATATGGTTTGATCTTTCTTTGGAGTATTGGTATGTAGGTAGCATGTTGACACAAGGGTGTGGATACATGTTTAGTGCATCTTACACACACCAACCCCCACCCTTATTTTTCAAAGTTTATCAAGGAATAATGAAGTTTAGGGTATGAAGATTAAATTATCTCTATAAAGAGTTTTTTTATACTTTCAACAATTGATATTTCACAAGTAGGCTCACACATGGATAGAAAACAAAACCCAAAAAACATAGGTCTCTATAAGTAGTTTCAACAAAAGCGGTAGAACAAGACAATAGTGTTAGACTTTAGGGTGTCCTATTTTAGTTCTCCTATCCTTTCACAAAATTAAATCTAGATTATGATTTGTGACATTTTTGCTAGTTCTACATAGCCAATACCAAATCCTACAATAGTTGATTCAATTCATTTTAAGATAAGTCTTATTTTCTCCATATTTATTGTTATTTATAGAAAGGTTAAAAATAAAAATAAATTATAAAAATTAGTGGTTAAATTATTTCAATATTATGTATTATTCCAAACCCTTAACTAAATTATGAATAAGACTTAAATATTCCTAGAACTATTAAATCATTTGGTGAACTTGACTTACTTCACTTGCACATAAAAACACTATAAACCCTAGGGTAAATTACTAATTTTTCCAATAATTTTTTTATTTTTCCTACATATTTTAAATCAAATATTTACATTTAATGTTTGAAATCCCATAGTAATTTTAAAAAATCAATTTTATTCCAACCCTAGTTGTGTATAATAGGTCCCTTTAAATCAAGAATTTTTCCAATCTTTTTCTAATTTTTTACCAACATATTTTTAAAAAAAAATCACATTAATTTTTAAAATTCCATAGTAAATTTATACAAAATCAATTGTCTTCCAAACCCTAGTTGCATATACTGTCTCTTTAAATCAGGATTTTTTCCAATATTTTTCTAATTTTTCACCTGCACATTTAAATAAAAAATTGACATTAATTTTTAAAATTCCATAGTAATTTTTAAAATAGTCATTTTAGAAAACCCTAGCTTCATATACTAGGTCCCATTGCTTTTGAGGTATCACCTTACATCTGAAATTAGATTTCACATAAAAGGAATAGTGGATCTCATTAAAAGCATTTCTTACATTTCTTACAAATAATAAGGAGACCATACTTGGTCCTATCATGTAAATGAATGATGAAGTTTACCATATGTTAATACAAAGATTCATTCTTTGCATTTCATGCTTACTTTTCATAATATGGGATGATATTAAGAAATTTAGTGTTAAACATGTTAAAATACCTCTCACCTCACCTCCCTTAGAGCCTTTATCCCATACCTAGTCATGTTACATGGTCCATTTTTATCTTCCTCAGGTCACTACCCATCACCAAAGATCCTATTTGACACCTTTTCTCCCTCTACTACCTCAACCTATCGAATATCTTTGCTTTCCTCTCGTAGCTACTACTAGTCCTATATCGATAGTAGATAATGTGGTTAGAGCTATTACACAACATGTTACCATGCCTCCCCCACCTAGTTAGGAACCCCACCACCCTATTATTACTTCCCATCCCAAGCCTAACCCACATAAATAGGTATGTTTGCATAAGGTATATGAGATTGTTGATTAGTTGACAAACACACTAGCCTAGATTTCCATGTTAGAACTGCTTTAAAAAACCAATATGTTCAAGGATATTCTTTATCAGGAACTCACTTAGAATTATATGACCATTGATTCAAAGCCTTATTATTTTGTATTAGTGGTCAACATGTTAAAAAATATATAATATTTTATTTATTTTTATCATAAGGACATGACATATCAGTGAATTATTGATCAAAATTTACCACTATTCATACAATCTCAAGTCAAAACTAATGCAGTTCAGAGAGTTTTAGTTAATAGTGGTTCTAGACTTGATATATGTAATATTAAATTCTTAAAAACCATGGGTGTAGATATGTCATCCATGAAAAAAATCATATAAGAATATTAAAGGGTTTGATGATATACCATGACAGACATTGGGTACAACTACTTTGGATATCATGGTAGGGCCTAAAACCCTCTCTACATAGTTCCAAGTCATGTCAGGTCCTCTTCATTATAATATTTTACTTGGATGACCTTAGATACACACTATGGGGGCAGTTCTTTCTACTCTTCATCTATGTGTTAAGTTTCTCCATGAAGGATACCTATACACACGCCTAGAAAATAACAAACCATTAAGATATTATTAAATTACAGAGTCATATTTGACTATTTATTTTGATGTGACATATCATATCATATTTCAATCACCACCTCATTGCATTTATCCTGATCAAATACATACATTTGAGGTAGGAGAGATTAACACATCTCATACTCCTCTACTTATAGTTGTGTCCTTAGCTTTAGATACTTATCTAGTCATAGCAGTTTTAATCATTATAGCTACTCCATCAGTCATAGTTCTTAAACTTGTTACAAATATACAATCACTGACATCAATTGTAATAGTACCAATTTATTCTATAGATACAAATCCTATGATAGTTAAAGTTGCTCTAATAATTATATAAACTCTCACAACACTATCATCTTCTACTACTATAGTTGATGAGACTCCCATATCACAGTTACCCCTTATGGTAAATTTTAAGTTACTATATGTATATGACATTGATACATGTTCCAAAATTAATTTAGAAGATGATATGATACCCACACTCACATATGACTATTTGTGTGGATTGAGCTTTACATCAGTTAGCCCAAGAGAGTATCGAGATGAATCTAGATCTCTCATTACACATCCTACATTACTCTTATCATCTTGCACTACACTCTCAAGATATAATCTACATTCATGGCCATAAAAATATCACTCAACACATATATTTCACAAGTTTACCTATATGGATATAGATCTAGTCATTCAGATTCAAGTAGGTAGCACACAACATCAACCATAGATTTTACTACAAATGTTACTTGATCATGGATTAATCATAATACCTCCAAAATGGCATAGATATATTAGCAGGTTATCATGATAATATGGTCACCCATTTTATCTATTTCATAGGATCATATGCCATGATACAAACTCATGTACAACTTTACAATAGATATTGGATAAACTATAGGTTTAGGGTACTATTCAAATTAAATCAACACTAGCACTAGTTGCACCACTTCCACTAAAACCATATACTACTAGATCTAAACATCCCAAAGGAGACTTAGCATCTTCACCACTAGATTAACCTTTAGTTCACCTTTGACATGATGACACCATTATAAGTGATAAATCTCTAACTACACAAAGAGCACAAGTTTTACTAACACCTGAGGAGATAGCCACTAGGCATATAGAATCTATGACATATGATGATACTTATGATGATGATCTTAAGGAATTTGATGATGATCATAATCCCTTCCTCCATATTCATCCCTAGTAGGCTTTGTACTTTAATCCTTTACCCCCTCCAACCTTGTTTTTTATGTAATTATGTACATACTACTTTATTCATATGCTTGAACATAGTTTCCTTTTAGCTTACTTGTACATAATTTTTCAAAATTAATTATATATAACTTCCTTTTAGTTACTTGTACATAGTTTATTTTCACTTACTTATATATAGTTTCTCACTCCTTGTACATATTATCCTAATACTTGATTATATATAGAATATATCAAAAATCATTAAAATATTTCAAAATCCAAAAATATTCAAATATATCAAAAATCCAAAAAAATTCAAATGTTTCAAAATCCAAAAACATTCAAATATATAAAAAAAAATTACCAATTTTTTTTAAATAACTCAAAATAACAAAAACATATCAATTATATGCATTATCCATGTTTTACCAACATTATAGACTTACATTTTGATATTTTATGATATTGTATGTTGATTTATCTACATTACCATGCTTCACTTGATCTTATTTGAGTGTGTGCAGTGACTTCCAAATCCTTGATTGCTTCACTCTATCTATCAAGGGGGAATCCTACTTCATACCTTCAAGACACATATAAATATATCTACCCATTGGGGGCATCTTCTACATGACTACACCATCTAGGTTATGTCATTCCTACACCACACAATCTAGTTATCATGATGCTGTAAATTATTTACTAGGTTACATAGATTATTCTATCAACACTCACTAGTATATAGAACTTGTCTATTTCTTAGCATATACCTAGTCTTTTACTCCATGTATTTCATACTTTTACTTCTTGATTTGATTAGTTAGATGTGAATGTATTTCTAGCATTTACATTCTTTCCTTTCTTTCTTTGCATAGATAGATATGATTACATTTATTAGTTCCTATTCTATGTCTTGTGTGTGCCTCAGGTAATTTGCCAATGTCTTTTGGTTATACTCTTCTATGTGTTTGTGGCCTTTATCTCAAACTTTTTTATTCTAATTGTATGTGTATGTGGCATTTGAACATACCTTGTATTCTTTATTTCTATTTTGATTGACATGTGCCCATGTCCCTTATTTGCTTGGCCCCTTGGCCACTTTTGTATGTTTCTTGCTTCTTGACTTATGTGTTTGTTTTTGTTTTCTTCTCACTATTTTCAATTCCATGATCCATATCATGCATTATCTTGCTTTCTTGGATGCCATGATGGACATCATGATCCATCCCTCCTTGACAACTAATAATTAATTAGACTTCAAGTTATATTTCACTATATTACACATGTTATTACATTATTATATCTATCTAGGCATACCCCTATTGATCTAATAATCTACATTACAAATCATGCTATATCTTAATATATCTTGTTGATTATCATTACTATATCATGTAATCTCATAGCATAACACACTTTTAAGGATCTTTCTTCTGATTATAGTCATTAAAAATTCTTCATTCCTACACTTAAAAGAGGGGGAAATAAATAGGGATTTTGTCATAGAGATCAGAGCTCCTACCAATAAAAAAATCAATTTTTAAGACACCTAAAACAACAACCAGAGTTCAAATCAGGTAGAATAGACTAGATAGATAGTGATAATTATAAAACAGTCTTTATAATAAACACAAGACAAGAGTGCCAAGTATGGACTGTAGTGTTGGATAGTAAGCTGTATTATTTTAGCACTCCTATTCAAATAAAAAAAAACTAGGTTTTCCAAAAATAGATAGAAAAGTAAGTATAGTTATAGTTTTGTTAGTAATAGTTTAGTTTAGAATCAATAGTTTTAGTATAGTTTTTCTCAAAGAATCTAGATATAGGGAGCATCATGTGTGGTATGATTGATCTCACTTATTATTTTAGATTAGGTAGTTGGTGTAGCTTCCAAATCAAAATCCATGTTACAAACACTAGTGATTGGGGGAAAAGTGTGTAACACACTTGTTTTATCTTCTTTATATTTTATGGCATTACCTAGGCATTATCAATAGTTGCATACCTTATTCTATCTATAGGTGGGTGGTATCATTCCTGATTGGCTTCCACATAAGCTTATTGCCCATATTTGGACTATATTTCATACAAACTTAATCTCCACATTTTTCAAGTGGCCAAGAGTGGCCTAGTTTCCATCACACATTTGACTATCCATGTTATATTGTCATATTATAAAACATTCATGGGATTTAGGAGCCATCTCATATGACACACATTCATACTAGTATCGGTTCATATCTTTCCTTCATGGGGTAGTGATGGAGCCAAAGTACTAGCTAGTATTTGTATTCTTGAGCCATCTACTTAGAAGGATTGGACACATAGTCCAAACATTAATTAGCACACGCATGACCATAGAGCTTCACTTAGTGGGTAATAATGGAGATAAAGGGGAAACCTTTGCATTCTTGAGCCACTCTTAGGGAATTGAGAACTTAGAATCATTCATGATATTACTCTTGGTACAAAATCATTCAGCACATACCCATCAACACTTAGCATCATAATAGGTTTTGTATTAGTTTACGTACCCAATGAGGTGTATTCATTCTTTTCTCTTCTTCTCTATTTTACCCAATTTTGTATACATTTTTACTTTATAAATAGTGTGTCTAGTAAGAACTTATCTACTCTTGATTTTATTTTGTAGATTTACACTTCACGATTTGCTCTCTCTATGATCACCCAACATTACAAAGCTTCATGAGCTTCACCCTTGTAGGTAAGTTCAAGAACACTTTTTACTTTTCCTTTATCATATTATTTTGCTTTTTTATATCAATAGAATAAATGGGGGGGTAAATATAGTCATATAAAATGTCAAAATTGGTAGCTTGAGTGTGGCTTGTGATACCCAACGCATAGGTCTTTCTCACATGCTCCCATGACCCTTATAGACACATTTTTTCTTATTCTTAGTTATCCCAAGATTTACAAATAGTCATTCCACCTTACTTAGGAAAGATTTCATAGGCTAATTCTATCCCCTAAGGTCCCACACTGATAAGACAAGAGTTCCTAAATTTGACTATAACACTAGACCCTAAGGTGTCCTATTTTGATGTTCCTATCTAATTGCATTTTAAACTTCAATAGTTATTTCCTTCTAGTTCTTATCCTTCATCTTGTTAGACTAGCATGAATACATTTGACCCATGACCAATAGATATTTATAAAATACAATTCAAAGTTAATTTATAAGGAGGTTGGAAAATATCACAAAGAAATAAAGAATACAAGCAAAACCATCAAGGAAAATTTCCCTATTCTTTGCATATAGCCATCCAAGATAGCTACAAGCATATCCAAATCCTCACACCAATCCCTAGACACATCAAGTAGACCTATTTTATCATTTTTGAATCTACATAACATTATTTCACAAAGCACATCAAGTGGGAGAACTGCATGTGGCTTAAACCCTCTTTAGAGTATTGATATGTAGGTAGTATGCCCATATAAGGGGTGTGGATGCATGTTCAATGCATCTTATACACACTAATCCCCACGTTTATTTCTAAAATTTTATCAAAGCATAATGAATTCCATGGTTTGGAGATCAAATCATCTCTACAAGAAGTTTTTTAGATTTTCAATAGTCAAGATTTCATAGGTAGGCTCACATAGGGATAGCGAACGACACCCAAAAAACATAGGTCTCTACAAGAAACTTGGACAATAGAAATAGAAGAGGACAATAGTGTTAAACTCTAGGGTTTCCTATTTTAACACTCCTATCCTTTCACAAAATGAAAGTTAAATCTTGATTTGTGACACTGTCACAGTCTTGCAAAACCAATATCAAACCCTACAATAGTTGATTCAATTCATTTAAAGTTAAGTCTTATTTTCTCCATATTTATTATTGTTTATAGAAAGGTTAAAAATACAAATAAGTTATACAAATTAGTGGTTAAATTATTACAATATTATTTATTGATTTGCAATTCTAGACCCTTAACTAAATTAGGACTAAGACTCCAATATTCCCAAAACTATTAAATCAATAAACCTTCCAAAGAGCCATGGATATGGCCTTTAAAAGATTGATAAATCAAATGGTATTAGTATGTCTAGATGAAATCATCATCTTCTCTAAGAATACCAGTGAGTACATGGGCCATCTGAGGGTGATTTTCTAGAGATGTAGAGAGTATGGGCTCTCTTTAAATCCTTATAAATGTGTGTTTTCTATGCATGAGGGAAAGTTATTGGGTCACATTAATTATAAATAAGGATTGTCCGTCGACCATGATAGAGTAAGTGTTATCCTATCCTTATACTTTCCCAAGCACAATAAAGGAATGTAGAGCTTCCTTAGGAAGATTAACATTGTGAGAAGGTTCATACCCCATTTTACAAACTTGGTCAAACCTATCACCAACATGATTAAAATGTGCAAAGTGTTTTCCTGGTCAAGTGAACGTAAGGTATCTTTTGAGGCCATTAATTAGGCCATTTCCCAATCCCCATCTCTCACAAACCCCAATTTCTCCAAAGACTTCATCCTATACACCTTTGCCAACATTAATAGCATATCAACTATGCCGATGTAGAAGAATGACAAAGGAATGGAATAACCAATTGCCTTTTTTAGTAAAGGGTTATAGGGATCTAAGGTAAAGTAAACCTTCATTTAAAAATAGGTGCTTGTATCTCTAATAAGTCTCAAAAATGTTATACCAATGTTATCTAACAACAAGATTAACCTTATGGTCTCTCACTCTAGAGTAAGGGATTTCCTCCTTAATAAAGATTTGAGTGAGAAGAGAGTAGATTGGGTCACCAAAGTCATGAAATATGATTTAGAGATCAAAGTCACCAAGTTGGTCATGGGAAAGGGATTATGCAAGAACATGTTATGAAACCTTTAATAAGAAAATGAAGTTATTTTGGTAACCCAAGACAATTCATAGATAGTAGTACTTTCATTTCAAAAGAGCTAAATTTAAGATATGGCTCATTTATTAGCAATGGGAGAATTCCCCCAAGGTTTAGATAGGGCCAAATAATTTTATTTTAGGATTTATTCTATACCTTATGGATTATTAAGAGGTGTCCTTTTCAAAAATGGCCTCAATGGGGTTCTCCTTAGATGCATAGATGATGACCAGGTAACTAGACTCCTAGAACAATTTCACAATAGACCTGTAGGATGCCAATTTACACCAAATACCATAGAAACAAAGATAATGAGGGTAGGTTATTAATCCACCATGAAGTATAAGGAATAAATGGATGATCACTATAATTTACTAATTCACTAGGTGGGTGGAATCCATTGCTTTGAAATAATCTAATGAGGCTACAGTTTTAGATTTCTATGATAACATAGTGACTAAGTTGGTGTTATAGCCACCATAATTTTTGATAATGAATTGGCATTATGTAGTCTCAAGAAAATTGAGTGGGCTCTCAAAATGGGTATCCACCTTAACACCTCTTCCAAATACTTAGTAAATTCCATAAACAAGAATTTGGTAAGAATCATCAAGAGGATTGTGGAAGAGAATCAAAGAATATGGCAGACTAAGCTAAAGACAACCTTGTGGGATGATAGAGTGACTCCTAAAGCTACCATTAGTAATTCTCCATATGTATTTATGTATGGAATGGAAGCCAAATTTTCTATCTCCCTTGAGCTACCCACACTATAATTATCCCATCATCTTGAGTTGACAGAGGATGAACCCATGAATGTAATAATGATAGAGCTCATGGAGCTCAAAGAAACTAGATATCTTGCTATGAAAACACTATGATATTACTAGGCTCAGGTTAAGAAATCCTTTGATAATATATATATATATATATATATATATATATATATATATATATCGATAAGTTTTAAAGAAGGGGACCTGGTCCTCAAATGGGATTCAAATAAGGTCAAATTATGCAACCATACCAAGTTTGATAACTTGTGGAGTGGTCCTTATTTAATCCATGGATGTAAAGAACATAATTCCTTTCAGCTTTGCCAACTAGAGGGAGAGGTATTACTGATCCCAATAAATATCATTCATTTGAAACTTTTTTATTAAGATCATTGCATCTAATGTAACATTTTATACATATTAGAGTAGCTTTTGTGCTTTCCTCCAAGTTCCTTATGCATACCTCTTTCTATTTTGTGTTTTCCTTCAAGTGCCTTGGGCACTCTATTATTATATTCTATTTTATTCTTGTTTCTTCATGAGATTCTATAGAAAAAGGGAATTCTTGTAGCAATTTATTCTAGTTGAAATAAAGACTATAACTTTGTATGCCCAAAGGCTTAGTTTAAGGTAAGCAATCTCTTACATAATAGTTATGTAACCCCAAGACGTCTTCAAAAAAGTTGGAATTTTTTTGCCTAATATAAAACCTTTCCTTATAAGATCAAGCATGAATCTAACCAGGACCATGGAGTTGGTGAAGTTTTCAAAACACTTTAGGTCCACCTAAAGTGTAATTCATCACTTTCAAGGATAGGTCTAGAATTATAGAGACCCTATGCAAGATTGAGAATGCTTGGAGCAAGTGTGGAGATTCATGGGATCCATAAAGTTATTCATTATGATTCATCAAGACATTATAATATAATGGTATAAAATCTAAGGTTTTAGGTCCTCTAATAAAGTGCATCAAAAGTTATGGGGACCCAAAGTTGGCTCCTCAACCAATCTTCATTATTATCCCATACTTGGCCACTTTTTAGAAAAGTGTAGGTAGATTCGAGTGTGAATTTTCACAAAGACATATCTTACACATGTAATACTCTCATGAGGAATTAATCACATGGGTTCATTCATCTTAGTTTCTAGTTTCTATGCGCTAAATTTTAGATCGTTCGATAAAGCATGAAAGAAGATATGCTCGATCAAAGTTGGCCTCCCAATTAGTTTAAGTCCTTTGTTTATTACAGATGTAAGAATTTCATACGAAATCATGTAGAGGAGTTATTTTCAACATTTTATAGATGGATTTAGAAAGCCCCTGGACTAGAGGATCAAAAGGGTTTGCTCTTTGTAGTGTAAAGAGCATTTCTTAAATGATTCTTGCACTTCAAGTTATGAACTTATAAAGATAATAAAAAAAAGGAAACATTTTCATGAACATAAATTTTAGGCTCCAAAATGTAGCCATTAAAATTTAAAAGGTGGGCCCGTGAAAATTGAATGGCATGAATTCTATTCAGATAAAGTAGATATATGGTGTAACTCAAGGTTAAATGGTTAGTGGATCTAAAGGACCAATGAGAGGATGAGCTTGAAGGAGAAGGTCTCAAGGATATATGGTCCATATGAAATCTTTTCTTAGATCTAATAGAGTGAAATGAGTCAACTATTCAATAGAGTTAGGTTGAATTTTCCAATGACTAATAAATAGAAGTGAGCCTAGGACATTCTTAATGAATGTTGGTAAGCCAGTACTCAACTTGAGCTAATATAAATGTGGACCCAAGATCGAATGAAGATTTAGATGTAGTAATTTATTAATCAAATGGAACTAGGCATTGAAGGGGTTACCATATATATAGCTATAGGAAAATTATTATTTTTGTGTTGGTTTTTGTCTATAGTTAATATGGTTTAATATCCAAGGTACATTAGATATACAATTAATGAAAAATCATCTCTAGTCATGCCTTTGACAATTCATTGCTCAAAATAGACATGATGTGTCCGTAAAAATTTGAAGATCTAAGGATTTTGTCCTCATGGAAAAGTAGAATGGGGTATGACATGGAGGATGGATGGGATTAAAATAGTTGAAGAATTCATTTCTCAGAGGGTTTTCTTCATCAATGTAAATCACGGTGCATCATCATGAAAAATAAAATCTTGTCTCATAGTACCTCCTGCATGCCACTAAAAATATTCAAGATCACTAGGGTCAATGTGAGGTTACTTTTCCATGATGGATTTGTATCAATCAGAGTAAATTAGGTAGAACATTCATTGGAAAAAGGTGGAAATCCAACCAATGATCTCAAATAGCTCATGAATATATGCAAAATTATCTCTTCCCTTTCCCCTATATAATCTCTTTCTTTTCTTTTATAAGGGGTTCTCAAATTTATAAATTTTTGAGAAATTACTCTTTCTCAGACTCCAGAAGCAAATTATTTCATTTTATGATTGTGACTCTCTCTCAATTTTAGAAAAGTAGGGACTCTCTTTTGATAAGGCAAGCCCCTATCAAAACTTGTATGAAAACCCTCTTGAATCAATAAATACTTTTCTTACATATCTTACCTATTTGAGATGTGTTTAGTAAAGTATGTGCACTATCACATTATGAAGGAGAATCTTCCATGCTTTCAGTCCTTCTTTCTTGCTCATTTTAAATTGTCTTAATCTAGTTGTAGGTCTAAAATAGTATTATTTTTATCATTAATTCAAGCTCTTATTGAGTCTTATAACTCCTCTTTTCTTTTATTTATGATTTTTGAACCTAACTTATGAAATACTAATGCAACTGGATGGTTTTGTGAGATTTTGTGAGTCAGTATTATCTTAGGCTTCTTTAGTGTTTGATCCATTAATATGAGGGTCTCATTTAAATTTGGTGCATAACCATTTTAAATATATTAGAAACCCTCATCCATTTCTAACCCTTTTCCAATAAATCATTAGGCTTAATTTTAGTTTAGGTGATCACCAAAGAGGAAGTTGACCTACTTCAAAGGTTCAATCTCACTATAGGATATCCACAGCCTGAGGTTGTTCCCATATTGTGGTTAGAAGTGAGAGATCCTAAAAAATCTATAACAAGGGTACAATTCCGCACCATAAAAATTACTAAACTATTGATGGAAAAATATTGACCTCTTGATATCTATATCAGAGATTAACATTTGAGACCAAAGATATCTTATCTAGTGAAAGCATATGAAGGACTTGTGAAGGAAAGACTTGTATGAGGTAGGTAATGAGTTGTGAGACATAGATAAGAAGCTAAATATATCAACAAATTCATTGAATATTAGAAAAAAAAATTAATATTCAAAGATACTATTGAGAGCCCAAGGAATAGGAAAGATTTAACTAGAGATGGAGTGTTGAAGATCAAACTATCAAATGCATGTGACCAATTAGGTTTAGCATCATATGATAAAGTATTGTGGAATTATCTACATGCCTCTACATCAAAATATATATAATAAACTAAAATTATATAATCAATAATAACATAATATCTAAGATTACAAAATAAGAGACATTGAATTCACACAATATTACATAATACACAAAAATTCACCTAGGAAACTCTTATAGGAAAAAACCCAACATAATAACCTCATTTTATATTATTTTAAAATGATATTTTTTCAATATAATAAAATAATTATTGGTTATAATTTTCTAGTCTTATTGTTTTATTATATATAGGCACATCAATTGGTAACTGTCAAGCAATTTTATACTACCATGGGTTCCAAAACCATGGGTTATATAAAATAAAGGATAAAACCACCCAAATACATGCCAATAGTGTGCCAAGACTTGATTAGAGTATATATATATATATATATATATATATATATATATATATATATATATATATATATATATTATATGAGAGTTTAAATCATGGAAAAATATACCACATGTTATATCCCATCCAACCCTTAGCAAATAAAATGTGATTTTTTTGAAAAAATAGATAACTAGTGATTAGTTGGACTTATGAATCGTGTGGATAGATAGACATATTAAGTTAGTGGATTTCATATGTCTTTGTACTTTTATTTTATTTATCATTTGATTATTATTCATATATGTGTTTGACAACATATAGTTAAAATGTTTTAGTTTACTTTTATAATGAAGAATACAATGGTATTTATGTTGTTTATTTTAGGTTTTAAATTAAGTAATGGACTAATGTAACTTTTTTATTTGATGTCAATGAATGGAATAATGACCCTCTCTAAGTACCACAAATGGAAATCATCATAAGGTAAGAGGTGAAATATAGTGGTGGATTCAGGTAAAAAACAAAACACTACACACACAATAATGTTTTTTTTGACTTGCATGCATATCTTAATTTGTGTTTACCTTATAGTTGATGTGTGTATGTTTATTTAATAAATAGTTTTAATTATATGAAATTCTTCAATTAATTTTAAGGTTCTTGATGAAAATTGTCTTGTTTGGAAATTTACTTAACTTCTTGCATTTTATGTTGAGTTGAATATCATTTAGTAATATTCATTAAATTCTTATTGATAGTGTTCAAATTAATGGTGTGTTGAAAATATTTACAGTTTAATATGTTGCATATTTTCATATTTATTACATGGTTGTTAATTATTTAGATATTATAACATAATTTATATTAATAAAATAAAAATGTAGACCTCTTGGTTTAAAGTGGGTTATCACACAAATAAGTTCATCTTAAAAAAGACTTATTTTAGGGGTTTTGGTTTCAATAGATCACTAGAGGCATATTTTAGTTGGTGTAAATTACACCCATTTTTAAATTTCGAATTGGGAATGTATTAAAGGATATAATTATATTTTAGTGTAAAATTATTACCACGGTTTACAATGCTTTTGGTCAAAACCACTTGAACATATTTCTAGGGTTTCATTACTTCTTTTGGTAGCTCAAATGGGGATTGTGATTTGTATTGTAGATAAATGGAAAAAAGATATGGGTGAAATATGCCATTTTGAGAGTAAATTACTAAATGGAGTTTGGGAGAGGAATATATTCCCTATGATCAAGACAAATAGTTGTCATTAATTGCATTTTTTTGTGGGGCAAACTAAATTTTTTATAAACATTTATGGCATACAAGTTGTAATGAAGGGTAGACAGGGATAATAAGGAAAATGGAAGAAAGAGTGAAGAACAACCTTATATTAAATCAAAAGGATAAATTTTCAATAAAGAAAAAATAAAAGTAACTATTGAAATTTTTTTGGTTGATCCAAGAAATTAACTGGAATTGTTTTTTATTTTTTGAGCAATAGATTTAATTTTGTTTTGGCTAGGATAATCACCTACATTTTCACTAATATGAAACCATAGTATGGGAAAAAAATGTTATATGTCAAAATATGGTTATGAATTTTTTAATTTTATAAAAAAATAGTGAAAAAATACTAGATATTCAAATTATGAAGCATTTGAGTGAAAATAAAATCATGTAGCTCTCTTATTTTGCCTATTGGTTTGGCATGTAAATTGTCTTGTCTTTCCCCTATTGTGAAAAATCAAGGATTTTTTTTTAAAGAATAAAAATGGGTAATACAAAACTATATGTGGATAAATGACCACATATAGGATTGTATATTGTGTGTTCAAAACCACTATATAAGTGGTTATTATAAACAAAATTATTTGTCTGAAAACCACATTACTGAGTGGTAATATATAGTCTTTATTTTTTTGGAAACCATATTTTGTGCGGTATTAAAGATTGTTTTATTTGTGTCAAAAAACATTATGGCATATTATAATAAAATGTATTTGGTTGTTGGAACTAATTTTACCATGTTTTTATAGTTTGTTTTTATTCGACATAGACCACATTAAAATTTGGTATCTTTCACATGAAAATAATTCCATTCATCCTCGAATGCATATGTAAGTTTTTTTCATTTATTATAATAAAAATATATTGATATACAAACCTATAGGTGGTTAATGACCACCTAAAAGATTACAAAATAATTGTCAAAATGTGATATATTGTGCCCTAATTTTTGGCTATTAAAACCACTTTATAAGATGGTATTCATGGCCTAATTTATTGTTTGTTAAAATACTTTAGCAACAGGGTATTTAAGACCTAATTATTCTTTTCTAAAACTATAAATTAATGTGATATTTAAACCTTGCACATTGATTTTTAAAATATACATAATGTTTTGGTATCTATAACATACATTTTCTTTTGTTAAAATTATTATTATGGTGTGTTGTTATAGTCATTATTTATGTAATTTAATTGGTATATAAGAAGACCTATAGGTGGTTAATGACCACCTACATTCCTATTTAATGAACATAATAATATTTTATCCTTTGGGATAATATTTAATTTTAAGTTGGGAAAAAATTAAAGATCAGTCCATTATAAAAAAAGTTAGGGATATGTGTTATAAATTGATAAATTAGTTGGTATTATATGTTTAAATGAGTTAAATCCAATACAATCATAGTAGATAGTAAATTCATATTGTATTGTGTGAAAATGATATTATTCCTAATTTTTTTGTAATATGGTTCATGATTGTTATATGAACTTGAGAACATGTACTTTTAATGGAATAAAAACAATGGGAAGTTGTGTCTAAACAATTACATTATATTTTGTTAAATAGTTTTTGAAGAGTGATAAGTATCCTTTTATGTATTGTTTTACTCTTCCAAATCAAGTGAATCATATGTGCATAGTTATGGAACTTATTGTATATGATAGTAATAATGTATGAATGAGATATAATTATAATGGGTGATAAAGCATGGAAATATAATCTTGATCATATTAATAATGTGTTACCTTAATGAGCAATGCATAATAATTATGTAAATTTGTCATTGTCCATTAAGTACATTATCTTTACCAATTTTAGTTATTCATGAAGTTAAATTTTTTACTTTGTTGTTTTATGGTTTTATGAAATTTAAAATAACTATATCTAGTATAAATGTCCCTCATATTAAGGGATGATAGTTTCTAGTATGGTTTTATGAAACTTAAACTAATCATATTTTCAAATATCACTTGACATTGTTTATCATGAAGTAAAAGGGTTTTTATACATTTAGTAGAGAGAATGGTTATAGTGAACCAGAACAAACTTCATTTGAAGTATTAACTATAATAAAATATTTGACCAAATTAATTTTATATTTATACACATTTTTTTTCACTTTACTATCTATTTTACATGTATTTGTGAAGTCATATTAGATAGAGGATGACTTCCATGGTCTTTATTATTGTTATATGTGATAGTGATAGTATACACACTATTTTGGATGAGTTATTAATGTTAAAATAATCATTATCTTCCGCTTCATGAAAAGAAGTAACACATATAGTGGGGATGTGTGTAGGGAACCATTTGTCTATGGTCAAAGGAAATTTTTCCAAATGATGCTTTCCATCTCTATAGGTGCATATGAACTAATATTATATTTAGTCATGGATAATGTATAAATGAATGAGATGTATAAATATCCATTGCAAATCTCTTTTATAAAAAAATGTATCTATTTTCAAAAGTATATATATCATATTATTATTTGTACGTAGTAGTGGCTATAATATTTAGTTATTGATTAATTGGTGTATTACTAAACTTGTTTAATTGAAAGTTTTTATTTATTGGAATATTAATTCTATTGTATCTATTTATAACTCATGAACTATGTAAAATTTTCTAAAGGTAGTAAATGAAGTATTTATCATGATCATTTAGTGGATTAATTACATCAATTATTATTGTACTTTTGTTTTAAACATATTACATAAAGATGTATATATAGAGTGTGAGTTATAAATTGATGCATGAATCATTATATGAACATTATAATTAATCACCAATACTTTGAAAAAATCACATTTTTCACAATGAACCTAGAGTGGTTCCAACAAGTGGTATGATGAGGTTGGTTTAAATGCTTAGACCTAATGAGTCCAATAATTTTAACCTTGTAATTGGATAAAATGGTGAATGAAAAATTTATTTTTGAAGGAACTCCAAATTAGGATCAACAACCTGATTCTAATAACCTAACAACTTAGAAAGATACAAAACTTAATTAGATCCTCATAGCCTTGAAAAAAACTTGAGATAGAGTAGTTGTCTTAGAATAAAGGTTCATTGGAATGAAAAGGAAGAAGAACCTAAGGATCATTAGGATAATGAAGAAGTGCATCAATATCATGAACATGTTAAAGTGAAGTAAGATGCAAGAGCAAAAGTGGTTGAAAATATTACACTAATATGAGAAAGGTAAACCCACCTAATTTAAATGAAATAATAATTGGTGATGGGGTTGAAAAATGGCTCACCAAGATGGAGAATTATTTTAAAATTCAAAAATTTCTATAAAGTGACTAAACTAATTTAGGGAGCTTATTAACTTGTTGGTGAAGTAATATCCTAGTGGGCCAATGAGAAACTAGAAATGGGCCTTGAATCCACCACCATCACTTGAAAACAATTGTATCTTTCTTTAGGGCTTGATTGTTATCAAAACTATATTTTGATCATAAATTGATTGACTTATAAAATATGAAACAAGGAGCTATGTCTGTAAAGGAGGAATATTGGGAACAATTTACCAAGTACTAAAGTATGTTTTCTAGTATTGGAAGGATGGACACTTCCAAATTAATAAATTCATCATGTGGCTAAGGGCTCTAATTGGTTGTAAAGTGGATTTTCATGGAATAAATACCATGATTAGGTTTTTGATAAGGTCATTAAGTAGAAACAAAATATTAGATATTTTATAGAGGTTAGAAATAAGTTTTTAAAGATGTTCAGTGGATAAAACTATATTTTAATAAAAATGGAAGCATGATGAAAATTTTAAGAACAAATTTAGTAATTAAAATACAAGGTTTAATAACCTTTTTGGAAATAAAAAAACTTTCAATGGTTTCAAATAAGGATTGAAGGGAGGAAATCAGCCTCAAAGGAAGATATTATCTAGTAAATGTTTCACATGTGGTGGAGACCATTATGCTAAGGATTGTCCTCAGTGGAAGACAAGAACTATTAATAATTATTCACATATTAATGATAATAGGGAACATTCTAGCAATGAATACATGCATATGTTGATAATTGTTAACTTGATTTTCAAGCCTCTCCCATCAAAGTGTCAAGTACATTTTTTTGGAATTCTCTTTTAATTTTAATAGATACTAGATGTTTTATCTCTCCTAGTATGCTAAATAAACTACCTAGGAATGGTGGTCATATGTTAAATGCTTGGAAAGTGTAATACATAAATGAATATAAATTCTAATTAGACTAATGAATTTTAAATTCAAAGGTGAATTTAACATAATTCACCATAATATTATATTGGATTATAGTTATGTTAGTGGCATATGGCATGATCCTAGGAGTGAACTACATTTAAAAAAAAAATCAAAGGTTGATTAATTTTATAAGAAGGTTGAGTGTTTGGATGATTTTAGAAATCAAACCCAAATCCATGGTGAAAAATAAATATTATAAATTAACATAAATTTCAGCATTCAATTTAATAAGGATCAATAAAAAGGATGTTAGGTATTCATGATCAAGTTCAATGAAATTAAAGAAACCAAGGAGTCTACCATTGAAATCTATCCATTTTTCAATAATTTTGAGATGTTTTCCTAGAGAATTTACATTCCTTACCTCCCAAAAGATATTTTAAATTCATGATTGACATTATTATAGGATCATAGCTTCAATCCAAGGATCCATATAAGATGAAAACAACATAGTTATTTGAATTAAAAGACTAAATTAAATAAAATTTTCAAAATGGCTAACTAGGCTAAGATCTTTACCGTGTTGTGTACTAGTAGTTTTCATTAAGAATAAGGATGAAAATATTCATCATTGCATATATTACAATATGTTAAATAAGATAACCATAAAAAAAGGTATCTCCTACCCCAAATTGATGACCTTTTCAATAAAATGTGAGGTGTAATAATTTTTTCCAAGATTATCCTAAGGGAAGGATACCATCAGTTAAGTATCAAATATAAGGAGATTCTTAAAATAACCTTAATGATATGATATGGGCACTATGAGTTCATAATTTTCCCTTTTGGGTTAAATAAGTCACTTTCAATGTTTATAAATCTCATGAACTATGTATTTAGGGATTACCTTGATCTTTTCTTACTTTTTATCTTGATGAGATTATGATCTATTCTAAGAGTGAAGAAGAGAATATTGAGAAATTTTCATCTAGTTTTGTAATGCTTATTGAAACATAAGTTATATGAAAAATTGTAAAAGTGTGCTTTCTTTTAGATGAAGTTGTAATATATTGGTCATATTACTTCAACATATGGAATTTATGTATATCTAATAAATACTAGAGACATTAGATAATTTCCAACACCCAAGAATGTTCATTAAGTGTGTATTTTTATGGTTTGAGTAAGGTACTATAGAAAATTTGTAATAAATTTTATCAAAAAAAATAACTCAATCACCTATTTACAACAAAAAGAACAACATTTTGTGTGGAATCATAAGTGTGAGGAACCCTTTTAAACAATAAAATAAAGGCCTACCTCAGCACTAATATTACAAGTAGTATATTTCAATGGCCATTTTATTGTGATAATAGATGCTTCAAGTGAGAGTTTAGGTGGATTACTAATATATGAATGCTCAATATTAATGTATAAATCTATCAAATTGAACCCTTATGAGGATAATTATGCTACACATGATTAAGAGTTAGTTTTAATAGTACATGTTTTACAAGTATGGAGTCATTATTTATAAGGAAAACCGTTTGAGCTAAAAATGGATAATTTAGGGCTCAAGTATAAATTTAGCAAACCAAATCTTCATGTTCAATAAAGACATTAGCTAGATTTTTTTTTATTTTTATTTTCACATTAGCTATACAAAGTGTAAGGAAAACATGGGTGTAGACTCTCTTATCTACATAAGGTACATATAAGTAATGGATAGTATCATAAGTACCTTTAAAGATCAAGTTTTATAATTTATTACTAGGAGACGAGTTTTATGAACAAATCAAGAAAGTCCTAGCAAAAAATCCTTAAGATCAGAGGTATAAATGATTTGATTTTGAGAATGATGGAATTGTGATATTCAATATATGGATGTATGTGTTATATAGAGACAATTTGAGTGTATCCATACTTAACAATTTTCATAAAATTCCTTCTTTAATCCATCCAACTATAACCAAGTTCACAGAAAAGCTAAAACCTTTGTAATTATGGAAAAGAATCAAGAAAGATGCAACTAATTTTATGTCAATATGCCTCAAATGTTAGTGGGTTAAAGGTTAAACATGTTGATCCTTCTTAGTTTTTGTACCCACATGGTGTTCAAAAATTGAAGTGAAAAGGCATCAGTATGGAATTTTTCCAAGGGTTTCCCATGTTAAGGAACTAACATGAAATGATTTTAGTGGTTCTTGATAAAATCACCAATGGCACATTTCATTCAAACAAATTTGATTAAATATGTTAAAGTGATAAAAAGAATTTTTGAAAATAAATTTATAGATTACATGGATATCCAAAGAAAATCATTTCTGATAAATACCCTTGTATGACCTTGAGATTTTGGAAAACTCTGAAGGAAACTTTGGGCATGTAGTTAATATTTAGTATAGCCTACCATTAAAAAATAAATAGGAAAAAAGGGAAAATAAGTTATTAAATTACATTATAATAATATATTTCATGGATCACCAATACAAGTGGTAATAATACCTTCATAAAGTTGACTTGGCTTATAACAACTCATTTCAATTAGCTTTGAAAATGGCTCCATTTTAAACCTTGAATGGAAGAACGTGTAGAACATCTATCAATTGGGATAAATTAAAAGATAGAGTGGTATTTTGACCATATATGATTGTTGAAATGGAAGAGAAGGTAAATTTATTAGGTAGAGGCTAGATTAAGCCAATGATATAAAAAATAGCTATGCAAATCTAAAACATATATCAATATAATTCTTAGTTGTAGATAAGTTCTTTATATAGGTTAAACCACAAAATATTTCTATCAATTTTGGTTAATCAACCAAATGAGAACCAAGGTATGTGGGAACCCTCATGGTTGTGGAAGTGATTTATATTATTTCTTGCAAGCTTGCTTTACCACTAGATTTAACACAAATTCCTATTTGTTTTCATGTATTGCTTGAAAAATTATGTGGTTTCTGCTATCATATATTTGATTGACATGCATTATATATTATAGATCTAGGAGTGATAACAATATAACTTATCATAATACTTTATACTCCCAAGCTTATCTTTCATAATCAAGAGGTATCTCAATGTAAGGTCAAGTTGGACTAGTAATTTGAAATATTACCACTTGGGATGATCTATAAGAGTTTTAAAGGATTTTACATCATTTATTTTCTTGATGTGTTTTGATAAACAATTTATATTTTTAAATAACAATGTCATTGGGATGATGACCTATTTGAGGGGAGGAGGATTTATATCCCATCCAACACTTAGAAAATAAATTTTGATTTTTTAACAAATAGTTAACTAGTGAATATTTGGATGTATGAATCATATGGATAGATGGAAATATTCAGTTGGTTGATTTCATATGTTTTATTTTTCTATTTTGCATTATTTTATTTCAATGCATATGTGTGTTTGACATGAAATAATTAAAATATTTGATTTTAATTTTAATTATGCAAAATACAATGGTATTTATGTTACATATTTTAGGTTTTGAATTAAGTAATGGACTAATTATATTTTTATACTTGAGGTTAATGTAAGGCATCTCTTACCCTCCCTAAGTACAATAGATTGAGATCATCATAGCATAGGAGGAAAAATGTAATGAATGATTGGGAAAAAAATAATAAACAACTAGAACACCACATATGAACATTATATATTTTTAACTTAAATAAATATATTATTTTGTGTTTGGATTTTAGTCGGTGTGTGTTTATTTCATCAATACTTTTCATTATATTAAATGCTTCAATTCATTTTAAGGTTCTTGCTAAAATTAAAAAGTTTGGAAATTGACTTGGCTACATGCATTTTATGTTGATTTAAATATCATTTAGAAATATTCATTAATATCTTCTTGATAGGTTTTGGAATAATGGTGTGTTGACAATATTTATAGTATATTTTGTTACACATTTTTATATTTATTACATGATTGGTAATACTTTAGATATTATAACATAGTTTATATGAATAAAATATCAATAAAAATTCTTTTTTATAGTGGGTATTCAAATAATCATTTTTTATTAAATCAAATACTTCATTTAGGAGTTTTGGGGTCAATAGACCACTAGAGGCATAATTGAATTGGCATGCATTAGATCCATTTGTGATTTTTTTGGGAAATTATTAAACTATATAATTATGTTTTAAATTAAAATGATTTCATTGGTTTATAATTTTTGTAGTTAAAACCACTCAAAAAAATATTTAGGGTTTCATTATTGCTTTTGATTACTCAAATGGGAATTACAAGTTACATTATAGAGAAAGGGGAGAAAACTATGGGTGAACTATGCCATTTTGATAGTAAAATACTGCATAGAGTTTGGGAGAGGAAATTTTTTCCTATGAATAAGATTAATGTTTAGCATTGGTGGAATTTTTTGTTGGGTAAACTAAAAACTTTAATAAAAATTATGGAATTGAAGTTTCAACAAAGATTAGAAGGGGTATAAGAATGAAAAGGGATGAAAGAGTGAGAAAAAAAATTAGAGGAAAGCACAAGGAGATCTTTTGTAACAAATAAAAAATAGAAGGAATGATTACAAACTTTTTTGTTGATCTAAGTAACTGGAAATATTATTTATTCTTTTGGTAATCAATATCATTTGATTTTCAATAGGATATACACCAACATTCTCATTTAATGTAAACCCTAGTATGGGAAAAAACGTTATATGTCAAGATCTAGTTATGGGTTTTTGAAATTGTAAATAAATATTGAAAAAAATCCTAGTTATTAGAATTATGAATGGTTTGAATGAAAATACAATCATGTAACTCTCTTGTTTTGTTTATTGGTTTTGCTTATAAATTTTCCTTTATTTCCCCTATTATACAAAATGAAATTTGTTTTTATTTTATAAGAAAACAAAAACGAAAAAGGGATCAATATATAGACATGTTCATGGCTAAATGACCACCTATAGGCTTGTATATTGGGTATTTGCAACCATTATACAAGTGGTTATTATAAATGACATTATTTTTTTGAAAACCACATTGTGTTATTATAACATAAACTATATTTGTTTCTTAGAAACCACATTTTGGCATGGTTTTGAAGACTATTTTGTTTGTGTGGAAACCACATTATGGCATAGTATAATAAATTGTATTTGTTTGTTTAAAACTAATTTTAGTAGGGTTTTTATAGGTTTTTTTAATTAAACATAGACTACATTACAATGTGGTGTCTTTGGCTTAAAAATAATTTATTCCATCCTCTAATCTATAGGTAAATAAGTTACTCATTTATTATAAATGAAAATAGGTCAAATTACATGCTTGTAGGTGGATAATGACCACCTAAATACGTACAAACTAATAATTAAAATGTGGCATATTTTGGCCTAATTTATGGTTGTTAAAACCACCTTGTAACATGGTATATGTGGCCTAATTTATTTTATAATGAAACTAATTTAAAAACATGGTATTCAAGACCTAATTGTTATTTGTTGAAATGATAAATGGATGTTATATTTAAACCTTGCATATCGATTTTTAAAATCTAGAGTATTGTGGTATCTTTATAATACATTTTGATTATCATGTAATATCCCCTTTCAGTAGGGAATATATAAACACAAATAGCTCTGAACAAGATACACTTTTTGCCAAAATAATTTCAAATATGAATAAATAACTCACAATATAATCTCTCAATAGCAAATCAAAGATCTTATCACTTGTTCTTCTAGATGATTACACAATTGAGTCTTTGTCATACAAATAAGATAACGTGAAATATTCTGTCTTGAAACCTTGTGCTTTTGCAAATTTGGAGATTGACCCTGAATCTGGAAGTCTTGGCCTACTATGTTGAACACACAGTCGCCAGCGTCGATCGATATTCTACCGATGTCGATCACTGTAGGTCCTTCTCTGCCGACGTTGGTCTTCAGTCAACCGATGTCGATTACTGGGGATCTCTATTTGCTGAGGTTGGTGTTTGAGTAGATCTGTACAGACCTGTACGGACTTAGTACGGCCACCAATTAAGCACAACCTATCTATTTTCAACCCCTGATAGTTGAACAACCTGATCTCAAGAATATATGATTCTAATATAGAAGATTTATATCTGTATAACTTATTGGATCAAAAACTAAATAAAGAAATACCTAAAATACTGTGATAACTTCTGTGTGAAGTTATCTCTCAAATTTGTATACCTCTGTGATAACTTCTGTATGAAGCTATCTCTCAATTTGGCAATAAATCAGCTGATATCTCACAGCCTCTAAATCGCACACAATGAAGAGTTGACGTTCTCCACTGCAATGGAATCCTGGAACACTTAGCTCAGTCTTCACAGAAGAATTCTTCAAAATCAATAATCAATAATCAATGGCTAATCCAAACTCTCTCCCATGAGAAACCCTTATACCCTCCAAAGGTGTGCTTGCTAAAATTAGATTTCCTTAAATTAGAACTTGGGTTTCTTAAATTAGAATTCCTCAAATTAGAACTTGGGTCTTAAAATTAGACCAATTCTTAAATTAGAATTAGGGTCTTAAAATTAGACCAACTAATTAATAATTAATTATTAATTATTAATTAGACCAAATAATTAATATTTGATTAAATCAATCAAATATTAATATCTCCCTTAATTCATATCCAAAAAACTCAAACAAAAAGGCAAGCCCAACTCCATCAAGACCCTCTATCCATCCCATCAGCCTACAAAGGTCACATAATAGGCTAATCCTCATCTCTGAACATGTCAACTCAAAAGGGGACATGACAATCCGCCCCTCTTGAAATTGCTTGCCCTAAAGCAATCACTGAATGATACACCCATCAATCCACCTGGGTCCCAAATGTAGTCATGATCTTCCCTGCTATCAATCAATGCAAACTCCATGCCATGTCCATCCCTCATACTAAGATAAGCACCCCAACATCCAATCCATAAATGAAAATCAGCAAGCAACTCAAGCAAACTCCTTACCTAAATAATATCTAAATCTGGATTGTGAAGGCTAGAAATAGTCATATCATCATCAACCTGTGACCCGATTGTAATAGAAAGCTGAGTCCCTACCACATGTGATAACTCCTAAACTGCACTCACCTCAAGACCAAGCTCATCCTCATATCTCTCCTATGTTGGTGCCAATGTGCAGTCATCATCGCACTCTATCATGTCATGTCGTATGAGCATCTCCATTCGATGAAAAAACATATATCTGAAGCTGCTACCTCGTATTGCCTTAAGAATATGTGTCTTCCCATCAAGATCAAATTAAACCTCCATGTCCTTGAGACAAAGAGTAACTTCCTCAAATGAATGAAGCCACTTCATACCCAGGACTAAGTCTATATCCCCCATGTTCACCACATAATAATCAGCCTTGAACTTGTAGTTATTCAAGCGCAATGGGATGTCTCTAATCATACGCTCACACTTAAGAGTGTGACCACCAGCTACCTTAACTCTAATGCCCTCAAAATCTTTAGTAGTGAGTCCATGCTTCTCCACAAATCTAGCATCTATGAAATTATGTGTTACTTCTATATCAAGAAGGGTGATGACCTTCTACCCTGCTAAAACTCCACAGAGTCTGAATGACTCATCCAACTGAATGCTAGATAGGCGTGCCTCTTGTATGCGAAGCTCTAACTCTACCACTACCTCCTCAGAACTATTTTGTTGTTCGGAATCCTCTGAATCTGAATCCTCATAATATACCCACATCACACGATTCGCCTTACCCTTAGGCCTCAAAGGACAATCGTGATGGATATCATATAGACCTTTGCAGTAGAAACAAAGCTTCTTCTTACGTAGATCGTTAAGCGCCTCATGATCTAAAGGTGGTGCTACTGGATTGGCCTTTGAATCATTCTTTACACCTGATTTATCTATGTTGAAATCTAGACTCTCTGTATCTGCGTTGGAGCACTTATGGTCTCTAGATGAAGTACCTTTGGAGTTAAATTTATGGGATGGGGCTGCCATCTCCATAATACACACCTTCTTCATAGCTACCTATAATGAAGGTGGATCAAAGGCTTTGATCCAACCTCTCAGTGGTTCTGTCAGTCCCTCCATGAAGAGAACTACTAATCTACGCTCAAAAATATTGGGCACCATGACTGCCAATCTCTGAAACTCACCAATGAAGGACTCCAAGTTACCTATTTGTCTCAACTATGCTAGATCTCAAAAGTAAACCTCAGGATCTTTCCTATCAAACCGCTCAACCAATCTATCCACAAAGTCCCGGTACTCTGTCACCTGGTTATGATGAAGTGTTACCATACCATGGTACCACCAATCATGTGCTACTCCATCCAAGTGCAAAGTGGCGTATTTGATGGCCTCTATCTCTAACATTGGTCTCAATGCCAAAAATGTGTCAAGCTTATGAACCCAAGCTTGAGCTGTCATCTTGCTGCTACCGTCAAAAGTGGTTAAAGAAAGCTTGCCAGTAGCCTTCTTTAGCTCACTGAATTGAACTCTAAGCCTCCTGTCCTATCTAACTAATCTGTAGTGCTCTCTCCTCAGCTAAAAAAAATGATCAAAGGATGTCCTCTCTTGAACATGAGGATGTAATAAGTCCCACTCATCATTTGTAGCCATGTAAACATCTGTAAATGGGGAATTTCCTGCCTCCTCTGCTGGTGCTTCTAGTTCCTCTTGAAAAAATGTAGGACATGTAGGTCTATCTGCTATTCTGGAGTGGGTTTGCTATGGTCTATGATTAACCATAGCACCCCTGTCATCTCTTTGTTCCCCATTTTGTCTATCAGGTGCGTTCATCCCCCTTATCATAGTCGTAAGTGCCTGTAGTGTCTGATTCATTTGTTGTTGGCTTGTCATCATAGCACGGTGAAATTCTCTGGTGTCTTAATCAGCATCATACCTATAGCCCCTGGGTGGGCTACCCTCACGTCTATCACTCATGATAATTTGCTATTGTTTTAACAACTGGGTACCTTTAAGCAAGGCTCTGTTGTGTGTGTTATACCTGTGTGGTCCCAACTCTTGTGGGTGCATAAGATTGTCACACCCTCAGGATGGGAGGATTTAGCTCTGATGTGCCCAATAGAATGGTAGGAATTTGGCTCTAATACCACTGTAATATCCCCTTTTAGTAGGGAATATCTAAACACAAATAGCTCTGAACAAAGATACACTTTTTGCCAAAATAATTTCAAATATGAATAAATAACTCACAATATAATCTCTCAATAGCAAATCAAAGATCTTATCACTTTTCCTTCTAGATGATTACGCAATTGAGTCTCTGTCATAAAAATAAGATAACATGAAATATTTTATCTTGAAACCCTGTGCTTTTGCAAATCTGGAGATTGACCCTAAATCTGGAAGTCTCGGCCTGCTATGTTGAACACACAGTCACCTGCGTCGGTCGATATTCTATTGACGTCAGTCACTGTAGGTCCTTCTCTACCGACGTCGGTCTTCAGTCGGCCGATGTCAGTCACTGGGGATCTTTGTCTACTGAGGTCAGTGTCTGAGCAGATATGTACGGACCTGTACGGACTTAATACGGCCACCAATTAAGCATAACACATCTGTTTTCAACCCGTGATAGCTGAACAACTTGATCTCAAGAATATATGATTCTAATACAGAAGATTTATATCTGTATAACTTATTGGATCAAAAACTAAATAAAGAAATACCTGAAATACTATGATAACTTCTGTGTGAAGTTATCTCTCAAATCTGTATACCTCTGTGATAAATTTTGTATGAAGCTATCTCTCAATTTGGCAATAAATCAACTAATATCTCACAGCCTCTAAATCACACACAATGAAGAGTTGATGTTCTCCACTGCAATGGAATCCTGGAACCCTTGGCTCAATCTTCATAGAAGAATTCTTCAAAATCAATAATCAATAATCAATGGCTAATCCAAACTCTCTCCCATGAGAAACCCTTATACCCTCCAAAGGTGTGCTTGCTAAAATTAGATTTCCTCAAATTAGAACTTGGGTTTCTTAAATTAGAATTCCTCAAATTAGAACTTGGGTCTTAAAATTAGACCAATTCTTAAATTAGAATTAGGGTCTTAAAATTAGACCAACTAATTAATAATTAATAATTAATAATTAATTATTAATTAGACCAAATAATTAATATTTGATTAAATCAATCAAATATTAATATCTCCCTTAATTCATATCCAAAAAACTCAAACAAAAAGGCAAGCCCAACTCCATCAAGACCCTCTATCTATCCCATCAGCCTATGAAGGTCGCATAATAGGCTAAAATAGGCTAATCCTCATCTCTGAACATGTCAACTCAAAAGGGGACATGACATATCAAAACCATGATTATGGTGTGTTTTTATAATCATTATTCTTTAATTTAATTAGTCTGTAAGTATACCCATAGGTGGGTAATGACCACTACAAAACTAATTACCCAACATAATAAGATATTGTCCTTTTAGATAATATTAAACATTAAGTTAGAAAATAATTGAAGATTAATCCATTATGACTAGGTTTAGGATATGTGTTAAAAAATTATAAATTAGTTTTATTATCTTTTCAAATGACTTGAATCCACTATGGTCATAATAAATAGTATATTCATATTATATTATGTGAAGATAATATTGTTCCTTAAGTTCTGTAATATGGTTCATGATTGTTATGAGAAGCTGGGAACATGTACTTGGAATGTGATAAAAATAATGGGAATTTGTCTTTAAAAAATTGCATTATCTTTTACTAACTACTTCATGAAGAGTGATACTTATCTTATTATGTATTTTTATACTCTATGAACTCAAGTAAATCAAAAAATAGATAATTATTAAACTAATTATATATTTTTTAATGGATAAAGAAGGATATTTTTTACTAGGGACCCAACTCTATACATAAAATGTAGACATGGCCTCAAAATCCCTAGTAAAACATGATAGTCTACAACTAAAACAAAATGTTACAAATTACCAAAAATATGGCACAAAGTTAGACTAAAAAAATAAGAAAAAAAACTAAGGCTCTTGGCCACTCATGGATTTTTTCTAGTTGTTGGTCATCCTTTCTAGCTCCATTTCAACTCTATGGAAAACATGGGTTCTTAAGCCTCCCTATTACACTCACTACATTTATCTTTTTCTCCTCCTTGGTTCACAACATATAAAATGTCCTTGAGATAATTTATAATGGGAAGGTTATGTTTCATGGATGAGTAGATAAAATAAATGAGGGTTTTAACATTATACTTTAGCTACCCATTATCAAGAGATAAAAGCTTTAACTACTCCATCAGGGCTAAGTGTTTACTCATGAACCACCTTAGGATGGAACTTTATAAATCTAATTTCTCCTCAACCTTTGTGATTTTACTTTCACATATTAGCCTATCTACAACCTTATCAAACTCTTAATTATAGTTTCTCCTCATTAGGGTAGCTTCCTCCATCAATTGGGGGCTAATCCATAGCCTTCTCTTAGCCTTTTATTTACCCTATTTATTGTCTTTTCATTAATCAATATGATTTGCCTTATCAATACCTCTAAGATGACTATCATCCTTATACTTTCCTCCTATATTAGTCTCATATCTCTTACCTCTCAGTGCGCTTCTCAACCTTTGCTCAATGTCACCCAATAATAAATCCCTATTGGCCTGGGATGGGAAAATACCTAGACTCAATTTCATCCCCTTGAAGTACTTATATATTATTAAAGTGACCACCTAGTGTAGAGGTTATTTTTTCTTTCTTTTTTTAAAATCCATGATGGAGCTCTCTAAAGAGCTCAATGCATAAAAGGGTAAGTTCATAGGGATGTGGTGGAAAGAATAATTTAGGAACATGAAATAGACCACTTCACTATATTTTGTCTTCCCTCTAGAGTTATGTATAACATCACCTAATTTTAGATCTCATTATATGGGTGAGCCAGATATACCCTTGAAAACCCAATATATAGGGGAGAGAGTTCTTTCCCTTAAAAAAAGAATTTAGTTTTTAATCTTTGTAATCCCTAATTATTTTATAAATTTTAATAACTTCAATTTTCAAACATGGTACTTGAGTAATGAGGTGTTTTTTTATCTCAATAGTCACTCTATTGAACTCCATCATCTTATTATTCCAATCCCTATCAAATTTATCTTAAAGGTGTGTATCATGTCCTAATATTTTCATGAAATATTCCACCCATGTACCTAAAATTCCCTAGACCTACCTATCCTCCATTAGATAATTAACTAAAATAGGCTATGTTCTAACTAGGTCCCCACCCATCCTAATAAAATTGAGGAAAAAGATAATAATGTGAAAACTAAACCATCCTCCTTTAAAAATAATCATGCAAATACCATTCACATGAATTTAAACTCACTTGAGATTTATGATGAAATAGAGATGAATATTGATGCCCTTTTCCATATCATGATTGATATTCACATTAGATTACTTAATCACGATAATCGAGTAATCATTACCACATGTCACTACCATAAAAATCACACTCATAAATATGTTAAAAAATAATTTAATCATTTGAAGGGATTATAAATTTAATGAGGCCTATGAATCTATCAAAAAACAAAGTTGTATAGGAATACCCTCTTTGGAAAACCACCTTTTTAGTTCTAGTAGAGAGACTCCCACATTAACAAACTAGTCATCAATTGATTTTCCTTATCTATATACATGTTGGATTGTGACTTCCTAAAATAATTGAATAATCAATAGAGTTTCCTCAATAATGTGTTTAATTATCCAACCAACAAGATTATTTTTAGATATTAAGTTAATAATATTTAGGGAGTCACCTTCAATCATTAATTTCTTTACTCTCAATTTCCCAGCTAGTCTTAGATCCCATAAGGCTCTAAGAGCCTTAGCCTAGTGATTGGCTTGATTTCCCATGCCTCCCACATAAGCAACCATCAATAATATTTTCTCATTCCTAAGAATACCTCATCCTCTAAAATCCCCTAGATTACTTGTGGAAGCTCCATAAAAATTAAGTTTAACCTAGGTTAGGAAAGGGTTCATACACTTAATAGCTCTTCTAGTTGTATCTCTAAGAACTACTAAAGTTTTACGGATAATCACATACTAATTAGAAGAAATACTAACGTATTCCTCATTTATATCTTTGAGTTTAGAATTTGGGATGATTTTTAAATTCTATAAAATCTTGTCACATATCCTTCTTACCACCATTGAGAGAGGAGACTTCTTGTTAGTGAATATTTTATTATTCCTTTCCATTCAGATACTCCATAACACATGATAGAGAGAGAGGTGTAAGATAAACTTAATATACTTGTTTATGAATGGACTATCTTCGAGCTACCATAAATTTAACACTAAAAGAGGGAAAACCCAATAGATTTAAAAATTTAATAAAATCACTCCCCACACTTTAGAAGAAAAGGGACAACCTATCAACAATGGGATACAATTTCATTATTAGCTTCACATAGTGAAAACATATTCACAATGATCATACCCATTTTTTAAATATTGTTTATGGTTATTATTTTATTCTATATAGATAACCAAAAAAAAATTATTTTGGGAACTAGATATCTATCCCATAACTTCCCCATGGAATGTCCTAAAAACTAAGGTTATATAACATTTTATAACCTACCTTCACACTATACTCACCATCAAAATATTCCCTCCAAACCAAATTATTATATATGTTAGTGATAATGAATGAATGAGATATAATTATTATGGGAATATGAGTATGGTACTAGAACATTTATCATATTTAGGATGTGTTTCCATAGTGACCATTTCTTAATAATTAAGTAAATTATTCATTTTAAATTAATTACATTGTTTTTCCCAATTATGATTATGTATGAAATGAAATTATGTATTTTGTTGTTATATGGTTGTATGGAAATTAAACAAGATGTATTTAGTATAGTTATCCCTCATGTTAAGGGATGGAAAGTGATAAGAAAGAGGGAATTTTAAAACATCATTTTTCATTGGTTATCCTGAAGAACACATTTTTTGATGCATTTAATAGTGAGTATGGTTATATTTAATAAGAACCATCTTCATTTGAATTCTAAATTATAATAATTTTTTTGTAAAAAGTAATGTTATAGTTGTATACATTGTTTGTTCATTGTACTATCTAATTTTTGTGTATGTGTAAGGTCATACTAGATAGAGGATGTTTTCCATGGTCTGTATGACTAATTAATGTGATAATGAATTTATATACAATGTTATGGATGAGTTTTTAATGTTTTAATTACCCTTATCTTCCCCTTTATGAAGCTAAGGTCCACTCCTAATGGGGAGGTGTGTAGGGGACTATTGGTATGTGGTTAGATAAAAAATGACCATATGATGCTCTCCCTCTATACAACTACATTTTAACCAATATTTCTATTTACTTATGGATAATGTATCAATTAATGAGATAATTTATAAAGATCCAATATATTACTATTGCATAAACAAATGTAGTTGTTGGTAGTTGTATATTATTGTTTTATTTTTTTAAGTAAAAATGGTCGTAACATTCAATTATTGATAAATTAATGTATTATTGAACTTGTTCATTTAAAATTAATACTTTGTTGGTACATTGATTATGTTGTATCTATTTATAGTTCATACACTATGTATACCTCTTTTGAGGTACCAAATTAAATATTTATCATGTTTGATAACTAGATTAATTAACATCAATTATTTATTTACTTTTACATTTAACACATTACATTTATATGTATATATAGTGTGTGAATTGTAACTTGATCTATGAATCATTTTGTAAACATTTTAATTTAATTACTAGTACTTTTTAAAAATTACACATTTTTATATAATGAACCTAGAGTGGTTCTAACAACACATTTATTCTATCATCCTTATAATATATCATCCCCTATGACTTTGAGTCCAAGTTCTTCCTCACTTAACTTTACCTCTTAGCTTTTCCTTAATTTTATTTTCAATGATTTCCTTAATTTTAATCTTATGCCTCTTGTATTAAATGTTTTATTACTAATTTACTATCTTTTTTATCCTTCTTATTTTACATGACTCTAGACTCCTTCAACTATTTTTTTTACATCTTATCTCTTTCTTTTACTCTTATTATAAATTTCATGGATTTATCTCCTCATTTTTACACATTTTGTATTTTATGTCTTAATACTATTTTAATATTTTCCTATGTTCTCCCATTTTACAATTTTTTTATGCCTCATGGACATTATTATACTTATTTCCACATGGATTTATTATAGTTCTACAACTCTTTCATTTCAATTTCTTAATTCCATTGTAATAAATTAAGGAATACAACCAAAGCTTCTTCATAAGTTCCCACTATATGTATCTTGACTATGGTCAGAAATATAAATATTCTATACTATATGAAAATGGAGAATGCCATATTTTATCTATCATACATATAATATGTTGGGCCATAAAGGGGTTGGGCATGTAATCAATAATTATTTTTAAAATGGGTGTCAAGGATATAATTAGGAACTCTATGATTGAAAATAAAGAACAAAGACTTACCTAGATCCAATATGTAAAAGATGAAAACTAAATAATCATAAATAAAATAATGTTGTAATCAATAGGTTTATAAATAAGTTTTAACATCATGAAAATATGACATACACTAATAAACATAAGCTATTCTAAGCAAAAAATAAAATAACATACTACTCTAGACTATGCATATATGTTTACCAAGTAAATACAATAATAAGATTAATAGTAGGTATATTTACCTTAGGTTAAATTTTATATTAATAAATATTCCCCCTTGGATCAATTTGATTTCAATCAATGAGTCTCTTTTATTTTAACTCATTTAAGAAACCTATAACTTTTTTAGACAATCAATTTGAATCTAGATATAGATTATTTACAAGTTAGAAAACCTGTGTTTTTGACTCAATCCCTTTTTATACTCAATAAAATGTTTAATATACTATTATTTGACTTAGATAAATATTTTGTATAGATTAAAATTTCACCATTTTACTTGGAGATCTAAGACCTTAATTTTACCTCAAGACAACTACATGACTATGTTTAGAGTAATTAAGCCTTAAGGATGATAATTTATTTCTTAAACTCCTTATATTTTATCTTGAATATAATTTCAAAAATTATATATTAAATCCATTATTAATATACCAATATCTATTCATCATTTTCTAAAAAAGAGTAATTTTGATCCAATTTGTGTTTTAAGTCTTTAGGCCTAATCGACCCTTAATAGGCCAAATCTCTTATTAATTATTTTCTCCACCAAAAAAAACTATTTGTGAAATATTATTAAGTTATATTAAAATGGATTAAATATTATAAATAATATTTTGACTTTATTAACAAAATATTTAGATCAAAAACCTTATTGATTGTCCTACTAGATAAGCACCTATAGGAATATATTGACATAATCAACTATTAATTGATCCACACACTCTCATTTATAAAAATAAATATTGGAATAGTTAATATAATTAATATTTAACATTATTAAAAAAAATATCCATTTTATTTAGTTTACAAACAAGTTATGACTAATTTTGTGTCTCAAACCTTATTTTAGGGTTTCTCTAAGTGTGTAGAAGCTGAGAGTTTATTATCTATTATTCATATAATTTGAAACTTATCAAGTAAATTAAAAAAAATTAAAATATTATTATAATACCCATAAAACTAATAAAAGCATCATTTTTAATTCATTCACAAGTTTTCACATAATATAGATGATTGAGATAACTATGCTTACACAAAAATCATAGGTATAATGGGCTCAATGGTGTCAAATTCAAAATTGAGATCAAAATTTTCATAAAATTAAATGAATTAAATTAATATATGTATAATAAACATGAATAGATAATATTAAAACTAAAAATTTACTTTATTGATAAGAAATTTACTCTTTCATGCTTATAAAACCCTATTTTACAAATTGTAGACTGTCATCAACCTCTCTAATGGTGTAATATGGTTTTTTATTCTTGTGAAGGGTCGACTATGCCTAAAAAATGATATGTTGGATTATGATCATGTTTTTAAATAATTTTCCAATATTATAGTGTGCATTTTTACTTGAGATTCTTCCTCAACTTCTCCAACTTAAGTTAGTAAATGGCCTTTATAAATAGTATTATGTTACATTTTACTTTATTTTGTTTCATGAAGATTAATATGACTTATACAATATATATATATATATATATATAAGATAGTTAATTACAATATTATACTACTAACACACCCTTTATAACTTGTTACAAGTTGTTTACAATAAAAAATATCCATACATTATTTAAGAAATATTTGAAAATTTAAATCTACTATTTTGGAGGGAAGCCTCCTTAAGCTTATAAATGATCTTAAAACACAATTATAATGACTAATATATTATTATTATGGATTAACCATCTCCCTAAGACTCCTAATAACATGAACAAGTCTAATATATCCTATTTGTCAAGTTGTACCTACATCAAGCTACCATTATTAAAATCTTTCATGTGCTCGTACACATGAATCTTTGTGTTTGATCTTGTACTTATCATTATATTATAGATGTTACTAATATATATTTAAATTTAATTTAGAAATACTTATAATTTATTATTCATATCTCCTTTTTTTGTCCTCCTAGATCCCGTGGCCTAATTGCTTGGTGTAGACTTATTTCTCCTTTAGAAGTGAATTCATTCAACCTATCCTTAAGAAATTTTATTAGAGGTTTGTAATATGTTATTTTATATAATTTTCCAAATATATTGCTTGAAAAAATTTGAGCTAATATTATGTACAACATATCCACTTTCTCTTTTTTTTCTTGCATCCTCTATATGGTAGGATTGTTTGTAAGACTAGAATTTCATCTTTACTAATCTTTATTTCTTTTTTTTTAACCTTTGATTTCTCATTATTTACTATAAATCAAAAATAAACAAACATATAAAATAAAATAAAATCTCTTTAGGACTTTTAGGACCACCCTCAATGATGATAATGACTTCCATACATAGTGTAGTGAATAAGGCTTTCAAGAAGGCATGAAGATTGTAAATCATAAAAGTATTTTCTCTTCTTTGTTTCACTTTGAATTTATCATCATCTACTCTATTTTTACTTGGTTACTAATCTATATTAATTATTTTCATGTCTCCTTCCTTAGGCTTATCAAGTATATCATATTATTTAATACCCTTTCTTTATTTGAATTCTTCCTTTTTATGGTTAATGAAGGCAATTTCTTATTTTTCACTCTTGTATTATTTAGTTGATGTTTTTACTCTTTTATTACCTTCCAAGAAAATATATTTTCCCTCATATTGTTTACCATATATTTTAAATTTATTTTTGTCAATATAAATTGGATATTATATCCACAAGAATTACTTGTTATCTCTTAAGGAAACATTTTGATTTTTCTTCTTCTGCTATTTATTTAATAAAATTTATTCTTTATTACCTTTTATGTCAATAGATTTTGCACACTCAACTTAAGAAACAAAATATTTTTAATGGCATATGTTTATATTGACGTCAATTCACTTGATGATTCATAAAATAATAAATTCATGTGCTTATTTGATAAAATATGATTTTCTAAGAGTAAGTCAGTTACCTCATTGGTTGCACAAACAATTATATCTTCCTGTACATATTCCTTTACCTATATTATAAAATAATTAATGATGTCTTAAATTTATATTTGTTGAATTTCATCAATTACTTAGAATTATCCCTTATTGTTGCACCTTCTCCTTTCTAGGGTGTAATAACATGCTTCTTCCATCTTTTTCAAATGTGAAAGTATTTAACCTATCATCATGGATTTCCCTCTTATAATATTTTCAAGTCCTACGTATAATAATATTACACACATCCATAGGCATCACATCACATACCACTTCATCCTTAAAACTTCCTATTTTCATTTCTACCTTGAAATAGACATTCACTATAATTTGATGACCTTTTTGTAACCAATTTTTTATAAGGAGTTGGATGACTTACCTTTTCCAGGTTTTATTTTCTAACCATTCCATTGGATATCAAATTATCAGTGCTTCCACTATAAATGATTACTTGACAACACTTACCTTGTGTCTTGTATGTTTTCGTAAACAAACTTTTCCCTTGTTTTGATTTTGCATTCCTTTCCTTTGTCTTGGAAAGCACTTTGTCGATCAATAATAACCTTCAACTTTTTGGTTTCTCATTTGACCCTATACTTTCATTATTATAAACTTTTAATAACTAATTATTCTAGATTTTTGACATATATTTTGAGCATTCAAAATATTTATGCCCAACTTCATAATGTTTGTCACATCTATTCCAAAATATAATTATATTGCCTTTTAAACATAATGTTATCTTTTCATATGTTTTTTCCTCCTTTGAATTTTTAACTTGCATTAAATGGATAATATATTTTTCTTCATAAAATTTAATATTATCACCATGTTATTTATTTATTTTAATTTATTTTCTTATATCATTTAGTTTCTTGTTGAGTTTCTCCTCTTCCTTGAGGACAAGTTGGTAAGATTTTTCAACTATTTTTGGTAATAACAAGTTGATTTAATCTTTAATAGCTAACTTTATCCCATTTAGGTATCCAACTACCTTTTCCATATCCTCTTTAATATGACTTACCCTTATAGTTAACTGATAGAAAATTTTAGTGTATTATTTAATTTATAAATCTCTTTTCTTTAAATTCTAAACTTTCTTAAAAATATTAATATGATAATCTTTAGGCATAAACTTGATTTTCATCTTAGACACCATTATATCCCAATTATTATTTTTTAGCCTCCCTCTTCTTCTTATATCCTCTTTAATTTAATCCCACCATAGTGATGCATGACCATGATGTCTTTTTTATTCAAATTTTACCCTTTTATCTTATATCACACTTTCACAATCAAAATACTTGTCTAAAACACCTATCTAATCTATCATTCTTATATATTTATATTTTCATCTACATGGGAACTTCAAATTATTATGTATATATTACCTACATTATTTATTTTAAAAATATATCCTATGTACTTCATTTATCCTTTGTTATAAATGTATCTTCATGTGGTTTATCTTCATCTTCATTAATCTAGCCTCTTTTAATTCCTCTTCTTTGCACATGTCCCACTTCTTATAAATGTTTGCTTATGTTTCTTAGCTCCATCATCACTTATTATTCTACTAATTAACTTATCTAACTTTTTTTTATCACCTTTAATCCTAAGTTCCATCTTGTAAAAGCTTGTCTATAATAACTTTCTACCTCTCTTCTTCAAGTCTTCTTCATAGTTTTTTTATTCTCCAACTTATTTTTTCTCTCTTGGGTCACCTTCACTTGAAGCACAATACAATTCTACTTTACCTAATTATTTTTTATTTAACTTATTTTATTATTTATGAATGAGATCTCAATACTATATTAAGCTTTGGTACCACAAATTTATGTCAGTCAATGAGTATCTTCTCTTTGAATTCCCTTAAGAAACCTATAACTTTTGTAGATAATCAATGTGAATCTTGATATAGATTCTTTACAACTTGGAAAAAGTACATTTTTGAATCAATATCTCTTTATACTAAATAAAAATTTTAATATAATATTATTTTAATTAGATAAATTATTTAATGGGTTCAAAATTTCACCAATTCACTTAGATATCTAAGACCTTAATTCTACCTCAAGACTGCTACATGATTATTTTTAGAGTAATTAAGCCTTAATGATGGTAATTTGTTTCTTTAACTCATTATATTGTATCTTTAATATAATTTTAAAAATTAGATATTAAATCTATTATTAATAAACCAATCTCAATTCATTGGTTTCTCAAAATGAATAATTTTGGTCTAATTCTATGTTTTAGGTATATAGGCCTAATTGACCCTTAGTAGGTTAAATATATTATTAGGTAATTTTTCCACAAAAAAAATATTTATAAAATATTATTAAGTTATATTAAAATGGATTCAATCTTCTAATCAAAATTTTGACTTCATTAACAAATGATTTAGCTCAAAAACCTTTTTGACTGTTCCACTAGATAAACACCTACAAGAATATACTGACACAATAAAATATTAACCAATCCACACAATATAAATAAACAAAATAAATATTTTAATAACTAATATACTTAATCTTTAACCTTATTACAAAATTTGGTCCATTTTCATTCATTGAAAATGATGTTATGACTAATTTTGTGTCTCAGGGCCTATTTTATGGTTTCTTTAACTATGTAGAAGCCCAAAGTTTCTTATCAATTGTTAATACAATATGGGAAACTTAAATACAATAAAATAATTTTAAAATATTCTTATAACACCTCATAAATTAATCCAACCCTCATTTAGAATGCATGGATGAGTTTTCACATAATACAGATGACTAAGATGATTGTGCTTACATAAAAAACAAGGGAATAATGGGTTATAAGGAGATAAATTCAATTTTGAGCTCAAAATAATTAAATAATTGAATTAATTACATTAATATATTCATAATAAACATTAATTAATATGATTCAAATCAAAATTATCCTTTATTGACAAGAAATTTCCTCTTCAACACTTACAACACTATGTTTTGCAAACTATAGACTATCATTAGCCTCTCCAATGGTGTGATGTATTTATTTTATCCTTTTGATAGGTCTTGTATGCATAAAAAATACTAGGGTAAATTATTATCATGATTTTTAATTATTTTCCAAGCTTGAAGTGTGCATTTTTAGTTGAGATTCTTCCTCAACTTCTCTAACTTAAATTAGTAAATGGCCTTTATAAATAATATTTTATTACATTTTTATTTATTTTATCCCATTAAGATGAATATTACTTATATAATCACTCTAATACACCTAAATTAATTCTTATACTACTAAAACACCCTTGGTAACTAGTTACAAGCTTTATATAATAGTAAATAACCATAAATTACATTAGAATATTTAAAAGTTCAAATTTACTATTTTGGATGGAAGGCCCCCTACGCTTCTAAATATTCTTTAAAAACACTTATAATTCCTCATAGAGGCTTATTATTATTTAAACACCTACATAATAATCCTAATAACATGAAAAATAGTATAATATAATATTTGTCAATATGCACCTCCATCACAAGTGGAACATTGTGATAGATGTCTTAGGTGAAGATAAAAATGTAAAGAAGAATACCTATGTATCCTTATTTATGGACTCCAAATTCTAGGTTTAATTTTTTTTCAAAAGTTTCTTCTTATGATCTTAAAATATTTCATGCAAACATAGACCACAAATATAATCTCATATGCCTTAATTCATATTTTTCTATTAAAGGAATATTTTCATGCACAAGTATAGTAGAATGATGTTATTCTTATCTAAAAATGACATTTGGGAACCATATATATAACATAAAATATCTTAAAATAAACCTATTAATTATTCCAATGGACTCATGCCTAGATCAAAAAAAATTATTAAAAATACATGAAACAATACTATGTTAGCATTGGTCAATGCATTACAAAATGTGGTAGTAGGAATAAAAAAAATGTATGGGGCCAAAATAATTTAAAAATAACCACAACATGAATATGATTAAGTTTTACATGGTTTTCACGACATTGAATACATAAAACACTAAAAATTTGACTCAACATATTTGAGCTAGTAGACGAAATGCATGAAAGTGCATTGAAGAGGTAATGGAGGGGAAAGAGAACTAGAGGAAACTAGAATAGTCAGATAGGAAGATAATTGGTATAAATAATTATAATATTTTATCATATAGGAAAATTTCACCCAAATAAATATTTCAATAAATAAATATCAATACCATTATGTGGCAATAAATAGGTTTATAAATATGTTTGTAACATCATGAAAATACAACATACACTAATAAACACAAGCTAATATAAGAAAGGAATAAAACAACATACTACTCTATCCTATGCATATATATTTACTAAAGTAAATAAAATAAATAGCTTATTAATAGGGACATCTACCTTTGGTTAACTTCTCAATGCATAAATATCCCCCTTGGATCAAGTGGAACACTGTGAGAGGATTTTTAAGTGAAGATAAAAGTGTAAAGAAGAAGACCTATGTCTCCATATTTATGAACTCCAAATACTAGGTGTATATTTTTGATAAAATTGTTTACTTATGATTTTTAAATGTTTTGTGCAAACATAGAGCTCCAAAAGTATAAACTCTTATACCATAATTCATCCTCTTCTATTAAAGGAATGTTTTCTAGCACAAGTATAGTAGAATGATGTTAGACTTATCTAAGCATGACATTTTGAAACCCTATATGTACCATAAAAACTCATAAAAGTCACCTATTAATTATGCCAATAGACTCATGCCTATATCAATAAACTGTATTAAAAATAGATGAAATAATACTATGTTATCCATGTTCAATACACTATAAAATATGGTAATAGGCATAAAAATATATTTGTGGGGCTAGAAACTTTGAAAAAAAATTGATATGGTAAAATCTAGGTTTAATAGGTACTTGGAACCTCAAAAGTGCATTACAAATGTTTAAAAAGGCCAACTAAGGCCAAGAAACTAAAAATCAAAAAATAATACTTATAATAGAAGTAAAAAATAGGAAAATATAATAGAACTAGTAGGATGGTTCCTCCTAAGGGTCTTGAACTTTAGTAGTGTCCTTTGCTAGGATGGTTAGTTTGTCATTTTAAACTTTGGCCTGAGTATGGTTTTTGAGGTCTTTAGCCACTTCAACAGGGAATATCATTCTGGGATGCTTCTTACCTTTTACCTATAAGGGAGAATATTTGAGGGGGTCTCCCTTAGGGGAGCCTAATGGGGGATTTTAAAGACTTAGGAGAAGATAAAATATGGGTATGAATGGGCTATGTAGAGTGAATAAATGTTTGGATAGTTACTTTAGCCTATTTTTGTAATGCATTCCAATCTTAGATAAGTTTGGCTAAGCCAAAGCTAGCCTATGCACCTTTGTGTTAAAATTTTATAGTATCTATTTTTTTTATTTCCAATTCCTTCATAACCATGGCCTTCCCTTTCAAAGATGATTTTGTATGGGCACCTATCTCAATTGGTCTTGGTTTGGGAATAAACAATAATTTGAGAGGGAGGTCATTTGGGGGGGACTCAGATAAGCTATTATGTGGGGTGCAATCAAAAGGATACCTCAATGGGATCCTTTTATAAGGAGTCCTCCCTAGATGATCAACCTTGCGAGGAACATCTTAGCCTAAAATGGCTTGGCCATGATTAATAAGGAGGAGGATCATGAATTGATGTAGAATGGGATTATTATCATTTACTTGGTGAAGTAGGATTGTGCTCTCAAGGGACTTAAGAAAGAAATAGGGCATACTAATTTTATACCCAATGAAATGATTTAGAAGTAGAAAATGGATGGAGAATATTAGTGTATATTAACCTTATACCATCATATATCACATGATCTATAGGCAATTTTTTGGCTAGTAACATGAGAGGTCAATTTGTGGGAACCCTTTCTTATTTGTCTATATGAAATCATTTCTTTTGAAGAATCATTATAAGGACACTTTATTTTTTGATTGGACCTTAAATTCCTTGGAACCAATGCATGAAATACTATTGGCATCATAAATTAACTCCTTTGAGATATTAATGGTAATGTCATGCATAAAAACCTTCTAGTTTATCTAAGCCACCATAAAGTTTCAAGAAATATTAGTGTTATACTCATTGACCCATTTGATAAATTCTATGAGGCCCCCCTTTTTGAGCTTATTCCAAACATTATTTTCATCATGAAACTCCTTGTAGGATGTTTTTTCCAATCAATCCATATCACCACTCATGGGTGTTGAGAATGTAAAGTCAAGTTGGGAAAGATGAAGCTTCTAGATGGAGTAGAGATGAGTAGGACACAACTGGGTGGGAAGTCCCATTGAGATATTGTAAGAACAATTCATACCCCTTATTTTTAAATGATTATAGATCTTCTTGATTAAGATCCACCCCATCATGGTGAGATTATGCATGTGTAGAGGGATGGATTTTTTAATCTACATTGGTACTTTCATTATAGATGGCATTAAGGACATTATGGGGGATGCTACCTAGATCATGACCACAGCATAAATGATTAATTATTCCATGGTTTGTATAATATAAAATACATGTAACACTAAAATACTAACTCAACGTGTTTGATTTAAAATATGAAATTCATGAAAGTGAGTTAAAGAGGCAATGGAGGGGAAAAAGAACTATAGGAAACTAAACTAGTCAAACATAAATATAATTAGTATTAAAAATTATAATATATTATCATATAGGAAAATTTCATCCAAATAGACATTTCAATAAATTAATATAAATACCATTATGTGGTAAGTAAAAGGCTTATAAATAAGTTTGTAACATCATGCAAAGATAACATACACTAACAAATATAAGCTAATCTAAGTAAGGAATAAAATAACTTACTACTTTATCCTATGCATATATATTTAATAAATAAAATAAAATAAATACCTTAATAATATTAAAATTTACCTTAGGTTAACTTTTTAATGCAAAAATATCCCCCTTAGATCAAGTAGAACATTGTGACAGATGTTTCAGGTGAAGATAAAAATATAAAGAAGACCAATGTATCCTTATTTATGGACTCCAAACACTAGGTGTAATTTTTTTAAAATAATCTTATTATGATATTATAATATTTTGTGTAAACATAGACCTCTAAAAGTATAATTTCATATACCATAATTCATACTATTCTATTAAAAGAATATTTTCATGCACAAGTATAATAGAATGATGTTATACTTATCTAAAAATGACATTTTGGAACCCTATATACACCATAAAAACTCATAAAAATCACCTATTAAATATGCCAATGGAATCATGCCCTAATCAAAAATATATATTAAAAATGGATGAAATAATACTATGTTATCCTTGGTTAATATAGTACAAAATATGGTAGTATGCATAAAAATATATTTGTGGGGCCATAGTAATTGAAAATTGACCACAACATTAATATTATTAAGTGGACATGGTTTTTATAATAGAGAATACATGGAACACTACAAAACTCAATCAACAAATCTAAGTTAGTAGAAAAAAACATGAAGGTGAGTTGAATAATCAAGGGAGGGGAAATAGAACTAGATGAAACTAGACTAGTTATATATCAAGATAATTATTATAAAAAATTATAATATATTATCATATAGGAACATTTCACCCAAATGAACATTTAATTAAATAAATATAAATACAATTTTATGGTAAGAAAGAGGTTTATAAATAAGTTTGTAACATCATGTGAAAAAACCATACACTAACAAACATAAACTAATTTAAGCAAGCAATAAAACAACATATTAATCTAGCCTCTACATATATATTTACCAAAATAAATAGATTAATAATAGGTACATTTACCTTAGGTTAGCTTGTATATGCATAAAAACCCCCCTTGGATTAAGCGGAACATTATGAGAGATGTTTCAAGTGAACATAAAAATGTAAAGAAGATGACCTATGTATCCTTATTTATGGACTCCAAATACTAGGTCTACATTTTTGGTAAAATTTTCTTCTTATGTTTTTTAAATATTTAGTGTAAACATAGACCTCCATAAGTATAAGATCTTATACCATAATTCATCCTCTTCTATTAAAGGAATATTTTCATGCACAATTATAGTATAAAGATGTTATAGTTATCTAAAAATGACATTTAGGAACCCTATATATACCATCAAAACTAATAAAAGTCACCTATTAATTATGCTAATGGACTCATGTCTATATCAAATAATTATACTAAAAATGGATGAAACAATACTATGTTAGCCTTGGTCAATACATTACAAAATGTGATAGTAGGCATAAAAATATATTTATGGGGTTAAAATAATTAAAAATTAACCACAACACGAATATGATTAATTCATCCATAGTTTGTATAATATAAAATACATGGAACACTAAAAAACTAAATCAACATGTTTGAGTCAATGGATAAAATGTATGAAAGTGATTTGAAGAGGCAAGGGATGGGAAAGAGAGCTAGAGGAAATTAGACTAGTCAAATAGCAAGATAATTAATATAATCAAGTATAATATATTATCATATAAGAACATTTCACCCAAATGAAAATTTCACTAAAGAAATATAAATACCATAATGTGGTAAGTAGAATGTTTATAAATAAGTTTGTAACATCATGGAAAGACAACTTACACTAACAAACATAAGATAATCTAAGTAAGGAATAAAATAACATGTTACTCTTGACTTTGCATATATATTTACAATGTAGATAAATAAATATCTCAATAGGGACATTTACCTTAGGTCAACTTTTCAATGCATAAATATAACCCTTGGATCAAGTGAAACATAGTGAGAGATATTTAAAGTGAAGATAAAAATGTAAAGAAGAATACCTATGTATCATTATTTATTAACTACAAATACTAGGTGTACATTTTTGGTGAAATTGTCTTCTTATGATATTTAAATATTTCATGCAGACATAAACCTCCAAAACTATAAGCTCCTAGATCATAATTAATATTTTTATATTAAAGGAATATTTTCATGCACAATTATAGTATAATGATGTTATACTTATCTAAAGATGGTATTTAGGAACCTTATATATGCCATCAAAACTCATGAAATTCACCTATTGATTATTCCAATGGAATCATGCCTAGATAAAAATGTTATATTAAAAATGGATGGAAATATACTATGTTAGTCTTGGTCAATACATTAAAAAAAGTGGTAATAGGCATAAAAATATATCTATTTAGCCAAAATAAGTTAAAATTGACCACAACATGAATATGATAAATTTGGCCTTGGTTTTTATAATAGAGAATACATGGAACACTACAAAACTGACTCAACATGTTTAAGTTACTAGACAATATGCATGAAAGTGATTTGTAGAGGCAAGGGAGGGGAAAGAGAACGAGAGGAAACTAGACTACTCAAATAAAAAGATAATTAGAATAAACATATTATCATATATTATCATGAATAAAATATTCAAAGGGATAAGCTAATGGAATATTTGACCCCCAAACCCCAATAAGTAGCAAGAATGAAGAATTGGAACATAACATAGAAAAGATAAAAATAAATTTAGCTATGAAATAGTTTATTTACACCAAAATGGCTAAAGGAATAAAATTTTTGAATTTTTTGCTCACCCCATATGAAGGTAAACTTCATATTGGTATTAGGTAAGGAAAGGTGAAGGCTGAAAAAGAGGTGGGGGAAATTGGAGTGACCCTCTCAGTAGGAAAAGGAAGGTAGAGAATAAAATGGATGAGAAGATGAAACAAGGGATGAAAAAGATGGAAACCTTGGAGGAAAGGATATAGGAAATTCAAAATAAAAACATGGAAAAGGATTATTCCTAGGGACCAAGTAAGAGAACTAGAGGACATGCCAAAAATAAAGAGAAAATCAAGAATGAAATTAGGAAACTGGTTATCTATTATGTGTCCAAGTAGTCACACCACTATGTTTCAATGTTTTTTTATATGTAGTTATTTTTTTATGATACTTGGTGTATTTTTTTTTGTTTTTATTTTACTTTTGGTTGAAGGTAGCCTTGTCATTACATGATCTCAAGGATTCTACTTAGTTTTTGTTTTTCTCTATTTTAGTTTAAAATATTTTGGTGTGTGTAATGGTTCAGGATCCTATCCCACTTTTTAACTTGTCTAATAAAAAATATAAGAACATTTCACAAAGTAACATGATCCAACCCACCCCAATACTAATTCACTTAGGATGTACACTCATGGAGATTGATGAATTTATAAGACATGCAAAATTTTATAAAAAAAGTTAAAACTATAGGTGTATACATATTCCGTACCAAAATCTCACGAAATGTCAAAATAGTGTAATGTGAGATGGTGATATTGGAATTAGTCATAATAAATGGTAAAATATGGATAATAAAAATTTAGACATACTACAATAATATTTCCATGAGAGAATATAATTAACTCTAATTGAAAAAACACCACTCTCAACCATTGTCTTATCTTTCTAATAAAAACCTAATTATGACTATGATTGGGAGAAAAATATAGAAAATAATATAATGGCATGGGTGTTTCTAAAATAGGCCTAGTTTTATACCTCACTGTCTTATCATGCAAATCACAAAATGAAATAAAAGATCCACAAATATAAGTGTATAAGTGGATATTGAAAGAATAATCATAAGTGGTATAAATCCAAGTGGGTAGAAAATAAGAGGGAGACTAGAGGAAAAATAAAGGTATAATGCATGAAAAGGTATTAATATGAGATCCAAAAGGTAAACATAATGAGTTAATTAAAATAAGAAAATAAAGTAATGAGAGCTGAAAGGAAAAATCATAGAGAATGTGCATTTTCAAGGAGGGATAGGTTGTATTCCCTAAGGACATATTGTTATGACCAAAATATCCCATTTTCAAAATATTCAAATAGGGACCCCATTACTCTTAGAAATTACATATTTATATCTCATTATAGCATGTGATAAATTTAAACCCAAGATTACTATTGTCACTCAAACCTTTCACCCACTAAATTGGAAGAATTGTTTAAGTGAAATAATGGGAACATCCCAAAGGTTGGGGGACCCTTTCACTCTTTGGAATGGACATATAGAGTAGGTTGAATTCCTTATGATCTAAATGCATTTTATTTAGGAACAATGTGTATGCCTAAAAGAGATAAAAATAAATCTATAGATAATCCTAAGTATAAAATCTTTTGAGGTCAAAAAGGGAAAGATGGAGTTGTTGAAATGTAAAATGGAAATGCACCAACACTACATACAACCACTCTACAAGATTTGAATAACACACGCTATATTACATAGAACAAGGAAATACCACAAAAACTCTAAAATGGTTTCTTCAATTGTATAAGTGTTTCCTATAGAGGCATGGTAACACAACATATCACTTAGAGGGATGACAGGTGGTTGATAGACAATGCATATACAAACCTTAATATGAATATAATATTATCTATAAATAATTCTGAACTCTACATATAGGTGTTTAGAATGGAAAATAATGAAAGGGACAAAGGTCATCCATAAATAAAGATCAACAAACACAAAACACACATAGAATGTAAGAAAAATGAAGGGAGGTGAACTCAAATCTCATTAAAGTTTAAGGTTCAAGTACTAAATGACTCATGGAGGGAAATATTTTAAAGCATTACCAATCCTATAAATGTCAACCATTTTATAATGTAAGACCAAAGATTTTATAGTCAATGAGAATCCCATGGGTCATTGATTACAATAGAGAATACAACTAAGGGAATTAAATGAAATCAAAACATTGGACACATGTGTTACTTCCAATTAGATAAGGATGGCTAAAATAAATTTTAATTCTAATTCTATCCTCAAGGTATGGTGGTGATTTCCTTGATCCTACATCTATCAGCTTATCCTCTTTCTCTCATTAGCTATGTAGTAACCAATATTTAATCTTTTAACTACTATATCTAAATTTGGACACTTCATGCATAGGGATACAACTAGATATCTCTTAGGATTGTTTTTAGTGGAGGATTTTTCTCAATTCTTCTATTTTTAATTTTAATAATGTATTCTATGGATTTCTATGACATCTTTGACATTTAAGACTCTTCCTTATCTCGTAAGATTTATACTTAATCCCAATGCACATGCCATAATTATGTGTGTTAATACTCAATTTTGAATTAAATCACCATATTTACAATCCTTTATAGGTGAGAAACTGATATGCACTTGATTCTATGAGTCATGTTGGATACGTAGTCAATTATCAACTTTTAACCATTTTAATGGCTAGATAGGCCATCAATTACTGAGATCGTACCTTTTGAGGTAATCACTGCCATATGTACTCTCATTATTTACTTTATCACTTGATTTTTAATCCTCATATATACCACACATAACTTTTATATAACTCCAAGATTTTGACAAATGGTCCTACATTCAATTAATGAGCTCCTAGGAGACTATCACATGACATAGTTAAATTGGACTGGAGACTCACTATGAATAATGACCCTGATTAGCCTATTTATATCAAGGTGAATTAGGATGATTAAATGTGTCATCATCCCATTAATACACTTTCTTAGAGATCTGACATGTTGTTGGGCTTGTATGTACATCTCTAGGATGCCAAGTGACCAAGATCATGACATGTGGAAGAATCACACTAACTTGTTACTTTCAGGGTTTTCATATTATATAGATGGTTCTAAGGCTCTAGGTCACCAATATTATGACATATGTAATTATCCTCCTAACTCACATACTTCAACACTTTGAAGAAAACCTAAGTCTTGAAAGTCTTTTGAATAGGCCCAGGGCTATATAATGATAACATGTGGCTTCAAGCAAAGTTGAAGAATCAAAAGCTTCTAAATAGGACTAAGACTAACAAGAGAGTGACGCATAATATTGGGAAGAATTTTGAATAAGTGACTAAGTGTTGCGATGCTTTGAAAATGGGTTAAACTTTCCAAAAGCTATGAATGACTATTATGTGATAACAATAGGCATAGGCCAAAGCCCTGACACACTAACAACATGAGAACCCATTAAGACATCACCCAGTGCTTATCAATTTTAACATAGGTCCCCTTGAGACCATCATTGGGAAAAATAGAAAATTAATTAAGTGTCAAAGAAATTTTTTTTGTTTAATTCCTTTAGGATTTGGGAGTGCTCTGTGTTCACTAGGAAGGTTGATAATTAGGCTAAGAATATTATCATTTCATTAAATTTATCTAAGCAAAAGACTTAGCCATTTTTCATGGATTCCAAATAAACTTTGGAAATACTACATGCCTACACCTAAATCTCAAATATTGGAAATAATTTTTCTCCTTCATGGTGACCAAAAATGGTCAACATTATTGGTGACCTTTGTTAGTTACTTTCTTACTAAGCACTTAGATCAACTACTTAAAATAAATTCATTGGGAATGGAGTCATAGAAGATTAAAAATCCTTGATTTGGAAGTATAAACCAGATGCAACCTACTTAGACCATAACTAAATGATTGAATTGAGCTTCACCTTCAATGAAAAGAGAAATCAAGGAAGAAACAGCATGTAAAATAACTTAGGGAAATAAAATACTAAACTAATATGCTAAATCACTTAGAGAAAATAAAATGTATCTATACTACTATATAGAAATTGAAAATCACTTCAAAAGTAGTGCTTTATGTGGATCCCATTAGCTAGGATCAATAACTCTTCTCCATTCAATCATGAGAGCTTAAAAGCATTATCTTACACCCTCTTAAATATTGCATGCCTACACCTAAATATTGAAGCTTAGAAAGAATTATACTCCTCCATAGTGATAAAAAATGGTCAACATTGTTAGTGAACTTTGTAGGTTGCTTCCCTACTAAGTACTTAGATCAATTTCTTAGAATCAATTCATTAGGCATAGAGTCATATAAGCTTAAAAATCCTTGACTTGGAAGTATAACCTAGATGCAAATTGATTCTCCCATTATTGAATGATTTAACTAAGCTGTACCTTTAATCAAAAGATAAATCAAGGAAGAAACAACATGAAAAATCACTTAGGGAAAGAAAATACTAAGCTATTATGCCAAAGCACTTAGAAGAAATAAAATTCAACTAGACTACTATATAAAAATTGAAAAGCACTTCAAAAATTAGTGATTTATATGGATCCCATTAACTAATATCATCAGTAACTCTTCTCCATTTAATCTTGTGAGCTAAAAAATATTGGCCTACTTACACCCTATGATGACATAAGGATCACTCCATATGGCATCAAAATTTTTGTGTTTGCCATATTTTTATCTATCCATGTCCCACTTGAGAAATATTCTCTTTCTTAGAAACTCCTATTAGTAGAATTCCTTTTTAAATCTTCAAAGTATGAATCATATGTTATCTAGTCTCTTTCAACTCCATTAGTTTATCTAGTCTCAATATCATAAGATCATTCTCAATTACCTCCAAATGGTGGGCAAGCTCAATTGATGGTAATTCAAGTGACATAGGTAACCTGTCCCCCCTCTCATAAACCAAAATGAAGGGATAATTACTAATTTATAGTTTGGGCATTATTTTAATTGCCCACATCGTTATTTTAAGTTTTATATACCCAAGTCTTTTGATTATCCTCCATGGTTCACTTGATGATGTGAATTAGGTTTTTATTTGTTGACTCAACCAAACCATTATATTGAGAGTAATAATTTTATAAGGTGATAAATTATATGTTATATCTTACTATCCACTCACTTATTCTAGTCCCAATAAAATCCATAGCATTGTTTGATATGATGGTGGATGTACCACCAAATCTAGTCACAATACCCTCATAAAAATCTAAGATGGATGTTTCATTTTCTTTTTTAAGGGCCAATACCTATCTCCATATTTTGAAAAATCTATGGCTATTATAATCCACTTGTGTCCAACACTTGAATGAGGGTTGATCATTTCAATTAAATCTATACCCCACTAAGATAAGGGCTAGTTGTCTTGAATTAGATAAAGTGGAAGAGCTATTAACCTCTACTTACCTATAAAGAAGGCACATTTTCTACAACTTATTACCCATCTATGACCATATTTGAACAAAATTTACCAATAATAACCAACCTTAATAATACTTACAATAGTGTTTTTGGGTGAGTATTATCCTTCTGATAATCCATCATAGAACACTTGAAGGATTTGACAAGTTTGATCCTACTCTATACATCATCAAAATAATCCATTGATAGAGTTTCTACAAAACACATCATTAACAAATGCATAAGGAATATATTTCAACCTAAAATGTCTTCATTTGGCTTTATCAATTCCTTATGTATACCAACTTGACTAGAGAAAGACCTTTATGTTCTGAGTCTAGCCACTAGAGAATCTTTATGAGTTGGTTGTTCTTTTTGTAACACAAGGATTATTTTACTTTCATATTATAGATTAGATATTAAATACTTACACGGTTCCTTTCCTCTTACAAGCTTGCTAATCTTGATTTCAATGTCATATTACATCACCATCATGATCCAACTATCTCTATTGTCATTGATATCTCTGCTCAATAAAAATTCCTTCACACTTGGATGTGAGACCATTAACTAAATCTTGTTATTAAAGAGCATGTGTATGAATTTATTTAATGATATAATGATATCCAACACTTGTTTTTCCAAATATCTATATCTCAATTCATAATATTTAAAAATTTGATTGAAGAAAGTGATAGGATTCTTGATTTTATCATTATTTTGTTGTACTAATATTGTTGAGATGGTTTCATCTCCTATGAAATCATAGAGAATGAAATATTTGTCATAAAATAGATTCAAAAGTATGGGGGCTTGGGATATTACTCTTTTGATTGGTTTAAATTTTTCCATTCCTTCTCTTTTCCAACTAAAATTAGATTTTTTCTTGATCATAGAGGTAAGTGGCTTGACCAGTGAAGAAAATATTTGTATAAACCTTCTCACAAATTTTATCTTTCTCAAAATGATTTGGAGGCTCTTTTTATGGATTGGTAGAGAAAGGGAGTTGATGAATTCTAATATCACTAGTTTAATGCCCAATCCATCCTTAGAAAAAATGTGTCCCAATAATTGGCCCTCATAGACAACAAATACATAATTGTTCAAGTTTAAAGATATCCCTAACTTTCTACATTTGTCAAAGAATTGCTGCAAATGACCCAAGTGATCAACTACACATTTGGAGAATACATTTATATCATCTAGGTAAATGTAGATAATATCACTAATTAGGCCCTTAAAATCCATGTCCATAGCTCTTTGGAAGGACGAACCAACATTGGTCAATATAAATGGCATCATTCTATGTACATAAGTGCCCCATTTGGTTGTGAAGGCTATTTTGAATTGATTAGACTCTCGTGCCAATATTTTATGGTAGACCAAATAGATATTGAAAAGTGAAAACCTATGAGCCCATGATACTATTTTGAGGATCTAATCCATGGGTGGAAGGGGGTAGTGGTCCTAAAAAGATGTTCTGTTTAGGCCTTTAAAGTCCATGCACAACCTAATCTCTCAATTTTTCTTCCTTATGGGACTATGTTGGCTACCCAAGAGGAATGATTGATTGTAAATATGATATTATCTTATATGAGCTTGGTTAACTCCTTCCTCATTAGTGTTTATAACTTAGGATTTATAGGCCTTCTATTTTGCATGCTCATCTTGGCATTAGGGTCCATCTCAATTATATACTGGGCTAAGGTTCGGTCAAACCCCTCGAGCTCCTAGTAAATCTAGAAAATATATCATCATATTTTATACACAAGTGAAAAAAATCCTTTTCAATCTAAGTGCATACCCTTCTATATGTCAAGAAGTTTCCATTGTAGATAACCACTAACTTACAATTCTCTTTCTTGATTGTCATATTCCTCTTCTCACCTTTGAACTAGTCATTAGATTTGAAGATGTTTTCTAGGGTTACTATTCATTTGGGAATATTATTTCCTTTTAATTAGATTATTTGATCCTCATACTACTCCTCCAACCATAACTAGTTTTTGGTAGACAACTCTACCTCTTCTTGTAAAAAATTATTATTTGTTCATCATTTTCAAATACCTACCAATTAGCATCATTATTAGGCACTATAGGTGTACCTATCATCTTATTGAGTTGTCCTAAATTTCTCACATCATTGATAGGGAGGATTTATTGAGAGCCTATTATGGTGATCCTATCTAAAACAACATTTTGTCTCCTAGACACTTGTATATTGAAAGTGTTAAAGATTAAATGAGGTCCTAGACTTTGTGTTTATAATACTTAAATAAGATATTTTTGGATGCATTTTGGGCTCTCTCCTAATTTACAATCAAATCAATATCCCTAGACACTTTCAACATTTAAATTCCTTTATTTTGTGTTAGTTAGAGTCTTTGGATTAGTGTTTCATATTTGGAAACATTGTTGGTGCAACTAAGTTACATCCTATATGCATAAAAGTATTTCTCCTTTTGAGGAGAGATCATCATAATGCCTACACCTTCACCATTTTTACTTATAGATCTATCAACAATTATCTACCATGTGTCTTCAAGGTCTTCTTGAGTTTTCATGAGGTTTGGAAAGGCATATCCCTTTTAAATATGTAGTAGTTACCCTTTCTTATATGTAATCATATGGATCAAATCCATATTTCTCATTAACCTAGTCATCTAGTGTTATATCTGGGACTTCGTCTAAGGGTGTGGTAGTCTTATATAGGACTGAACTATCTTTAAGATCATGTATTATATATTTCATGTCGATAGAATTAGATAAGTATGGTTCTAAATGATCTCTATAGATGGGTTCATCCTTGATATTTAACTTGGTCCCATACCTAGTCCTTAACAACATGTGTGACCAGATAGAAGATAAGTACCCATCCATTTTTATAGTGAAGTCCCTTAAGATGGTGAAAAAAGAGGTAGGTTTATAACACAGATGTCTTGGGTAATGGATAGGCTGGGACATACATGCAAGGTAAGGTTTAGGCCTTTAATAAACCCTATGGTCTTGACAACTATTCTATCTAGATAAATAAATATTTTTATAATTGGGGTGTACTCTATACCTATCATTTTAGCTATCTTCTTAGGCATGATTGAGCTACTTTCACTGAAATAAATCATAAAATTATGGAAAATTTGCTTACCTATGATTAAAGAGGTATAAAATTATGGTGGCTTATTTTTTTTTATCCTGTTCTCCTTTTAGTTGACACAAGTTGGTGGAAGTAGATGGAGAGGTATTTTTTGGTTCATAAGGATGGAATATTTTTAATTCTTCATGCAAAAAATCCCTTTGATAAGGAATAGATAGGGCTTCCCAAATAGTCATGTTCAATCTTGTTATTTTCATATATTCCATTATGTTAAAGGGGATTTGAGTCCCCTTTATCTAAATATTTGGGATAAAAACTTCCTATTTAGTGTGTTGGTTGTCTTAGGGTTAAATCTCCTTTTGAATAGGCTAATTTTTTTGATCTTGGGTGGCAATAAGAGTCACCTTCTCTTTGTAAATGTTTTGTGGAGATTGTAAAGTTGAGGCTTGGATTGATAAATAAGACTTCCTACTTTACATTGCTCTTTTTTTCAACCTGGTTTTACAATCCACTAGAGTGTTGAATGCACTTGGTATTTAGATATGATTTATGCCAATGAAGTCATTCTCTTGACAATTTACCAAGGTGGCTTCATCTACTTATGTTTTGGCCTCTTCATGCACTTCTTCCCTTCATGAAGATTATTCCTTTGATTGATCCTAGGGGTATGATATAATTTTCACCATTAATTCTTGATTTATTAATCCATTTACACATGTTGCCTAATTATGTGGTTGATTGCAAGGGAAGCACCACTCATTATCCTAAAATAAATTGTTTTGAATATGGACAAGGTATATCAAGGTACTAATAGAATTTTATGTATTAGATGGTCTATAGTAAGTTATCTATCCTTGGGATAATATATTATTTTAATACAGTGAACTTTCCTATTGATAAGGTTGATTAAATGGTTTGTATGGTCTAGGGTGTTGGGATTTCTAAATCTTTATGTTACTAGATCATTCCCAAAACATTGTATTAGTTTTTTAATTTCATGAAGTTTACTAGAGGTAGAAATAAACATAGTTTTTCTGTTGAATGTAATGGGGATAGGTGTAAATTAAGGTTGAATAAAAATATGGATGGGTGATGGCTCTATAAAAAGAGGCACAAGAGGCTTAAGAACAATTTCCCAACCTGAATTAGGAAGTTATTATCCCACGTAACAATATCATGTGCATCAAGGAGTATTAATCCTCAAATAGACTAGACCATTAAAATAATATCACTATTTAGAGCCCTTAAATAATATAAAAATGTAATATTTGGAGATGGTTTAAATTAGGGTTATATTATATCCCAGACTCTTTGGAATCTAAAATTAAAATCAACCATCAACTTATGTGTGTTTAACTTAATGGTGGTAAGTTGTTTTATCAAAGATAAATGGTCACTCTTGTCTTCAAATTGATTACACAATTGCTCTCCTATCTCATCCCAACTATGAATGGTATTGGGTGTAAGACTTCTATACCAATAGAGTGATTTTAATTTTAGAAAAGTGGCAAGTAGCCTAGCCACTACCTTATCTTCAATGAAATTATGGATATAATATATATTATAAATATCTTATATGTATTCTATAAGGGTGGTTTCATTCTCAATAATAAAATATGACATGATTTTAAGTGCTAAAATTGGAATGTCATCATACTGAGCTAGAGATAGAAGGTTTTCTCCACTAAAGGGCATAAATAATTGGTTTCTTTGGGTAGACATGAAGGGAATAGGAAAGAACATCCATCTAGGTTAGGGGAATCTACTAAAAGGAGGGGCAGACTAAGATGTAGAAGGTGTTTGTCATAATTTCATGACTAGAGATAAGGATAATTTAACTCTAATTGTTCTAAAAGGTTCAAACAATTTGATGAAATGAAAATCAATAGCTCTTGAAGATGATATTGTTCATCTCTGCATATAAATGATAAATCTATCTTTCCAAACTAGAAATTTTTGTATTCATTAGGTGTTATATAGTGTCGTCAACATTGTTGACCAAAAATAATTCCAAACTCTTGGTTAAATATTTGATTATATCCCATGAGGCATGCCAAAAATTGTTTTCACTCAAACCATGCACCTTCTAAATTAGAATAATTGGTTCAGTGGAACAATAGGAACATACCCATGGTTGTGGGACCCTTTTCTCCTTAGGATAGGCTTCTAGAGCAAGTTTGCTTCCTTATAATCTAAACGAATCTAATTTAGGATCAACATGTAGGCCTAAAATATTTTAAATTAAATCCATAGATAATCATAAGTCTAAAATATTTTAAGGGAAAAAGGGAAAGAGGGAGTTTATAAAATTTAAAATGGTGATGCACCAAGAATAGTTAGAGACAATTTATAATCTTTGAAGAACACATTATAGATTTTAAAAAATAAGCAAATATAACACAGACTCCAAAATGGTTACTTCAATTACATAATTATTTCTTATAGAGGCATGGGAGATATGTGCACCTAGAATGTCTCACTTCATTATAGTCGACTAATATTCCTATTGGTCGACACTAATTCTACTTATCTTATTTTATTCTAGTAATTTATCCTATTTTTAGCCATATATATACTTTCCCCTTCCATTAATCTACATTCACTAACCTTGCCCATCCCCACTCTTTCATTAATTCTTCTTAAATCTCCCATTATCCTAATTTAATCCTATTTATCCATTATATGGGAATTTTAAATTCCCATAACCCCACCTACCCACATAATAACCTACACCTTAGCCTTTCTTACATCCTTATGTCCCTAATCCTTCCTTATTCCCCCATCTAACCTCCATCTAATCCTCCATTATCTCTAAGGTAATGGAAAATTATCTAGAGTTGGAGACTTCCCTCTAAGTCTCTAGAAACCTATAATTCTAGAGGTTTCCCAAGGAATTTAATATTCCTTGGATAATCTAGAGGCATTGATTTCATCTCCCTAAATTCAAATAACAACCCTTTACTTTCCCTCCTAAAATCTATATAAGCAACCTCTCCCTCCATCCTCAAACCAATTAGAGAGACCATACCAAAACCATGCCAAAATAACTCTATAAATCCTATAGCTAATCCATGTCTAAACATATATCATATCATCCATAAACAATCCAACATCAAGATATCATGGATTCAATCTGAGTCTAATCATCCATTTTCAAATCCTAGAAAGAGGTAACATAGAACAAAGTATTTGGTAAGGTTTTTTGTCATTTTGATCTATTTTATAAATCCTTCCTATTATGTACTTCATATTTTGAGTTGGATTTAACTTTTTTAAAATCATATAGAGCTAAAAATCCTTTACATTTTGGTAACCATGATAGGAGGGGTGGCTACTCCCCTATCACATTAATCTTATGAGTGTGAAAGTGATGCTTGCAGGAATGATTTAGAATGAATTCAGTGGCTCCAAGTCATATGTTTCATCTAAAATCCTCTTTTTTTTAGAATTTTAAACATTGCACCTTTTCAAGTAATTTGTAATCAAGTTAAGATTGACTTATGTGACAAGCATTGTAAATATTATGTTTTGGTTGCAGGTTAAAATTTTAGGTTGTAGATTAAACTAGGCCCTTCAATTCATTATTTTTTTTGTGTTGGTTTACTCTTAGAATTTTTTATTTATAAATATTATATCTATTATAATTTTTTATGTTGCATTAGATAAATAGAAACTTCAATATGGGCATGAGTCTTTAAATGTTTTATTAGGTGGTTTTTAATAACTATATAAACTCCCTGTAATCAAGGATTTTGATGTCCCATATGCCATTACTAGACTTCTCTAGATCACATATCCAACAGTCTATAACAGTGTGATTCTCAACATTTTTACACACTTGTCTATTAGTATGCTAGTAGGCATGGCATTTGGTGATAATCCATTGTCATAATACTCTAATAGATATCCATATCTTTCCTTTAAGCCCCTATTTTTGCACATGAAAAAAAAAATATGTTGGCGAAAGTTATGGAGTTTGGTTTTATAAAGACTGATTTCATTTACTTAAAAATTTTCAACACCTTTGATCAAGCCCATCATTCAAATTTTTGTATAATATAAGGTTCCCTATTTGTCAAAGTAAACACCCCCATTTTCATGTGGGATAGGAAGGGATCAATATAAGTTGTGGACTTTGGTTTTTTCACCTATGGATTTACATTTTTTTACTCATCTCGTGTACCCTACCTATATTCATAGCTTCCAACTCATTTACCAGTGCACACCCAGTGATCACCACTTGTTCATACTCTTTTCAAAGCTGTTAGTTTAACACAAGATTTTGATAAGCTACAATAATTAAAAGCCACTTATTTGATATGCTTCACAAAAAATAAGCAATTCATTATTTTATTTGATGCATTAATTAATGGTTCCCAACCCTCTCTTATTTCTACTGCATGTTCTTATTTTGGCATAGGCTAGGAGTCCACTAGAAAAGGTGAATCGATTGGTCTGGGTACTGGTTGATTGCATTTCACAAGGTAGTGGCACTATTTTTACCTACACTACAATCATTTCATCCCATTTTATTTGAAGAGACCTTAAACCTTTTGATCAAAATATCTTTTTTCGATAGTAGGATGGGAGTATACTAGCGAAGAGCAAACTGATTAGGTTAGACACCTATTTTTATACATTAAGCAATAGTTGTTATGACATAGTCATTTAAATGCGTTCTATTCCACTATCATTTAATAATGCTCATTATTATCTCTATCAAATAAATTCCATAAGACACTTATACATACCATTCCATAAAGTGGCTCACATCCCATGAGACCTCCATCTAAGGTTACCATCTATAAAATCCCCAAGTCAAATCATTTAATCATATTGAACTATGTGAATTACATGAGGATAGTTTGAAGTTTTAAATTTTGAGATCTAATTTCTAGTACCATTTTTATTATTATACTATCCTTTTTTATAGTTTGTACTTTTTAAAATAATTTAATATAAATGGTGTAGATATAGGAAGTAATGGAGAGTGATATTTACATTATTTAGAATATCATAGTTATGGTTATTATATTTTAAGCCATTTATTTAAAGTAATTAATTTAGATAATTTAGTCATACTAAATATTGAGATAATAAATAATATAAAAAACAATAAAATAAAAAATAAAAATAAATAATAATATTAATATTAATAGTAATAATAATTAAGAGTGTCTTATGTATATATAACCAATAATAATTTTATAAGTCCAGTTGTTTTATAAGTTTTATCAATTTCCATAACAAGTAGAGGTAACTTTTTTCCTAATATATAGGTAATACATGAATCAAATATATACTTATTTAAACTACTAATGTTCTTGTTTTGTAGGTTACCTCTCTTGAGTGCCATAATAAGACTACTAACTCTTGTGTTTGTAGGATGCTCATCAAAGATATTTTTGACACTCTTGGAATCATTTTTGAATAATTTTTATCTTGTATATATCATTTTAATAATATTTTTATGTGTATATATCTTTTTTGAATTTCTCCTTATCTATACTTATTTATGTCAGCATGTAAATAATCATTATGTTGTGCCCCTCACATAGATAATTAAATCAATTAAGTAATCATATCATGTGTTTTCCTATTTGTTAACCCATCCCCCTAGGATAGCACATGATGTAGAATTGACACCTATGTATGGGCTTAGTATATAAGTGTTAGTGTTGTGGATTTCATCACTGCAAACTAACCAAACTTTATGTTCTAGTGGAGTATAACAATTGAGGACAATTGTCATTAGGATAAGTGGTTAACCCCATATAGGGCATCTATTAAGGGCAAGAGTTAATTATATAAACCAATCATTAGATAACATACTTTACATACTTGGGCCTTAATTTACCTTCATGTATATCAGGGATGCCATTAGAAATCATATCCAGCCTAGTATAAGACCTTCTAGCCATAATAGGTGTGCTGTTATAGGCATCAGTATTAGTTCCAAAGTAGTCACTAAGAGCAAATAGGGTCAAGAGGGTTTGGTTGATACCATAATGGGTCACTATCCTACAACCTCACCCATGTATCTATTAAGTGGTTCACATATTGGGTTACACACCATTATAGTTTACTAAACTTATGTTGTGGTATGTTGGATTAGGTGTGTGTTATGTTAAACTCATACTATTTGTAAGCCAAATTAGCCTTTACCTATCTAATCATATCTAAGTCATTTATACATATCTTCTTGTATATTATATCCTAATCATTATATTAATTTGTACATATCTACCCCATCATACTTTTGTATACATCCTTGTCATCATCCTCATCTTGATCTACATCCCCATCACCCACATCTCATCTTGTATATCATAGTCAGCATTATACATAGTCTCTTTGTATATCCTTCTATTTGTCATACCAACTCATATTTATCCATACCCTTACCCCAATCACATATTACATCCTTACCCAAGTCCACATCATCACCCATTTACCATAGTCTCACCATATCCCATTATCCTAGGTCATCACCCCATTATCTTGTACATCCTTACCTAATCACCATCTTGTCCATCCCCTCCTAATCTAACTATATCTACCCATCACCTCATCCACTCACATATCTAAATCACCATCTTTTATCCATTGTATAATCATTTTTAATATCATCTCTATCACATCTTAGTCTAACCATATCCCCTATCATTGATCATCTTAATCATCCTATTATATATCCTAGTCTCATCCCCTTATATATATATTATTATCTTGTACATCATACTAGTCCTATCCCATCCTAGTCCCACCTATAATTAATATTTCAATCCATCACCTATCATAATAATATCATATCTCATTATCCATATCCTATCCTAAGTCCACCTCATCCATAGTCCTCATCATACCACATTATCTTGTCTCATTATTCCATCACCTTATACATCCTTATGTTATCCTCTTGTACATATCATCCTCTTATATCCTTATCACATCCCCCATCTTATCTTCATCCCATTATAACCATATCCACTTATTATTTATCATACCCCCCTCATCACTGCCATCTTATTTTGTCATCACCATGTTGCTTTCATCCCTAATCATACCCATCAATCATTGATCACACATTGTCACTTGTATATCATAGTCATAATCTAGTATATATGTTTTTATTATTTGTTCATATTTTTAATTCAACCCTAATCTTATCACCTACATCATCTAATCACATCTTTCATTCTTACATGAGTCCATACAACCAACTACTTGCCTTCACATAATCACGTCATCCCTTCCTAAGTCCAACCATATCCATCCATAATAAATCATCTCCCATCACTTATATACCTTAACCACCTCCTTATATATCCTTATCTTAATATCTTGTACATCCTTATAATCACATCTTACCAGTAGACCCATACATCATTATTAATTCTTTAATCACACCTTAATCATAACTAATCACCTACACCTTATCCTAGATCCACCTCATTATCTCATCTCATTATACCATCACCTTGTATATCCTTATCATCATCCCCTTGCACCTATTATTTATATCCCATATATCATCTCATCCTATTCAAACCATATACACCTATCATCAATAAATCACCCTATGTCCTAATCACATCTTGTATATCCTAGTCTCATCCTCTTATACATAATTTATTCTCCTATACATTGTACTAGTCTTATCATATACTAGTCTAATTTATCACTCATCATCACCTACCATATTCTAATCACATATTATCTCATTATCAATATCCTATCCTAATTCTACCTCATCCATAATCCTAATCATCCCCATACCATCTTGTATCATTATCCCATGAGTATCATGTATATCTTTGTCACCCTTTCCTTGTATCTCCTTTTCATTATCCCCTCTCTTATCTTAAATTATTCATACCATATGATAAGACCACCTCATCCATAATCAATCACAACTCACTTTGACCTTACCTTATCCATTAGTAACACCATAGTCCTAATCATTCTCATACCATATTTGATCATAACCCATCACCTACACTAATCCCATCTTGTCTCACCATCCATATTCTATCCTAAGTCCATCAATCACACCATAGTCCTAATCATCCCCATATAATCTTCTCCCATTATCCCATCACCATATATATCCTTATTTTACCTTCTTGTACATAAGTCACTCTCTTGTATATCTTTTTAATCACATCTTATCACTAGACCCATACATCACTAGTCATCCCCTAGTCATACCTCATCATTCACATATTATCTTAAATCCATACCTGATCACTTGTATTGACCTTACCTTCATCACCCATCTAGTCATCACCTCATCTTATCCTAGTTGGATTCTAGGTCACATACAAGTTAAACCATCCACCTTTCATTACCCCTTAATCATTTCATTATCACACTTATCCTTATTCCATTGTCCTAATCACCTTCATCAAATAATCATACCCCATTCCATGTTAAGAAAATTGTTTTAAGGTTTTGAGCTAGTCTTATCATCCACATAATCTTATCATCCTACTCCACTATCATTTATCCTTTGTTCAGATACTCATACCTAATCAATATCTTGTTAGCATATTGTCACCTTTCCATACTCAATTTAGCAAACCCATCAATCTAATCTAGTCCAATCATCTTCCCTTATTCATTACTATCACCCATTATATTATCCTCTTTTTAGTATTGAATATTAGGCATCCATCACATTCCTAATCCATTTGGTAGCTTGACAATTAAGCATTAGTGACAAGTTATTAGCACTATTACACTATCAGTCTAACATTTGACCGTAGTCCTTAATCCATTAGTCTATATCATCTCCATCCTTACCTATCATACTAGGTCAGTCCTTTTGATCTATTTTAGAACCTTATCCAATCCTTATCCTACCTACATTATACATCATCTATCAACCATCACCATGGAACTATACCACACCTTGATTGATCAATACATACATGTCAACAAGGATGATATCCTTTTGTGACTCATTGTAATGGGTGTAATACTTTTCAAAGGTGTTGATCCCATTCATCTCATTGCACCTCCCTTTTAGGCCCTATCATGTGAATCCCATATCAATACTCCATCCACTAGAAACAAACCACAATCTAACCATTCCCATACTAGAAAAGGGAATCCAATCTTGGCCACCTTGAATCCATCCACTTAGTCATATCCACAACCATCTGATCATAAGTCTAATGCTTCCATGTCTAAGTCACAATATGAAGTGGGTATTTATACTATCCTTCCCATGTCATTAGAATCCCTTTTCAAAAAACTTATCATCACTAACATGATTATATATCCACCTATTCAACATCTTATTCCCACTAAGCCAAAGACCTCTTGGTATAAAGATAACTAATATTGTGTATATCACCAAACTTGGGGGTGTATCATTAATCAATGTCAACCTTTTTAATATTTTTGTCTAGGACCTCATTGACTATAGTGATATAGTAATTGATGATGATCCAAATGCATCCACATACCTAGGTAAAAAAAATACAAATTCCAAGAATCCCTTCCTAAGCATGATCAATATCCTCCCCTTCCAATCCAAGGTCAAGATATCACTCCCATTTATGATAAATCCTCCATCAAATCCAAGTCTATCTCCCATGATCCTAGTCCCCCAATCTATCATGAACCCTTCCATGATCCTCTCCTTAAATCCATCATTCAACCATGATCTCCCTCTCACCTATCACATCAAATACCCCATATTAAGAGGTCAATCATGAAAAATGAATCTCCTATTATTAGCATTGCATATTTCATATTAGAGTTAGCATCAAAATTAACACAAGTCTTATCTTCATCAAGATCATGTTCAACACACATATCTACATCAAATTCCTCATTATAAACATCATCCCTCATTGATACTAATAATTCTTATCCTTTAGATGATACCTATAATCTAGATACCTCCAATTCATTATTGGGCATATCTTTTCATCCCATTCCATAATATGACATCATAAATTAGTTCTTTCAAGATTTATCAATCAAGTATTATTAGAGTGAGTTTGATCCTCCTTTAGATGTGCATACTATAGCTAGTCCTAGTGATCCTTTTGTTGATATTGAGGAGATGTTCTCTGATGTCAAAATTAGGTCTCCTAAGAACCCCTATGAAGATTATTCTACCCCATCACCACTTATTGACCTCATCATGACTTCACCACCATCATCCTCCATCTTAGACCCTTTTCTTCCTATAAATGATCACTTAATCACTTCCCTCCATAAGGATAAATAGGATCATGCATCATTAGACCCTTCCTTGATCAATATAATATGTTCCATAAATCCAAAGGTCCAAGACAATATTCAAAAATTCATAAATCATAATCAAGTATTATTTCATCCCTCAATCAAAATCAAGAAGAATCAAATCATTAGCCTTATCTAAAAATGTCTTCTCCTAGTGAAGCCTAATACCTAGCACTAGGAGACTATAAAAATCAAAATAATCATTGTATATCAAATCAAAGATCAATATCCCCTAGTGAAGCCTAAAATTAGGTACCAAGGAGTAGTTAATAATTAAATAATGACCAAATCATGACTCATCATCCATCAAATAATTAGATCAAAGATGAGCCATAACATCAAAGTGTCTTAGATCTCTTGAATTATTTTATAACTTGTCACCAATCAAATGAAGCATGTCCCACATCTCCAATGATGTATGTGACTACTAGTCCTAATCCTCCATCCTCCATCACCCCATCTTATCATGACCCCTTCATTCATTTTAGTCCTAGTGATCCATCACCCATCACACCATCATATATAAATCCTATCATCCATTCAATTCCCATAAATTAAAATCAAGATATAATTGAATCCATACCCCACATCACTAACTCAGGTAACATTATCTCTCGTAGGGGCATTGAAAATACCTAATCTAAATATCTGAAGGGGTCATTATCAATAATCACTAAGGGTTACCAAGACATCCATGTATCTAGCATCCATCATAGAATAGGTGTTGCCTAAATGATCCATCAACTGACCACACATTTCATCTCACCAATCAATTAATAATTTGATATTCCTAATAAAAATTCAAAAAGTTAAGAAAAAATCATTCATCCAATGGTAAAAACCAATCTTATAGTGCCTTGGGAAAGTACCATGATGAAAACCAATTTTTAGCATCATGGTAAAATAATCTATTTTCTACATTATTCCTCAAAACTTGGGGCTAAATACATCCATTTCATACCCTCATGCATTAATCCTACTTGGCACATCCCTTGTCCACTTTTTATATATCCCATAACCCATCATCCACCATCATATATTTTATCTTATCTCTTCTTCCTTCTCATATTGACCTCTATAAGGAAAAAAAGGTGTCTTGATAATTTCCCCAAACTCCTCTTTGTGTATCCTCTAATGGACACTCAAGAAACTAAACATCTAGTTCTTTCATGATGTGGTCAACGGCCATCCTTAGTCCATCCCTTCTTGATCCACATCACCCTTATCCCTTTTGTAATTTCATCAACCATCCCATCCATAATTCCATCCATCCTCATGCTATTTCATAGGCTTGGTATTCCTTTTTTTAGTAATCCCATTTGTAAAATGTATATACATATCCCAAAAATCCTTAAAATTTGAAAAATGTTAAAAACCCTATAAATCATAAAATCTAAGAAAGCCAACAAATAGCTCATAATGTTTTGTCTTATCCCCAATACCCTAGTCACATCCATCACCATCCATCTCCTATCTTCCTATTTATCTCATATTTGGATAACATATTTATTCTTAGAAACTAATCTAAGTGGTCACCCATCATTTCATCATCCTTTTAGCTAGACATTATTGGCATACATCACTTTGTCAATAATTTAATCTAGCACCCATCATTACTTATCAATGCATTCTTCACACCTAACACCCATCACATCAATATTTTCTAGTGTGGAAGGTAATTGATCCCAACACTATCCTTCTCATTAGCTCTTCATAGCTAGCACCCATCCAATCACTCTTTGATATTATGAAAGGTCTTTGATCTCATCACATGCTAGTCTCTTTTCTAGATTAGACTCTTTCAAAGCCTTATTCATTGGTAATCCTTGGTCATCACTTGTTTAATCACTACCCTTGACCAATTTTTATTTTGATTTTAAGACCAATTCAATATTTAAAGACCTCATCATATCATCTATCCTTTCATCCTAAACTAAGGGAAAAATCTTAGCCTAATCCTCACTATGATTACCATATCCATATACAAATTCATTTTAATTCCAATATCACATCATGATCATCTTGGTCTAACTCATCACTCAATCACTCATTTGATCCTTATACAAGACATTAGGACACTACATGTAGATATTCATGTGTGTTACTTGTTTATTTTGTTTGTCTTGTTTACATGTCCTTTATCATGTATATATCTTGTTTATGTCATTTTTATCATATCTCCTTTTGTATTTTGGGTAGTGAACAAGGATGCTATGAGGACACCAAAAGTGCCCTTAATGATGCAAAGTTTACCATTTTCCCATGTACTTTGGCACAATGTCCTCTTGGTCATCCTTATATCATGGGGCATACTACTCAGTGATATATTTAAAGATTTATTATACTATGATGATCTCTATGACATTTGTGATGGATTGATCATCTACACCCTCATCATTTATATCATCATACTTCTCACCATCATAACTCATTCAACTAACATCCCATCTTTTATTCTTGTCATCTTCCTCTCATCATCTATATCATATCTTATAATCACTAAAATCATCTTTTAATCACTAATCATCATCATCATCATCATCATCATCATCACCATCATCATCATCATCATCATCATCATCATCATCTTCTATCTACTAGTTAGAACTACATCGGTAGGAGGTCTTTATAGACTATGTAGGTAGCACTTAGCCATTTTTGGAGTGCCCAAGGATATCTCATCTACTATCTCTATCATCCATCCTCATCCCCTAATATTTTGGTCACTCGATCACATCATTTATTCTATATTATCATCTTTATCATGTCAATTGACTTATCTTTTAGCTACACACATCACTGATCTAGTCAAATCATGTATTTTTTTGGCCTATATCTCTCCCTTACATGTGTCATTTCTTAGGATACATCTAAATATTTTATTATATTAATCTTATCATCTTATTGTGGTTAATTCCCCCTTGTAATGTGTCTACAACCATGACACCCATCATCTCTATTCCTTGTGCATGTGTCCTTGCTAGGGGCATCATTATCAATTTTTAGCACATTTCTCAACATCAACCTAATCGTCTTCATCTTCTATCCCACATCTAAAATCCCATCCCCTCATATCTCCATTTCATCCCACTCCTCATTTCTACTTTTGAGTGGCCATCCATCTTATTCTTCCCTACACGTCCCCTTGAGGGGGCCTCATATACCCTAACATAATCTACTAACATTCATCTATGACATGGTTTTTATTTGAAATACCATTATTAATTCCACTTCATCCACTCAAAATGACCTTTCAAAGAGGGCCAAAATATATGCACCTAAAATTGCTCACTTAATTATAGTTGACTAATATTCCTATTAGTTGACACTAGTTTTGTTTATCCTATTTTATTCCATTAATTTATCTTATTTCTATCCATAAATCTAATATCCCCTTCCGTTAATCTATATTAACTAACCTTACCCTTCCCTACTCTCTCATTAATTCCTCTTAAATCTCCCATTATCCTAATTTAATCCTATTTATCCACTATATGGGAATTTTAAATTCCCATAACCCCACCTACCCACTTATTAACCTACACCCTAGTATTTTCTACATCCCTGTGTCCTTAATCCTACCCTAATCCCCCATTGTCTCTATGATAATGGATAAACCTCTATAATTGGATACTTCACTCCAAGTTTATATAAACCTATAATTGTAGAGGTTTCCTAATGAATTTAATATTCTTTGGATAATCTAGAACCATTGATTTCATCTCCCTAAATTCAAATAACAACCCTTCATTTTCCCTCCTAAAATCTATATAAGCAACCTCTCCCTCCATACTCAAACCAATTAGAGAGCCCATACCAAAATCATGCCAAAATAATTCTAGAAATCCTATAGCCAATCCATGTCCAAATATATATCATATCCTCCATATAAAATCCAACATCAAGCTATCATGGAGTCAATCTAACTCTAATCATCCATTTTTAAATCCTAGAAGGAGGTAAAATAGAACAAGGGATTTAGTAATAGTTTTTATCATTTTTATTTTTTTTATAAGTCCTTCATATTATGCACTATGCATTTTGAGTTGGATTTACCTTGTCTAAATTCATATAGAGTTTGAATTTCTACTACAGGAACATAATGTATCACTGAGAGTGATGTAATATGGTCCAAAGATAATGAAGACACATAAATGAATACGCATATAATATGATTAAAAATGAATTCCAAGCTCTACATAGAGGTGTTGGGAATGGACAATAATGAAATAGATGAAGTTAATCCATATAAAAAAACCAATAAACATAAAACATGCCCAAAATGCAAGATTAATGAAGGGAGGTGAACTCAATTCTCATTAAAATGCAAGGTTCAAGTCATAAATGGCTCATGGATGGCATATTTTGGTAATAATATTATGCCTAAAAGTGTTGACAATTTTACAATGTAATACCTAGGATTTTATAGGCAATGGTAAGACCATGGGTAATTGATTATAATAGAGAACACAACTGAAGGAATTAAATGAAAATTAAATCTTGGGACATGCAATTTTTTTCCAATTAGATAAGGATGCCCAAAATCAATTAGAATTATAATTACATCCTTGAATTATGGTGGTGATTGATTTGATCCTACATATATTAGCTTGTCCTCTTTTTCTCATTGGTTATGTAGCAACCAATATTAACTGGCTCAACTACTATATCTATATTTTGACACTTGTGCATAAAGATGAAACTGGATATCTCTTGGTATTTATTACCTTCAACAATTTTTCTCAATTTCATCATTTTTAATTTTAATGTTATATTATATATATTTTCATGTGATCTTTAGGATTTAAGAATATTTCTTGTCCCATATGATTTATGATTAATCCCAATGCACATTCCATACTTTTTTGGGTGTTGATACTCAAATTTTCATTATATCCCACCACCTTTATAATACTTTCTAGGTGAGAAATTGATTTGCACTTGATTTTGCGAGTTGATTTGGATATGTAGTTGATTCTCACTTTTGATGACTTTCACATCTAGATGGGTCAATAATTAGTTAAGAATTACTAAACTTATGCTTCTTGAGGTCATTTATTCCACATGTACTATATTTATTTTCATGGGAACTTGATGTTTTAGCCTCATGTCTACCACACATCAGTTTTTTGTAAAACTAAGCTTTTCAAAAAATGTCTTGCCTTCATATCATGGACTCATAAAAGACTACCACATGGCATAGTTCAATTGGATTAAATCCTCATTATGACTAATGATCTTGATCATCTTATTTATTTTAGGGTGAATTAGGATGATAACACATGAAATAATCTTGTTAAACCACTTTTTTGGATCTATGACATGTTGTTGGGATTATGTGAACATCTCTAAGATGTCAAGATGTCAAGATCTCAACATGTGGAATCATCTCAGTAACTTACTACTTTGATGGTTTCAAATTATAAAAATGGTTTTAGGGTTTTATATCACCATTATTATGACATTTGGAAGCATTCCACTAACTCACATACTTCACCACTTTGAAAAAAACCTAAGTCTTGAAAAATTTTTGAATAAGCTCTAGGCTATGGAATGTAGACATGTCACTCTAGGAAAATTTAAAGAATTAACTAAGGCATGAAAACTTTTGAATAGAACCAGGACCATCAAGAGAGTGACACATGACACTAGGTAGAATTTTGAAGAGTGGAATAAGTATCAAGATGATTTAAAATTGGATTGAAATCACTAGGACCTATGAATGACTACCATGTGATGTTGAGAGGCTTAGAATAGAGCCTTGACACATTTACAACCTAGGAACCTATCAAGATATCACCTGAGGCCTGTACATTTTAACATAGTTCCCCCAAAAACCATCACAAAAAAACATCCAAAATTGTCTAAGTGTCAACTTTATTCTTTCTATTCAAATACTATAGGCTTTAAGAGTGTTATATTTTAATTGGGAAGTCTGATAATAAGGCTAGGAAGATTATCCTTTCTTGAAATTTCACTAAGTAATAGATAACCATTTTTCATAGATTTTGACTAAACTTTGAAAATATTTCATGCTTTCACCTAAATCTCAAATATTGGAGAGAATGTTTCTCCTCCATAGTGACCATAAATGGTCAACAATTAACTTGACCTAAGTCATGTTATTCTCATGTAATTTTAATGAACTTTGAATTTGGGTATTAGTTAATAAATGTCAGGTTTTAATTTTTCATGTATAATAAAATATAATTGATATTTTTCCAATGTTTTTTAGTTCAAAGGCACAAGTAATCATGAATAAAAAATGTTTCCTTCACTTGTTTAATATTAAAGGATGACTAAAAGTCTTCTTTTACATATTTATATTATCCATCAAAATCCTTGGGCTAGCAAGATTATGTTATGTATCATTCTTTTAGATTATCAACTTATCAACAATATTTTATAACGTTGGATAAGATTTATACTAATTTAACTAAATTTATATAATGATATTGTTCCATACATTATTCTATCATATCATCAATAGTATCAAGAAAAAATGGGTAAATATACAATTATCCATACCCTCAAATCATCACAATATTGGAACACATCATTCTCTTAGATTATCAACTTATCCATTATTATCCATCAAAGTGACCATGTTTATATTTACTGAAAAATCCTAACTCAATGATATCTTTATAGGTGTTACATCCTTAATCATTGATTGATGTACTCAAAACATCAAATTTACAAAATCCAAATCTACCCAACTCAACAAGATCATTCCATGTGGCCTCATGTTGTTATGTCATGAACTTAAAAATACATGTTAAATTTTCAAAATCCATGACTACCCAACTCAGTGATACCATGAAAAGTGTAACCATCTCACTTCACTAAGACTTGTGGACATAATGACAAAACACAAAGATAATAACAAATAAATTATGTGGCAGGACACCACATGTCCTACTTTTGATAGTCAATAGCCATGGGTCATCCACAAATCATGCCATGTTTCCATTCTATTATAGTTAATTGCCACATTTGATGCCATGTGGTATCACCTTGATCCTTGATATAAAATTAAAGATCCAATTGCTTAGGGGAGATATGACTATGTGTCAACCTAGATCATGACACATGTCACATATTAAATATAGATAGACCCTAAGTCTAATACTAATCTCATTAGATCCACATATAAATATAAAATAATAAGTGACTAAGTAGACAAAATAAGTAAAATCAAGCCACATGGAAATCAAAAATCCCACAAAAGTGTACATCATAAAATTTAAATTCAAATGAATATATCTAAAAAAATATGTTGCAACAAAATTACTCATTCATAGTGAATTTCATAAGCATATTTAGTTGTAAATAAGATGAAAATAGAGCCTACTCTCATGCATTCTCCTAAATAGCCTTTTCCTAACTTTTCTCCTTAGCATGATCCTTTTAGTATTCCTAATTTTTCATTTGAGGAGATCAAAAAAGAAGTATTTTCTAAGTATCATTAAAGATTGATGAGACTGTAGCAACAATACATATCTAGCTTCATAGAGACTTATCTAATGTATTAGATAATGTGTATGGATAGTTTTACCACTATTTATGAGAACATACATGGTGATTTCACATTTATATTGGATTGGATGTGTACTGCAATCTCATTTCTATCTATTATATCATTTGAAACTTTGTCAAATTTTTGCTTATCTTATATCATGATTTCTTACTTGTACTATATCTTTCTTATCTTATCATTTATATTTTGATATGTTTGTCTTTATTTTTCATTGCTTTCCCCTTCTTCCCTAGTGTTTTTCTAAAAACTCCTTTCTTTCCACTTTTTTTTTTTAAAATTTCTCATCCTTATTTTTCATAGATAATTTGTCATGGTGACTTGGTTATACCAACCCTATTCCCTTGGTTATTATCTCTCTTTATCATGTGATCAGTTAGAAAAAAAATCTATCCCATTACTATCTCCTTTCACCTATCCACCTTTGTATCTCCTTTTCCATTATTATTTTTTCTACTAACTAATAATATACATGGTTTAGAATTGAGATCACATGCTAGTTCATTGTTAAACCTAAGTGTCCTAGTCAGTCTTTGTCTTTGGTTACTTAGATTCCTTTAGCCTTAGCCTAAAGCTCACTCATATGTATCACTATCTCTCTCATGATTTGTCATTCCAAGTTTTTATGAAGGAGGAATCTTAAAAATCCTTCAAAATAATGTTAAAATCTAAATCATTTAAACATAAGGCAATGATATCAAAAGGAAAACATATTCTTAAAAAGTTTAATCACACTAAAAGATGTGATTCAAAGCACATATCCTTATTCTCACCAAAGCTCAAACTCCATAGTTGGCCTCATCATAGAGCTAAGGTCCTTTAGGGTATGATAGGCTACTAGATTAGAAGAGGAGAATAAAAAATATTTGAATGCTACCTACTTTCTCATGTAAGTACCCAATCTTTGTAGTAGACTAATGACTCTATAAGGGGTCCTAAAGAATGGGGAACACATCATGGGAAGGTAGGTCCATTTTAATTTTACTTATACCAATATAACTTCATTATTTGATCTTAGTATCATTCTTATTTACCTACAAATCTTTGTGTCTATAGTGAACAAGTTTCCTTTGTACATACATGACCACTAGTCACTTAGTGTCTTCTCATGTCCTTAGTATGCCTCTTGCCTCCAAAGGTCTTCTCATAAGATGCCTAAGTCTTGATTATTATGGTCCATTTTTCATTCCTTATATCCTTTGTATTTCCTCTTGAGAAATATTATTTTGTCTACTGATAACTCCCCTTGGGATCTCATTTGTGAGTTACATTATAAGACCATGGATAAGATCTGACATTCCTCACAAATTACCATCTTTTTCTTCTTATTACCCACATCCTTGATTACCTAACTTTTATTATTTATTCCACCCCACTGGTGTTATATTTGTGAGTTAAAATGTGATATTATGGATATGACGTGACCCTCCTAATTTTTTTCCAATACCCAAGTCACCATCCAAATTACATGTGTTAAATTTAAGATAATATTTTATTGATTATGAAGTTACAAATCATTTTTCATTCTTCCCATAGTGATTTAGTATGTTTTATGCTTACTTCATTTTTCATTCACCTTTTTATCTTCTTATTTTCCAAGCGTATATAATATTTCAGTCATTTCTTGAATTTCTCGTACTTCCTAACTTGAATTAGTATGACCAATTTAAGACCAATATTTTTCAATTTTGTTTTTCTTTCATACTTCCTAGCATGATTTAGTATGATTTATTTACTTATTTTAATTTTTTTTATTACCATTTGTGCACTTTTGCATACCTTCCATTTTGTTTTTTTATTTGTCATAAGTTCCAACATAATATTAGTATGATTTTACTTGTTTTAATTTGGTGTAAAAATATTTCCTATTGGTTTAAAAACAAATTTATTTTTACCATCTTGTTTTTCCATTTATTGGTTCTTTATACTTAGTCATGTCTTGTTATTACACATTTCCCATCTTGAAATAGTGTGTAGTACATTTTTTTTATTATTATATTTTTCCAAGTCCTTTTTGCTTGTTTCTTTTTAACCATGCATGTGTATTTCATAATTCTAAAAAAGAAAACACATCTCATATATTTCATATAGCATATATAACAAAGATAAATACATGTTCTAGAAAGAAATATATCCTAAGCATCCAAAACCACAACCATAATGAACATACTAGAATCAACCATAATGATAACATGCACATCCATCAAAAATATGCCAAAATGATCCATCATATATATCATGAATTTAGTACAAAAAATGTAACCGTATAAAATTCTCCAACTCTATGGCTAGTTCCCATCCTATTTATTTCATGGCCAAGCCATGCTACTTGTTGAAGCCTTAATCTAAATCCTAAAAATGGTATACTATAAGGAGGTTGTCTGAGATCTCAATCCCTATACCTATCCTTATACGTGTGCATCTTACATTTATGACTCCATTAGCTAGGTTTGGATCTCTATCATTTGTGTTACTATAGCCAAATATAAAACTCTCTCATTTGTTATGGCCTACCATGCTTATATCATTGTTACACCCATCATTATTATTGGTTGCATCCACTCTCTCTTTACACCTATATCTATTGTACTACCTCTCTACCTAATATGAACTAGTTCACTTAAGCTAGGGTAGATGGAACACTTAGATCCTCTAGTGACATGGGTTCATATGGATACAAAGTCTAATCCAAGACATCATGGAGTGATCCCCTCTCTAGGGACCCCAATCTCTTCTCCTCATCCTTACCTACACCTAAAAAATCACATAAGATGGAAATTAAATTGCTATTATATCTCAAAATATCTATCTATCAATATTTCTTTCCAAAAAAAATATAAACAATAATTTAAACATCTCTTTTTACCTATTTATGTCTTAGCTACTATGGTTTCACCATCTACGTGACTACCTAGCATAGTGTCCCTATTTATGTGGCCTCCCAACACATCCTCTATAGGTAACCTCCTCAACTCAAACCTGACTATCATGACTCATGTCATCATGAGCCTATGTTTGACTGGTCTCTCTATCATCTCCTCTAGCTCACCTATGTGGTCATCTAGGATAGAAATAGTATCCACTCTCTCCTCCTCCTATCTCTATCAATGTTTATCCTTAGTAATCAATGTTCATCTTGCTATGAAATTAGTAGTGGTATATTTGGTATCCTTGCCTCTACATCCATATCCTCTTATTGAGTTCCTCATCATGCTTGACCAGTCTTTGGTCACTCTCAATGTGGCCTCAGTGTCAACCTTACCACTAGTGGCCCTAGTCCTTTCCTCCCTCATGGGTCCCTCACATGTTGAGACCACTACTTGGGTATTAGTATCAATGTTACTAAATTAGGTATGCCCATCTACCTTGGTACCCATGGCACCAAATATGTCTATTTCCACCATAAATATTGTCCAAAAACCTTTATCCTCTCCATCATTAGTGCAATTATGTCCCATCTCACTTATGTAGCTATTATGTGCTCATATGGCTACCACATGATGTATATACTTATCATTGACTATAATATTAACATGTGGGGCCTGGCTCATGATACCTAGTCATCCCTCCATCTCCATACCTGAGGTAACCTATAATCAACCTTATGGGACAACCCAATCAGCTAGTACATAGGAAACCTCTCATTTATCCAAGTTGTCAGCAATATGATTAGTCCCATGGTCCTCTACCCTTTGACTAGAATCTAGTACATATCATGTACTATCTAGACCTAGATGATAGAGCCTAGGTCATATAAAAATTTCTCCTCCAAGATCATCCTACTCAAGGCTACCATGAATAATAGTACCTTCTCATCTGACTTATGACATATCACCCACTGTGTCATAAGGCCTATCATAGCCTTTTGAATGTTTATAATATATGATGTATAAATATCAAACATAGTAACTCTCTTACCTAGGAATATCATCTCTAAGCTTGTAACCAACATGACTAAGGATTTCCTCTTTGTTGGGCTATCTAGATCCATATGGTCATTTGTGCTCCTACTATAAGTAACCCTAGGATGGTGTGGACATCCTCTAGCATGATAGACACCTCTTTTGTATCCCCATCCACCTCCCATTTAAAGTTGTTAGTTAATCATTCATAGAAACTAAGGAACATGATTAATAGATCAAAATTGAGGGGGATTCAACACATCTTTATTATTTTGCCTGAACTTATGGATCTTAGTCTAGACCTATCTCCATCTAACAACCTATCTAACAAGTCTAGTAACCATGTCACATCAACAATTCTCCAAAATATTTGTCTTCCCTATACCCAAGAAACAACAAAAAATGTATTAGTTCCTCCATGTCATGTATAGTCATAATACATTCTTTTTACATTTTTAAAACAAAAACAAGTCTGAATTACTTTATTTTATTATTTTTAGCCTATTTCTAGCCTACTCAGTCTTTCTTGACTTTACTTGGTCTTTTCAAGCCATTTTATCCCTCTTTCATCCTTTTGCACACTTTTTTGTATCATTTTATCTCCTTGGTCAAACTAATTTGACCAAAATTTTCCTATCTTTTTTCTTGGTTGACTCAAAATTATGAGCCAAACCCCTTTTCTTCTCTTCCCTAGTGCTCAATTTCCATTATGGACCTTTTGGACCACATACAACTCTGAACTAGGCCTTTAGCCTATAGAATGTATAGGGTTGACCCATACCTACTAGGTCATCATTGTGGATTTTGCTCTTTTCCTAACCTATTGGGTCAACTGGGTCAACCTAGTGCTTTTTTCCCACCGACCCCTTGTATTTTCTTAAAAAAGTGTTATTTTTATTTCTACCTAAACTATCTAGACCCATGTCTTGTCTTCTTATTTGCTATGCCTAGAATATAATTTTACCTCATTTTGACATCTAGAAATGTTTAAAATCAAATTTTACTAAAAATTCACTTAATTTAATACAAATTTCAAAATTGGTTTGAGATTCTTAGTTACATACTTGTAGTGTACATGTTTTTGCCTTTGGAGCCTCTCCCTATCTAGCACATCATCTCCTCACCATCCTAGGTTTTTTCATCTCTAGAGCTCTTTTTCTCTCCTCTCATAAGTCAAAATAACCAAATGACTTCTTTTTACCTTATTTAAAAACACTTTTCAAAATTCAAATTCTTCAATTATTATCCTATAGATTCTTTATTTTGCATCTATTTTTATTCCTACTTATCTATTTTGAAAACCGTAAAATGCATTAGATTCATGATCATGTACAGATTATTTTCTACTACCATATTCCTATATTCCAAAAGTTTGATTTTTGTCTATTTTTTGTACTAAATTTTATAGGTTCATCTAGTGTTTTCTACATTGGAAACCTTCACATTTTTTGCAATCTACTTATTTATCTATAGAACTAAGGTAAGTTAAAGGTATATGTTTTTCAATTAATTCCTTTCATTTATCTTATTTACTGCTTACTGCACTTTACTTATCACCAATGTTGTGTGTTATCATATTATATCCTAAAGTGCCATCTTTTGTTTCACTTACATGACATGTGATGAGCTTCAAGTGGGGAATATGTATACACATAATATTTTCAAAATTTTCTTTATTATTGACACTTTATATCTTGTAGGATCCTTTCGAGTCTCAATCACTCATAGTGTATGCCCTAAGGGGTGCATCAAGAAAGGTGTGGGAAGACCATTGATGCTTTGTAATATTGTTATCCATTTAAGCACTTGTCATCTACACACTTGTCTCCTAAAACCATTTACCCTAAGATTATTCTTCTGTCCTACATATTACAATATTTTCCTCTTTCCATCCATCAATTTCTTATTCTAATTCCCTTTTGGTTATTTTGTTATACTAGGTTAACTAGGTTGACCTAGTATAGTTTAGGGGTATTTTTCACTTTCTTAGCTTGTTATCCTTTCAATTTACCTAGCTCAAACCTAGTTAATTATCCCCAAAAACACATTGGTTTGACTAGGTTGACATTGTACAGTTGATGTTTTCAAGAATATTTAGGGCAAGATTTACCTATATATATACATACATACATACATATATATATATATATATATATATACACACATACATACATATATATACATACATATATATATATACATGTATATATATATACATATATATACATACATATATATACATACATATATATATACATATATATACATACACACACACACACACACACACACACACACACACACACACACACACAAAGTTCATTTCCCACCATTTCATAAGAGAAGAATTAAGAATGAAGAAGTACAAACAAACATATGTTTATTCAACATTATACTTAAGGAATAAATATTAGGGTTCCATAATTTATTTGGAGATATAAATCTTGTATTCTGGATAAGTCTTTTAGATGCTTATATTGGTTGTGTATCCTAGAGTTTATTTATCTTATTTATCCTTACATAACACAATAATCTCTTGATAAACACCTTGGTCAAGGGAGATATTGAGGCTTGGTGGGTTTTTATTCAAAGGTGAGTATTCCTATATTTATTTCTCCTTTGTAAGAGTAGATATATAATGCATTTTTATTCTTCTCCCATGTATTAAGATTTTGTATACATTGACATGAGTATATGTCTTCTAATACATGTTAAGTTTAGTTGTTTTATTATTTATAACACTGACTTTGTGTCACAATATTTAGTGTGTACTAGTAAATATTTTCTTTCTTTTTATTAAAGTAAGTGAGTGCTTTAAACCTTAGGACTCTATTAGTTTTGATGTGTAATTATGTTATATTATAGGCTTTAGAACCCTTCCTAGCATGGTATGTTGTGACAAGTGATCCCATAATCATGTCTAGTAAATCCCCATATTGATCATGCTCCCTCTTAACAATTGTATCCTCAATTAAAAGTATAGGTATGCTCTATCTTCTTCAAACCAAGATTGACTTATAAACATGATGAATTTCTGAATGCATACACAGACTACCATAGACTGAGCTAGTGAATTCTTGTCTAAAGGACTTATTACTAAGCTAAAAAACATAACAAAAGACAAATAGAAAGAAATAAATCAAGAAATAAAAAATATGAAAATAAAATAAGAAAGCAAGAAAGAAAAAACTAGGAAAGAAAAGCAAGAAAAGAAGCTACTCTACTCATACCTACTCTAGCTCTAAACATGCTTATTATCCTTCTAGAGTTTTTGATAAAGTGGTAGAGAAATGTTGCTTCATATACTTCCCATTGACTAGAAATTTTAAGTCATTCACTCATAGGTCATTGAGCCTAAATGCATTTTCACCTAGTATTTTTTCCACTTGATATGGTCTAATCTAGAGAGGAATGAACTTGTCATGTTATCCTTTCTTTTCATGGGCCTTGTCCCATAGTAGGACCAAGCCTGATATACAAAATGCTTTAACTTTGGCTCATATTTATAATCATCTCTTAACAACATCTTGATTCTTGTTGATTTTTTTCAATGATTTATCTCTAGCATCTTCCATTTGGATGATGTTTAACATTCAAGACTGTACTTTTTCATCATCTTACATATACTCAGCCATAAACTCATAGGTATGTAGCTTCAACATGATTGGAAAAATAGGTTGTTGTATATAGAACAGAAGGAATGGGGATGCTTTTATCACATATTTGTATATCATTCTATCTACCCATAGATCATACTTTAGCAAGGATTGCCATTCTCTTGGTTTATTTTTTGTAGACTTCTTGATGGCATTCATCAAGTTTTTATTGGTGGAATTTGCAACCATTACGTTGAGGGTGGTAGTTTGAATCAAACTTGATGACTATATGATTTTTATACACCTATTCAATGAAATTGGATGATGAAAATTCTAGGCCATTATTGCATACTAAAGACAGGGGCATTCTAAAGTAGGTGATGATGTTTTCTTCCAAGAACTTGATGATGTTAATCACTCTACTATTCTTGGTGGCTATTATCTCAATATACCTATTATAATAGTCCATGAAAATGAGTAAAAATTTATGCCCAACTAAAGAGTTAGGAATGATCAATACTACGAAGTTGAGGCCCCATTATGTAAATGGATTCACTTCAATCACTAGTTGTAAATACATGGTTGCCTTTGTCTCACATTGATAAAACACTTGACACTGATGGCATGTTCACACCTGAGTGTAGGCATCTTTGAATATAGTTGGATAATAGTAGCCATATCTCAATATATTATACATTATGGTACATCGTGAAGGGAGACCACTTCTCAAATTTATCATGTAAATTATTCATGATCTCTATGGTTTTATCTCTAGAAACACATCTTAGATAGATCCCCTCAAAATTTTTATATAGAGGACCCCACTTTTGATCATAAAATGAGATGATCTCAGCATAAGGTCCCATTTTTGCTCTCTTTTAAGGTGTGGAGGGCACCCTCCATACATAAAATACTAAGCAATGTCCTAGTACCAATATCCATTAGGCACTTAACTTACTTCAACCTGTAAAACATGAATGCATGGATAAGTATTTTTAATAAATTGAATTAGACATTGACCTATAACTAAATTATTATATTGAATTTTTAAGTCATATTCTTGGATTTTAGTCATCCACTTCCCTCTTTGTTCTCCAAGTTCATTTTATCCCAGTATCAACTTGACAGTTAGATCAGACACTATGGCATATGTTTTATTCCTTAGGATGTAGTGTCTAAACTTCTTGATGAACTTTACCAATTATAGGCTTGGTTATCTAAAATATGATAATTCATATCTATTTTATTCAAATTGGTGCTCATGAATGCTATGGGGTTCTCTTTTTCATCTTCTTTCTACACTAAGATAGCAATAATAGTGTGATTAGAAGCAAAAGAGAATAGATAAAAGTCTTAAGTAAAATTAAGACTTATCAGAATAGGAGATAGAATAATAACATATTTAATGTCTTGAAAGGACTTTTTTCTTCAACAATACATTATATCTTAGCATCCTTCTTCAATATGGAATTGAGTGGTCTTACAATCTCTACAAAACCATAAATAAACTTTGTTACAAAATTAATTTTACCTAAGAAAGATTTCAAATATTTTTTACTATTAGGGATATCTACATTTCAAATTGTGTTTATCCTATAAAGATCAATCATTATACCTTCCTAGGTGATTACATGTCCTAGAAGTTTACCTTGAGTTACATATAAGATACTCTTCTTATTTTTTAAATAAATGCCATACCATCTGTACTTTTCCAAAACTTGTTCCAAATGCATCATATAGTCACCTCTATTTTTATAAACAATATTAGATTATCCATGTATATAATGATGCACTTACCATCTAATCCATATAATGTGTGGTCCATTTCTCACTATAAATTTTCTCCTATGTTGATGAATCTGAATGGCATTCATTTGTATGCAAATGTTCCCCACTTGGTGGTGAAGGCAGTTTTCATTTTATTGCTCTTATTCACTAGGACTTGGTTGTAGCCTTAAAAAATGTGAAGGAATGACATCATTCTAGACCTACTCACCAACTAAATTATCTCATCCAAAGATGGAAAAGGATAATTGTCCTTCTTTGAGGACATGTTCAAGTTTATAAAATTGACACAGAGTCTAATTTCTCCATTCTTATTTTAGACTAGCATAATATTGGTAACCCATATTGAGTGTCAAATGGGAAACATTATCCTTGAATCTAATAGTTTTTTCACCTCCTTATAATTTAGAGGTTACAATACTAGATTCATTAGCCTTTGTCTTTGCCTGAAGGATTTGTACGCCACTTTCAAGGGGATAGTATGAGTAATCACACTAGTATCAAATATCTTAAGATCATCATATGACTAGGTAATGACATCTTTTAAATTGGTTAAAAGGGTAATGACTTCCTTTAGCTCTTCCTCATTACAAACTAAACCAATGTTAACACTTTTCTCTTTCCCAAGACTTCCTAAGTTGACATGCTTATAGTCTTTTCCTCTTACCTTAGGTTTATCTTTAGTTCCTTGCTTATTTGGGTCTAACATCCTTTATAAGGAGATCATGCCCTTGGTTATTAGATTCTACTTAAGTTGGATCACTCCATCTTCCTTATCTTTTAAATTTTTTAGATAAATTTCATCTTGTTCATGAATGATGTGAGACTTAAATAATCCAGTGTTACAGATGAAGTCAATTATTTACTTATCATCATCAAAAAATTATAAGTGATTGATGTTGTTTGGCATAGAGGGGCATGAAACTATTTTGACAATAAACTCTTACAATTTAAAAGGCTCTAGAGGTACCATATTTGTTCTTACTAAATCTATAACATCTACCAATTGATTTTGCTCTTTAGGCAAAGAAACAATATTAAATGAGTCAAAATGCTAAATTAAATCCAAAGATCTAAATTTATACTTTCTTAGACAATAAATCTTACACGAATATCTATTTTTTCCCTGATTTAAAACTAATTCAGAATCACCATATACTAATATTTCTTTCACCTTATGTTTGATTGCAAAATTGAAGTCCTAAAATAAAAGCTTCATAATCTACTAAATTATTAGTACAAGAGAATTGTAATCTATAAGAAGTGAGATACTATTTTCCTTCAAGATTCATTAGGATAATTCTAATGCTAGAACCTTGCTTATCTTGTCCACCATCAAAGTACAATATCCAGTGACCTTTTCTTCCTTCTTTCACCTTATCATCTATAACAATGTTAGTGGTTTCCAAAGTGTAAAAGCCTAAGTCAAAGGATAGGTAATTTACCTTTTGTTGGAATTATATTCTATGGTCATGTATTTCATTTTGAGTTTTGATCAATCCTAATCTGATTGGGAATCCTATGCCAAGGTATCCACATGTGGGAATAATTAGTGGACATATACTGATTCAGGGATTTAGTCTAGTTGTGACTCAATAATAGTCCATAAGCTTTAGGTATGTAAATTATTTGAATGTCAATAACTGCTAAATCTAGGGCTCATGAGTGAGATACATGTGAATATTTAACAATTCACCCACCACTTTCACTCTTTATTTGTCCAATTATACCACTACCTTCTCCAATTTGACTAGCTTTAGTCCCAATTTTTCATAGATTCCTAAAGGCATAATGGTAGGTAAAGCACTAGAATCAAGCAAGAAATTGTCAAGATTCTTACCAAGAATACTTACAGTCAATGAAAATAGTATAACTCCATACTTACTCTTATAAATTAACACATTTGCATGAGTTGATTTAGTTTTGATGGAACTATTCTTTTCATTCAATGATTTAAAAAAAAATCATGTTGTTTAGTGATTTGAGTGAGTTCATACAATTTTATGTTTGTCTTGATCTTCCTCATATATTCACTATGTTGTATCCACCTTTAGATGTTATGTAGGGAGATTATGTTATTGGCTAACTTTCCTTTATTTTAAAGAGTGGGGGATTATTGTTTATCCTACCATCAGGAGGTGTCTTTATTTTATTAGGTGGGGTGGAAATTGTCATAAGTAGGTTTTGACCTTATCAAATCATAGCTATTCCTTTGGTATTATTGGAAAGCATGCACTTCCTTAGCATTATCTTCAAGTTCATTTTCATCTTGACTGGGAAAATCATAAGTCTAAACCATGATGACTATTTTAGAGGCTCTAGAAGAATCATTGGTATTTTTAGAACCTTTAGCATTATTTTGATCAGTAGGATTCATTTCAAACCCCTCCATTTATATTTGAATGGCTTCAAAATCATGGTATAAGTCAACATAGTCTAGCTCTCGATGTTTGGCTATATTGTGTAATTATCACCAATTAGGTAAGGGTAACTCACAAATGTTGATCTCAAGAAATTTTATCAAAGGGAGATTTATATTATTGTTAGACCTATTGAATGGTCAATCATATCTCTAGAATTTGTGACTTCTATTAGAACTCTCACCAGTATCTCCCATCTATTTATTGAGATCCAAGAAATTCTTATCATGATTTTAGATAGTTCTTTGAATTGAATCTAATTCTTCTTTTGTAGGCTCTGAGTTTTTATTTTGGTTCATATTTTAAATGTTGGTGTTATTTATAGGCACCATTATTTGATTGATGTTCTAGAAATGTGCTCTAGCATTTTCTTAGATAAAGAATCTTATATGCTAGTTGGGGCAGCATGGCTCAAAGGCAACTAGTTGATTATTGGTAATTAGTTTAATGTAGGTATATTCTAATTCATGTTGGGTGTGACATTTAGAGCAAGCATCATTGGATCAATGTTTGGTATAACAAAGGCAAGGTGTCCCTATAAGTACATTTGCTCATCAATATAGATGGCTTCATCATATACCAAAGGCAACATGTCAATATTCAAGTCTATTCTTAGGAATATAGTTGTCATTGGGTCTAAATCATTCTTGTATATTTATAAATCCAAATCATCTATCAACTTGTAGGGTTGGGATGTTAGGGTATACATCTTTTAGAACATTACATTAAATGTTCTACTTGGTTCTTTTATGTCCCTTTTAATGGTAGTGAACTATTGGTACATACCTCTAAGGCTTACTACCCTACCAAATTGGGAAATAAAGGTATCATTGAACTAATTACATATCATAATGAAATCTTCCATCAAGTTGAGAAACTAACCATAAGCCACATCCTAGAATGTAAAGGGAAAGAGATGACAAGCCACATCCTCATGTATCACATTAAGTAGCCTCAAAGACGAATTAAATGAATTTATATGTTCCTCAATGGTTACTCTATTGGTGGGGGTAAATAAAGGAAAATATTTCTCTATATTCCTTGTCAAATCATACACAACTCAAAGGGCATTGATGGATGAGTCAACTGTCCATGCCATAATTGGTAAAAGGGGTTAAATTTTTTTCATATATGGGTAATTTAACTTGGTCCTAGACTTCCTACACTTACTTTTGTATAAACTATCCTTCTTATGGGTTTCTAGGGATGTTAAAGGGACCTCGGGTTTAGATTAGGATCTAGTTTTAATCCTAGGCAACTCTAGGATGCAAAACAGGTATTAAGAGAAAAGAAACTTCAAATATGGCTTCATAAGTGACAAATATTCCAATGACCAGTAAATATTTTACTAAAAACCTTAGATCAAGTATATTTACCTTGATCTTTAAGGATTCAAGCATTGAAACCTCAAAGTTTTCAATATCTACACAAATATTGTTAGTCATGCACATTAACCTATAAAGATCAACATTAAACCAGTATTTCAAAGCATTTTCATGTCCAATTTAGCAATCCAAGAGAATTCAAGCATTTTAAAACATCTTTAAGAATAAATCTATGAAAAGTTTCACTTAATACCAAATGAATTAAAGCAATTATGATCTTAAATTCTTAGATGTAGTATAAATGAGGTCCTAGTGAACGATATTTACGCAAATTCTTACAAATATTCAAATCATTTACCAAATTTATGCCAACCTTTTATCAAGATGATTAGAATAACCTTCAATATACCCCAATAATGGGGTATTTCAACTATATTTACACAAAGTTAGATAAATATCTAGATTATTTACCAAATTAACACTAGCTTTGATGAAATCCTTCAAAGAATGCAAATATTCATGCAAGGGATGTAAAGATTCATATAAAGAATGTAGATCTTTAATGTTATTTAATAATATTTGAATACTTTGAAATAATTATGCATATATTTAATGAATTAAACTACAATTCTAAAAAGATGCATGAAAGTAATTACATAGAGGCCCTCCTTCTAGCACCAAAAAATTCCCTCCATATTGATAAACTTAATGTGCTCCCTGTGTCACTAGGGAATGGGGGGAAAATAATTAAATCAATTTTAATTCCTAAAATACTCAAGGCTTGAGTTATTTATACAATAACTACTAAAAATAGCACAAATAGTAAAGATATGGTCACCATTTAGAAGTTTACAAGTAGACCCTGCTGAAGCAACAATAGATGTTACATAGTGACAATTTATTTCCTACTAATCTTTATGAAATTTTCTTAATCTTTGCCAATTAATGCCCAAACACAAACAAATAATGAATATTTATAGAATGATCTAAACCAAAGTGAGTCATAAGGTGGATCCAAAGTTATGTATGGTAAGGTAGAAAAGAGAGTTTGCTTTAAATGTTCAAAGGTGATAATTCTTCTAACTTCTAAGATAAAACATATAAAATTGGTGTTTACCAACTCTATTGCATCACTCAAAGTTAAATAAATGCCATTCTTGCTCTCAATCCATTAGATCTAGATGTACATTCAAATGCCAACCATTGGATATGCCTCTATTTGAACTCAAATGACTATTTACCATGGCTTAAACATGACATCTACAAGCACATCATTTAACATCCATGTGACTGTCATTGATGTCTACATGATCATTAATCTTTCAACCCCAATGAATGATTTTCAAGTTTTATTTTGATGTTTGTGTGCCCATCATTTGATGTCTACATGAAAATCTAATAATTTTTAAAATCCAAATAGTGTTTTACCAGGGCTTAAATTTTATGTTAGTGTGAACATTTCACTCTACAAGTCTATATTTTCATGCTTATAACTTGAGCTAGAGAACTCACCAAGACCTCAAACTTTCAGAGGATGATCCAGGTACCAATAAATTTAATCCCATGTGACTCTTTGGATTATGGGGGATTTTTGAGAAAACTTATAAAATACACAAGTGAACTTATCTATTCATTTTTTCATGTTGTTTTGATGATGGTCTAGTCTGTTAGACTTACATAGTTCATATTTTGTTCATTTTTAATCATTTTGAACTCTTACTACTTGTGTAACTTGCCTAGTGTTCATGCATGCTATGACCATCTTATAAACCCACTTGGACCCTCCATTTGCATTTTTGTACCCATTTCTACACCACTTGATCTTTTTTTCTATCAGGGACTCAACTCATTCACTTTTATTTAGGCAAAGGCCTGATATGTAGGCCAAAATGGCCAATATGTACCAAACTTGTCTCTTGATATTGACCTCCTTGAAGAGAAAAATCTTTTTGTGTCATTTATGGAATAGGAATTTTCTATGATACCAAGGCTTGGTTCTAAGCATCCTTAAGGTCGAAGGGCTACGAAATTGAGTCATACATAAAATTATTTTGAGGTGGTGTCAAAAAAATAACTTTTGATGTGGAAGGTGTATTAGAATCAAGAGATGCATATGGTTTAGTTATAACTATGACTCATTTTGATTGGTAGGGTGGTTTATTTTATTTAAATCCTTGATAAGGAGGCCTTTGATCTTTGAAGGGTTGATACATAGTTTTATTTTGTTTTTGATAGGGCCTATTAGTCTGATATTATTAACTCTTAAGTTTTACTATTTCATTTCCAAAAGATTGAAGTAAACCTTTCAGTTCACTAAGCTCATTGACTTAACTAGAAAGGGTTGCAACTTGAGCTTGATGATGTGGAATAGGGGTTAATTATGGAAATTTAGGAACTTGAGGGGGTGGAATAGATTAAAAATCTAGGAATATAGGCATTGGAGGCCTAGGAGAAATCTTACTAGCTTATGTCAAACTATTTTCTACTCTTATTACAACCTCATAAACATCTAATAAGGTATTTCCACCCATTGACTATATCATCACACTGACAACAAAATTAAGGGATTTTAGATATTAGAAGAAGGAATATTATTGGGATGGTCTAATCACTATAGGAATCCTATTCCATGTCTTTTAGAATCTAAGGTTAAAATAAGACATGAACTCATGGGGAGATCTCTTAATGGTAGTCAGTTTCTCAACTAATTATAGGTGATCATATTTATCCTCAAATTTTATTACTAAGGCTATACATAATTCATTCTAGGTAGTATTTGAATTTAATGGAAGATTTTTATACCACTGCAATGTTTTTCCTTTGAAGGAAAGAGCAAGCAGTCTAATAGCCACATTATCTTAAACAACATTATGAATGGAACAAAGGCTAACAACATTATAGATGTACTCAATATTAGTTATTTGTCCTCCTATGAATAATGGGATAATCTTAAGGTAATACACATGAATGTCATGAAAATGGGCTAAATTCAGTAGTCTCCCTCTATTAAATAGGATAAACACTTGATTCTTGATGACCATTTAAGTAGTGGGGATTACACTCCTTAAAAAAATAGGATGACTAGGAGATGAAAATCAATTTTAGGGATAAAGTCTTGTCCTATTAAATCTTGATATCTTATATTAAATAGAAGGTAACTCAAAAAATTCAAGGGGAATACCTTTACTGCTGATCGTGTAGTAACCTTTGACATGAGAATGATGTTTGGTTAGTGCTATGAACTCTAAAAATTTAAATTTATTTATCTCATAATGATGATTAATCTACTTTAACACTATAGATGCTTCTCCTTAGCTCAAAATTTTAGTTCCTCTAGGAGACTTGGTCCCATCAGGCTTGCCAAAATTATTGGCATATTGGGTTTCACCGTAGCTGAGAAGGGGATTGTTCAAGTCCTCTTGTGCAAACCTAATACAAAATGGAAATGAACCTAGGATGTGGATCTCTTAATCTTGGTTTTAACTCTAGAGAAGGCTGAGTTCTTTTTGGGTCTATTATCTATACTAAATCTAAACTAGATTCTTATTAGGAAAAGGAGAGAGAGAGATTGATAATAATCTATGAAAGCACGTAAAAGGGGGTGATGCACCAAATGTTTTGATCCTTATACTTACACAAGAGACACTATGAGACACATTAAAAACTCTAAAATATCATTTCACTCACTCTTTGACCATCCCTCACATAATTATTTCATAGAAAGGCATGGACTAGCTATTGACCTAGTATGGGAGGGTAGTTGTCTACTTCTAAATTGATTGGTAAACTATATATGCACTTAAAATGACCTATGAGAACTACCAAAACACTTTATAAAGGTGATAAAACTAAAAAAAATGAAATAAAAACATATATTCACTTAACCACATCAATGAACTCATAGAACACACATTAATCTATCTTACAAATAGAGGAATTTCATCTTTTATTACATCAAATAGGTGTTACAGTACAAATATTGGTAGAGTCTAGTCATGTCAAAGAGAGGGATCCATTTTGAAGGCTTAGGTGAATATATTTATATTAGAATGGGATGAGATAAATGGGGATCATGTGTAGAAGGATGGATAAGGGAGCATAATGACCAAGATTTCCAATCATTTGGCATTGATATTGTTAGAAAAGATCATAATGCATAAGATTACTTCTAGAAGGTGGCCATATAACCATATCAATCCTTTTCAATCTATTTTTGGTTTAAATTGATGTTACTTATTGTTAAAACATGGAATTAATGCTCCTTATGGTTAAACTAATAGGATCAAGTCACTTAAAACCTAAATTTCAATGCCAAATTAGTTATAATAGTCAGATCAATCTATTATGATCTTGGTCTAGCATTGATTGCTCCCTAATGGTTCATTTTTGGCATGTAAGTGTGGAGATAAGGGTCATAATCATGCTACTAGATTTGGCAATTAACCTATCAAGATAAACATGTCTACCTCTAAGGCCTCCCTTTGAAATATTTTCTCTAGTTTGATCTTGACCACATTTTTTTCTATTTAAGTCTTAAGGATTTTGAGTTTTAATGCTAATAAATGATACTAATCTAGGATCCTTGATTATGACACTTTTAATCTCTTTATTTTTTCTCAAGATCCTATTATTATCTCCATCTACCATATGCTTACACCATATGGTGTCATCATCTTTGTCCTTAGGATCATTAACTCATTGAATTTATATACACCATCGATCTAATTTTGCATGGATCAAATGCATACCATTGATTTACCCAATATTTATCATGGTATGATACTTATAAACAATTAATTTGTATTTGAGATCCACTTACTTCTTGACTTCTCACTCACTGCCAATCTAATTTGGTATAATGAATCATGCACTATTAATCAGATTGGGATGACTAGCCTTATCAATTGATGTGCACCATTAGATCTTCATTTAGGCACCCAAGATCAAGATGCTTGTCAACTCTACATTCATCCTTGGGAACTTTAACCTTTTAAATGTGGGCTCATTATTGATCTATGAATGTATGATCTAATATGCACCATTAGATCTTTGAGGCCCATTGATTTGTTACATCTCTATTCATTGTTGAATCTAAATTGAACTTCTATGATTTGGACATTTTTCATCTTCACATTCATCCTTGGAACATTTGAATTTAAATAGTTATTTTCTATAACTTTAACTTGATGTCCCCATGCATGCTTCACTCTACAAGTCTAACTTTGAAGCTTTATATTTTGAGATAAAAAGCTCATCAAGACACCAATTTTGTAGAGGATGATATTGGAATGAATAACTTTGTGTCCATATGATATTTTGGCTAGAGAGGATTTCGAATTATACTTATAAAATAATAATCAAACTGACTAGTTCATTTATGTATGACGTGCCATGATGGTCTGGTTCTCCGAAACTTATGCAAGAAATTGGTGTCCCTTTATAAGGTTCCAATGAACCTTTAAATCTTGTGAAAACATCCTTCATGTTCTTGAATGTTATGATCACCATGGAAACCTACTTTATCAAATTTTAAAAAATTACACTTTAAGTTTACTTAGTGTTTCAAAATCTCTGTAAGCTATATGAGATTCTTCTTCTCCTACTTTTGGTCCACTAATTCCATCCAAAAATCAACTTAGCTTCTTATTTTGGATTAGGTAAATTTTGATATGTAGGCCAAATTTGGCCAATACATACATTCACCTTCACAACTATAGTAATATTGAGTGGATTTTGAGGAGTGAATAGCTTTCAAATGTGCCTCAATGGATTTGTAGGTGTAGGGGAACCAATATAAAGTGAGGCAATTATTATGATTTCCTAAGAAGTAATATTTGTAGTGAAGTGAGTGATAAAATGGGGGAAGATGAATTCAATTGAATTACTAGCTTGACTCATGCTATCATCCATTAATGATTGGGTAGTGGTAGTTATAGAATCTGATGACATTGAAGGCAATGGGGAAGTAATGGTAGGGGAGAAAATATAGAAGTAGAAGTAATAGGATGATTTTCAAAGAAAGAAATCAATAGGAAAGTACTTATATTGGGAGCTTGTGGTGTGTTTGCAGCTAGTTGAGATTGTGGTAGAGGAGTTATTTCTCCCATCATAATAATCTTGGGATCCTTTTTCCTTTATTAAAACTTTTAAATGCTCCTACTCGCTAGTGTTTTTACTTCTTCCATGGAGAGTTTAATTCTTTGTCGTAACTCTTCAAGGTTAATGATAGTAGGATCAGGTTGATCCAAGATTTGGAGAGTAGCTCCCATGGTAGATGCAGAGATCAATGTCGGCCCTTGAGATAGGTCATGTTGGCTACTATATCTTACTTTCTCAAAGCTTGGAGGTAAGATCTGACCTCTTAAAGTGGAGGTCTACATGGCCTATTCTTAATAACGGGAACATTGTCTTCTTCTTCCTCTTCCTTCTCTAATTCATAATTTGCATCAAACATGCCTGCATGATTTGGTGGTGGTTGAGGCTTTATAATATCCTCATCCTTCTTCTCTATATCTAGCCTCATCTCCAGCCTGATATTCTTCCTAGTTGCATTCTTGAGGACCACATCATCATTCATTTTATTTCTATATATCCATTCATACACGTCTTGATGCTTATACTCTAAAGCCACATCTTTCTTAAATTTATATAGGTGATTGGTAATGAAATTATTGGGATCCCATGCTTGAAGGTCATCCTTAGGCAATAGGTAAGAATCTATATGCCTAATAAATATAATAACATCATGCCATTTGATAATTTTGGTCCTCCCTAGTTTATATAGAACGTTGCGGGGGGTTATATTCTTCTTGTTTGTGAAGATCCCATAAAATACATGAAATAATTGATAATCCATCTTTTCCTCAACTAACTTCATTGTCACATACCTAGGTAATCTAAGAGGAACCACCATCACTCCCTCTATTATAATGACTATTCAATCTGGATAAAACTAGTAGCTACCCATGTCCCTTAATGTCTGCTTAACCTATAGGGGAACCATTTTCATCTCATATTAAATGATTTACTTGTATACTAATGGGTATAATTATTCTATTATCACCTTGATATTGCACTTAAAGTGATGGATGTGCATAATAGAGAAGAGCTGAGGTACATCCTCATGTTGCTCAAGAGACCATGAATTTTGGCATAGTTGAGTGGTTATGTAGATGACATCCAACAAGTAGATCATCATGACAAATAGGGCACCATTATTGTAAGTTTGATTCATCACATATAATAATTATTGTTAATTATCTCCCCAAGTAGGGGAATCTATTGATCCTACATGATTATCTGGAGTAATGGAGGGGTCCTTATATCTACATAGAAAATATGTGGTTTGTTTAATATTTTGTTAAGGAGAGAGAGGACAATATTGATTCCCTTCATAAATTTATAAATAGGATGTTTCCTTTGGTTATTAATTATAATAACTCTAGTTGGGTCAGTCACACATGAAGCCAAAACCTTCTATGGGGTGTGCACCTCATACCAATTCTCAATGATGGCCTAGTTATAGTCTATTTGTGGTGAAGGTAAGTCATAGTAATTTTCAAAGTTAGGTATTACTATGAAGTCAATAAGGATCCTTTGAGACATTGATTTGATTATTTTTTCCTCAGATATCAACCTCCCAAAGATCTTATAAACTAGGTGAGTGCATGGTATGACCTGTGGCTTGGTTATGGCCTTGTGGAGATTGGTAGCATTGATGTTAAGGATGTCTGAGGCTAATTGATTTATATGAGGAATTGTTTCATCCTCATCAATAGCCTTATTTACCTATAAATTTAATTATATGATATTGTAATGCATGTTTTTAGATGTAATGGACTCAAGGATGAATTATATGTCTTTAAAAACAATTGAGGTACCACACTGGAATAAGAAGTCATCATTTCCAAAGGAAATGATCTTACCCAAAGTGGAGGTACCTACTTGTTACATCTCCTTCAATGTTCTAGGTATAAATCAATGTCCTTCTAGTATCCTCATACAACTATCAAGCTTTAATAATGGTGGTCTTGAGTGTAGTTTACAAACAGATTGATCTTTGTTGACTTGGGAGAGTGCATGTAGTAGAGAGAGTAAACACATATAACTTTAAAATCTAAATATCAATATCTTTGTTGAGTAGACTTTTGAAATAACAATCTAATTAATGTAGATCCAATGGTGATTCTTGTCCATGCCATATTAATGGAAAGCTTGTCAATATTGCATATGTATATAACAACTTTAAGAAATTAATTTTGGAAATTAATTTCACTAGAGTTCAAATATAGATTTCATTTGCCTTTAATTTATCATCAATTTTAGATTTAAATTTAAATATTTCCACCCTTTAACGTGTGGCTACCACCTAAGATCCATTTAGGTACTTATAAGGCCTAAATATGACTATGTTACTTACTCATCTCAAAACTCAAATATGTGGCACCTTTTGATTGCCTTGTAAACTCTTAGAATATAGCTTAGTATGATGACTCATTTGTACCTTTCCATGTGGCATATTTCCATTTGTAACAAGATCTTGGGTGGTGATTTATTGTTTCTATTGGTCATGGGAGTGCCACATATCTCTCTCATGGGAAATCATAGATTTTATTCATTGAGTGGCTCCATCATAGGTAATTATGGCTTTAATTTGTCAAGTTTCATGTTTATAAGGCTTTTCGATAATTATTTACAACTTAGTATTAATGGCATTGCTTGGGTCGAGACACATGTCTCTCTCAAAGGTGATCTCGTTGAAATTCAAATGCATATTTATGTGAATGACATGTGGTATTATCACATACGCCCAAAGGGGACACATTTCACTTTCATGAAATTTATTCACTCTTCTACCAATTGTCCTATTCATAAGGTGACTCAAATAGCTATATACCATTGATCCTTGATCAGATAGCTTAGGTACTCCTAGATGTATACCTTATGATATATCATAAACTTTAGATAGATGTAACATAGTGTGTATATGTGTATATCTCATATAAACATAAAGGGAACACGAATCACTTTGAAAGTTTGATCAGGTTTGATTGGTCATGCTTGAGACATGTGGTGGCATCTCACAGGATATTAGATCATAGTGGGATGTGTGGGGGATGCATGGTGGCTTAGATTGAAGTGCATAATTCATAGGGGCTAAAATTATAACATATAGCCCCAAGATTTGAATTTAAATGGATAGCTTCTTTACAATTTCTCTAGATGGTGCCATGTAGCTTTATGACTCAGTAAATTTTCTCTAGGTGTCTTACATAGGATGAGTTGAATATTTAAGGCATTGTAAATCCTAGTAGGGTAGACACCTATCCCTTTTAGACCATAGTCTAAATTTTGACATCCCATGAGACATCATAAATTGTAACTTTAAATTTGATGTCATACAATATCAAGAAAGAAACTAAGTTAGCTTTCTAAATATATCATCACCCTTCTTAATCAAATTTAAACAAGTTTAAATGTAGAACTTCCTAACCAAATGATTTTAAAAAAAATAAAGTTATTTTAGTAAGATCTAATGAAGCTCACTATTTTTATGCTAATTGGATATCTGAGTTGCACTTCATTATTAAGATCTTATCTACATAATTTTTTAATCATTTATGGTTAAAAATTCATTATTTAATGAAACTTAAAGAATACTTGAAATAATATAAATATTTCCAAGTGCCAATTTTTATTGTAAAATGAATGATTAACTAGAAATAGTAGAAGTACAAGAAATGAGAAATAAAATCAAATCTAGATGTAGTTAAATGAATTCAATTCTAAGCATCTTGGGGACTTTTTGAATTGAACAAATTAGTGTCCCCATTCTGGGAATATGGGGGTAGTTGATCATTAAAAAAATGATACATGTATATCCATCAATAACACACAGAAAATGCTTGGGTATATTTATTTTCAATGACATTGGATGATAGGAAAGTACATGATATTTAGGATATCATTATTTATGAACTAAAACAATAAATAAATCTCCAAAATAGACCAAATGGTCATTTTTATGTGATGAATTATTTATTATATGTTATTATTGCTATAATCACACCACTAAGGGAATCTCTTTTATAACCAAGGAATGCAATTAGTAGGATTTGTGATGATTTTATCATATTTCACATTCATTGGTTTTTAAATCACATAAACATAATTTTATATATCTTTTACCTCCTAGTGAATAAGGTATTTAATGATAAACCCATGCCTAGGTTGTTTGGAAAAATCATAAGTTCATTAAAGTCATTGGGTAATTACTCGTATTACCTAGATCATACTACTATTAGAGTGGATGGAGCATTGGATTCCCATTTTTATATTCCCACTGTGTACCAAACAAGTTAGTATAATAATAGATAGATTTTCAATTCTCTAGAAGTGTGGATGTTGACTGCAGAATAACAAAGTTAAGGGTTATATAAAAAATGTGATTAAACATTGGTAAGAAATAATACATATATTAGAGCTAAATTTTAAGAGATTATAAACATAGGCCAAAAATAAGCCTTGATTTAATAGAATTTATATATTAAGATATCTATAGGAGGATATCACAACACCTAAATAATTATGGATGAAGGGTTAGGCCAAACTATGGCCATGTTACCTATTCATATGACTACATTTTTTAAAGATAAAAAGGATGATTATGAAGTTTGGATCAATATGCACTCAACTGGGATGACCATGGAGGTATCCCATTAAATTTAATATGATCCACATATAAATAAAAGTGATGTTATTCCTACATGGCATCTTGAAGAAGAGCCTATGGGAAATATTGATGAACAATTAGAAAGAGATATACTTAGAGGTATTCCACCTCTTAAGCATCCTTAGGCATAGGCTCTTTATTTTTATAGACTCACCCCTTTGATTTTATCCAATTACAATCACTTTTTTTTCCTGAAATCCAACCAAATTAGCCACCTAACTTAATAAAACCATTGGTAACTAGTTAGGTTCCATAAGTACTTTCCTTAGCTAGGCCACTTCTAAAGATTTTCAAAAGAACTACATTGCCTAGTTATACCAATACTCCTATAGTTTCAATTGAATATAAGCCTCCTACACTTATAAAAAACACTACTATATTTAATATAAGAGGAGGAATTTACTGAGGAGGACTTAATGGATATGACAATAGAGGAATAACTTTAAATGAAAGACACAAGAGTTTATCTAGAATGTGATGTTTTTTTAAAAGAATCATTTAAATGCGTAATTTTCAAATTATAATTATAATTATATTTAAGAACCAAAAATAGATAAAATAGAGTCATAACATTAAGAGCTTATAGTGAATAAATTTTCCACTTCATCTACTCTATAACATACTTTTCTAGTAGATATATCAATCACTAGTGAAATCAATAATATGATAACAATGAAAAAAATACTACACAGATCATGGTTTCTACTTATCTTATTTTATATGTTACTACAAATTCTATTAACCATGTTGGTATTTCATACCATACAAATTAATTGGACTCTATGAGTATTTATGTTCCTCTATTTAGTAATTTTAGTATGCTTGTAATAACATGTTCTAATGTTTCATGGGATTCATTGGCTAATGATTCCATTATTACCTTAGATATTAATGTTTCCCTTAACACTGATATATTATTTCCTCGAGTATTAATAAAATTGACCCAATCTATCATTATAGATTTTGAGGATGTAGTAGACCCTTAAGAACCTTTTCCCATTCATTCCTAGGAAGTACATTTCGAGGATTTAGTTTCCTAGACATTTTTTGACCCATTCCATAGTCATTCATCCACCTAGATAAATATCCCCATGCCTTTAATTTATTATATAGAGTAATCTATTATCACAACTATTTATGATTCCACTAACATGTTTAAATACATTATTTATACTCCACCTAGGATTAATGTTTTTTGAGATAAAATGATCAACCCTCTAATTACTACACCTCCATCATAGACTCCTTCAACACTAATTAAACTAACATCAACCATCCCATCCATTCCTACTTCATCCCAAGAATTTTTATCTCACACTGGACTAGTCTTATCCACACTATTGATAAAACAATAACAAATAGATAAATTATAAAGGAAGAACATAGTGTCAGTTGAACCACCAAATATCAATCTATAATTTTATGATAGTGATAATAAATTAAATATAATAAAAAAATGAAAATTAGTGGTGTTGTTAAATAAATTAAATTCATAAGAGAGGAATATTTGTTATTTTTACTAAGAAAACAAAGATTTGGTCTTGTGTTTATGAATAATTTAAAGAATATTATGAGTCTGTAGTAGATGACATAAGAGGGGTGTTGATGTTTTTTTTTGTGGTCTCAAAAATTCAAATCAAATTCTAGAGTCTCAACCTAAAATAGAATATCCAAAGGATTTTATGTAATAAGTAAAAAAATAGGCTTGTTTGGTGTATGATCTAATATACTAAATTCATAAAACATAGGTAGAGTCACAACTACATATGAACATGGTGGTAGACTTGCATGAAGATTTCTAAAAATGTGATGTTAATTTGTATATTATATGCAAATAAGTAAGGTAAAAATCATATCCATAGTTAAATTTATTGACACTCCCATATATTATCTTAGCACAAAATTATGTGAAGAACACCAAAGATGGCCTTATGAAGTGGCATAATATGATGAAATCAAGAATTAGGAAATTAACTAGTCAAGAACATGAAGCTACTAATCTACTTGAATATTTATGTATTCCCTCTATATATACTCCAAAAGGGTAAGTTTTACTTCAGTCCTTTATTGGCCATTTCATAGAAAAAGTAAAATATGTAATCCAATGAAAATGGGAATTAGTTATTCCATCAAGAACATTTGTTAACGATAAAATTATAAGGATTAAGCACTAGAAAAATGATTTGAGGTTTCAATGGTTACTTATAACAAGCTAATGGAGAAGATTCATGTCCCAAACTTCCCATTATTGATTTTTAAGTGATTGAATTAGATTTTATTGCATGTGTTAAGGCTCAAAATAAAAATGAGTAACAAAAATTTATTATAGAGGCTTCATAGGTTTTTACTACAATAGTTGTGTCTTCTTATTCAACACATGAAATAATTAGAACAACACCTTATACTATCTCCTCTACTATAATATATTCATATATATTTATAAGATTAACTCTTTTACAAATAATAGTTGTATCTCTAGTTACTATTATAGTAACAAGTTCATATATAGCTAATACTGCATCATTAACTTATATTTCATGAATATCTAATCCAAATTTAACAACTTGAGTTAAATTTTATTTAGCTTCATATGCCATTGATAATTCCACTTAGACATCATGGTTTAGCTTTGGAATTGTATTCTTATCATGAGTATTTTATCTTTTATTTGATAAATATCAAAATCTTGTAATTGTAAAATTAAATTAAGAATAAGACTTATTTAATTATTTTTACATGCAATCATATTCTGAAGATGAGGTGGTGACCATATAAAACTATATTCACATGTTTAACATGCATTATAATTTGAATATATTTTGGTAATTAATACAATTGAAGAAGATTTATGTGATTGTTTTATGAGTTTTTGTCAATGTGATTTATCTTCCAAACTTTTGTGATTCATTGGAAAATTTACATTAAGTTGATAAAATATGTTATATGGTAGGTTTTTTTTTTATAACCAATGTATCATGTTATTCTTAGATGGAATTATCACCATTATAGAGCCAATGACTTGGTGCACACTTAGGTGCACATCTTACAAGGTGATTCGAATAGATTAATCCTCAAGTGACTTGTTAGTGCCCCACCCAACACATCATGATTCAATCATGCGTGAACCTATGACCTAGTGGTCACCATTGTAATGACATACCATTGAGGTGCAACCCTAGGGTATTAGTAGGTACATATTTATGTATACATAAGATTGAACATTTTTTTAGTCTTGCCAATTCTTGTGTTATATATCATATTTACAACCTATAAGTGACATAAGATATGCTTAAAATTTTAGTACTAATAATATATTTGATTATGGTAATTTAATTGAATTGAAATTATTTCTTCAGTTTTTTCATTGTGTTTTTTTGTATATTATGATTTTAGTTAATCCATAATATACATTGGTTTGTGACATATGCTTGACATAGTGTAAGTAAATTAACTTTGAAGGGTTTAGTATCTAATTAGATCATAAAGCACCTTATTTTCTACCTGATCCTTCCATATTTTTTTAAATAAATTTTTGGATATATCCATCTTAGGTTATATCCTCCCATGATTATCAAGTATGGTCTAGAAATTTATCACATTTGAATGTTTTAGTTAATAAACACTTTGCTCATTTCTATTTCACCACATGGTTATTTATAAAATTGAGTCTCACAATTCATGCCTTAGAGTAAATTTTTAACTAGTCCTAAAAATTTATGTAAATTCACATAATAATTTTTATCAAAGTGAGTTGAAGAGCAAAGGGAGGGTAAAAATAAATAGAGGAAACTAGACTACTCAAATAGAAAGATAATTAGTATAAACAATTATAATATATTATCATATAGGAACATTTCACCGAAACAAACATTTCACTAAAGTAATATAAATACCATTATGTGGTAATTAATATGTTTATAAATATGTTTGTAACATCATGAAAATACAACATACACTAACAAACATAAGATAATCTAATCAAGGAATAAAACAAAATACTACTCTTGCCTATGCATATATATTTACCAAAGTAAATAAAATAAATAGCTGAATAATATGGACATTTACCTTAGGTTAACTTGTAAATGTATAAATATCCCCCTTGGATCAATTGGAACAATTTGAGCTATTGTTTAGGTGAAGATAAAAATTTAAAGAAGAAGATCTATGTATCCTTATTTTTGGACTCCAAATACTAGGTGTACATTTTTGGTAAAATTGTCTTATGATCTTTAATTACTTCATGCACACATAAAACTCCACAAGTATAAGCTCATAAAATATAATTAATAATTTTCTATCAAAGGAATATTTTCATGCACAAGTATAGTATAATTATGTTATACTTATCTAAAAATAACATTTGATAACCCTATATATACCATTAATTGATAAAAGTCACTGATTGATTATGCCAATGGACTCATGCCCAAATCAATAAATTATATTAAAAATGGATGAAACAATACTATGTTAGCATTGGTAAATACATTAAAAAAATGTGGTAGTAGGCATGCAAAAATAACTTTGGGGCCAAAATAATTTAAAAATAACCACGACATTAATATGATTAAGTCATCCATGGTTTATATACTAAAGAAAACATGGAACAATATAAAACTGACTCAACATGTCTAGTTTAGTAGACAAAATGCAGGAAAGTGACTTTAAGAGGTAAGGGAGGGGATAGAGAAATAGAGGAAACTAGATTAGTCAAATAAAAATATAATTATTATAAACATATTGTCATATCTTATCATGAAGAAAATATTTAGGGCATCAATTTAATGTAATGTTTGACTCTGCAAACCTTGAGGAGTAACAAGACTGAAGAAGTGGAACATAACCTAGACAAGATCTAAATAAAGTTGGCCATGTAATAATTTCCTTACACCAAAATGGCCAAGGAAATCATAAATTGAATGTTGTTTCTCACCCCAAATGAATCTAACCTCCATACATGCATTATATAAGGAAATGTGAAGGCCAAAAAAGAGGTGTGGGAACTAAAACAACCCTCCTAGTAGGAAAAGTAAGGTATCAAAGAAAATGGATGAGAAGAAGGAATGATGGAAGAAAAATATGGAAAATTTGGAGCAAAGGATATTGGAAAGTCAGAATATAAATATAGTTGAGGATTCTTCTTAGGGACGATGCAAGAGAACTATAGGACACACCAAAAAGAAAGAGAAAAGCAAAAATGAAATTAGGAAACTAGTTGTCTATTTTGACTCTAAGGAGTCATGCCACTAAATTCCAATTTTCTTTATTTATTTATTTTTTTAATATCTGGTGTCTTTTTATTTGGTTTTTATTGTAATTTTTTCTAAATGGATCCTCATCATTACTTTACCTTGGGGATTCTTCTTAATTTCTATTATTATGTCTTTTAGTTGAATTTTTTTTGGTGCTTGTAAGGGTGCGAGACCCTAATCCCACTTTTTATCCCTAGCTAATAAAAACTATAGGAACATTTCACAAAGTAATATGAGTTACCCCATCCCTATCCTAATGCACTTAGGATGTACACTCATGAATATTTATTCATTTATAATCCATGTAAAAAAAATAATTAATAAGTTAAAACTATAGGAGTATATATATTCCCTACCAAAAACTCATGAAATGTCACAATAGTATAATGTGGAATGGTGATATTGGAATTCATCATAAGAAATGATAAATATGGATAATAAACATGTGTGTATGCTACAATAATATTTCCATGAGAGAACATAACTAACTCTAATTTTAAAAATACCACTCTCAACTATTGTCTTATCTTTCTAATAAACAACTAGTTATGACTAGGATTGGGAGAAAAATATAGTTAATAATAGGGGCACAAGTGTATCTAAAATAGCCCTAGTTTTATACTTTAATTTATTCTCATGAAAATCATAATTGGAATACAAAAGAAAAAAATATAAGTGTATAAGTGGATATTTAAGGAGTAATAATAATTTGAATAAATCCAAGTGGGGTGGAAAATAGGAGGGAGACTATAGGAGAAATAAAGGTGTAATGTATACATTTATGAGGCATGAAAATTTATTAATATGAGATCTCATAAGTAATTACAATGAATTAATTAAAATAATAAAATAAATTAATGATATCCCAAAGGAAAAATCATAGAGGATGGGCATTTTTTGGGAGGGATAGGTTGTATTACCTAAGGACATACTGTTATGACCAACACACCCCATTTATAAAATATATTAATAATGACCCCATACTCTTAGAAGTTGGATATTTATGTCTCATTAGATGATGTGATAAAATTAAAACCAATATTACCTTGGCATAAGTCATGTTATTATTGATTTATTTTTATGATCTTTGACTTTGTGAATTAGTTAATAAATGTCAATATTTTATTTTTCATGATGGATAAAATATAATAAATATTTTTTAAAAGTTGTTTTGTTAAAATGTACAAGTAATAACTAATAAACCATGTTTCCTTCACATGTTTAATATTGGAAGATGACTAAAAATCTTCTTTCACATATTTATATTATCTATCGAAAGCCTCAACTAAATGAGATTATGTCAAGAATCTTAGATTATCTACTTATCAACAATATTTTATGATGCTATCTAAGGTATATATTAATTTAGCCAAACTAAATTAAAGATATTTTTATACACATAATTTTATCATTTCATTAATAGTTTTAGTTAAAAATGGGTAACTATACAATCATCCAAACCTTCATATCATCACAATCTTGACACATGCCATTATCTTAAATTATCAACTTATCAATGATTATCTATGGAAGTGATGAAGTTTATATTTAATAAAACTTGTTGACTCAATTATATATTTAAAGGTGTTACATCCACATTCCATCATGGATAGTACTCAAAACATCAATTATAAAAGACATAACCACCTAACTCAAAAAAATCATGCCATGTGGCCTCATATCATTGTCACAGACTTCATGATACATGTTAAAATTTTCAAAATCCATGACTACCCAACTAAATGATATCATGAAAAGTGTCAACATCTCACCTCACTAAGACATGTGGACATAATTACAAAACACAAAGTTAGTGACTAAGAAATTAAGTGATAAGACACCACATGTCCTAATTTAGATAGTCAATAGCCATGGGTTATCAATGAATCATGCCATGTGTCCCTCTTAGTATAGTTAGTTACCACATGTTATGACATGTGGTATCATCTCACTCTTTCATACAAAATTAAAGACCCAATTTCTCAAGCAAGCTATGAATATGAATTAATTGACAACATGACACATGTCTCATATTCAACATATCTAGACCTTAAGTCTAATACTAATCAAGTCATATCTACATATAAATATAAAATAATAAGTTACTAAGTATAAAAAATAAGTAAACACAAGCTACATGGAAATCAAAATTCCCACAAAAGTGTACATCATAAAATTCAAATTCAAATGGAATGATAGTTTATATAGACCATAGCTTTTCATGTGAAAAATTATGGAATTGAATTTGAATTTCAAAATTTCATTCATCATCCCCAATATGGATCGAATACTATTTATGAAAAGAAACACTAAACCAACTAAAATTGAGAGATTTTTGTTTAATATGGCATTCAAAATTAACTAAAATTTGAATATCAATAAGTTACAATAAATGGATCCTGAAGAGAATCTCCCTACACCTTATTATTTTAATTTGGGACACAAATAGAATTCATAGATACACATTTTTATCATAGTCCCCTGACAAACAAATTCCATCATTATTTAACTCCATAATCCAAAACCATATGAACATGAGAATAACCTACCATTATCTAATAGGGAATGCATTAGTGATCTCTTAGATATTAAAGTAACATTATTACTCAAAGTACATGCAAAACTTGAAGCATTTCCATACATTATTATCTCACATAATTTTTTTATAATTGGAGCATGCATTGATGGCATATTTCATATAATTAATAACAAGGTTACTATAGCATTCATAGCTAGGTTTAACTTTGAAAATTACCATGAGATCTCTAATAGTGACATGGTGTATGATTTAAAATTATCTCAAACTAGATAAAGGAAAATGTTGTCAAAGACACACCCAAGGCTTAGGAAAATAAAACTAACAATTTTTTTGAAAGGAAAATTATTTATATGATATAATTTTAGCCAAAAGTTAGGATTTGTATAGCCCTCATGAACATGATATATTTAGATCCATCCATAGCACACATAGACAATGTTTGAGTATCTTTATTTTCAATGACATTGGATGATAGGAAAGTCCGTACTATTTGGGAGGTCATTAGTTATAATCTAAAACAATAATGAATGCCCCAAAATAGACTAGATGTTCATTTATATGTCATGCATTATTTATTGGATGTTGTTTATGCTACAATCACACCACTAAGGGAAGACCAATGACAACCCAAGAATGTAAGTAGTAGAATCTATGATTATTTTAACATATTTCACATTCATTGGTTTAGATATCACATAAAAGGATTTGTAGATATCATCTGCCCCTAGTGTATAGGGTAGTCAATTGTAAAATCATGCCTAAATTGTCTGAGGAAATCATAAGTTCATTAAATATAATGGGTAATTACTAGTATTACCCAAATCATAATATTAAAAGAGTAGAGGGAACATCATATTCCCATTTTTATCTTACCACTATGTACCATACAAGTTAGTATAACAATAGATATATTTCTAGTTATATAAAAGTGTGGATGTTGATTATAGAGTAACAAAGTTACGGTTTTTCTAAAAAATGTGCTTAAGCATTGGTAGGAACAATATAGACACTGGATCTAAATATTTGGAACTTTTAAACATAGGCTAAAAATAAGCCTTAATTTATAAAAAAAATAAGATATTAGGATATCTACGAAAGGATATACCAACACCTAAATAATTATGGATGAAGGGTCAATCCCAACTATGGCCATGTTACCTATTTATATGACTATGATTATGAATTTTGGTTTAAGATGCATTGAACTAGGATGACCATGGAGATATCTCAAAAAATTCAATATGATCCACATATAAATAAAATTGATGTGACTCATACATGACATCCTAAATAATATCCTATGGGAAATACTGATTAAAAATTAGAAAGGAATATACTTAGAGGGATTCCACATCTTAAGTATCCTTAGTAATAAGATATTTTTTTGGATATGAGCACCCCTTTGATTCCTCCAATTATAATCACTTTTTTTCCTAAAATAAAACCAACTTAGCCATATATCTTAACAAAACCATTGGTAACTAGATAGGATCATTAAGTGATTGCCTCAACTAGACCACTTCTAAATATTAAGGAAAGAAGGAAACTATCTATTTCTAAAAACCCTCCTATAGTTTCAATTGAATAGTATCCTCCTCCATATAAAAAAACACCATTATATTTAATAGAAGAGGATAAATTTACTGAGGAAGACTTAATGGATATAAGAATGGAGGAAGAACTTTCAATGAAAGACATAAGAGCTGATCTAGAATGTGATATTTCTAGAAGACACCATTAAATGTGTAATTTTCAACTTATAAGTATAATTACCTTTAGGATAAAAATAAGAGACAATCAAGTCATAACATCAAGAGGTTATAGTGTGTAACATTATTGATCCATCTATTTCAGAACATACTCTTGTAGTCGACATATCAATCACTATTAAAATTAATAACATAACATTGAAAATAACTACTACACAAATCATTGTTTCTACTTCCCTTATTTCAAATGTTACTACAACTTCTTATACTCATGTTTTTATTTCATACGATAAAATTTAATTGGACTCTAAGAGTATTTATGTTATTATATTTAATAATTTTAGTGTGCTTGTAATAACAAGTTCTAATATTCCATGGGATTTAGTGGCAAGTGTTTCCACTATTCCCTTAAATATTAATGTTGTACTTGAAATTGTTATATAATTTCCTCAAGTATCAACTAAATTGACCCAAGCTATCATTACAAATTTTGATGATGTAGTAGACCCTCAAGGACCTTTTATCATTGATTCCTAGGAAGTGCATTTTGAAGATTTAGATTCCCAGTCATTATTTGACCCATTCCATAGGCATTCGACCACCTAGATAAGGATCCTCATGCCTTAAATTTATTAGATAGATTAATCCTTTATTACAACTATTTAAGAGTCCTCTAAAGTGTTTTAATACATTGTTCATACTCCACCTACGATTAAGGTTTATTAAGATAAAATGATCAACCCTCCATTTACTAACTTCCCTCATATACACATTCAATACTCATGGGACTAACATCGACCATCCCATATATTCATACTTCATCCCAATAATTTTTATCTAACATTGGGATAGTCTTATCCATAACATGGATATAACAACACCAAATAGATAAATTATAAAGGAAGAACTTGGTGATAGTTGAACCACAAAATATCATTCTAGAATTTGATAAGAGTAATAATAAAGTAAAGATAATTAGGAAAATTAAAACTAATGGTGATGGTAAAGAAATTGAGTTTAGAAGAGAGGAATTTTTTTTCATTTTAACCATGAAAATAATAACTAAATCTACTTGCTATGAATAATTTGAAGAATATCATGAGTCTATAGTAGATGCCACAAGAAGGGTGTTAATGAATTTTTTTGTGGTCCCAAACATGCAAATCATAGGATGAAGTCTCAAACTAGAATATAATCCCAAAAGAATGTTTTTGAATAGGTAAAAAATAGGCTTATATGGTGTATGATCTAATATATTGAATTAAAAAATCACAGACAGAGTCATAACCACATTTTAACATGGTGGTATACTTGTATGAATATTTGAAAAAATGTGATTCTAAGTTGTTAGTTGTAGCTAAAGAAGTAAGGGAAAAACCATACCCATATTTAAATTTATTAATACTCACATATATCATCTTAGCATAAAATTATGTGAAGAACACCAAATATGGCCTTATAAAGTGGTATAATATGATGAAAGACATAGTTAATAAATTAACTAGTTAAGAACATGAAGCTACCAATATTCTTGAATATATATGTATCCCATCTATATATACTCCAAAAGGGTAAGTTTTACCTTAGTCCTTTATTTATGATTTCATAACAAAATCTAAAGATTCAACCCAAGGAAAATGGGAATTGGTTGTTCAATCAATATCATTTGCTAAGGATAACATTATAAGGCTCAATAACTAGAAAAGTTATTTGAGGTTTCAATGGTTAATTATAACAAGTTATTGGATAAGATTCATTTCCTATCTTCAAACTTCCCATTATTAATTTTGAGGTGATTTAAATAGATTTTTTTTCATGTGTTATTACCCATAATAAAAATGAGTAGGAAAAATTAGTTGTAGAGGCTTCATGGGTTTAGACCACAATACTTGTGTCTTAATATTCAACACAAGAAATAATTGGAACAACACCTTCTATTATCCCCTCTACTACAATTTATTCATAGATTGCTACATAATTAAATCTAGTACAAATAATAATTGTACCTTCAATTATTATTATATTGACAAGTTAATATACAGCTTATACTACATCATCAACTTATATTTTTGGAATATCTAATCCACATTTATCAACATGAGTTCAATTTTATTCAGCTTCAGATACAATTGACAACTCCACTTATGGTCTAGGTTTGGAATTTTAATCTTATCATGAGTATTTTATCTTTTCTTTGATAAAAATCAAAATGTTGTAATTGAAAAACTAAATTAGGAAAAGGAATTATTTAATTATTTTTTCTTGAAACCATATAGAGAAGATGAGGTTGTGTCCATCCATAATTGGATTCACATGTTCCTTTTACATTTTAATTTGAAGATATTTTGGAAAATAATGCAAGAGGAGAAAGTTTTTGTCATTTTTCTATGATTTATTATGAATTTGATTTATCTTCCAAACTTTTGTGATTTATTGAATAATTTACATTAAGTTGATAAAATACGTTATAGGCTAGGTACATGTTTTTTGCAAAGATAATTTTGGACATTATTTAGTCTTGTTAATTATTTATTTATAGATCATATTTATAACCTATAAGCTACATAGGATATTATTACAAATATGTTACTAACAATATCTTTGATTATTTTAACTAAATTAAATTAAAAGTATTCCCTTAGATTATTCATTGAGTTTATTTTTATATTATGATTTTAGTTAATCCACAATAGGCATTGGTTCATGACATATGCTTGGAATATTATAAGTGATTTAACTTAGAGGGGTTTAGTTTCAAATTGGATCATAAAGAACTTTATTTTTTTCCTTACCCTTCAACATATTTATTTTTTTTGGTGATATATCCACATTAGGTTAGATCCACCCATCAATATCAATAAGAATCTATACATCTATCACATCCAAACATTTATAGTTACTATCCAATTCACTCATTGTTATTCCACCACATAGTTATTTATAAAATTAAGACTCCTAATTCATACCTTGAAGTGAATTTTAACTAGTCCTAAAACTTTATGTACATTCCCATAAGAAACCTTGGTGTGCATAAAACCCATATAAACATGTTCTATTTGGTGCTATAGGGAGGGCCACAATATATGATTATTAAGATTCACTCAAGTTGTGTACATTACATCCATTAGTAAGGTTAATAAGGTATAAACATAATTTAGGTTTACCTTCATTAACATATTTACAAGTTCATCAAAGGACAAAATTAGATAGAGATACCCCTAAGAGAGCTATCACCCAACCAAATTCACTAGACCAAAGAAACTGACATCAATGTTTTACTATGGCCTAGTTAGTTGGTTTAACCATTATTCTCATTGGTGCCATCCATGATATACCTAGGTATCCATATAAGTACCTCCCTTCATTCTCTACTTCTATTGGATGAAATGAAGAGGAACATATGAATAAATTAAAATTTCCCTAATTTTATTAAATGTAATTCATGATGATGTTTCATTCAAAATATTCCATTTTATACTATAGGATGTTTCCTATGATTGGTTTCTCAACCTTCCAAAAAATTTAATTTTGTCTTGCAACCAATGTCATGAAACATTTATGGCACAGTTTGGAAAAAATACTATTCCCAACATATCATTCCAAAATATATAGTATGATAAGGGAACCCAAGTGACCTATTAGAGTCTTCAATGAAATATTTCAAAATATGTACAACTATGTGGATACAACATAGCCAAATTATACTACTCTAGGCCTTGAAATTTATTAAAAAAAAACTCCTTGGGTTATATGAATACAATATTCTTGTGTAAAACTCATAACATCAATAACTTTATCAAACCATGTGTTGAATCCATAAATATTGATATAAAAATAAATTATCAATTATAGGCCTTAAAAATACCCAACATCAATCAAAACATCACATCCTTGAACCTCATTCAAAATGTTAAACAAAATGCCATGGACAATAATCACAACTAGGTTTTCACTTAGTTTCTTATATATCATGTGACACTAAACCATAGTATAATATTCATAAATAATCATACACATGTTTCTAATCAATAAAATCAAAATCAATCTTTTTATTAGTTAACACCTCTACCACATAAGGGGATAAGTTTTTATTCTACCAGAACTAAAGTAGATGTCATCCAACACATGGTACATAGATTTATCAATGAGTTTTTAATCATGTAGAAATGCTTGGTAAACATGGTAGGTAAAACATCAAATAGGAAAATTTACATTCCATAGATATAAAAAACCATTCAGTAGATCAAGTAATAACTCTAAACATCATCCTAACATATTCATTGAGATAAATATTTGTGAGACAACCTTATCTAACTAGTGTAGAGTTCATCATACCACCCAACATGATGAATTATAAAGCATATAGTTCTATATTACATTCAAAATATTAATAAAGGATATGGAAATATATAAATTGGTCCCAAATCAACCTAATTAATATATATTTGGTACCCCTATTACTTCTAGTTCTACAATGGTATTTAAGACCTATGCTTTCACATTCCCTATCAAGGATGAAAATGAGCACAAAGAAAACATAGATGAGATTCATGATTTTTAGCAATTTAAAAGAAATAACTAAAATATAAGAAACAAGAATCAACATCATGTCACACCTTACACAACTCTAAATAGTAATTCAATTACTCTTCTTGATCCAAATGATAATAATAATCCACATCCTCATAAAGGAAATGATCAATAACAACAAGATGATACACACACTAAGATTGGATATAATATATTAAAGGATATGAATAAGATTATGGAAAAAATTACTATTCATGAGTTGGATCAAATTATAAAATAGATATATATTTTTCTCAAATCCTTGATTAGTAATCCATTTGCTAACAAATCAAAGGATACACAAAAATATGGTTATCTATAAAGATAATAATAAAGTCCCACCTTTCTTGTTAATTATTAGATTATTTGGGAATAATGCATATAATTTTTTAATTGGTTTAATTGATTTAGAAAATGTAATTCCTAATGGAATATGTAAAGACTAAGGTTGACTATAGATATGTCCAAAATGGTAGTCTTATAGTTAGATAAATCTTTAGTCTTAGCTATTAGATAAGTGTTACATGCCCACATATAGCTTTCCTTTGAGATAAGTTTCCAATAGTAAATTGGAATCCTTGTACTTGAAATTTATGAGGCTTATGGTCTACTCTTAATCTATGTCTAGTCAAAAACATTGAATGATTATATGTCCACCAATTTTTCACACGTGGTGTCCAATCAAATTAAATTCGAAAGAAAACCAAAAATGAATCATATAATCATATAATACAATTCCAAAAATAAAAGGATAAATTTCACTTCATCACATGTATGTGTTTACAGTTTCAAAAGAAAGCCTAAGAACAATGAACAAGAATTTGAAGGTCTTTCATAATTGTGGATATTATATTTTTATGGTGCTCAGTCCAAACAAGGCTCTATTATTGGCATAACATAAACTAATTATAATGGGAGGTAGTACCTTATTATTTTTAAAATAATTTTTATATGCACTAGAAATCATGAAAAATATGTATCCTTAATTTTGGGAATCCAATTCACACTAAAACATAATGTCAAACAACTCCTAATACTTGGATACTCAAAACTAGTTGTTAACCAAATTAGGAGTTGATATCAATTCAAGCTATCATATTTAAATAAATATAAACATAAAGCCTATGATATAATATAATCATTTAAATATTTCAACATAGAATAAATCCAAAGAGAAAAAAATTATACAACTAATTCATTGGCTTCTTTTGCAATAAACTTAGCCCTGTTGTAGGAATTAAAACTGAATAAATTTTCCATATAATTATTTCCATGTACTTTGGTTCATGATAATGTTGACCACTTTCAAGTATTTGATGATGATAAAAAAATTTATATATATCATGGTAAATAATAGTGTATTTGAGTCACAAATCATTGACAAAAGAGATTTATACCTAATGACCATGGAGGAAAGGAAGATGATGGCATCCTCTAATTAAAAGGAAAAAAGATACCTAAATGGATGGTCTCCTTAGAACATGTATTTAACATGGATTACCAAGATAAAAAATAAAAAAAACAATCTAAGATTAAAAAAATCTGTTTTTTCTAAGCTAAATTTAGGAACAAATGAACATCCCCAAATAATTAACATTAGATTAAGTTGTATAGAGCAAAAAAAGCAAAAACTCAAGAAATTATTGACTAGATATAAATATGTGATTTCTTGGAATTATGAATACCTAAAATATGTTGACCCTAGAGTTGTCACACATAATATACCACTAAAGGAATAACACAAACCTTTGAGGTAAAGAAAAATATTGTTTAATCCCATTATGGATCCTCTCATTCAGAAATAAGTCCAAAAATTTCTAAATGGTAAAATTATATTTCCTATCAAACATTATAATTGGGTGGCTAATTCCTTTATGAAAATAATGGTCAAACTAGATTGTGTGGATTTTAAAAACCTTAATCAAGGTCTAGAAAAGGATAATTATCCTTTATTTTTCTAGATGAATTGATTTATATAGTTTGTGGGTCCAAAATGATGTCCTCTTTAGATGGTTTATTATTATATAATTAGTTATTATTAGAAAATTATGATCATATGAAAAAAAAAATTCACTACTAAATGGGGAACTATTGCATATAAGAGAATGCCATTTTGACTAATTAATGTAGGTCCCGACTTTTAGGATGCCATGGATTTCACTTTGTAAGAATTTATTGGTAAGTGAATTATTATATACATGGATGATTGAACTATATTTTTGAAAGATAGAATAAATCATGTAGCCCACTTGCAAAGAGTATTTGACAAATGTAAAAGGTATGGGATTTATTTGAACATAAAAAAGAGAATTTTTAGTGTCACAAAAGGTAAATTTATGGGTCATGTTATCACTAAGTAAATAATTTAGATTGATCTTAAAATATTTCAATTTATATCAAAAATTTCATATATTAATAATGAAAAATTCATATCCTAATAACTAAAAGTAACAGAAGTGACCAATTTTATATTTACTCAAAAGTCTTGAATCAATGAGATCTTGATAGGTGTTACCTCCTTGCTCCATCATTGATAATAACCAAAAATTCAAAATTATAAAATACATGATTATGTGACTGAGATAGATCACACCACATGGTCTCATCTCATTATGACACAAAATTCATAGTACAAGTTCCATTTACAAATTTTGTGACTACATGACTCAATGAGATCATGCCAAGTGTCACCATCTCATTGCAATAAGACATATGGACATAATGATGGATCACAAATCTAGTGAATTATAAATTAAGTGATAATATGTCATGTGTCATACTTTGGATAGTCAATATCCATAGTTCATCCATAGATAATGCCATGTGTTACTCCTAGTATAGTCAATTACCACATGTCATGTCATGTGGTATCACCTTACTCCTTCATACACATGTAAATATCAAAGTGATTAAGGGGAGATATGAAACTTGGATCAATTGAAATCATGACATGTTTCATATTTGATACAACTAAACCCTAAGTCTAATATATATCCATTCATTTCTATGTAGAAATATAAAATTACAAATAGATGACTAAGATAAAATAAATAAAAACAAGTGACATGGAAAATAAAAATCCAATAAAAATGTACATCATTAAAATAAAATTTAAATGGAATTATTTTTACCACATATCATTTATCTATAATTAATTTTAATTATTAAAAAATTATAGCATTTAATTCAACTTTCATAAGTTCATCCATTATCCCTAATTTTAAAACATTGATCTAATTAAAATCTAGAGCTATATGTTTACTATGTATTTCAAAATTAACATCTAATATTTTAATATCAACAAGTTATGATAGATGGATCCTAAAGATAATCTCCTTGCACCTTCGATATTTTTATTTGGGACATAAATATAATTGACAAGTAGAGATTTTGATCACAATGCCCTAAAAAACTAATTACACCATTATTTCACCTTTATATGTAGAAGTAGAAAAGGCTAAACCATATGAAGATGAGATAAACTTACCATTATCTAATAGGGAATACATTGATGATCTCTTGGTCATTAATAAAATAATAATAAGAATAATAAGAATAATAAGAATAATAAGAATAATAATAATAATAATAATAATAATAATAAAACAATATCAAAACCTAAGATAATTCCATGCATTGATGGCTTCCATAATTTATTTATATTTAAAGCATGATATGATGATATATCTCATAGAATTAATATTGAAGAGCCTGTAACTTTAATAGATAAGTTTCCTTTGTAAATTACTATGAGATCTAAAATAGTGACATGGTGTATGATTTCCACACTATCTTGAATTAGTTGAAATAAAATGTTGTCAAAGACACACTTAAAGATTTTGAAAACAACCCTATTTTTTTTAAAGGGAAAACTCTTCCTATCATAAAATTTATACCAGGAGTTAGGATTTATATGGCCCTTATGAACAAAATACATGGATCTCAATCCATAACACACATAGATGGTGTGTTTTCACCTTTATTTTTATGATATTGGATGACAAGAAAGCACCTAATATTGGGTAAGTTATCATTTATAATCTAATTAATAGATGATGCCTCAAAACAGACAAGATGTTCATTTCTATATGATGTCCCATTTGTTGGATGTTGTTTGTGTTATAATGAACCCACCAAGGGAGGTTAAATAGCAGACAATAAATAGATAGAGAAGGATTTGTGATGATTTTAACATATTTTACATTCATAAATTTAGAGATACCATACAAATAATTAAAAATATCTTATTCCCCCAGTGTATAAAGAAATCAATGGTAAATCCATGTCTAAATTGTCTAAGAAAATCATAAAGTCATTAAAGTCACTAGGTAAATATTGGTATTACCTAGATCATACTATTATTAGAGTGGATGGAAAATTGGTTTCCCCTTCTTACCTTCCTAGGTGTGTCCCAAACAAGTTAGTAGAACAATAGATATTTTTATATCTATCTAGAATTTTGGATGTTAATTATATAACAATAAAGTTAAGTGTTTTACACAAAACACCCTTAAGCATTGGAAAGTAACAATATAGATACCAGAGCCAAATATTTAGATCTTTAAAACATAGGCCAAAATTAATCCTTGATTTAGTATAATTTAGATACTAATATCCTTATGGGAAGAAAACCCAACACCTAAATAGTTATAAAGGAAGGGTCAATACCAACTATGGCCATGTTACTTCTTCACATTTATACCTTTTTATGGACAAATATGATTATTCTAAAGTTTGGGTCAAGATGCATTTAACTAGGATAACCATGGAGATACCAAATTAAATTAAATATCATCTACATATAAATAAATTAGATGTGATTCCTACATGACATGTTAAATAATAAATAATTGGAGAGACTATTAAACAATTAACAAGGAAGATACTTAGAGGGCTTCCACAACCTAAGTATGATAATTCACATGTTTATTATTTTGATGTGGGAGACCATTTGATTATTCTAATTATAGTCACTTTTTTTCCTACAATCCAACCAATTCAATTACCTACCTCAACACATTCATTGGTAACTAGCCAGGCTCCTTTAGTTCTTTCATTAGTTGGACCACTTCCAAACATTTGGACAATAAGGATGTTGCCTAGTTCTTTCGGTCCTCATACATATTAAATTGAAGAGAGGCCTCCTAAAATTTCAAATATGATATTATATTGAATAGAAGAGGAGGAATCTACTAAAAAAATACTTTATGGATATGGGTATGGAAGAAAAACTTTCAATAAAGATGCGGAATGTGATGTTTTTTAGAAGACATCTTTACATGTGAATTTTACAAATTTTTAGTCTAACACTATTTATGATACACAACCAAAGATAATTGAGACATAATAACAATAGGTTATAGTGATAAAGATTGTTTATCCATCTATCTATGACATACTCTTTTGATGGGAATATCAATCACTAGTGAAATCAATAATATAGTCATAATGGTAATAACTAATACACATATCATAGTTTATACTTCCCCTATTTCAAATGTTTCTACAACTTATATTACTCATGTCCTTATTTCAAACCATACAAGTTCATTATACTCTAAGTATTTCTATTCCTTTCTTTAATACATTTGTAATAACGAGTTATAATGTTCCATGTGATTCATTGGATAGTGTTTCCACCATTCCCTTATATATTGATGTTTTCCTTGAAACAACTATATTAGTTCCTCAAATAATGAAAAAATTTACCCAAGTTATCATTACACATTTTAGGGATGTAGTAGAAGACCTTTAAGGACCTTTTCCCATTGATTCCCAAGTAGTAAATTTTGAGGATTTAGTTTCACAATTGTTGTTTGACCCATTCCATAGTCATTCATCCACTCATATAGAAATATCATGATTTCAATATCTCAAATTGATTCTTTTATTTTCATATTTTTAGTACTTCCTCAATATATTTAAATAAATTATTCATACTGCTTTTAGGATTGAGGTTTATCAATATAAGATGGTCAACCTTGCATTTATTACACTTCCCTCACCTACTCCAACACTCATGGGACCATAATCATCCATCCCTTGCATTCATGCTTCATTAAAAGAATCTATCCCTAACACTTAGATAGTCTTATCCACAACTTCAAATAGATAAATTATATAGGCAACAATTGGTTTTGTTTGAATAACCAAAGATTAGTCTAGAATTTTATTAGAGTATTAATCAATTAAAGAGAATAAGAAATAGGAAAATGACTAGTGATAGTAAGGAACTTGAATTCAAAAGAGAGGAATAGTTTTTTAGTTTAACCAAGAAAGAAAATACTTGGTCTAATTACTTTGAATAATTCAAAGTAGATATTGAATCTATAGTAAATGACACATGAGGGCTATTTAATAAAATGTTTCATGGTCTCAAATATGAAAATCAAAGGATAGAGTCTCAACCCAATATATAATCCCTAGAGGATGTTTTTTAATAGGTACATAAATCATCTCACATGGTATATGATTTAATATGCTCAATTCACAAAGCACAGGCATAGTCATAACCAAATTGGACTAGTGTGGTAGAATTACATGAAGATTTGAAGAAATTGGATACTAAGTTATTCATTATATCCAAAGAATTAAATTAATAATCATACCCAAATTTTAATCTATTGACACTCCCAAACACCATCATAGATCAAAATTATGTGAACAACACCATAGATGACACTATAGAATGGCATAAAATGATGAAAGAGTTAGTTAGGTAATTAACTATTTATGAACATGAAGCTACTAATCTTCTTGGAGATATATGTATCTCTTCTATATATACTCCATAAGGGAAAGTATTTAATATAACATCTTTCAATACTTTCATCCAAGCCTCTATTGACCATTTCACAACATAAGTTAAAGATTCAACCTCTTGTATATTTTTTAATGTAATATAAAATTTAATACTATTATAACTATACATTTTTAAAATTATTATTTTCAGTTATAGATATTATTTTAAATATGATTTTGATATAAATGACATTTTGATGTTGTGTTGTTTCTTTTTCAAGATGTCAGTTTTTGTCTTTATTAGTTATAGTGGATTTAAATACAAACTATTTTAGTTTCAGCATTGGTTTTTTCTATTAAAATCTTGTAAATTTAAACATTTTTTTGGGTTATTATTTAGTGTTTAATATTTTTAATTTCAAAATAAACATTGATTTTTTTAGCTCAAGTAGTTGGAAAATATGACTGTATGAAAGAAGTTTTGAATATAATTAATAACCTACATGAATTTTTTAGGTTTAGAGAATGAAATTATTGTTAAAAAGAGATATGGTGGTTTAAAAATGGTTTTTATGAGATCAGAGAACACTATGAATATGATTTTTTTTAAATGAATTCACTCATCATTTTTTGCATCAATAATTTACTAATCCATTAAGGTTGATAACTCAATAGCATATGAGGGTTTCATATAGAATGGTTTTTAGGTCACAACCATTTTGGGTTTTTATTTCATGATTATTTGGATTTGAACACTAAATTATAAAATATTTCATGTATTATTACATGATCAAGAAATAGTTATTTCACATGTGTATGATATTTCATATGGATTGATTTTAGATTGCATAGAATAATTTTTTTATACATTGCAGTTGAAAGCTAGGTTACTGAAAACCTTCTAAAAGTATATTTTTAAGATGAATTTATTAAAATGGTTGTATATATATATATATATATATATATATATATATATATATATATATATATATATATATATATATATATATATATATATTTAAAATGATTCAAAGGTATGAAATGACATGATTTTTTTTAGATGATATAGTGACAATGTTAAAAGCATATTTTGAAATATTAGGTTTTAGTTTACTTTATCAAGGTTTCATAAAAAAATCAAAATCTTCAATTTATTATAGATTTAGTATTTTATTGATCTTGATATTTTATAGTTTACTTATTTTTTTAGTTCATAAATATTTGGGTTGATTAATTTAACATAATTCTATTTTAGAATAACATGATGATTCATATGTTTGAATGGTTCTCTCTAATATAGTACAATGTAACTTATGAAATCAACTAAAGCTTTTTGAAAATGTTTAGAAAAGTACAGTGAATTTTTGAGATGTATTGTTGAAAAATGTTTCTTAAAATAGATTTTAAACCACAATTTTTGCATCATTTCTATTTGATATTGAGAAAATTTCATAGAATAGTTAATGAAAAGTTGCATATAATAAATATGTATTTTGTCCAAATAAGTTTGTTTTGGTTCACAATATATTTGATATTCATTTTTTCTCTTAAAAATGGTATTGATGGTGAATAATTATAAACTATTGATTTGAAAATACATAAGGATATTTTGCAATATTTTTAGTTTTTTCATTTAATAGATAAAATGTTAGTTTGGATTAGAGGATCAAAAACTTTTGATAGGAATAATTTATTGGGAATAAAATATCATTAGTATGATAATGTGCTACCTATTGGGACAAATGTTGAGGCAAAATCTTCAGGACCCAAATAGTCATTAACACACTTACACATGGTTTTAGCCATGGTATCTATGTCTCTCTTCACTTTGATTCTAGTGACCATGACAAAAACCATGTGTAAACATGTAAATCATTTTGGAACATTTTAAATAATGTGCCTCATAATTATTTGCCATATTATGGTAATTTTGCTTGTAAAAATGTACATAGAGGTTATTTAATATATCCCTCATTTGGACATAGTTCACTATACTTTAACCCATAATATGTAGCATTTAAGAAATGTGATAAGCCTATCTATTAATCCTAAATACCAATATGATATTTTATTAAAACTTTAATATTTTGAACCATATATTGATATAAATAATGTTTCTTCAATGAGATTTAAATGTGTTAATAACCTTTCATATCCACGTAACTCACTTCTTAAATAAAATAATATTATAATTTCAAGACAAATATAGTGAACTGACACAAGATGAGATTCCTGCAACTCTTTTTGGGTAAAATGAGTATTAAAATGAACATTGGATTCCTTTGATAGATTTGGATTTATATGTTGAAAATTATATTGCTTCCTATTTTTTGTTTTAAAGATATATTTTAATAAAAAAGTCAATATTGGCTTAAATATTTTTAGTTTTGGATTGAATATTTTTAGTTTGATTAAGGATACTTTGACATTGGAAATTTGATTTTAGTAGTAAAATTTTAGAACACTATTTAACATGAATTAAATTTACTAATTATATTTGATAAACTTGGTTTGATTGTCTTTAGAATATGTTATTTTTCAATTTTATTATGGATCAGTTTGTGGTAAAATGATTATGTAAAGAAAATTTTATTATAACTAATTATTTATAATTATTGGTATAATTTATTTTATTATTCTCTCTTAAATAATAATGATTGACAATTTAGATTATTATGGATAAATTTTGAGGTATTTATTACTTACATTTAGTCATATACATTGATTGACTTACATGATGACTTATGAAAATAACTAATTTGTTTGAAAGTGAAGTGAGGCCCCACCTTTTATAAAAATATTGTGTTAAGTTAAATTTATAATAAAATAAGCCACAGATATTAATAAATTTACCCTATGATCTAATTATTTAAAAATTAAAATATAAAGTGAGTAACTTTAAATAACATATAATCAAATTTATTTTAAACTTAACTAAAAGTTAGTTATAACTTAAAGGTGTCAAAAATTTATAAAGTGAAGGTTAAAAAGAAATTGAATGACATCATTTGATGATTATTTAATATAGGTACAAATATATCTCCTAAGTTTTCATTTTTTACTCCTCTTCAGTTGAAAGTATCTGAGATTGAGCATTAATTACATGAATACTAATTAACACATTCTCTTGGGTAAATAGACCCATTTGGTACAATCAAGTACATCCAAATCTCATTATTCATTTAGAAACCTATTATTTGAGAATGGCTAATAAACTAATGATTTTGATGGTTGCATAATAATATAATCACATGCACAATATTTTATGTAATTTAATTGATACCAATGAAATCTGCAATCTTCATGTGATAGATTATTGAGTTTTGAGTTTGAAACATTATTCTATCTCAGAATCATTTTTAATTATTTTGAAACATTATTTCCAGTTATAAAATCTTAATTTATATCATAGATCTGGTTTGACCCTTACTATCTAATTCTCTTAATTTATCTAATTTTCCATTTATGTTGTATTAGTTTATACACTGTTAACTCCATTTTGAATTGTTAATTTAACTTAGTATTCTTCATTAAGTAGTTTTAGATTAGTTTTTCATCTCATTCTTATAACTATTCATTTCTTTAGACTAGTTATTTCACCCTTAGTTATATGATATATAGTTTCTCTTTTCTAGTTTGGTGTTTTTCCTTTTTCTATTTTCTTGTTTTATTTACCTATTTTACATTTTATTATTGTTGTCTATTTTATTATTTTCATTCTCTATTTTTTGGTTCAAGAGTTATAATGGTAGTAAAAATAAATGAATATTGTTTTATAAAGAAGAGATCATTCAATCATTGATTAAATATGAGAGTGTTTAACTCTCTAAGTGATTACCTTTGTCATATGATTTCTCTATCAAATAAGATTAATAACACTTGATATAAGTCTAATTTATATTATTTAATCAAAAACTATTTGGAAATAAAAAAATTGATAGTTATGAAAATTTCATTTTAATAGATTTGATTAGTTTGTTTGAGTGATATTATTTCAAATGGTTTGGTATAAATACAAATCAAATGTAATTCATTATCAATCTAAAAATCACTTCTCAAGCTCACACTATATTACTGAAAATCATTTTCATAAATGAGTTATACTAACCTCTTATTGTCTATTTTAAAATTAATCATATGGATAGTCTCCTTATAGTTTTGAAGCATTAATAGATCAACCCATGAGTAGCAATTTATCAAGTTATAAGCTAGATCACTAGATGCACTTACATATAGCATATTACATAATTGTTCACACTTAAGCCCTGATAGGAGGGATAATTACATCAATATGAGGCCTTATTCAGAGTATATGGCAATTTAGGAATATCTCATGGATATAGGGTTTTTTGAGGTCAACTCAACTCCAATTGATATTATTAACCCTTATTTTATAATATGTGCCCTAAATTTGAAGATTTAAGGTTTTTAAAAACAAAATATTGATTGAAAGAACTTGTGTGAAATTTAATTTAATAATCTGTAAGGATAAAATGAACCTTAATATGTGAAAATGAATTTTATATAATAGGATATTTATTTTGAACCAAATAGAAGCATCAAAATTAGAAAGCTAATTTCTAGGATCTAATGAATTGAAGAAAATATTTAGAATATCTTATTCTATACCTATATTTTTTAAATATGAATGCACATTATTGCATAATCTAAGTGTTATTTATCCTTCCCATTATTACTTTCATACTTTTAGTTGGCATTGTCCTTTTCTATATTTAGCATATTCATACATTTAGTATATTTATCGTATATTATAAATATATTTTTTTTTAATTGGCCTAATTCATAATAGTTTATTCCATAATTTATTATGTTGTTCCCCTACCCTTAACAAAAAAAGTTCCAAATAAAGAGAAAATGTAGAAAGAAAGGTAAGTATCTAATGATAGTTAAATGTGTTGTTTTATTTTGATAAAATGAATGTGAAATTTTCATTTAGGGTTTCCCCATGCTTTATTTTTTTAATTATTATTTTTTAACATGAAATTTTACCTTTTTAGTATAAAAACAATTATAGATCCTTGTTTAATTTGTCTCAAGTACAACCTAATAGGGTTGTGTACGCTAAAATTATTCATGGGATGAAATAAAATGTACCCAATATTTTAGGGTGGTATTTGGGTGAATATATATGTATGATTTACTACCTTATAAAAATAAAGAATAAATTAATAGGTTATAACTATGGAACTTATTAAAATAAGTGACCAAAAAATTTAAACCTAAAGGCTTGGTTCATAGGATAATCTTAAATTTTCTTTGGTGTGAATGCTAATGATTATCACATAACACCTCCAACAATAAAAATCCACCTTGTGAACCATACTTGAGTAAATTATAGATGTATTTTATCATTATAAATCTACAAGTGTATTAGTGATGGCTTATTAATTTCATAGGTATATAAATTGGATAAATATGGGAAAATGGTGTTAGGTGATTATGGGAAAAAAATTTGGATTTTAATATTTATATTTAAACTAGATACAAATTAAATTTTATAAAAATATAAGGTATTACATTTTCAATACGAAATATTTTATCAAGACTACCAAAAATATTCTTATCTAGAATCAACATGACACATGCTTGGAGGTCAAGAAAAAGTTGAGGACAAGAAAGGCAAAATTATTAAAAGGAAACACACCTTCAAGATTAATTATTGATTTGATAAATATAATTATCCCAATACAAAATTATAATACATCATATTTCATTGATATAATCCATTCAAAAATGAAATATATAGCTTTAGTTAACATGCCAAAACATATTTGAATCATAATCATCATCATCATCAATGATGTACAAAAATCTAATAATGACTATATTTGACACTCAAAACAACACCCTTCTATTATTTTACTTTATGATAATGGTATATATTTGAGTGAAACAATGAGAGGGTGGAATACCTTCTTATCTTTCGAATTTGCAATAATAAGAGAGCCTTCCCTATGAGGGTTCTAAATGAGACATTTATTAACCACATATAATATGTATTATCTATACTACTAGAAATAATATCTATGTATGCAAACTCAATTAAAGGTTACTAATTTTCATACATTTAATAACATAATACGTAATCCATAATAGAATATAGATGTATATTTTAGAAATAAAACTAGTTAATTTAGTTGATCTATGTTATTTAAAGTAATACAATGATTGTGCCTCTTGATTGGATTAAAATTCATAACTAAATAATTATTTGAATATTTTAAAAATAAAATGTAGGAAATAGTAGATTAATCAAGAACTAATAAAATATTGATAAATTGGTTCAGTTCTCACAGGGTAGGATAAAATGATATAATGATAAATTTTGATCTAGTTACCTTGGTAACAATTTTTTCTATCCATTGGGAATGGATTCTCCAAATTGGCATGCTCATATTTTATTTACAAAAATATATCTGGATACACCTCTACATGAATTTTTAAAATATCAAACAATTGATATGCATGAATAATTTAGCATTTACACATGTTCTAAATTATTTATATAAGATGAAAATCATAAAACATAAACATTATATTATGACAAAAAGAGTTAAACAATTAAATGTGAAACTTAAATTATATAGTATTAAATTAGAATGCATGGTGAGGAGATATTTTCATTCATCTTACATTACCAATTATTCATTGGTCATAAACATGAAATCATTTTCCTATACTATTGACATATTATATATCTAAGATCTACACTCCATAACAAAAACACTTATTATGACTTGATAAAATCATAGTACTTTAACATATGAAAACTTATTCCTATAAAGTATAATATATATTAAGAAAAAACATATAAAAAAATATTCAAAAGTGAATGAAAATATGTAGATCAATAATTAATTTATCTATTTTTATAAAAATGGTGATCCATTTTATGTAGACTAAAATAGGAATCCTTTTATAATCATACTGGCATATTGGTGCCTTTACTTAATCTATAAACAAGTGTCCTCAAATATCATTCATTTAAAAATTCGACCAATAAAATGGTATCTTCATTTTGGGATAAATTAAAAATTATTATTTCTATAAATGAAAATTTAAAATCTTCACAAACTCCATAGCATGTGTAATAATATTATGATCAGGGGAAATTTGTGACACCTAGTAGCAAGATGACATGTTTATCTTAAAAACCAATTTAATTATAATATTTTTTAATGATTATTCAAGCACTCATATGTGCATATTAATAAAAATATATTCTATAAACATATCTCATATTATGTTGTTTACCTAAACACAACATGTGGGTTCATACACATGTATGTGTGTGCTTAGTTAATATTATTTATATTATTTTATATTTTGGGTGCCTATTATTAGTGAGGGGTTAGGATATGAGTTAACCATGAATTAATTGGGGTTCTTAATGGTTTGATACAAAAAGGAGAAAAACCCTAAAGAATGTAATTTTTTACAATATCAACTTAATGTAAGAGATACCTACCATTGTGTGATATATTTATTATTATGGTCATGTTTTTAGTTTAAATCCACCCTTGTGTAATTAGGTGCTCTCATAATTTTTGTTTATAAAAATTTTAATTTACATTTTATAGTTTAATTTTATATCGATATTTGGAATTATCAAGTCGTGTTATAACTTCAATCAATTATTTTCTTTGTAGTTGCTACCAAAATTTTGAGGGAGGTTATTTTATGACTTCATTAATGAGGTTTAAAAAAATATTTGTTCCTCAATAAAATAACTATATCATCCATATAAAATAGAGGATTCCAAAACCATTTGACTAAAACTAGACTCAGATCCACTAGATGAGGAAGAGGAAGAACAAGAAGATGAGAAGAAAGATTAAGGAAGATCACATCACCCTTATTTGAACCTAAAACTAAATATCCCGTAACATGATTTAAGAGTAAGGTAGACGACCATACATGGTTGAGAAACATTAAAATGTAATTTAAGGTATAAAATATGGATACTTAATAGGACAAATTTATTTTATCTCTACAACATTTGGATATTGTATCCCACACTTGGGGAGAGAGATGGTTTCTAAAAACCTAGATAGGGACTTTTTGTGGTTTATCAAATATCTAAGAGATCCAACCATAATTGGTATTAACCATATGATACCTAATTAATTAATTGTTTCATAAGTATATGTTTATGGATCCTTATATATAAAATTTTCAAGTTTTGGATTCCAAAACCAAACATTATTTAAAGATAGTGTGAAATAATTATATTTCCAACCTACGAGCTTCTATTTAAACTAAGGTAAGAATATTTAACCTTGGATTTTTTAAAAGGCCATTATTATAGATATAATATCATAAAAATATATTGATAATATAATTAATGAAATGGTGGGACCTACTATTTGTAAATTTTTTAATTGGGATTAGAAGAAAGAACCTAGTTGTGATTCTTCCTCTACACTCACTTTTGTAAACCCATGTCACAGGTTTTTTGATCCATGAAGTAAAGTTCATGGTTTTAGTCCCAAAAATATTTTTATGGCAAAGGATGTGTGTTATTATAAGCTAGGGTTATATTTATAAAATATGAAAACCCTAGATAACCCCACTTTAGGATGTGAACCCAAAGATTTATCTCTTGCTATAGTAGAAATGTGGGAAACATATATATTACTTTCTCTAATGAGAGGATTGGACTATTTTAACACATTAAAATTATTTTCCCATGTCAAAAAATCCTATGTTTTGGCCATGGTCAATCCTATAACGACAATTAATATTATGGATAGAAAAAAATTCCAAATATTATACCTCTATTTAGACACTTTATAAATCTTCCCATTTGGATTCCATGACACTAGAGTATTGAATGTGTAGGAGTAGTCCATAATGTGGATCTTTTAGTTGTATATTTAATCATAAAATATAAATTATATGTGGTTGATATTAGGGGTGTGTATGTTTTTTTATGGGTTCAAATATTATACTCACTTTGACATTCTCCACCAATCATCAGGAGAAGTTTTTAAAATTGAAGCAAGGTGACCATGAGTATAATATCAAATCCAGGCCCTTGAGAGAATTTTTTTTATTCCAATCATATGAACAAAATGAATAATGGTAATTTTATATTTATGTCTCACCTCTAAAGTATAGATGTGTAATCTACTACCACACACAAATAGGATCTAGGAATTATAGAGTTGTTATGCAAATATAAGGTAGTTTTCTAGAACCTATCAAAGAGGATTTTTATAGATGGGGAATTAGATTACATTATTAAGCTTGACCTAATAAATGGTACACCCTTATAGATATGAGAATTTTAAAATTTAGAGATAGATAAATTGATCATCAAAATCTTAGAGGTTGGCATCATCATCCTTAGAATGATACCTTATATTACCCTAGTGGTATTAGCTAGAAATAAGGATGGGTCATATATATTTTATATCTATTAGAGGGACCTATAAATAATAACAAGAAAAAATAAATTTCCAATTCCAAGGACTGATGATATACTTGATGAGTTGTAGGGGGGAATATTTCTTAAAGATATATCTCAAATTAAGATACTATCAGATTCCAATTCAAATTCAATATCAGGAAAAGATGGCCTTTAGAATGTATAGATGCATTACTTATTTAGTTTCATGCCTTTCAATTCAAATAATGTACCAACCAAATTTCAATAATTAATGAATAATATATTCATAAAATGTATGCATAAGTTTTTTCATGTTTTTTAATGACATTATGGTTTATAGTAACTCATTGGTATCCCATATTGAGAATTTAGAGGTTATGTTGGATAAAATGTCAAGGAGAAGTTGTATGCAGAGGCATCCATGAAATAAATTTTTCACATATTTTATATTTAAGGGGTTCACATTGAATTTATAAATATAAAGGATAATGCATATGATTGGCCTATACCTAAGGATCTTAAGAAACTTTGTTGCTTCCTTGAATAGGTAGTATTTTATGGAAGATTTGTGAGGAGCTTCTAAAAAATATTATGTCCCATGATTAACCTCATCAATAATTATTCATTAAAGTGTCTCATAAATTAAAACAAATATTTATATAATCTCAAAATATTTTAGGTGTGTACTATAGTTTTAACAACCCCTAATTTTTCAAAGTCTTGTCATTCAATGTGATGCCTTTAGATTTGGACTAAAAATAGTTTTCTCTCAGGATAATGAGTCAATTGGAATTTGAAATTAGGAAGATAAATGATCATGAATAAAGGATATATAATTATATTAATGATATTGTTTCCATCCTACATAAAATTTATATATGGCATTAGTTTATATTGGGGATAAAGTTATTTATTAAAATCAACTATCTCTACCTTAAACACTTGTTAACTCAAGGAAAATTAATAGAGTAGAAATATAAATGGTTTGATCACCTTCAATCCTATGAATTTAATATCCTTAAAAATAAATTGAAGGATAATATGGTGGGTGTGTAATAAACCTTTATCCTTTGGTGGAATAATTCTCTTTCTCACACCTTGTTCTTATATACTTATTTCACAATATTTTATTTTAGGAACTCTTTAAATCCCATGGATAATGGATGGAGTTTTAATCCCCATAAATGGTTGGGATAATATTATTTCTCATATATTTCTAATTTTATAGTGGATTTATTGGTTGAATTCTTTAAAAAAATAGTTTTCTTGTGACCTTAGAAGTGATGAGTTTGTCAGCATATTCATCATTTTTTATCTTAGATGTATTATTGAAAATATCTATATTAATTGAATAATTTGAAATTTATAAAGGTATGTTCTAAGGATAATATGAGGAACTATAATATTATTTTATACATTATGGGTATAGTGAGATATGTATTTAAAATAATCTTGGAATTTAGTTTTACCCTATGTATTGTTAATTTTATTCATTTGCATATAATTATAAAAAAATTGACACTCAAATATTGAACTTATAAAATCCTAGTTTTAAGTTTAGAAGGACTATTTCGTATAATTTGGACTTATCAATAACCTAAATTTCTAAAAAATATCAAAAATAAATTGGACTATATCCAGATTAAATTTGATTGTATCGACATTAAGTTGGACTTATTATAAATAACTCATATCTATTTAATATATTTGTGATAAGTCTAAATTATTTAAAATGATCATAAATAATTTATTTATTAGTATTTGAAAACTATCTTAAATAAATTAGACTTCATCAAGAATTACTTGGACTTATAAAAAAATAAATCACATTTATATTATATATTTGCAATAAGTCCAAATTATGTGACCATTCAAACTGGTTCACAGACCATGTATTTAAAAATATTATAAGACTTGGTGGTATATTTAATAAGGAAACATAATTCATACATCAATCATGAGATTAGCCAATATCTGATGTTAAATACCTGGGATGATTGGGATGCCATGTTTCATTAGTTGATTAGATCATGAACTATTTGTTTAATATGATTTGAGTGACATATTTGTGACCATCAAATTTTATCTCATTTTATCTCACACAATCTTGGGTTCCACATTAAAATCCAAATAAAATTTATCGATACACAAATGCTAAAAAACAAATATTGAATGATGCACATTCTGAGGTGTAAACACGAGAATTCTAAATTATATTTTGTAAAACACAAAAGCTATAGTGTACTAAATTATTAGATGTGGAAATTATGAATACCTTTTACCAAAAACCATTTTGAAGGATGCAAAGTTACATTTTAATAGTCAAATGTTATTAACTAGATGAATAGTTAGTGAAATACTAAATTATCATAGTAGAAAATATAAAACTCAAATGCTAAAATGTATCTCCCAAGACCCAAAATGTGAAGTACCACTAGAAATAAATATAAATGAATAAAACAATAAAACATTATACAGTCTAAAAAAATGGACTAAATTTTAAAAAAAAAACATTTATATTTCTCATTCCAAAATTAAGGAAACACCATTTTAAAATTCTCAATCCTTTTATCATTATTTTTATTAGTGCCTAATGGGATGATGAATAAAAATAGTTTGTTACAATGCCTTTCAAAAAATTAGTGAGAAAAAGTGTATGAACTCTCCAATTTTTATTTGGTTTCCAAGCATAGATGATACTATCTATGAGTATGGATGGTAAAGATGTGTCAATTGGGTTTACCTTCCATTTCTTGTCCAAGCAACATAAATAAATTATTGCTTCTTCTACATCTTTTTTACCTACATGAATTGAGATGAACCAAGCTACATTGACCCTTCATTATATATCCCCATTTTTTGTAGTATCTTTATATTGATTTTACCTCTATCAACCCATACTATGTAGTCCACTCCTATAGAATCATTAGGTCTAACAAATAACATATCTATGATTTGTACATCTTGAGCTAAATCAAATGCAATTCTTGTTTTTTTGCTTTTTGGACTAGCATATGTATGTATAGATGCCACTCAAAAACCAAGGGTGATATCATGAACCATTTTGTGTATATCTCTATGCAAGGGTATGCCATGATGAGTTCTAGGCCAATAATCTCTTGTGCACTCAATTGTAGAAGGAACATGTATTCTTTCATTATGTCATGGATGTTTTGGAAGTAATATGCTATATCCTTCCACTTACTATATCTATTCAAACTAAATTTATTGAATTATTATACTTACTTATTAAAGTTATATTTTATTTATTTTTTACTTTTTTTTCTACTTCTATTTGAGTCTTTATGAACAATGAAATCTTGAGACATTTATCTTTTTTTTGAGTCTTTGAAATATATTTTTGTTAGATTACCTTCAGAAACATTTGGATCACCATTTTCTTTTGTTACCCATAATGTAATCAGGGGGCAATTTCTATCTCTTATATAGGTTTTGCAATGCATAATGGGCTTACCTTGCTCCATGCATAGAAGAAAGTATTGACCTTTTTTCAAGCCTACTATTTCATTTCTTCCCTTCAGCTAGTAATTATTAATATAATCTTTGAAATGCACTACCTCTTAAATCAAATATGGCATGAAGCTTTTTGTATTTTCACACATCCTATAAGTGTCCATCATCTCTTGCAAACTCCATACATTTTTCTTCATTATACATTCAGAAAAGTTTCCAAATGTCCCATCAATGTCCTCATGTGTATGTCCTATAGACAAAAATCTAACCTTGAGATCATGGAAAACACCTTTGTAAACAAGGAGAGATATATATTATAACACATATATGTACAAAAAGACATGATTTTATGAATTTGTAGATGTAACATTAGTTCTATATAAGGTTCAACATTTTTTAAATATAATTATGGATGGAAATACATATTCTTATTGTCTTCACAATAGTTGTCTAGTTGAAGGTATAGCTTGGAAGGAAATTTCTTGAAGGCACCAATTGCTTGTGCTTCTTCTTTGTATTTATTGCATTTAGGGTAGCAGTTGTTAGATAAAAATGCATTATACAATGGTTATTTTTAATATATATGTTTATATAGTGTATATATATATATATATATATATATATATATATATATATATATATATATATATATATAAGTATCTATCATGTTGTTTCCATATCCCTAAAGCACTTATTCAATGAGGTGATAGTAAAGTTAGAACCTCTAAGAACATATGATAAAAAATCCTCATATCCACCTGTACCATGACCATGTGTTATAATCCATGCTATTGACAACTCTAATATTCTATTGGTAATTACTTTGATTTTTGTCACTATCCTCAACATAAATGTTTCTTAACATTCTACCATATCATGAATGACACTAAGGTAGTCTTCAGGGTATTTCTCTAACATTCATTTATGTGTGTAATACATTTGTCTTGCAGAATTTTTTTGATTTGAGTGAATCACAAATTCTTGATTGATACACTCTTCTTGATCTCTAGAGAGGGACCTAAAGTGTTTCTATTGAGTCAACAAGATGGATGTTTTATACTTATAAAAGTCATCACATGTGGTAATAGTCACATTATGAAAATTAATTTTCTACATGTTATTGAATTTTGGCTAAGATATTGGCTCATATTCCATATAGACAAGGTGTGCATTGATGTGACACCTCATAAATTATTGAGTGAAAGATGTTGGAAGATGTCAAGAATTTTATTGTGAGTCATCTTTATCTACCTATCATGTTAGTCATGGAGAAACATCTATAAAATCATCCACCAATTAGTCTAATAAATCTTTAGCTACCATTATCTTCTTTTGTTGATTTTGTTGAAATCTTTTTTAATGGAATGCATTTTATTCCTCATTTTTTTTGATAGTCTTGAATGTCAAAAAAGTTACTTCTCTTTAATCCATATATTTTAAGCTAAGATTTCAAATAAATCTTTGTACCTTGAAAATTAAGGCAAGTTTTGCTTTTATTTTTCTTAAACAAACCAGCAAAAAGGGCATCCAAGACAAGTTGCCTCCTATCTATTGTGGTGGAATCAAGCAACTTCATCTTTTCATATTTTAGAATCTTAAATGACAATCCTAATTGAAAACATTTTTTAGTGCAACATTTATCTAATCTCACTATATATGCTTTCATCAAACTCTACTTGGCTGAGTGAATTTTTTGGTTGACTTATTTTTTGGCATGAGTATTTGTAAGAATGAGATAATTTTTTTGGATGTCTTTACGCTAAAAATTTTAGCAAAGGAGTGATTTTATTATCCACTATGTCTAAAAATTTTCCAATTTCTTTCTCCTGTGGTGTTATGTATGGTAAATTAATTGCTCTACAAGTCTCAGTGTCTACTATTTTGTTGGAAGGCCATCTAATGATAGACGTTTTAGTTACCTCTATACTCCAAGTCTCATAATTTTGTATAACATGCATTATGTAAATTCCCAATTCATTTTCTAACATTGGGATAGGAATGTAACCAAAAATATCCCATTTTTGTGCAAATTCAACATAACCAAAAGCAATTTTTTCATCATTTGCAAGAGTTATACATTTGTGCAACAAATGTACCCTTTTCACAGGAAAAGTTTTTTTGTATGATTTGAAATGTGTTAGGATCATAGATATATTGAACAAATGAATCCAATAAAGGGTTTTATTATTGCAATGGTTGTATATGTGTAACTGGATGCAAACTATTTTGACTTTTTTCTATGTCATTGTCTATAGAAAACTTGTCTATGGCATGTTGCATCATTCATGTGCTCCATATAGTAAAACTATCAACTACATCCCCCAAATTATCTATAGAAGATGCAAGAAATAGAAGTGGTAGAGTTAGATCAGAAGCTTTAGTCACATTAACACTTACACATCAATAGGCATTTCCTCATTATGACATGTGGAAGTGAGATTTATGGTTTTCAAATATTTAGCATCTAGACCTACCACTTTGTGTATTCTTCCTTCACCAATAACCTTACAATTATTTATGCAAAAAACATAGTTTCCACATTAGAAATCCATTAATGTATGATTTTTTAGTTGGACATTTGTAAAATACATGAGAGGAGTTTTTAATCAGGTTATTTATAAAATGATTCCAATTTATAGGAGATAAATATATATTTATACCAAAACATAAGCATGGAGATATGTTAAAACCTAAAACTATTAAGAAGGTAATGTATAAGATTTTTTAATGACATAATTTATGTCAATCTGATAAAATAATAAATATTAATATCATATACTACATACTTAAATTCTTACTTCATCCTAATTTGAAGGTATCTCCTATGAGATACATTTGAAACATGCATTAGAGTGAAATAGCTGTATAGATAAAAAAAGTTAATTAATTCAATATTCAACCATGCATTTTATTACAATACAAAATGATAATGAGCAATGGGGGTTTTGAGTAAAATTATGTAAAATTATTAGCTTATTATATTTTGGGATCATGTATTTGATTTTAACCTCTATTGTGAACCCAACAGTTTAAAGGTATCTCTTAGGAGATACCATTCAAACATGTGTATGATAACCCTTCAAGGTTTGAAGGCATTACTAGGTAATACCTTCAAGGGTACCCATGACATTAAGATTAAGGTTATGTGGTATGTACCCATGAACCCATGACATTTCAATATTTAAAAAATATTTCAAGTTCATTGAGTGAATGACTCTCCATGATTATGCCAAGTGTCTCCATCTTATTTAACTGAAGACTGATAGATGGAACTTCATGTATGAAATCTTAGGGATATGTAGGAAGCACTATAGTGATGTGTGTATCCCTCTAAAATGCCTCTAAAATTATTGTTAAAAATGAGGCCCACTTCCCTAGGCTAATGGTGCAGTTTTTCTTTAAATAATAACTCTCTTCCTTCCTAAGGAGGACCATGATGACACATGTCATCAATAAAAGGGACTAAGACTTAAAGTTTATAATTTCACTCACCTATGCACTCAATTTCTATGAGTTTGTGATGAAACCAGGCACTAACTTCATGTTTGTGGTTGCATTCTTTATTCTCTTCTAGATAGGATACCTACAGTCTTGGTGTGGGTAGTAAGGTCATTCTTCAACTACTATATTTTCTAGTCCTTAATTGATGACTCTTGTTCCATCTACAATTGTGTATATTATTGTGCACTTGTAGAGTCCAAGAGACTCTTATGGGTATGAATAATATAACTTATTAAATGCATTTAATAAGTCATTATAAAATGTAAAATATCATTATTTTTAATTTGTTAAAGAAAGGAGATTAACGAGCAATCTAGTAAAAAAAGTACATTGATATCAAAATTAAGTTTGAGAAAGTGGTGGTGACAAGATAGGTATAGTAGATGGACTACTGACAGTCATGCAAGACCATTAATTGCATGTCATTTAGAAATATCACATCTTGGTCAAGGTAGATTTAATTGTGATGTGATAAGCTATGGGGTAATTTCAAGATTTGTGAGACAAAAAAGATCACCATCAAATTCAACATATTAAAGATAATGAAGAGCACTCGTGCATAGGTAGTTAGTGCATTTAAAGAAGTTGGCAAGAGTAAATAAGATACCAAAATCCATAAAAAAAAGTAGATGAACAAGGAAAAAACATTATAGACTTTGTCAAAGAAGAATATTTTACTATCTTCTCTTGATATAGTCTTGTGCAGAAAAATTGATACCTAGATTTTGGTAGCACAAATCAATCAAATAGTGTAGATTACAAGTTTAGTCATGGATAAGATCAAGTTTTTGATGTTTTTGGTATATGTAAAGAAGGTATATATGGGGATGAGGTTAGGTAGTAAATAAACCAAATTCAATGACCTAGATCCCTTTGACTTTGTGTAAATGGCTAAAGTTACTCTCTTTGCCCTATCAACATAGCCAAGTGCATAAGTAGGAGATCTTACACTTCAACATCCACTTCAAGGATCTAATGCAAAAAGGCTAATCAAGTTACATACATTTGGGAAACTAGATGATGGCATGTATACCTTGTTAATTAGATACAACCAATGGGCTACTCATTTATCTAGAGATATCATCATTTGTATTAATGTACAGACCATGGAAAGAGCCACATGCCCTCTAAATCATGGAAAATTGTTATTGAGATACAAGTCTACTACACCACCTATTCATCCATATGTTTAGGATAAGTTTCCCATTAGGGTAGGGAGAGGAACCCTAATTGACTCCATTAGAGATGTTGTAATGTGTATTTTGGTAGAGTGTATTATAAAGAGGTTTTGGCAAACAATGAAGTAGGCCAAGTAAGAAACAAAAGGAGTAATTGACATTATGTATTGCATGATACAATATAATTAGAACTTCAATTGGCCCATGTTTATTGTATATGAGCTTACCAATAATATCTATAAGTTAATTTTAGGTAGCTTATAAATTTTCTAATATTAGTTTTTGGTTTTATTATTATGCTTCACCCAATATAAGTCCTTGCTAGTCTAATTTAATGTTACTTTTAGACTTTTGTCCTTATACTACCCTCATAGGCATCACTGAGACTAATACAGGGCAATATTATGATTAGTTGGGGTGGTTTAACATATGGTGTCTTGAGGCTCTAGCTTTGATCAGGTCACACCCTTAAATTCCATAAGATGTCATGCAATATTTGGGGAAACATAAATCAATAAAAAAGCTGTATAATGGTATTTAAATCAAGGTACATGAGTTATCCATGATAAATATGAATCTAATTACCTTTTTCATCACAATTTTTGAAGCACAAGATAAATTATGGAGGTAGAGATCCCTATTAACACAACAAGGATGACAAGAGCAAGAACAACCACAACTAGCTACACAACCACAAGCAACACCCTAGTAGTCTATAGCTCCTTAGAGATCAAGGAAAATCAAGTCTTGGTTGGACAACCCACATGTGCCAAGGATAGCTTGGGAGTATGAACTCACAATGTTGTGGGTTGATGAATAGGAAGTTCTTCAATGAATGATTGAAGACATTGATCAAAAGGTATATGATAAGGATGAGGAGAAGCTATTTTTTTGGAAAGTAGTGTGCACTTGCCAAGTGTGGAATAAGGTAAGTAGTGACCATTTTTTTGACATTACACAAGCCCCTCCAACTATTATTGTGGATACTATAGGTCAAGAAGAAGCTTAGTACAAACTTGTGGTAGAAGTTTTCAAAAAATATCCATAATTTGGTTCATCATCTACATAGTTTTTAGATCTACTAGAGGATGGGAACCCAATACAACCACTGATGTGCAAAAAACATATTCTTCATAAGGCAAGTCCTTCAACCACCATACTTTAACATTTGGTATCTTTCATAGAGCTATTTATAACATGTAATGCACATCAAGTGAAGTCTAGGGTCACGATGAGACATAAGCATACACTTGTCCCTTCAGCTGAATTGAGAAAGTTTTTCATGGATAGATGTGTCATGGTTATAAATCCAAATATTTATATCAATCATAATCTGATATAGAAATATATGATATATATGTAATATAGGCATCCCTAGATACCATAAATTTAATGATATCCATTATACTTGTTTCCACTTCCATGGATACCTATTGGAATGTTTTATAGCTACCATTGTACAAGTAAATTGAAGGAGTAGATGCATTCTAAAAATACATTACACTACAGGATTTGGACTTGAAATAGATTTTTTTTGAATTTGTAATGATAAATCAAAAGCACAAAATCAAATTTTTGAGGCTAAGGAACGCATCAATGCATCTTGTCCTACTCTGGTTGCACAAGTCCTTGGTGATCATGTAATGTTTGAGGATAAACAACTCATTACATTGCTAACTTAGATAAAAAAAGATTGGGTGAGTGCACATAAATTATGCACCCAAGGACAATATTTCTACACTAAGATGGAAGGCATTTGTGAATTTTTAGAGGAATTTGTTAAAGAAAGGAGATTAACGAGCAATCTAGTAAAAAAAGTACATTGATATCAAAATTAAGTTTGAGAAAGTGGTGGTGACAAGATAGGTATAGTAGATGGACTACTGACAGTCATGCAAGACCATTAATTGCATGTCATTTAGAAATATCACATCTTGGTCAAGGTAGATTTAATTGTGATGTGATAAGCTATGGGGTAATTTCAAGATTTGTGAGACAAGAAAGATCACCATCAAATTCAACATATTAAAGATAATGAAGAGCACTCGTGCATAGGTAGTTAGTGCATTTAAAGAAGTTGGCAAGAGTAAATAAGATACCAAAATCCATAAAAAAAAGTAGATGAACAAGGAAAAAACATTATAGACTTTGTCAAAGAAGAATATTTTACTATCTTCTCTTGATATAGTCTTGTGCAGAAAAATTGATACCTAGATTTTGGTAGCACAAATCAATCAAATAGTGTAGATTACAAGTTTAGTCATGGATAGGATCAAGTTTTTGATGTTTTTGGTATATGTAAAGAAGGTAGATATGGGGATGAGGTTAGGTAGTAAATAAACCAAATTCAATGACCTAGATCCCTTTGACTTTGTGTAAATGGCTAAAGTTACTCTCTTTGCCCTATCAACATAGCCAAGTGCATAAGTAGGAGATCTTACACTTCAACATCCACTTCAAGGATCTAATGCAAAAAGGCTAATCAAGTTACATACATTTGGGAAACTAGATGATGGCATGTATACCTTGTTAATTAGATACAACCAATGGGCTACTCATTTATCTAGAGATATCATCATTTGGATTAATGTACAGAGCATGGAAAGAGCCACATGCCCTCTAAATCATGGAAAATTGTTATTGAGATACAAGTCTACTACACCACCTATTCATCCATATGTTTAGGATAAGTTTCCCATTAGGGTAGGGAGAGGAACCCTAATTGACTCCATTAGAGATGTTGTAATGTGTATTTTGGTAGAGTGTATTATAAAGAGGTTTTGGCAAACAATGAAGTAGGCCAAGTAAGAAACAAAAGGAGTAATTGACATTATGTATTGCATGATACAATATAATTAGAACTTCAATTGGCCCATGTTTATTGTATATGAGCTTACCAATAATATCTATAAGTTAATTTTAGGTAGCTTATAAATTTTCTAATATTAGTTTTTGGTTTTATTATTATGCTTCACCCAATATAAGTCCTTGCTAGTCTAATTTAATGTTACTTTTAGACTTTTGTCCTTATACTACCCTCATAGGCATCACTGAGACTAATACAGGGCAATATTATGATTAGTTGGGGTGGTTTAACATATGGTGTCTTGAGGCTCTAGCTTTGATCAGGTCACACCCTTAAATTCCATAAGATGTCATGCAATATTTGGGGAAACATAAATCAATAAAAAAGCTGTATAATGGTATTCAAATCAAGGTACATGAGTTATCCATGATAAATATGAATCTAATTACCTTTTTCATCACAATTTTTGAAGCACAAGATAAATTATGGAGGTAGAGATCCCTATTAACACAACAAGGATGACAAGAGCAAGAACAACCACAACTAGCTACACAACCACAAGCCACACCCTAGTAGTCTATAGCTCCTTAGAGATCAAGGAAAATCAAGTCTTGGTTGGACAACCCACATGTGCCAAGGATAGCTTGGGAGTATGAACTCACAATGTTGTGGGTTGATGAATAGGAAGTTCTTCAATGAATGATTGAAGACATTGATCAAAAGGTATATGATAAGGATGAGGAGAAGCTATTTTTTTGGAAAGTAGTGTGCACTTGCCAAGTGTGGAATAAGGTAAGTAGTGACCATTTTTTTGACATTACACAAGCCCCTCCAACTATTATTGTGGATACTATAGGTCAAGAAGAAGCTTAGTACAAACTTGTGGTAGAAGTTTTCAAAAAATATCCATAATTTGGTTCATCATCTACATAGTTTTTAGATCTACTAGAGGATGGGAACCCAATACAACCACTGATGTGAAAAAAACATATTCTTCATAAGGCAAGTCCTTCAACCACCATACTTTAACATTTGGTATCTTTCATAGAGCTATTTATAACATGTAATGCACATCAAGTGATGTCTAGGGTCACGATGAGACATAAGCATACACTTGTCCCTTCAGCTGAATTGAGAAAGTTTTTCATGGATAGATGTGTCATGGTTATAAATCCAAATATTTATATCAATCATAATCTGATATAGAAATATATGATATATATGTAATATAGGCATCCCTAGATACCATAAATTTAATGATATCCATTATACTTGTTTCCACTTCCATGGATACCTATTGGAATGTTTTATAGCTACCATTGTACAAGTAAATTGAAGGAGTAGATGCATTCTAAAAATACATTACACTACAGGATTTGGACTTGAAATATATTTTTTTTGAATTTGTAATGATAAATCAAAAGCACAAAATCAAATTGTTGAGGCTAAGGAACGCATCAATGCATCTTGTCCTACTCTGGTTGCATAAGTCCTTGGTGATCATGTAATGTTTGAGGATAAACAACTCATTACATTGCTAACTTAGCTAAAAAAAGATTGGGTGAGTGCACATAAATTATGCACCCAAGGACAATATTTCTACACTAAGATGGAAGGCATTTGTGAATTTTTAGAGGAATTTGTATAGGTACTAGATATAGATGCACATCAAGATAAGTAGATTGTGTAAGGAATACTTGATAGTAGGTAGTATCTCAATAAATCCTTAGATTTTACTAAACCAGCAATCAAAATGGTAGATAAATCTAAATTTGTAGTGAATGATCAAATGGCTACTAGGAAAAAACTGAACAACACATTTCAATAGGTTTTAGAAGTGAAGGATAGCATGATGAATAAGCTCCATGTGTGAAAAAATAAGACAATGCACAACAAATTTATGGAAATTCAACTCTAAAGGACTGTAGATATGTTGGATGATATTGTGATAGATATCTAGCTTAAGTTATCAAATTCTAGAGACTTCCTTATCATCATTTAAGAAGTAGATGTACACAATTTGATAGTCATTCAGATTCCACTACACATTTTTCTTACCATGGTGTGGAAAGTACATGATAATTGAAAAATGCTCAAAAATGAACTCTCATAGGTTGAAATAGCTATTGTTTATATCATAGATGAACCTAAGTTCATTCCACTATAGGAGCTCCAAGTAATTTTATATAAGATAAAGCTTCATATAAATGCATAGTCTGGGTAGCCACAACATACATAATAGGTAAATGTGTAGTTCAAGTTTTGTAATTTAAGAACTACAAAGGGTGGGAACTTGGATCGATTACTATCACTTTTGTGAAAGGCTATTTTTTTCTAGCTTTAGCTAAGATCAAAGTTTAGTTTTTGTCTCAAGATGAAACAATAGTTTAAGTCCATGAAAGTGTTGGATGTGAAGCAAAGACATGTACAAAAGGTATCTTTTGGATGTCTTTGGCCTTGTTAGGCAAGTGATAGATATAATAATGCCATGTCTCTTTCCTTTTTATATGCCAAAAAGATGTAATGTGAAGAGATCGAGCTATGTAAAAAGCTATATACTATTTTGATTTTATCTTTTTCATGGTGTATAGTGTTTAATCTATTTTTTTTCATCTTATTCTATCTTGTATTATGTTGTTTATGATATATAATTCTTAACACCATGTTATTTTATCTTTATATTTGTTGTCGTGTCTAAAATTAAATATTATATAAATTCACTCATGTTATTATGATTTTTTTTGCTTCCTACTATGAGATCTATACCTTTAATTTCCATGATAATCTGTTAACATTCCTTCAACATGAACATGATTGGAATTTTATTTCAAGATATATCTAAGGAGATAACTTTAAGGGATTTTTAGTACCTTTTAGTGTACTATAATTCATGTTTTTAAGGTATTAGGTATATCATAAGAGAGACTTTTAAACATGAATTTGTAGTAATTTCAATGCATATCCTAGTAGATACCTTAAAATTCACATGATTAGAATTATTTCAAGAAAATAGGGCCTTATAATACCTTAAATGGTTCCTTTTTACATAAAGGTATCTCTTAGGAGATACCTTTAAGGTAGCCATGCAGGTATTAAAATGCCCTTCAATGTATATTGTTTTTTATTTGATTGTTTAAAATATGGGTTAAAGGGGCCCATTCCCTTTACATAAGAGACCCAAAAGATAGACATGAAAAATCCAAAGGATAAAAAATTAACAATAAATGAACCTAACAACTAAATCCCCATATTACCAAATGTATGCGAAGTATCAGCAAAAAAAAACCTAAAACCAAATAAAAAGAGACAGATCAATCCCAACTATTCTAAATCAAAATAAAATACCAAATTCTTGGTCACATTACTATCACCTTCGCTATTCCTTCCTCTAATATAACTTCCAATGAACTGATCCTTATCTTCTTCCTATCTTTTGCATATGAGGTTGGTAGACTAGATATCCACTTTTTCCTCCTCAATATCCCTATTGACATCCTCATTTCTACCACTTTGAGTTAATTTTTATCCTTGGGGACTACATTCTGGATTATCCTTACCCAATTTAGAGACTATTGACACATGACCCAATAACCCTTATAACTTGTCAAACTCATTCATGATTATTTTTCATAGAATTTTTTGGATGGAAATATTCATGTGCAACTTTTGAAGGGAATTCATGATATCTTTCTTGGAATTGGAATTGGGAACCCCTCTACCTCTAGTAGCTAATGGAGGGACATAAGTAAGACTCCCCATATGTATTTTAGGCTCCTCCTACATCAATTTGATATAATCCCCAACATTTTATTCCACTAGTTCATGATCAAAAGCTAACTCTATGGAAAATTCCTCCCCCCTTTACTTTCTTCCTTCTCACTAGGGATATAAATCACCTTAGTGATGATTTTGGACCACTATGGTTCCCCTCTTTAATCAAAAAAAAAAATTAGACCTTGTTGAATTAAGTCTATTGAAGGGTTCTTATTAAATTTCAGTACTAAAGCTTCCAAGGATTGCATAATAAAAAATGGAATGCTAATGGTGTGGTCTTTGAAATGATAGACTAATAAGAAGTGATGGGAAAAAATCATATTATGTTTTCATTCTAAGGTAATATACTTCATTATCTAGAGGTATAATTTAGGCCATCCCCTTGATAGTTATGACCTCATGAAACCTTTTTGGGATGAAATCTTGGGTTTCTTATTTTCCTTCATGAAGAAAATGCTAAGAATCTCGTCCTTTCTCTTTTTGTCCTTGAATGCTTTGACACCATAACAATACATATTAGTAGTCTCTCTAATGATCTCCTCAGTGATCAAGATTCTCAAGCCATACATATGGACTTCATGATATTTATATCCATGAGCAAAGTCCTAATAAAGCCCTATGTCATGCCCAATGAGCCATTCCATGAAGGGAGCCAATCCACCTTTGACCATTTTATTCTAAATGTATGCATTTTACTTGACATCAGAGCATGAAATTGGTTCAAACCAATCCTAATCCCCACCCATATTACAAATTTACAAACTTATTCTACAAACTTCACTATTCAAGTTTATATAAATAGAAATGGATAGGTTATGGGACTAAGATCAAAATAAAATAATGTGATGCAAGCCTAGATAACTCCAAACATGCAAGTCCTTAGGAATAATTACCTTGCACATGTTAATATACAAGCTCTTGATCTAAATTTGTGTCATCATTAAAAAACCATCATGATACTACAAGGTGTGTCCTTTTTTGATTCAATAATTAAGATGATGTCATCATGGAAATCTTTCTTGTGCCAACTAATAAAATAACTTCTTGGGATTATGATAGTTGAGTTCAAGATTTGTGAAAGTGTTGATTAATATAGTTGAGTTCAAGTTGATTCATAATTATAGATGTGTACTAGTGCTTTCGTAGGTGTAGTTTTTTCTGTGTGAAAATTATCTACCTCAAATAATTTAAAATTTAGAGCTAGGATTTCAAAATTATTATTTGATACTTTGGGTCTTTGGAATTTTTTGCTTAGATTTTTTACATCAAATGTTTTGTGCGAATAAATGTTCTGAATGACTTGTGCCAAAAATAGTGTATTTCCCCTTCAAGGTATCTCTTAGGAGATACATTTAGTATTTGAGAACTAAATATCCAATTTTAAGTCCTACATTAGATTACTTCCTCTTATATCATCTCTTATCTACTTATTATTGTATGAGCTTTTCAGCATTTGCATATTCCCTCACCTCCTAGAGTTTGAGAAATTTTCAAACAAGGTTAAGAGTGGATTTCTCCAAGTGAAAATACACTAATAGGTTATATTTTGAATCCCCTTATAATAATTTTAATGTATCTCCTAGGAGATACCTCTCATACATGCATACGAGTGGATTTAAATTTTTAAGGTATCTCCTAGGAAATACCTTTCAAACAAGAACAAGAGTGGATTTTTCCTTCAAGGAAAAAGTGGAATTTTCCTTTACATAAAAGGACTACTAAGTGATACTTTGAAGGCCTTTGTAATACATTCAAGGTATCTATTATGAGATACATTGGAAACATGTACAATAGTGTATTTCCACTTCAAGGTGTCTATCTCCTAAGAGATACATTTCAAACGGGGACAAGAGTGGATTTTTCCTTCATAAAAGTAATACAATTTTCCATTACATAGAAGGCACTACTGGATACCTTGGATGAAGTATTCTAGGATATGAAGATTCACTATGAGAAGATAGAAACATATCAAGGTCTCTTTGCATACATTCATTTATTCCCTTATGCTTGAAGAAGAAATGTTCAAGGGCCTTGGGTGAAATTTCCATGTTGCACCTGAGGTTAAGAATTGCCCAATGAGCTGAGTGAAAGACATTTGGTTATCTTAGGTGACTCCTAACACTATTTTTGGGGATATAAATAATATTTCACCCTTCCCCATCTCAAGAAAGATGGTGCAAAATCAGAAATTTGGTCAAGAGTCCAAGCTAACATCTAAGTTAGACACATGGTAGGTTATTGGGGTTTTATTAGTTCAAGCCCTTTTTAGAGATTACCCCACTTATCTTTTGGTTGGAAAGGTGAAAATAGTAATCTATGGACCAAATTCCTAGATTTGAAAAGAGAAATGATGACACATGGTATATCCTTCAAGATTTTCAAACTCTGGGCCCTTTTTGAAAATTGCCTCACTTACCTTTAGGTGGGTAAGGTGTAAAAGACCCCAAAAGCCCAAAAAATGCTAGAAAGAAAAAAATTTCTTATATGAATCCACATGTTGCAAGGAGGATTTCTCAATAGAAAAGAACCATTTTCACCTTAACTCTCCTTTGTCAAAAAAAGCTCAAATGACTTAAAGAGGGTAGTTGGTAATTAACCATTAAGCTTCAAATCATTAATTGCAACCCTAATTTTCAAATGCAAAAGATTATAACTAAGGAAATTACCTTCATTCACATTTATTTTTTGCATTCAGATCTTCTACCTATGTATTTGAGCCATTTTTGTGCCCTAACTACGTGCATCATAAAAGAGTGATTATGGTGAATTATTTAAAGGTCTTCAGTTTCATTTACATGTTACCCTTTGGATTATCATTAAGTTCTTTTTCTATCTCCATGTATTATGTTATTTGATGAGGTTTTAAGGTGTTTATGGTGATCATAGTGAGGAATTCATTTGAGTTTAAGGTATTTCACTAAAATAGGTGCTACTTCAATATCTGTCAAGAACAACATTATTTTTGTTCTAGATGAAATCAAATATATAGATGTTCAAGGGTTAGAATTTATAGCCCTATTGAATGTATTGTAGTATCCAAACCCTCTCCAAATATTCTATAACCTTGTAATTATTTATATCTCCCCTATGATATCATTCCCCTTAGATACCCCATACTTAGAGTTAGTGATTACATGTGTCAAAGTATACAAACTAAACACCAATATTGGCATCAATGGAAGCTAATCAATTATCTACTCTTTCACTCCTTTGGACCTCATCACTATGTTTGGGAGTCCTCCCCAGCCTAAAAGTATCACACTCTCTATATAGGAATTATAACAGTATGAAGACAAGAATGATAATATAATATGTGACATTGTCAACTCGTGTTGGCTAGTCAAGAAAAGGAAAAATGTCTCAAGAATGTGTAAGAGTCTAAAACTAGTAAAACTCAAGGAATTGCCCCAATATGTGACTACCATGTTGGAAAGAGGTTATAGGATTCCCACTATAAATAAATTTGAACCTTAGATGTCCATAATCTTAATATGTGTGTTAGAACAATGAAATAAGCTAGACTAGGCTACCATTCTAAGTGATAATCTGCACGGGTAAATGATGTAACTCTTAGATTCAATCCACTTAAACAAGGAACTCATAGGTATATTTTACATGTCCTCCTACTTGATGTATATATGTTTGCATAATAGGACATTCTAGGGGCTCACCATAAATCCCAGTGGGATGAGAATTTATGAGGTTTATCCTAAAATAACTCTGGATGGCTTTATTAAGAATTTTTGATGAGTTTACAATTATTATTTTAATACTATGATGAGTGCCTTATATTTTCTAAGAAGACTCAATAATATGTCCAAGGGGGGCAAAGACACAATTTATAAATATGAAACCTCGTATATTTAATTTAGATCATTTACTTATATCATAGTGAGTGGCTACTTAGAGTCTTCATACAAACTGATGAGATACCTAGATGATAGAGTAGTAGTGATGGAGTTAAGTAGGCAGATGGTGCCCCCACATGAAATGATACTGGTGAAGAAGGTAAATAACCCTTTCAAGTTTCAAGTTAAAATTGGACATTATTCATGTCCTTCTATTAACAAAGATAAGGGACTGGATTAAGAGATGGGCTAGTATGTGATTGATAAGATGCCACCCAAGCCTAACTATGATATCATATGGTGGGTAAACACAATGACCAATGTAATTTTGCATCAATCACATTTTGAAGACATCTGGTCTATTTGTACTACTAAGGAATATGTTCAAAATTTAAATTATATGAGACTTATATTATAAGAAGTTATCACTTAAAATATCACTCCCATCCCTAAGGACATGGAGGATGATAAGAGGACACTATCTAGAGTACATAATGAGTCCAATATTAAATCCTAGATAATGTCATAGGTGTAGTTCATTACTGTGGAAAAGGATTCCATTCTATAAAAGGCCACCACAATCATGAGAAGAATCTTTAGTTGGTTGAAGGAATATGGAGTTAATCTTAGTACTTATGACACCCCTATGCTCTAAAAACTCAAAAAAGTTTATGATTCAAAGGGGTTTTTTTTTATAATATAGTGGCTCTCCATTGGCTCCACCACCAGTGGGAAAGGGTAAAAGGAAGAACAATTTTGGTGATGTTGACTTCACCAAGCCAATTGATGTGGAATCCATAATTCCATCATAGTCAAAGTCAGGATTGTCCTTCTCAAAGTTAACAAATTTGGATAAAAATTGGGATAAAATTGCTACTATAGAGGTTATATTGGCTAGTGCCACCCTAATATCCATTTCATCATCATCAACCCAAACTATACTAGCCATCCCATCAACAATTCTAGTGGTTAATCCAACTATTGTCCCACCTACTCCACTAGCACAATAGCTATCCATTGTCCCTCACCCAAATATTTATTTAAGGAAGAGAATAAGTGAGGAAGAGGTAGAACATCCCAATAAAATAAGAGTCAAAAGGGCTTGACAGCCTCTAGTTGGGATTCCTAAGAAGAGGAAGGAGGTTGTGTTCAAATACCTACCTTATAAGGAGCTCCTCATGAAGAGGAAAGAGGATCAATACTCATATTATTATATATTAAGAGATATGATTGATGAAGAAAACTTAGATGAAGATAGGCCCATTATAGAGGTGATGAATAAGTAGTGAGCATTCATTCCACAAGTAATAATTGGGCAAATAACATTGAGGGAAAGACCCAAACCCTAATAAAGGTGTCAATGGTTTGTTTATTTGTGGAATATGGTCCTTTATGAATATAAATTAAGGGTGATAAGGAGCAATTTATGGGTAAGGGTGATATGGAGGAAGTTATGGCCTCAATTAATCCCCTCTCTTTTGAAGATGTTATGAAGGTTGGAGTTGAGGTGGTGACTCAAGTTCAGGCCCCTTAAGAAAATAAAATGATCTCATCAGATATAGAGATATTTTTTGATAATGTCATCACCCATACACCAAGACAAGATAATCATGGTGAAATTGAGGAAATGAATAAATATGATGAGAAGTATAAGGTGGAACTAGAACAAGATACTCAAGTAACAACTAATCCTAGAGGAGTGGTTACACAATGACTACATACAACTCTAGAGGCATCACAACTTATCTCTTCCCCTGCAAAGGTGTCAAGTTTAGAAACATAGGAGAAGGTGAGTATAGATAGAGGTGGGGGAGTAGAAATGTAAATGGGTATCCCCACGCATGCAAAAATAAATAAGGAATTGGACCAGTCTAGTAAGGATGTTAAGGAGAGTGCTTTAAGTAATGTTGCTTCAATTGAATTACCTCAAGGTCTCTTTCCTCACATCAAGGTCCATGATTTAACCCACAATAAAGGTCTAGGGGCCATGATTGGTGAATATTTTCCTAAGGAAAATAAGGTCACCATAGCCTTATCTATAGTTGAGGCTCAGATATATAAAGTAGGTGAAGTAGGTGCATAACATTCTAGTCAGTCATCATGATGAGGAAGTTCCATTTAAATGTTCCTTAAGGAGTCTCACCAAGTTGTTCTATATTTTGAAGTTTTAGACTAGATAGAGCCAAACCTGAAAGGGGAACCTAGAGCAAACAAGGGTGCTGAGGAGTTGAAAAGTGATGAAGAAATAAAATACTTCATGTTAAGTCCACAAACCATTCTTATGGTACTTCCTACTTAAATTACTCTAATGAAACCACCCTTTACTATCTTAAGGCTTGTATCTATGTCTAGTACATCAATGGGATTTAAAACTAGACCCCTTCTTTGGGCTAAGGAACAGGTCATGTAAAAAGACATTATGATAAAAATTAGGGAGATCACTATAGTGAAGATCACTCAAAAATATAAGTCTAAACCCCCCAAGAAGTCCAAGACACATTCCAGGACCACATTCACTACCATAACTAAAAGGAATTTAGAGATAGCCATTTCCCCACTAGATGTTTTGAAGAAAGATGTTCCCTTTGAGAGTTACATTATTTACAGCTATAGTCTAGGGGAACCATCAAGGAATGAGCTGAAGCATAGCTCATAGGTTTTGGAAAACATGGTGGCTTATAAGATGGATAAAGACAAATCCACCATGGAAAAGTTGAAGGCACAAAATTAGACTATGATCTAATACTTGAAAAAGATACTGAGTGAGCCCAAAGTAGTAACTCAAACTTCCAGTGTTGCTCTAGTGTGTCCTCTTTTCTCAATAGATTCATTTAATTTTGGCTGAATTGATGATTTAAAGTCTAAATGAAGAGTAATATAAAAATGAAAGAAGATCTATGCACCAAGGTAGAATAAATAATCCACTTGGCATTGAAATGCTTGAACAACATAGTGGATAATAAGAGGGAGTGTGATGTTTAAATGATTTTCTATGAGATGGATTTCAAGACATGGGAAGAGGTCCAGTATAAAATGGATGAGTTTTGTAATATGGGCATAAATACTTTGATCATAAAAAGGATCATTTCTCCCAATAATCATAAGAAGCCCAAGAAGTGTCAACTAGAAATCAAGCATTATTTAATTATGCTCAAAGATGACATATTCAATTTAAAAGGAGAAGAGCAGTCCCTCAAGACTAAAACAAAAGAGATAGATGTTGCATTAAATAAGATAGTAATCCTTGATGGTGAAAGTAACTTGGAGGAAGAGATGATACGCATCACTCTAAAAAACCTCATTGATGCACCACAAGAGTCTTTTGATGTTGATAAAAAAAGTATTTAATGTCATTTGATAAGTCTTGTGACAATCTTAAAGAGCTCATTGGATGAAATTAGACCATGCTTCAAAAGTTTAGTGCCTTGCTTGAATAGTATAAAGTAAAATTCAAATACCAAGTGAGCCCAAACTAAGGGAATATCACCCATATGTTGCAAGGATATACCAAGTATAAAAACAAGCTGGAAAAATATTCTAACATCCATATTGACTCTAAAGCATAATTGAATATTTTAGTTTTTCTAATCTAGCACCACTTATATCTTCCCTTCCTTTCCCTTCCCTTCCCTCCCTTCTTCTTTCTTCTCCTTTCCTAATAGGAAACCATTTTACTTGGCCTTTTCGTGGTATGTCCCTTTCAATTAGTTTTTGTGTAATCATGAGGATATGAAAGGGATGTTTTTGTTTATTATATAAGAGGACAAAGATTTTTTTGTCCCTTATGAGATCTTCCTCCATGTATATAACTAGAAAATATCCTTTCGAGTTGGAGGATAAAATTTTCCATCATCACATGATTAAAATCATATCCATGAATGTTTTATTTTACATTATTCCAAACTATCATTTGGATTAATGGACAAGTTTTTAGATGATCATGGTTTTACCTCTTCCAATGTTGCTATGAATTATTGCTTGTGTTTCTGTAATAGGTTCAATGGACATGCTTAGGTTATTTCAAAGGTATCTCCTAAGAGATACCTCGAAGGGCCTTGGAATAAATTCTATGTTAATTTAAAATTCCTTGCAAGGTATTTGATATAGCTATGACATCTTTTTATTTGGTAAGAACCTTGATGCACACAATTGGAATTTTCTTTTGAGGTATCTCCTGGGAGATACCTTGAACATGCACACAATTGAATTTTATTTTAAGTTATCTCTCCTAGGATATAACTTAAAGGGCCTTGTAATATCTACCTTATTTCTTGAAAAAGTCCATGCAAAGGATTTGATATAACCATGACAACTTTTTATTTGGTAAGAACCCTGATACACACTATTGGAATTTTCATTCGAGATATCTCTTACGAGATACCTTGAACATGCACATGATTTAGAATTTTATTTCAAGGTATCTCTTAGGAGATACCTCAAAGGGCCTTGGAATACCTTCCATGTTGATTTCAAAGTTCCTTGCAAATTATTTGATATAACTATGGCACCTTTTTATTTCTTAAGAACCCTTATGCATATGAGGTATCTCCCAAGAGATACCTTGAACATGCACATGATTGGAATTTTATAGGATGTACCTTAGATTACTTTATAATGCCTTCCATGTTGATTAAAAGGGTCCTTGAAAATGATTTTATATGACCATTATAACTTTTTATTTGGCAATAACATTGATGCACACTATTGGAATTTTCTTTCTAAATATCTCTTAGGAAATACCTTGAACATGCACATGATTTGAATTTTATTTCAAGGTATATACTAAGATATAACTCAAAGATCAATTGAATACCTTATATGTTTAGTAAAAAGGTTCTTTCAATATATTTTATATAACCATGACACATTTTTATTTGACAAGAACCATGATGCAAATGATTGAAATTTTCTTTGGAGGTATCTCCTAGGAGATACCTTGAACATGCACACTATTGGAATTTTATTTCAAGGTATATCTGCTAGGAGATACCTATAAGGGCCTTGGAATACCTTTCATGTTTATTTAAAATATTCTTGTGAAGGATTTGACATAACCATGACAACTTTTTATTTGGAAAAAACCTTGATTCACACTATTAGAATTTTCTTTGGAGATATCTCTTAGGAGATACCTTAAATATGCACACAATTTGGAATTTTATTTCAAGGTATCTCCTAGGATATACCTCAAAGGATCTAAATAGAGTGCATCTTGAAGGATCCAATGGTTCGCACTTCATCACTGGAGGATGATCCAATGGTATGGAGGCATCGACAAAGTTGCATCCTTAGTTTTCATCCAATAGTTCTCACTTAATCATGAAGACCCAATTAAATGGAGTGAGGTACAATTGAAAAGTAAAAGGAATATATAAGTCCTAAATAATTTATAGGTGGTACCCTTGTATTCAAATATTAAAATCAAAGGGGCCTACCTAACATAAATAATGAATCATGAGCAAGCTCTCAAATCATGATCATATATCCCATAATTCATTTCATACATTGATCCAATAGAGTGAATTAAGTCAAATATCGTCAAAATCCTTATGGAAGTGCCAAGTGTAACCCTCACATTTTTTCATTAAAATTTAATGATATTAAAATTTATGTTCATGTGATTGTCATTTGACATTTGCAAGGATGTATTTTATGCTGGCATGATTATTAAATTTAAGCCCATTAAAATAAAAATTTAACTAAATTAAAATTGATTTTCACCCAACCATAATTTAACATCTTAAAGGATGTATTTAACATGTGTGCAACCATTAAATTTAATCCCTTTAAAATAAAATTTTCACTAGCTTAAAATTGATGTCTGCATGACCATCATTCAATGTCTGTAAGGATGTATTTGATGTCTATGAGACCTCAAAATTTAAGCTAGTGAATTGTCATTATTATGTTCAAAATTCTCTCCAAAATATTGTTAAAAGGGTCAAGATTTTCTTTAAAAGACAAGGGAAGAGCTCAAAGGATTCTCAAATATTATAAATCTTCAATCTATAAATTTGGAGATGGTCTTATGGTCTAAATATATGCAGGAAATGAACCTAGTCTATGTCTATACTTTAAGGTTCCCATTAAACTTTTGTATAATGAACCCTAAACTATAGACTTATCTTAAGTCCTATTTTATAAAGACTTTATAATGAAAACCTTAGGCCAAATGCTTCTCACCCAAGGTTTTAATGTGTTTGTTAATGCAGTAAAACTACTATCTAAAATTGGACCATCAACTCATTTTGAACCCATTTTGAGCATGCTTTATAAGTATTGGCATAAATATTTTAACCCAAAGTATACATTGTGTTTATTGAACACTATGTAAAGTTTGGCTTAAAATATTTACCCTTGGACCCTTTGTATAAATTTGGCAAATGTAGGCATAAACCTCGTAGCTTGAGTTTCATTTTGCATTTAAAAAACAAAAAATAAACCTTAGCCTTAGTTAGTAATTTAAGCCTAAGTCCCACCTTAAATAACATACTAGCTTAAAGTTTAGGTATGTTTTCAAATTAATGGCATGCACTTCATCACTGAAGGATGACCTAACGACATGAGGGTCCTAAAGAATTTTTAATGAATCCCTAAGAGCCCATGGGTTTGATTTTTGGAAAAATCCCATTTAAAGTGAAACTAATAGATGATCTGATGGTTTGTACTTTATCACTGAAGGATGATCTAAGGATGTGATGGAACCCATGACTTTTCAAAGGCATGTCACCTCACTACATGGCCAATAGTCATTAAATAGATAACTGATGTAATATAAGGAGCATGGGGAGGCACATAAAAATGGCAAGTGTCACAACCATAGGGATTGAAATAAGAAGATCTAATCATAAGAAAATACCTAGATTACAATTAATGACTCATGTTAATCCAAGATTTTGATCTGATAGTGTGAAATAAAAGAAGGTATTTTAAATATCAATGGATAGCACTCAAAGGCATTTATGAAATATGTCATGAAAGGTCTAGAACAATGCCACATAGGCACCACATAAGCAAAAAAATCCAAAATACAAGATATTATGGGCTAAAAATGCAAAATTTTAAAAGCAAAGGTATAAATAAAATCCAATGCATGTATAAGACATATCCTAGATATATCTTTCCTTTAAATCTATAGAATCCTAAAGCCTACATAAAATCAACCCAATTGAATTAATTTGGTCACAATTTGATCCAAATAAAGCTTGATTGTGTTTTAGAGTGAAAAAGAGCTTTTACAGTGACCAATTTAAAAACTAGTATGAACAATTTATAGAAATAAAAACCATGGAAACTTAAAAGCAATAGCTAAAAGAGGATACCAAACTCTACTTATCAATAAATAATGAAGGCCAAATATTTAAGGACATTGAATTGGATGTTATGGCTCTAAATTCCCCAAGCATTAGGAACCAGTCCAAACTCTTCTTCATGGTGGAGGAGTTGAAGCCCATCATAAAAGATGAGTAAAGAATTTCCATAGTGAGCTAGAGGCACTATGAACTAGTCACTATTTAGATGGATGACCACTACTACACTATGGCAAAACCTAAGGTACCACATTGTATATATATCCTTGCCCCTATCTTTATTAACTATAGAATCAATAATGAATGGATCATATGGGAAGAGAATTCTAATAAGGTTGCATATATTTATCTTTTAGCTTTTGAGAAATATTATAGGCTCCTAATTCCCAATGTAGATTTGTCCAAAATAAAATATTAGACCTCTAAACATGACCTACACTCTATCCTTAGACCCTTGATACATTAAGGATCCCATATCTTCAGAGTCTTTAAGGGAATAATCCCAATAGTCTAATTCAGGGAGGAAATTAGGGTGATAATGATCCTATTGAACCAAGCATTTTGAGCACCTTAAACCACCTATGTGAATAAAATCTGTGTTCCCTTTGTGAATTTCATGGTGGAAGAAAATCTTACCCCTCCAATTGGAGATTTGATTAGTGTTTTCTTGACCAAATAGTTCACTAACATCAAAAGGAAGACATATAATAAATTTTATATGATGTCATACCTATTGGATTCCCTACTTGCTTCTATCAACTTCTAAAGCATTAGGAATTGGTCTCCTAAAGGAAACTCTACCATCTCCCAACATTATTCAAAATTGCATATCTTTAAATATAGGAACCATATGCAATTTATTTATGACTGTGTCTACCCTACCATAGTGGAATCCATCATAGGTGTTCCCATGCCTAGGGTCCATCCTCTAATAAATGAGTACATGGAAATTATGGGTGACATTTGGTACTACCCTAAATACACAGCCATCAAGATTGAGGGGATCATGTCCTAGCCTTGTAGATTGCTAGTATATGTTCTTAGAAAGATAGATGAATAAGAAATTACCTCCCAACTCATCCATGGAATTGATGGAATTTTCAAAGAAAAGAGGAAGGGTCTTCTCCACCCCTTCCCTTTAATATTAGAAAGACTACACTTCAAGATTGGAAATAAGTTGATACCATGGCCAAGTATAGGGATTCATTTGGCTTTTAGCTTAATGAACTCAAGATGTGGGATCCTAATAACATAGTGACAAATCATTTGAAGGATAATAATCTCCCCAAACCTAAGTACATGCATTAACTTGATGTCCATGACACCATTTACATTAAGGCCAAGAACTATGATGAGGTGTTTGTCAAAATCAAAGGACACAACATCAAATATGGGTATAGATTGACCAAAGATGACAAGCCATCAAGAGAGGCATGGTAGATGCACCCTCTTAGATATCACTTATTGTTTAGACCATCTAGGATACCCAAGAATAGCCCCAAGAAGATAAGCCACAACCTCAAGACTAGGTTATACAAGAACAAGGTGACTAAGGCCATGGTAAAGAGAAATTAGGAGAGAGAAAACTAGAAGAGAGGCCTAGAGAGGGTCCCTCATTTTCAACACTACCAAAAAATCCACCTTCCCCACTTGAGTACACAAATATAATTGCCTTAGATCTAGAAGATACACTTTAGGGTGCTCTCAAGGAACTTGTAGAGGTATGTATGACACTAACAAAGAAGAGTAATAAATTGAAGAGGCCCAAGTCTAAGAAGAGGAGCCTAAGAAAGATAAAGGAAAAGAGCTTGCTCTAGGTATGGTCCTTGTGGCATCCTAAGAGAAGAGGAAATCAGAGCTAGCATTGGTTCTTATTAGACCAAAGAAGAAACCAAGATTAACCATCTCTCACCCCATAAGTGAAATAAATTTGTTTAGTGATGAATTCAATATTCATGGGCTAGTCATTCCTAACTAGTTTATTTATGGGAAATTAAAAAATATTCCTTCTCTCTCCCATTCATGGGCCATGATAATAGTTACTAATATTGAAGTACATGATGACATCAAGCCATGGATTAGGGCTATGGTAAAATAACATGAAGAAAGGAGGATTATGGTCACTCAAGGACTAGAAATCAATAAGATGGATTCTCTAGGAGCATTAAGAAGCATAGGTGTATAGGTCCTAGGGATTTTTAAATTCATAGGATCATCCACCACCATGTAGTCTAATATAGAGATAGATGGATTGGAGAAGGTCACCACCAAGATAGCTATTGTCAAAACTTAGGAATTCAACTTTAAAAAGGAGTATCCCTTTGTAGTATTAACCCCTATGGGAGGACAACAAATTGGAGAAGCTACCAAACATGAGAAATACATTGATATCTTGATTGAGGCTCAATTAGGTCAAGAAAATGCTAGGGTCCAAGTCATGAAATAGAGGATTTTAAACATGGAAAGAGGAAAGGAAAATTTAGAAACCCAAGACATTTTGTTAGTCCCTGACTTCATAATGGACATGTTTGAGGACTTATTATTTTATATGTAACTTATTATATGATATTTTATATTTTATTAGATTATACTTGTGTAACTTTATTTAACAAACATATTAAGGGTAACATAAGGCTACATGAAACTTATTTAATCACAACACTTATAGAAAAGCCTGTAACAATTGTTGGCTTCCACCTACAAGTTGCCCGTAGCCACTATTGGATTCCACATATGGGTTATATACAAAAAATGATAGATTCCACCTAAATGTTACCCATTAAAACTATTGGATTCCACCTACAGGTTTCCCATAGTAACTATTGGATTCCACTTATAGGTTTCTCAGAGCCACTATTGGTTTCCACCTATAGGTTTCCCATAGAAATGACTAGCTTCCACCTACAGGTTACCCATAGCAACTCTAGGTTACCTAAAACAACTACAGGCTTTCACCTATAGGTAGCCTATATCCACTACATAAAATAGAACTATTGTTATGATCAAATCTTAAGGGTACATCTAACTATCTTAGGAACTGAGTGGATGATTGAAAAGGATCCTCCATATATTTTGTATGGACTCCCCACATGCAAACAATTTTGGATGTGTTTCTAAAGATGAGAAAGATAAGGACAATGAAAAGGATAAAAAAGAATTAAAAAAACAAAATAGTATACATTATCCTTAATCTAGTTACACCTAAAACAAACTTTAATTACTAACTACCTGAAGGTTGATTGGGGTAGTTCTTAAAGTATTTGTACTTTCCCTAGTTTAGTGTTTTTGGTTAAATCTAATCAAAAATACCTTGTATATTTAATGGTAGAACCTAGATTAGATTAGGAGTTTGATATATGATAACAAAATACTAGAATTGTAAAATTCATTGCATTATAAATATTTTAATCCTTTATAGATATCTTTAATTTCTATATATCTAAGTATTGAGAAGGTTGATTTTGTAAGAATCTTTTGCAAGTCTCTCAGAGAAGGATTAGAACTTAGTTATAAATGAGAAAGGGTCCCTTGAAAGGAGTTATAATGAAGATTCTAACCCTCCTTAGTTGAAGTGTGTTGTAATTTGATTTCATTATTAGTTGATTATATAATGTTTGATGCATGTATGATTCATAAGTGTGAATTATTTTTATTATATTAGTTTTATAGTATAACTATTTAGTGAATTCAACATAATTTCACTATACTACAACATCTATGAATCAATAATGCATATATAGTGTTGAAATCCTTGAAAAGCATATGCACCCTGGGTTGATAGTTAATATTAATCTGACTCAAAAAATTGATAATTAACTAGGTAATAATTTAGCATAAAATTTTGGTGTTATTGTCAGGGAGGGTGTCAATTATTATTTTCTAGATCAATTATTGATTTTCAATATTGATTAATGTACTATCCTACCCATCCAGGCTAGCCACGTAAGTTGACTGAGGATACTATGGTGTCTTATTACAAATGTCTAAGTTCTTGGATGTTGATGGTGCACAACATTTTTAATGCACTATTCTATCTATTTGGGCAAGTTGAGTGAGGACACTACAGTGTCTTATGCCAGATTTATAAATTCCTAGATGTTGATGGTGCACAACTTTAAATTCCTCTTTGTAAACTTGTGATTTACTTAGTTAATAATTTTATTTAGAATTTAATTTCTTACAATAGTGATTTACTTTTTTAAAAGTTTGTCTTTCATTTCTTTCTTTCTAAGGTAATTTTCTGACATTCATTTCTTGCATTCTAGATTAATTTTCGTGCTTTCATTAGATAAATTTACTACTTTCTAGAAATTAGATTTCAATTCAATTCATTTTTATTTTTGTACTCCTTTATTTCTCTACATTTTATTTTTGCTTATTATGAACAACCCCCTAAAACACATGAAAAACACACTAACCATATGCAATAAGGGACAAGATAGTTGAAGGAGTGGTAGTGGCACAATGTTAATGCAAAGAGAAAGACATTCTTAAGGGACATTGTTTCCAAATAAGCCATAAGTTTCTACTAAAAATAACCACAAATACCTACAGCAAATAAGAATCCTATTGAAAAATACACCATAAGCAAGAAAGATCTTGAAGAATGGAAAACTACAAACTAACAGAATTAGCTTGCAAAAGAAGTACTATTGGATTTGAAAAAGGAAATAGAAGTGGAGGAAGCATTAGCTAAGTTGATAAGAAGAAATGAAGGAAAATAATTACATGAAGTAGACAGTGTAAAAAGTAACATCAAAATGACATTTCAACAAGGCTTTCTGATCAAATCAAGGAAAGCTCTGGAGAATCTTTAAATTTTTCATCTGGTAAAAATATTTTGGATCAATAGATAAATGTTTAAAATTATGTTGATGAAGGGATTGATGTAATATTTGAAGATGTGATCCTAAGTAACTTTTCTATCCATATCACAACAAAAATCCATCATGAATAGAGGAGACTTTTTGGATGACAATAGGACTCTAGACACAATTACTTTTGAATTTCCTATTCTAGATGCAATAGGCATAACACAAATGAAAAATATCCTACCCCCAGCATTTCCTAATTTTAAAGGTACATTATAAAAATATCCAAACACATTCTTGATCAAATATGATATCCTCTATATAAGATATGATTATAGCTAGGATGTATATAAATTAAAACTTTTTCCTACCACCCTTAAAGACTCAGCACTTTACTAGTTCATGGGACTAGGTAATAATTTAGTCCACACTTGGGAGGACATGTAAAAAAAATTTGTGGATAATTATTAGGAATATGGATGAGGAAGAAATTATAGAATAAATGACATCTTCAGAATGACTCGAGAAGGGGATGAATCTTTGGAAGACTACATTGAATGGTTCATGTTCAGTCTATAGAAATTCAAGCAAAGTGCATTAAGAAAATAGCCTATAAAACTCATATTCCTAAAAGGAGTTAGAGAAGATTTTATAAAATCTTTGGAGCTAATGAGTAGGGGAGATATCTCCCATCTACCTTTTGCAGACATCAAGGAGTTGAGTAAGAATTATTCTAGGATTGCCATAAACAAAGTCACTAGCAATAAGCTTTCACTAATAGCTACAAATGGCCTATCAAAATCTGAAGTTAGTAATCTAAAACAAGACATGAAATAGGATATCATTAGTCACTTTTCCACCTAATTAGGTATCCTACACTCAAGGTAAAAAAAAGAAACCTTAGATCAAGCTTTGACCATCTATTATTCAAATTGTAAGAAGAAGAGATAGATTGTAGATGTCATGAGGTTTAGGCTAAAGTAGCTAACATGATAGTTGAAGAACCAAAAATAGTAGAGATACACATTATAAGAGGATATGGGGACTAGGTTTTCTATGTTGCATAAAGAAAAATATGGGTTTAATGACCATCTTATCCAAGTATGCAACAAAATATACCTTTTTAAAGTTCTACATCCTTTAATTCATAATTTACTAATACTACTCCCAATTAGACTATTTCATAGATGAATGTCCCACCTCCTAATTCCATCTAGTAGCCACCTTAGATTTAGGATGCCTAGTAGTAATAGTCTAGATCCATGACCAGTAACTATCTAATACATTGGTAGACCTAGGGACTACAATGAATGTAATGACAACTAAAACCATGAACAAACTATAGTTGAATACTATTTGTCCCACATATACAATTCTATAAATGACTGATAGGTCTACATTTAGACTAAAATGAGTCATTTAAGATCTTATCATTACTATAAATTATTGTTAATATCGAGTAGATTTCATTATGTTGCAACCAAAGTCTAATTTGGGTGGATACCCTCTTATTGTAAGATGACCTTGGCTTGCCATAATTGATGTCTTCATCATTTTTAGATTAGGTAATATGCTGATATCTAATGGCAACCACACTAATAAATTAGTCCTCTATCCTCCAACATAATCAACCCTAGGGACTACAATAAATGTACTGACAACTAAAACCATGAACAAATTATAGTTGAATACTATTTGTCCCACATATATAGTTCTATAAATGACTGATAGGTCTACATTTAGACTAGATGGAGTCATTAAAGATATTATCATTACTATAAATTATTTTGAGTATCTAGTAGATTTTATTATGTTGCAAGCAAATTCTAATTTGGGTGGATACCCTCTTATTGTAAGATGACATTGGATTGTCATAGTTGATGTCTTCATTTGTAGATCAGGTAATATGTTGATATCTAATGGCAACCACACTATGAAATTAGTCCACTATCATCCAGCATAATCGGCCTTTATACCAAAGCATACATTATGGCTTGAATAAGATGAAGTAGCCCAACCTCCTTGGACTCTTGTATTCACATAGACCATGCATTCACCTTGGTTGATTAGGACGAAGATATAATTCTCTCCAATATTCTCCAAAATAATTACCAAACTCATTATGTAAATCTCAACCACCTACAATGTGTTGAATGCCCATTTTCTAACCTCTAAGAAGAAGATAATTCTAATGCATTTTTACAAGAAATATTCCACTAGCTGCTACCTCATAGCTTTAGCCAAACTAGATCCATTATTAATATAGAAATGATGAAATCACTATCATGGCATATTGAAATATCTCTAGGAAAAACATTACTTATTAATAGCAAGTTGGAGTTAAATGAGGGAAAGTGCCTGGTCATCATGTTGCATACAAACTGACATGATTTTACATGGGATTATGAGGATATGCAAGGAATTAGACTAGAAACATGCACACATCATATCTATATTAAATAAGAGTGCCAACCAATCAGACAAACCATAATTTTGAATTAATCCAACTCTTAAAGAAATAGTCAAAGTGGAGTTATAGAAACTCTTGATTGTTGGATTTATATATTCCATCTTAGATGTGAATGGGTTTCACCATTGGTAATTGTACCCAAAAAAAATTGAGAATGACATGTATGAATAGATCATAGGAAAATTAATAAAAAAACTAGAAAGGATTACTTTCATCTACCCTTCATTGATAAGATATTAGACACACTAACAAGAAAGAAATATTTTGCCTTTTTAGATGGCTTCAATGGTTACAACTAGATTAGAATTGCTCTTGAGGAAAAAGAGAAAAAACCTTAACTTATCCTTGGGGTACTTATGCTTATGTTGTATTACCTTATGTGTTGTGTAACACTCTTACAATATTCTAAAGGTTTGTCTTAAGTATATTTGTAGATATGGTGAATGAATATGTAGAAATTTATATGGATGAATTCACTATTTATGGAGAAACATTTGATGAGTGCTTGAAGAACTTGGAGAAAGTGTTGTAACACTTTTATAAGCACCATTTGTCTTTAAGTCACAATAAATTCTACATGCTTATGATAGAAGGCATTGTCTTAGACCACCATGTATCTGCTAAAGCAGTTAATGTTGACCCTTCAAAAATTAGCATCATAAAAAACCTACCGATTCTTTAGAAACAAAAGGATATCAATATTTTTTAGGACATGTTGATTACTATAAGATATTTATTAATAATTTCATAAAATTAGCAACACTATTATTCACTCTCCTAACTAAAGATGTTGAATTCATATGGACTCCTACCTGTGATACAACCATTAAATAATTGAAGGAATTATTGACCACCACCCCTATTCTATGTGGTCCTGATTAGAAGCTTCACTTCCATATTCAAATAGATGCTTTAGATACTACCCTAGGAGGTGTGATAGGCAAAAAATAGGAAGCACTCAAATATGTTATATATTTTGTAAACAAGAATCTATAAGTACAATTAAATTACATGGTCACTAAAAAATAGTTCTTGGTAGTAGTCTATGCTTTCAACAAGTTTCATCACTACATAAAGAGGTATCAATTATTTATTCATATATACCATGTAACCATTAGGTACCTTATGAAAAAACTAGCTATCCCAAGTAGAGTGATAAGATGGCTACTCTTATTACAAGAATTTGATCAAATTATTGTATATAAGCTTGGTAAGGATAATGTTGTGGCTGATTTCTTATCACAAATAAAATTCCCTAAATAAGATACCATAGTGGATGACTCATTTCTATATGAGAACCTATTCTCCCTCACCATTACCACACCTTGGTATGTAAATATTGCTAACTACCTTGTAACAGGGTTACTTCCAAAGCACTTCCTAAATAAAAAAGAGCTTTGATTCAAAAAAGTGGCAGGTATTCATGGTTGTCTAGATTATTTTTATATACTAGAACTAACTCCATCATTAGAAGATGTTTTAGACAAGATGAAGTTTATATATCCTCAAAACCTATCATGATGAACCCTATGGAGGGAACTTTACAACAAAGTGTACAATGGTAAAAATATTGAATATAAGATATTATCGGCCCTCATTACATAAAGATGTAGTAAGGTATACTTCTCATTGTGATAGATATCAATGTATGGGGAGACCCACATATTCAGATGAGATGCCTTTGCAACCTCAAATGGTACTTGAACCATTTGAAAAATGTGGCCTAGACTTTGTAGGACCTTTTGATCCAAAATGCAATAATAAAGAGTACATCCTTATATGTATTGACTATGTCACTAAATGGGTGGAAGTAAAGGATCTTACACATGCTAAGGATGAGAAGGTGATAGCTTTCCTCTATGAATAAATATTCTCAAGACATGGTGTGCCATGAGAAATAATCACTGATTAAGGAACCCAATTCACTACTAGTTTAATTACTGCATTAGTTCAAAAATATGATATTAGGCATAAAAAATCAACTCCATATCATCCATATTCTAATGGATAGGTGGATGTCACCATCAGGGAGTTAGAAAATATTTTGACCAAGACTGTTAGTCTGTCTTGTAAGGATTAGGGGGCTAGACTTTCTGAAGCTATTTGGGCTTACATAATAATGTGGAAGACCACTACAAGTTTCGCCCCATATGAGTTGGTATAAATGATGAAACATGTCTTTCCAATTGAATTTGAGCACAAGACCTTAGAATAACACTAAAACATGGGATTGATATATATGAAGCACAAAAAGAAAGGTTTATGCAACTGAATGCCTAAAATGAATTTAGATAGTAAACATTATAGAAAATAAAACTTGTATAGTAGCAGTGGATTAGGTGGCATGATAGGTAAATTAAGACCAAGCAATTCAATACAAGAGATTGGGCCCTTCTTTTTTATTCAAAATACAAAGATCACAAGGGTAAACTCTGAACTAGATGGCTTGGTCTATTTGAGATTGAGCATGTTTATAAAAATAGATAAGTGTAACTCAAAACCATTGATCCATTAAGATTCCATATACTAGTCAATGACCATAAACTAAAGTTATACAAAAATCCACTCACTCAGGAAGAGTTTACCAAACATATATGCATGTAATTACAAAATGGATACAATGATGTATTGGATCAGCATAATGTCTCACCAAATAAAGGAATAACTAGCTAACACATAGATTAAAAAGGATAGGAGGACGTTCTAACCATCCTTTGGCATGAATATTAAGACCTTCACTTGTTCCTTAACTAGTCACCCTCACAACTAACTTGGAAAGGACCTAGCATAAACATTCTACTATAGATAGTAGTTAGACTTTTTTAAAAATAATGAAAACCCTTTTTTGGGCATTGTTGGTACTTTTTGGGTAGAAAACTAGCCTACTAGCTACCCAAAACTATAAAATGAGCCTAAATAGAAAACCAATTTATTCACTATTTAGGGGTAACAACCAAAATGAAAAATAAACAATCATTGTGAGTAAAAATATTCATCTTCCTCTAGTTTCCATGGGCTATTTTTTAGTTTCTATAGGCACCTCCCTCAAAAAATTTATAGGCACTTTTGTTAATGAAGGTATTCCTTCAGTTGTCATGGGCTCTTTTGTAGCTAGTATAAGCACATTTTCCATAGCTAGACAGAAATTTGTAGTTGATATGGGTTACACCTTTGGTTACTATAGGTACATCCTAACACCTCTCTAAGTGCATGCAAGTTAGTTATTTATAAACTCTAAGCCATGGCCTTAGCTATGGGATTTTGATAAATTTATAGAAGACACCAGAAAATCTAGAGGAGTGAAAGAGGATTAGAGTATAAAAGTTAGAACAATTATGAGGAATACCTCTAAATAATAAGGTACAAACCATAACAAAGGCATACACTTCCAATCTCCATTTGAAGTTTTGTAAACCAAAATTTATGGCTATATGGACACACATTAGCCACTTAAAATTTTTGGTAATTTTATGAAGATGATTTCACTATGTCACATAATGAGATCTAGGATTTTTGGGAGCACAAGTCCCACGTTTGAAAACCCTATCAAATTCTAAAGAAAAAATTCACTAGGAACAAAATCCATAGGGAGTAACATAGCACAATGACAAATCATCAACAGGCTCATGCAAAGGAAGATCACATAGTAAAAACACCCTCAACTACCCTTGTCCATGTTTATGTATCACCTGACTTAGATAAAACAAATATCTGTAGTGACCACCTTGTAGTATAAATATAATAATCTCTCATCCAACTACAAGACCCTTGGTCTAGTCCCATGCTGGTTATAGAGGGCATCATGGAAGGATAACATCTTGTGATCTCATGATTACTAAAGGGTAAAACTTTAGTCAAGCTATAATTACCAAGAAATCATTGAATTTTGGTAACCACTTGCATGCAAAAACTCACATGTAAATCCTCTATGTAACCCTAGGTAAACCATTAAAAAGGTACACCATATAATTTGGTCATAAAAAAGTATTTTTTATTCTTAATATATCATGTATTATATTTAAAATCATATTTAATCAATAAAAAGTCATTCATTAATTATTTTTTCCACTCACATTCACACCTTAATCATGACCCCATCCTCTCTCTTTCCATCCTACTCATTCCACGCCACTTGGGGATAAGTGATACCTCATGTGGAAGGGGGATAATGTTATGGGAAATCAATCCAATGCACTCTGGGATAGTCTATACATGTGGATTTAATTCCCATGATGACACCAAATAATCAATAGGGAAAACAATTACTTTTATTGTTTTCACTTGAGAGTACAACCCATTCAAACAAAGTTGAAGCATGACATTACCTATAAACTATAACTTGTAACCATAAACCACCATTATAAAAAGAACCTTATTTCACTACAAGCATAACTTTAGAAGCTAAATTGAGTGTGTTGACAATTATCAATTGAAAGGGTCATTAGAAATCTAAACCTAGCTAAAATGAGAGGGTTAGTTGTGAGACATGAATCCAAAAATCATAGGCAACTTTAAGGAGACCCACCCACCTAGGCTATCCTCAATAAAGTGGGATAGACCACTTATTTTGAGAAATTATAGTATTTATTAGAACCCCTTGCTAGGAAGTTTATAGGGTCATTTATAGGAGAGTAAGCTACTAATATGGCATTACATTTCTAATCATTAAAGAATTGGTAAGATAGACAACTAGGTTGCCAAGTATAGGAGAAAATTGGCAATGCAAACCCAATGGTTAAGAACATAGATAATAGTTATGTTAGAGAGATGAAAGATTAGTATTGACTAAAGGTGGTGTGGAGAGACTTAGCCTACCTATAGCCTAGAGGGAGGTAGCCTCATACATCATCAAATATATGATCTATGAAGGAAGGTAATCTCTAATTTATACTCTCCATTTTAAATTTTTGAATAACTTAAGACATTATAGGACCATTAATTCTCCAAATAACCTATGGAACATTCTAAAATAGATGTATATAGAATAGCATAAGGGGATTGAGAAAGACCTGTCTCATCATTGCCTGATATGGTTGATAACTAAACATGGAATAAACAATGTTAGACCTGACCTCAACTGGGAATAATTTTAACCCTAGGAAATGGTTAACCTTAAAAAGAAGAGGGAAATAATAGGGAGGAATATCTTGAAGAGTAGGTCCAACAAACTACACAAGAAGGTACTATGGGAACAGTGTTGTTAGTCAGCCTATAGCCACTGAAGGTTCATCTAAAACTATTACAAGTAGAAGGAAATTCAAAATAGTCCTACATATTGATGACATAGAGGAGGAAAATCCACCCACATAAAATAAAAAGAATATTCCTTTTCCCACTATTCCAATTTTATCCTCACCACTGATTGATTCTTCCACCATGGGTCCTTCAGGAGAAGAGGAAGTTCTTCCATCAACTATTAAAAAAAAGAATAGGTTTCAATAGCTACCCCTCCTTAAAAAAAGAATAAAATTGAAGAAAAAAACCCTTTATATCAAAAATAAGGAGACATCCTCCTAAGATATCACAGATAGTTAAGAAACAAAAGATAACCCTAGCCTCCTCACCCATAGACATCAGTGAAGATGAAAAGGAAAAGAAAGAGATCGGGATTTAAAATACCTCTAATGGGTTCAACATTGTAGAATGGTATCCTAATGAGGAATCTACTAAGGAATAAGTATAGTCACCTAAGCCACCCAAATTCACTGAGAAAGACATATATCTCCTCAAACAAATTGAGTATAAAGAAGGAGAGTTGAGAATGACATATCAACCTATAGAAGAAGAAGACTTGATTGAAGAAAAAATTATAGAAGAAGAATTAGAACTAGAAATAGTTACTCATGACTAGAAGTTCCAAATTTTTTAATAATCTATGAAAAAAATATATAGGATGAGAAATGAGATAGCAAAGTTGAAAGGCAAGAGAGGCTTAGAAACACTTCTAGGGGAAGTAGAATTTATAGAACCATCTATGAAAATAGAAAGGTTATTAGGGGAACCTAAAATAACTTCATCTACCTTAACCACATATAGCATTAGTGTACCCTTAGAAGCACCTATAAAAGATAATGCTCTATCTTTGGTACCTTATTATAATATATTTTCTCCTCCATTGACCTCTACAAAAACACCCATAGTAGAAGAAGTAATTGATGTGGATATTTTAGCTAACACACTAGTAGAAACTAATGACCCCCTAATTTTTCTTAACTAAAAATTTAGTGATGATGAAACTTACCATAAGGAGTTTTTACAAATATTTAAGGTATATGTTGAAATAAGAGAGAAATAAGTTGACTTAAAAGAAAGACTAGAAATGGTTGAAACTAGGATCAATCATATGAAAAAATATATTACTAAAATGTATGAAACCACTAAATTGTTAATGGAGTGTAAATCACCTTCTAGGGTGTATGTTATATACTTATAATAAAGATGGCTTAAATTTTGATATGATAAGATCTATAGTGATTAGTCTTGCATGGCTTGTGACCCTAAATATTTTTTTGAGACATGCTAACCCTAATCTCCAAGCATAGTTAAGTGAGTTTTACATACACTAGTATGTTGTACCGCATGATACAAATTTGAATCCAAATATATACTTGGATAATGTCTAATTGAATGCATTTAATTAATATTTCCTTAATGAAACAAGAAGGAAATAGGTGGAGTATCATGAAAAAGAAAAAATAGCTACCTTAATGATTAGGGGTGAATCAGGTAATCCATAAGATATAATAAAAGAATGCATCTCCTTCATGAACTCAGGTACTCCATAAGCATGGGTCATAAATAAACAAGTGGATGTTCATATTCACTATTTGAGTTGTATGAAAGGAGATGGAAAGTAAATTTTTGTTTCTTGTTCTAACAGATGGGAAAAACTCTCTAATGATTTGAAAAGAAAGGAAACTTATTCCCCTCAAAACCTTAGGGAGGCCATACATAGGGTATACATGTATATTGAGTTTTTCAAGAGGAGAAAGATAAAATGGTTAGGATTGATGTTTTAGACACTTATATTTTGGTTCCAAATTCTTGACTAAAATGGAAAGGTCCCCATTGATAGAGAGGCAAATAATAAAATATGGAAGGATATTGATGATGCTAAAGGTTTGTATATCTTTAAAGGGATAGACTACACTAAGCTCCTATATTTTTTTAAAAAAAATGGTTTCAATATGCAGCCAAGGCTTGCTCAAGGTCAAGTAAGAGTTTAAGTAGGGGGTGTGATGAGGCCACCAATTGATCTATTTTATAGCCGCATCCATACCTAATATATATCTTTTTATATGTAAATCCATATAACCATCCATGACTCATATAAATAAATTAATGAATTTATGATTTTGTATGTTATAAATTAATGATGTTTTGTGTATGATTGATTATAATTTTGTAAATGTATTTAACAAACATTTTAAGGTTAAAATAAGGTTATATGAATCTTTTTTTAGCACAATACTTATAGTGAATCCTACAACAACTATTGGATTCCACCTACAGGTTCTCTTTAGCCATTGTTGGTTTCCACTATAGGTTACCTATAATAACTAATGGCTTCCACCTACAGGTTGCTCATAATGAATATTAGCTTCCACCTATAGGTTTCCCATAGCCACTAATGGTTTTCACCTATATATTGACCATAAAAACTATTAGATTCCACCTATATGTTTCCTATAGCAACTATAGGTTTCTTATAGCAATTACAAACTTTCACTTATAGTTAACCCATAGCCACTATGTAGAACAAAACTAGTATTGTGATTAGATCTTAAGAGCACATTAAAATATCTAAAGAGCTAAGTGGATGAATTAAGAGGATCCTCCATAACTATTGTATAGACTCCACACATGCAAAGAATCTTAGATGTGCTACCAAGGATGAGAAAGATAAGGATAATGGAAAGGAGATAGAAACAAGTAAAAAAACCAAAATAATATACATTATCCTTAACCTAGTTATGCCTAAAACAAGTAACTTCAGTTACTAACCACTTGAAGGTTGACTAGGGTAGTTCATAAATTATTTGTATTTTCCCTACTTTAGTGATTTTGGTTAAATTTAATAAACTCTCTTCTGTATTTAATGGTAGAAGCTAGATTAGAGTAGGAATTGGATAGATGATAATAGAATAGAAGAATTATAGAATTCATTGCATTCTAAATATTATAATATTTTGGCTATAGATCTAAGTAATGAGAAGGTTGATTTTGTAAGAAGAATTTGTAATTATCTTAGAGAAGGATTAAAATTCAATTTTGAATGAGGAAAGCCCCCCTCAAAAGGAGTTACAGTGAAGATCCTGACCCTCATTTTAAGTGTATTGTAATTTGATTTCATTATTAGTTTGATTATATAAAGTGTGATGCATGTGTGATTCATAAGTGTGAAGTATTTCTATATTTTTGTTATAATAGTTCCATAGTATAACTATCAAGTGAATTCAACATAAGTTCATTGTACTACAACTAGCAAAGCAAGTTAATCTAAGAATTAATAATGAATATATTGTGTTGACATCCTTGAAAAGCATATGCACCCTATGTTGACAATTAATGTAAATTTGACTTGAGAATCTTTCAATTAATTGGGTAATAAGTCTGCACAATAATGGCTAAGAAGAATTTTGGGTTTAGAAATATAGTAAAAATTTAAAGCAGACATATATTTTTGAAATATACCATCTAGTTTAATGTGTATGCCTAATATTATACCACCACCACTTTTTATCCTAACAATTAATATTAATTTTAAATCTTCAAAAAATGTGGATGAAACTCCACTTATTATACAAGAGCCTAATAATTATTTCTAAATCATTACCATCGGTTCTAAAGTTTTGTGATGATAATTTTGCTTCTATTTCCATATTTGAACTTCTATAATTTTCATTATACTATAGTCTTGTAGAAAATTATTAAACATGTTTTAATTTTGATGATACCCTAGATATGATCCAAAAACCCATGGTACGAGAGCCATCAAGATTAATTTACTATGATGAGTTTGTTTCTATTTTATAATTAAATAGATAAGCACACAAAATCTTTTCCTAAAAGGTCTTGGAGTTACTAGGTATGATTTTGTGTCACTTATTGTAATTACCATTTTGGGGTTGAATGCATCTCCAAATATTAGTTTTTAAGTTCAATAAAGATGACTTTCCCTCACAAGTATTTGAATTAGTGAATTAAATTATCTCAAAGGTATAATTCTGGGGGGGGTTAAATATTAAGGAGTCAAATCCCTATTAGACATTTTCCCTATGTTACGTCTTAAAAAAATGTGGATGAAACTCCACTTATTATGTAAGAGCCAAATTTTTATAAATAATTAGGATAATCTCTATGTCAAAATTGCAACTATATTCACTAGCTAAGGAGCATAGTTGTGGGTGATCAAGTTTTATCTTGGTGATTTGAATGGAGAAATTGATTTTTTACAATGGCATTAAAAAAATTTGGAGTGACCAAAAAGAATTTTTGGTTTAGAAATATGATAAAAATTTTAAGTGGACATATATGTTTGAAAGACACCATCTATTCCAATGTGTATGCCTACTAGTATAACATCACCACTTGTTTCTCCTAATAATTAATAATGTTACATATTCAAAAAATGTGGTTGAAAATCCACTTATTATGCAAGAGCCTAATAATTATTAATAAATCATTATGATTAGTTCCAAAGTTTCATGATGATAATTTTACTTCTATTTCCATTTTTTAATTTCTATAATTTTCATTGTACTATGGTCTTGTAGTGTATTATTGAACATTTTATAATTTTGATGATCCCTTGTATGTGATTCAAAAACTCATGGTAGGATACCCATCAAGTGTAATTTGTTATGATGAGTCTATTAATATTTTATAATTAAATAGATAAGCACACAAAATCCTTTCCCAAGAGGTCTTTGAGTTACTAGGTATGATTTTGTGTCACTTATTTTAATTACCATTTTGGGGTTGAATTCATCTCCAAATATTAGTTTTTAAGTTCAATAAACGTAACTCATCCTAATAAGTATTGTAATTGGTGAATTAAATTATCTCAAACGTATAATTCCTAGGGGGGATAAAAATTAAGGAGTCAAATCTCTATTAGACAATTTGTTCATGTTACATCTTCAAAAAATGTGGATGAAACTACACTTATTATGCAAGAGCATATTTTTCCTAAATCATTATCACAATCTCTATGTCAAAATTACAACTCCCTTGGTTTTGATCAAGGAACATATGTATTCATTAGATAAAAAGCATAGTTATAGGTGATCAAGTTTTGTCTTGGTGATTGCAATGGAGAAATCACTTTTGTTACATTGGCATTAAAAAAATTAGAAGAGACTAAGAAGAATTTTGGGTTTAGAAATATGATAAAATTTTGAAGTGGACATATATATTCAAAATACACTATCTATTCCAATGTGTATTCTTACTATTATACCACCACCACTTCTTTCTCCTAATAATTTATATTAATGTTACATCTTCAAAAAATGTGGATGAAACTCCACTTATTATGTAAGAACCTAATAATTATTTATATATCATTACCATAAGTTTCAAAGTTTATGATGATAATTTTACTTCTATTTCCATATTTTAAGTTCTAGAATTTTCATTGTACTATGGTGTTGTAGTGGATTATTGAACATTTTCTAATTATGATGATCCCCTAGATGTGATCCAGAAACCCATGGTAGGAGACCCATCAAGTGTAATTTGTTGTGATGAGTTTGTTGCTATTTTATTGGAATGAAATTACCTAAATTATACAAATATATATAAGTGGATTCAAATTATAAGTGTGTGTGCGTGTGTGTGTGTGTGTGTGTGTGTGTGTGTGGGAAAGGATTTTTTGTGCTTATCTAAATTATGGTTATGTGATGGAATATTAAGTAATCTACCTCATAACAGTTAATATATATAGTATGTATCTGTGTGTGTGTGTGTGTGTGTGTGTGTGTGTGTGTGTGTGTGTGTGTGTGTGTATGTGTGTATATATATATATATATATATATATATATATATATGTATATATATATGTATATATATATGTATATATATATATATATATGTGTGTGTGTGTGTATATATATATATAGACACACACACACACACACACACACACACACACACACACACACTATATATATATATATATATATATATATATATATATATTAAGTGTTATGAGTTAGATTACTTAATATGCCATCACATAACCATAATTTAGATAAGCACAAAAAATCCTTTCCCAAGAGGTCTTTGAGTTACTAGATATGATATTGTGTCACTTATTTTAATTACAATTATGGGGTCAAATTCATCTCCAAATATTATTTTGTAATTTAAATAAAGGTGACTCACCCTCAAAGGTATTTAAGTTAGTGAATTAAATTATCTCAAAGGTATAATTCCTAAGGGTGGGAGCTAAAAATTAAGGATTCAAATCCCTATTAGATAACTTACTTATGTTACATCTTCAAAAAATGTGAATGAAAATCCACTTATTATGTAAGATCCTATTATTTATATATGATTAGCATAATATTTACATCAAAATTGAAATTCCCTTGGTTTTCACCCTAATATTGATCTTCAAAGTTGAATTATTCAATATGTTGTTGGCTGAAATGTTTAACCCTGACTCTCATTAAGATATCACATGGCTTGTTATCATGATTGAAAAGTTACTGTTTATATATTGGTATGTAGTAGAATTATTATGCCCTCACATAAACATAATTTATATAACCTCATAAAATCCTTTTCCAAGTCTAGGTTTTGAGTTACTAAATATGATTTTGCATCATTTATTTTAATTACCATTTTGGGATCGAATTCATCTCTAAATATTAATAGTTTGTTAATTCAAGAAAGGAAACTCACTCTCATAGGTATTTGAATTGGTAAATTTATTTATTTTAGAGGTATTATATAGAGGTGAAAACTTAAGGAGTCAAATCCCTATTATATATTTTAATCATGTAATTTAATGAACAAATATGAACATACTTTTTTAATTAGAATATTTATAATAAACAATAAAATATTGTAAATATTTTTATATTAAAATACTATCTGATTTTATTATTTATTTATTTTTAAATAATTAAAAAAATTTATTAAATAATATACATAATTGTTTAATATTTTTAAATATATAAATATATTTTTTAAATAATTTTCCTACATACTTTGTAATTATAGTTAAGTTTATCTTTTTTTCTCTTTCCATTATTTTCTCTTAGTTTTTCTCTCTCCCTTTTAAAGGTTGAAAAACATTATTTTATTGATTGTTATATTAACTGTGGCATTAGTTGTGAAAGAGTTGACCCCATTTTTCATTGTCATTTCTATAAGTGTGGCATTAGTGGTGGAAGCTTTGACCCAATTTTTCATTGTCATTTCTACATGTGCTTCTTGTCGGGTATTTAATCTATGTAATGTATTGTTTTAATATATATGAAATGTGTGATTATTTTATCTTTAAATGAACCTTTTATTCATTATCTACTATTTTTGTTATGAAATGGCCAAGATAATGAAATGGTAGAGATTAGGATTGTTTAGTTCTTACTTGTATTCAATAGGAAGTCAAATGGGTAATGTGAGGGAAAATCATAATTTTTTTTATTAACTATAAGAAAATAATGAAATGGTTTAGATAATCAAATGGTGAAGATAATGAAATGGTGAATATTAGGATTGTTTATCACTTACTTGTAGTCAGTAGGGACCCAAATGGTGAATGTGAGGGGAAAGCTGACATTTTCTAATTAACTATAAGAAAATAATGAAATGGTTGAGATAATACAATGGTAGAGATTATGATTGTTTAGGACTTACTTATATTCAATAGGGACCCAAATGGTGAATGTGAGGGGAAAGTAGACATTTTTGTTATTAATTGTAAGCAAATAATGAAATGGGAGATAATAAAATGGCAGAGATTAGTATTGTTTTATGCTTACTTATATTAAATAGGGACCTAAATGGTAAATGCAAGGGGAAAGTAGAATTTTTTATTAAATTTAAGAAAATAATGAAATGAATAAGATACATAAATGACAAATATTAGGATTGTTTAGCGCTTACTTGTATTCAATAAGGACCAAAATGGTGAATGTGATGGGAAATCAAACATTTTTTTTCAACTATAAGCAAATAATCATAGTAAAAAGTTTCATGATGTGAGAGGGTTTCAATTATTCCACCATCTCTATCACATTGAATCATTAATATGTTGGCTCTATTTGGATACTACAAAATGTTTCAATTTTAGATTGAGTTAAAAGTCATTGTTAGCTTGTTCCAAGTTATTATTATTTGAGTTGAATTATTTCCATTTTAGACTGAGTTGAAAAGTCATTTTTTAGGGTGGTGAACTTTTCTCTCATGCCACATCATAAAATTTAATGAATGAATGATTAAATAACACCTAACATTATTATTTGGGATGCCAAATGTTTCCCTTGTGCATTAATATTCTTGGGTAGATGGGTCTCATGCATCATTATATATTAAAAAATTTCTTATAAAATATCTTCACCTATTATATAGGAGTATATATTATTTAGGGAGAAGTTTTTGAGGGGTGGGAAGTAGCAGGTGGTGGAGATGGCTATTCTACAATTTTGCCATTGGGTTATTCAATCTGTATTGTAGTGGAAGGAGGAGAAGTAGAGTATGGTATATTTTTGGTAGGAACTAGAGAAAATTTTTAGAAGAAATAGGACCAAGACTTTTCACTCCTTGTTTTAGTAAGAAAATAATGATGATAAATGAGTGTAATAAACCCATGATGGTGGGTAGACCTATTACCTCATCTTATCTTGTAAGAAACATTAATCAAAGAATTGTGAAGGAAAGAATGAATATCGATCATATATTCTTCTTAAACAACTCCTTTCCTCAACTGAAGGAGTCTCATAGAATCTCCACCCACTACTATAAACTAGCCATCACAAGTGATATATTTCATTATCTAGAAAATAATATTTTTTCAAGGTTGAGGAAGACTTTCTCTTAGAATTCCCTTGGCCACTCCTTGGGGGGAATTGGCCAATCTAGGGTGTCACTCATTTCCTTCAACAAACATATAAATTATTTTAGAAAAAATGATCTTTTTAATGTCAACTACTCCATCCTCAAGAATCTCAGATAGAGCACTGATTATAGAATAATTCACTAGAATGTTCTTCCCTTTGATAATAGCATGATCTTCATTAAATTTCTCATATAATTCTTGAACAATTTATTCATGGAATACCTAAAACAATTTTAAGAAATTTAACCAACCTACTATTTCAAAGATGTCTCTAACTACTTCATCTTGTTGTAATGCATTGGAGGATTGCAGTTTAGTTTTTTTCTTTCTCCCACATATCTTCAAAGAAAACACTATTTAATTACAAATTTGACTATAATGTAAAAACACAGAGCTTGAATTCACATAAGGAATAGGGGATGCAATAGGTTAGAGATATGATACAATAATTATTGGCAGTGATAATGTAAAAATGAATATCAAATGAGGTTATATGATGTGATTATGATAAAAATGATGGATATAGTTATGGTTATTTCTTTTGAGCATGTGAGATATAATGGGAAGGTGCTTAACCTAGTCAAGTAGTCATGTGTGTTATAAAGGTCATTATTGGCAATACTAGTGTTGGAAATATTGTCATTGATGTCAAAGGTCTAGTATTATTGGTGATAAAGGCCCCATTGCATTTAATGTTGTTTATCTTAGCTAATGTGAGTTAATATTTATTTAATATTAACAAATATATTTTTGTTTGCATATGAGACAAAATAAGGGCCCATGTAGAAGTCAAAGAGCCATGGGGTAAAGATAAAATAAGGATGGGATGTATTTTCCTATGAAGAGTCATCTTGGGGAATACCAAGAGTCACCAAGTGAAGACAAAAGAGTAAGGGTGCAATTTCTCATGAAGGGACACTTTAAGGAATACGAAAAGTCACCAAGATGAGGACAAAAATGGGAATGACATTTTTGGTCATGAAGAGTCACCACATGACTTTTCAAAGGCTTGAATATGAAGGGTCATCCAAGTTGGTGCCATTTTCCATAAGGATTGAAGGGTCATAAAGGGGGAAGGCCAAAGGTCATTTGGAAATCTCTAAATAAAGTCTTGAGAAGCCGTTTGTAATATGAGCGATAGAGGTTGATTTGCTATTGTAATATCTAGCTTAGAAGAGCAATTGTGAGAGATGAATATGATTTATATTTGTTTTATCTAGCTTAGAAGAGAAAAGGTGAGAGAGAGGAAAGAGATGTTGTATTGAACTATCATTTGTTGAGATAGAAACATTAAGAGATAGGTGTGTGGTATACACAAAGGGGTTGGTGCTCCTGTGGGTTGGTGCTCACAAATTGTTGTTGGGTTGGTGCTCGGCAAAGGGGTTGGTGCTCTTGTGGGTTGGTGCTCATGAATAGTTGATGGGTTGGTGCTTGACAAAGGGGTTTGAAGCTCCTATGGGTTGGTGCTCATGAATTGTAGCTGGGTTGGTATATGACAAACGGGTATGGTGCTCCTATGGGTTTTTTCTCATGAATATACTTGAGATTGTTCTCTATGGTTTTTCCCACATTGGGTTACCACATTATATCTGGTGTATCTCTCTATCTTGTGTGATGTTTATTATTTGAGTTTTATTACATATCTTGAATGTTTGATTAAGTGGAATTTGATAAAAGAAAAGTTTTATAAGATATATTATAATTGATTCAGCCCCCCCTCTCAGTATATCCTGTGCTTAATAATTGGTATTAGAGCAGGTTCCTTTTTGAAAATTTATATAGCTTGAAGGTAGATCAGTTAAGCACGATGGCTGGGTCACAAGAAGGATTTTCTACAAATAAGGCACCTTTGTTTGATGGGATGAATTATGCTTTTTGGAGCATGAGAATTAAGGTTTATTTGATAGTGGATGTTCAAGGCATATGATAGGAGATAAAGGTAAATTCATATCTCTAAAGAAGATCAATGGTGGTATAGTGAGATTTGGAGATAAAACCACTACCAAGATAGCTAGAAAAGGTACTTTGAGTTTGGATTATGGTAGAGCTAAGACTAAAAATGTTTTGTACGTAAAAGGTCTTAAGCATAATTTGTTGAGTGTTAGTTAAATATGTGATCAAGGATATACATTAAAATTTCATAAAGAAGGTTGTGAGATTAGAAAAAAGATTTAAATGAGTTGATTACAGATGCTCAAAGGACAAGGAATAATGTATATGTTTTATCAGATATCTTCTCAAAGGCACAATCAAAGGATACATTCAAAGATGGGCGAGAGGAGTTGGGAGTAATTTCTTTTACTTCCTGCCATTGATGTTTAGCATCAAGTGAGGGGGAGCTAAGTGTTATCTCTATGTAGGCCCTTTGCCATTGATGTCAAAGGGGGATAATAATAGGTACAGGTACATGTGCAAAAAATAGGTACAGGGAATAGGTACAGGTTACTACAGTAAGGGGGAGTTATTGTATGTTTTTAGATGATAGGATGTGTAGGTGATATGATGTGGTAGTTTCAGGATTGAGGTTTCCATCAATAACAAAGGGGGAGATTGTTGGAAATATTGTCATTAATGTCAAAGGTCTAGTATTATTGGTGATAAATGCCCCATTGCGTTTAATGTTATTTATCTTGGCTAATATGAGTTAATATTTTTTTAATATTAACGAATATATTTTTGGTTGCATATGAGACAAAATAAGGGCCCATGGAGAATTCGAAGAGCCACGGAGTAAAGACAAAAGAAGGATGGGATGCATTTTCCCATGAAAAGTCATCTTGGGGAATACCAAGAGTCACCAAGTGAAGACAAAAGAGTAAGGGCACAATTTCTCATGAAAGGACACTTTAAGGAATACAATAATTCACCAAGTTGAGGATAAAAATGGGAAGGACATTTTTGGTCATGAAGGATCACCACATAACTTTTCAAAGGCTTGAATATGAAGGGTCATCCAAGATTGGCACCATTTTCCATGAGGATTGAAGGGTCACAAAGGGGGAAGGCCAAAGGTTATTTAGAAAGCTATAAATAAAGGCTTGAGAAGCCATTTTTAATATGAGAGATAGAGGTTGATTTGATATTGTAATATCTAGATTAGAAGAGAAATTGTGAGAGATGAATATGATTTTTATTTGTTATATCTAGCTTAGAAGAGCAAAGCTGAGAAAGGAAAGAGATGTTGTATTGAACTATCATTTGTTGAGATAGAAACATTGAGAGATAGGTGTGTGGTATACACAAAGGGGTTGGTGCTCCTGTGGGTTGGAGCTCATGAATAGTTTTTGGGTTGGTGCTCAGCAAAGGGGTTTGAAGTTCCTATAGGTTAGTGCTCATGAATTTTAGCTAGGTTGGTACATGGCAAAGGGGTATGATGCTACTGTGGGTTTGTTCTCACAAATATACTTGAGAGTTTCCTTTGTGTTTTTTCCCACATTGGGTTTCCACATTATATATGGTGTCTCTTTGTATCTTGTGTGATGTTTATTGTTTGAATTTTATTGGATGTCTTAAATGTTTGATTAAGTGGAATTTGATAAAGGGAAAGTTTTATAAGATATATGATATATTGATTCACCCTCCCCTCTCAGTATATCCTATGCTTAACAAATAGGAGGAATAATCACATTATGTGTCATATGAAATGTTTTTGAAAAACTCTCTATTTAAAACATAGTTAAATCAATCTTATTTGAAAAGACCATTTTGAAACATTGTCACAAAATACCATCACACCAATTCTTTTGGAGATCTTTTAAAAACACCATCACATCAAATTATGGAATATGGAATTGTTGGTATAATGGAATTATTTTTATTCTCAATGTTGGAGGTGGATTATTCTCATTCATGATTTTTCATCTTAAGAGAATATCAATTAGTATTTGGAGCTAAGTCACTAGTCTTCAACGCTAAACCTTTAGACTTTAGAGGAAAATTTTAGTATATTTAGACTTTGTTTAAATGTAAAAGTATAAAGCACCTTATATATATATAAATCACCTAATTTATTACAAAAAACTTATATATATGTATATGTATACACACACACACACACACACACACACACACACACACACACATACATATATATAAGGTTTTTATAATAAATTAGGTAATTTATATATATAAGGTGCTTTATAATTTTAAATATAAACAAAGTCTAAATATACTAATATATATATATATATATATAAAGTATAAATCACCCAATTTACAGAGCATGTCATATATAATGGGAAGGTGCTTAACCTGGTCAAGTAGTCATGTGTGTTATAAAGGTCATTATTGGCAATACTAGGAGGATTAATCACAATCAATTATGTGTCATATCAAATGTTGTTGAAAGACCCTCTATTTAAAACATAGTTAAATCAATCTTGTTTGAAAAGACCATTTTGAAACATCATCACAAAATACCATCACATCAATTCTTTCGGAGATCTTTTAAAAACACCATCACATCAAATTATGGATTATGTAATTGTTGGTATAATGGAATTATTTTGATTCTCAATGATGGAGGTGGATTATTCTCATTCATGATTTTTCATCTTAAGAGAATAGCTATCAGTATTTGGAGCTAAGTCACTAGTCTTCAAAGCTAAACATTTAGACTTTACAGGAAAATTGTAGTATATTTAGACTTTGTTTATATATAAAAGTATAAAGCACCTTATATATATATATATATATATATATATATATATATGATGTTTTTTGTATGTATCTAAAGCCAATTGCATATACTTAATCCTTGTCTTGTTTGAAGAACTATTTGGGTGCTCTATTGATGAAGGCAATGGTTGAGCTAGAGTTTGTCCCATATGAATAGAGAAATGAGACCTATTCTAATTTGGTTGTTGTAGACTAGCCTGCTTCGACTATGGCTTTCAATTTTTGATGCATGATCATATATTGTCTTAATGTGGGATGAATACATAAAAGACCTTTTTGGATAGATTTAATAATGCAATGTTGATGATGATCTTGGTTCATGCACTATTAATGGGCAAGCTTGTTAAACTTCAAACTATTTATTTTAACAATTAATCACTCTAGAATTCAATTTAGATTTAATTTGAGTTTGATTTGCCATCAATTTTATCTTTAAAGTTAAATATTTACACCTTTTAACATGTTTTTTCCACCTCAGATACAACTAAGTACTAATGTGGCATGAATATGACTAAATTATCTAGTTGTCTCAAAATCTAAACATGTGGCACCTTTTGATTATCTCACAGATTATCAGAATACATCTTTTCATGATGACTCATCTTTTTCTCACCATCTGGTGACCCTTAATTCATAGTGATATCTCAGGTGGTGCCTTTTAATTTTGATATATTGAATGGGGAATCCACTTTGGTGTCTATTTTAAAGGTATCTTAGGAGACACCATTAAGTGTAAATCCACTTTTGTGCATGTTTTAAAGGAATCTCCTAGGAGATACCTTGAAGGTATTAAATGGGCCTTCAAAATATCACCTAGTAGTACCTTCCATGTAAAGGTATCTCCTCTTTTGTGCTTGTAAGGTATATCTTATGAGATACCTTGAAGTGAAAATATAATCTTGTGCTTGAAAGGTATCTCCTAGGAGATACCTTGAAGGTATTATAAGGGCCTTCAAAATATCATCCAGTAATGATTTCCATGTAAAGGAAAATTTTATTGTTCCTTGAAGGAGAAATCAACTCTTGTCCTTATTTTAAATGTATCCCCTAGGAGATACCTTAAATTGTAAATTGAATCATGTGCATGTTTGAAAGGTATCTCCTATAGGATACATTAAAGGTATTATAGGGGCCTTTAAAATATCACCTAGTAGTGCCTTCTATGTGATGCAAATTTCATTGTTCCTTGTAGGGGAAATACACTCTTGTGCCTATTTGAAAGGTATTTTATAAAAGATACCTTGAAGGATAAATCCACTCTTATGCATGTTTGAAAGGTATATCTTAGGATATACCTTGAAGGTATTATAAATTCCTTCAAAATATCACCTATTAGTGCCTTCCATGTAAAGGAATATTCCACTTGTTCCTTGAAAGAGAAATCCACTTTTATGCCTATTTGAAAGGTATCTCCTATGAGATAACTTGAAGGGGAAATCCAATATTTTGTATATTTTAAATGTATATCTTAAGAGATACCTTGAAGGTATTATAAAAGCTTTCAAAATATCACCCAATAGTGCCTTTTATGTAAAGGAAAAATACACTGGTACCTTGAAGGAGACATCCACTTTTGTCTTTGTTTGAAATGTATATCTTAGGAGATTCCTTGAAACGTAAATCCACTCTAGTGCATATTTGAAAGGTATCTCTTAAGAGATACCTTTAAGGTATTACAAAAGTTTTTGAAATATTAGTCAATATTTCTTTTCATGAAAAGGAAAATTCCACTTGGTCTTTGTAAGAGAAATCCACTCTTGTGCCTACTCTAAAGGTATCTCCTCTAAGATACCTTATGTTGGTTCCCATTTGTACACCTCTATAACTCGACCTTACACACTTGAGTAAAGGGGCAAGAAAATATTGAAAACTCACTAAGTATGTAAATGAATGATCCAAATCCCACATGATTATAATGTTTTAATATATAGAATTGAGATATTATAAAGCATTTGGGACTCCAAATTGGAAGATAGGGCACATTTCCTTACATCCCTTCCCAACTAAAAGATCATAGAGGTGCTTCTCATGCCCTTGTACCTATTGGTTTTGCCCATACAACATGTAAAGGATACCCTATCCATGTTATCATTTGTATTGGGTATAGATACAAATGATAACATCAAATAATTCCAATTGGGAGTGATATTTCTCATGATCATGGTAGAGAATTTGGAAACTTTTTGGATGGATTTCACTAAAGACATCGCCTCCACCATGAGAGAAGATATAAAAAAATTATTGATGAAAATTATCTTTTGATATCTATCTTACCTCATGTACCTAATATTGTACCAATACACTAAGTTATTATCTATATATATATTGAATTAAACATTATGGACATGGATGTTTTCCCCAACATCATCACCCTAGTCACTATCTAGACTTACATCCTATCAATCACAGTAGACTACTACAAGTTCTAAGAGTGGTTTATGGCTCTAGTTATTGTAGATCTATGTGGGAAATATATCATCCCTATAATGACAAATGAACAAAAAACATGACTCAAAGGTAGCAAGGTCCAAGTTGATTGGTTTCGGGGAAACCATTTCTCATTCATTTGAGTGCATGGCTTTGTGGGGGAGCCTTTCTAACTTCCACATACACTAACTAATAGGAATTTAACCCTCAAGTTGGCATGATAACTCAATAATGTGGACACCCTCTATGGGGTAGGAATGAAGAAAAAGGGGATATATAAAATTCCTTTTTTAAGGGATGGCATCATGGTGTAGAAAAGGCACCAAGAATATCTCTTTGTAGCTAAGCTGGTAGGACTAGGCCTATACCTAATAAATGACTGATGGGATTGTGACCCAATGGGATATATAGTGGGATTAAATCTTGATATCATCCCCAATAATTAGATGTAACCATATTTGGTGTAAATGATGTCACCTATAGAATATCTCCATCAAAATTATGTGGACCTAGCCCTAGTTTCTCAAGACATCTCCAAGATATGGGAATATTTTTATGATAAGGTTTAATATTTTGACCCAAAAAAGAATATATCCAAGATGATGAAGTAATAACTAAATTCCTTAGACTAGAGTGAAGATAGAAACTCTACCTTTTTAAAATATAGATATGAGTGTGGTCATCCAGATGTTGCTTTATATGAAGATGCCCTAGACAAGAAATTTGAAGAGTTATGGGATGAGTCCCACCCAAAAGAGAATGAATATATAATGGAATGGGATTCCAAACCATATATTAAGGTATCCAAGGATGATAAAGTTAAAGGTACCATAGAATAAGTAGAAGCCATGGTGGCCCAACCCCCATTGATGTGGCTATTATTCCTGTCCCCCATTGTCATAGGCTCATAATAGCAATAATTTCCACCTAGACACCTCACAACTAGGTCATTTCAACTCAATCAAACCAAGGCACTAGTTTTTAACCCACTAATGACCCCTCTATAAAATAAAAACCAAATTTCTAGTCCTCTCTTTTCTACCTTTGCCTCCTTCCCCTCCATAGTTTTAGCACAAGTTATTGTGATATTTACTACCCAATCAAGTAATTCATCTCTTCCCATCACTCCATATTTAACCTTGATGGCCCCATTATAGGTTGTAGTAATTACCACTACCCAAGCAAACACTTTATTAGCTATAATATTTTCCTCATCCCCTCATCCCACTATCAAATCTAACCTATTTTCTTTTGCCTTTCCCATCTCTTCCCTCATGCCCTTTCTCACTCCCCACCATCATCATCCACCTCATCCTCACTCATCACACAGTCACCATTCTCCTCGCCCCATGGGCATCCATAATTTTCACATTCATCCCTCATTTTTCATTTGATTTCTCCCATAGAAGTAGGGTTCATTACTTCACATCAGTAATAAACCATCCTATTCACACTACCTCAAGAAACCCTTTTCATAGGTGAAATTAGATAAGCACCATATCAAATTAAACAATATATGGATGAAATGATGGTGGCTTATATGGCTAAAATGGAAAAAAAGAGGGGGAAATAGACCAAAAATGAAGCCTAAACACACATGTAGTCATTAAACCCCCCAAAAAAATGCAACTAAGAGATTACACTATCCAAACCATTAGGCTTAACCTCAAACAAGCTAAACGCACTAACAAAGTTGAGATTATGGATGAAACATAGAGGTTAGTAACTATCAACTACATCAAGTTAGCCTATCAATCAGAGAAAATCTAGTAAGAGCTCATCAAGGTCAAGGCCATGGATAAATACCTCAGGTTTGAGGATAAAGCCAAAGATACTAACCTCAAATAGGTAATAAACGACCTCTAAATCTACATCAAAATGAAAATTTTCTAGGTTGAGGTTGACAAATGGATGGCTACTGAGTCTAGGCTATAAGAGGTAAAGGTAGAATTGGTTATAGTTTATAATAATCTTTTTGATATAGAGTGGGTGCTTTGACTACTATATAAATCAACACAACAAGACTCCTTAGTTAAGGACCATGAGATCAAGAGACTAAATGATGACCTTGCCACTCACCCTTAGGGCATGGAAATCCTTCCCCTAATCCAAAAACTATATAGGTTTTATTGGGAATAATTTAAGGTCATAGCAATGAGCCTAAAAGTAATGCTTGTTTTCATCATTGATGCATGGAAGTTTATGGCCTATGTGAACTTGTCTATAATCCAAGTGATCACCTTCATCAGCCCCAAAGTCCTAGACTTGTAAAGTCTAGTCCTGAAGCTTTGCATTACCTCTTCAAAATATTTATAGATAATAGGTGTGGCTAACTAAAGGTAGGTAGTGGTAAAGGTGAATGAGTTCTTAAGTTGAAATAAGGAAGAAAACAAATGCAAGGAATTCCTTAATGCCTTAAAATAAGTGGTGTAAAAAAGAAGGGATGCATAGAAAAATTGGTCTAGTTGGGGCTTCCCTCTCCTATCTTAACCATTAGTATTATTTTCCCTAAGGATCAGTTTAATGTACTATTCAAAAAAAATAACAATGATAAGTCTATTTTCATGGCCCTCAATCAAATGCTTGATGCTTATAAAGTGGACAATATTTTGTACCCACTCACCCAATTGGAGTTTGAGACATTGGTGGTGGTTAAAATCCTAGGGAACATCTCCTTTAAGGAGATATTTGACTTGGATAGAGCCTTTGAGGATCTAAATAAAAATACCCAACCAAAGGAAGAAGAATGGACACCCTTGTAGGTGGATTTGAAAAAGTTGTAAATGCCAATCTACCTAAAGTTTTGTGGGTTCTTCCATCCATAGGTGGACTCCCTTATGAGTCACTAGGAATTGTGCATCATAAATCCATAATTGAAAAATTTGGAGTAGGTAAGGTTATGACCTTATATTCACTTGGTAGTAAGTAGCTCCTCGGTGTCTCTCAGCTTTCCCCCCCTTTTGGCCCCTTTTCCATCTTTGGGCCCCTTTCCCCATTTCTATTTTTATGAAGTGCCAGCCTCTTCCCACTATCTCCATTCCTATTTTTCATTCACACTCTATAATGTCATTTTACTAAAGACTTCATCTAATTACCACCCATAAGGAAATTGATTGGTAGAGTCTAAAAATAAGAACTTGATTTGGTTGATCAAGAGAATGGGTAGTGACAAAAATATTGACTAACACTTTCATGTGAAAACTTCTCTATATGAGTAGCTGGCCCTTCAAGAAAAATAGTTTTGTAGTCTAAGTTTTATATTTTTTTGTGGATACACCTATGATTCATTAGGAACTATAGATCATAAATTTGCATTTTTTATTTTGGAGCAGTTTATTTTTAGCTTTAGAATCACTATGTAGTTATAATTTACTTATCACCTTTTAATAGACCCCCTTTTGGCCTCTTTATTCTTCAATCCCAATTTCAAATTTTATCTAAGTATCAACCCTCATCCACTTCTAATGCATGGTATCCTAGTGCTCATCCAGCTTCAAGAGACTTTTGTCTCACTCTAGAGAAGTGTCAATCTGACATGTGCTACCCCCATACTCGATCTCACTAAGGAGTCAATATTCCCTTCAAAGAAGCATAGATTGACCTGTGTCATCTCTATGCTTTCTCAAAAGAAACATTGGGTTGTGATAGATTACAATATCACTATTTAATGAGAGTGTGGGTCCCTCCTTGTGAGCAAAGCTTTTGAAACACTTTAATTTAATGATTTTTAGCTCTAAAAGAGAACACATGGCATCATCTTGGGATCACCACCTATATATTGTAAATTTTTCTTAATATCATTTTTGTGAGTTATAATATTTTCATTCACCATTATAATAGACTATGGATAGTATAAATTAGCAATTTTTATATTTTATATCTCATGGGTATGAAAAGATGCTTTGTATGTGCCCCCTTGTGGCCTTCTATATTTAGTCTCCATATATAATTAAGAGGATGTGATGTCCTATGTTATTTGGAGTGGTAAATTGTATCTATTTATTTTTTCTTTGCTTTTGATTCTATATGAGGGTAAATCCACTTTTACATATGTTTGAAAGGTATCTCCTAGGTGATACCTTGAAAGTATTAAAAGGGTCTTCAAAATATCACCTAGTAGTTCCTTCTATCTAGAGGAAGATTCTACTTGTTCTTTGAAGGATAAAACCACTCTTGCACCTATTTTAAAGTTATCTCATAAGAAATACCTTTAAGTGGAAATACACTCTTATGCTTGAAAGGTATCTCCTATGAGATACATTGAAGGTATTAATAGGGGCCTTAAAAATATAGCATAGTAGTGCCTTCCATGTAATGGAAAATTCCACTCTTATCCCCATTTTAAATGTATCTCTTAGGAGATATATACCTAGAAGGGGAAATTCACTTTGTGCATATTTGGAAGGTATCTCCTAGGAGATACTTTGAAGGTATTACATGGGCCTTTAAAATATAGCACAATAGTGCCTTCCATGTGAAGGAAAATTCTACTTGTTCCTTGAAGGAAAAATACACCAAATGGACTTGAGGATAAATAAATTAGGCTAAGATTTAATCATGATTTGACCAACCAAAAGCTAATAAAAGATCAATTTAACATTGAAGCACAAAGACCCTAAGCATGTTCATTTCCAAATAAAATTTCATTTAACCTACAATATAAAAACACAAGCAACATTAGAAGGGGTAAAACCATGATCATCTAAAAACATGCCCATGTACAACCAATATAGGTGTGAATGATTTGCATATTATAAAATCTCACTTCTTATAGACAATATAAAATATTAAAGTTAGGGCTAAGGGACATAGATTAAAGTTTTCAACATGACAAAATGATTATGGCATAAAAATAGTCTAAGGAAATCAATGTCTTAGGTGAATTATTCCATAGGCCAAAGTGACAATGAAAAATAGCATGAAGGGTCTTTGTAAAAAATGTTTAAGGGAATTGTAAGAATGTCTAAAGGGCACTTCATATCTAGGAAAGGTCCATAACAAAATTTTCAAAGGGAAGAGGGCCATTCCAAAAAAGCTGAAGGGTACTTTAAAAATTCCTAAAGGGTACATTCAAATAACCCAATGGATAATTTCAAAAATCCCAAAGGGTACATTCAAAAATCCCAAAGGGCACTTTTAGAAGGCCCAAAGGGAACTTCTCATCAAGGAAAGGGACCTGAAAGGCCCTTTCATTATCAACCATCTTTATTTATTTTTTCCTTTCCCCTTGTTGTTTCCTTTTACAAATAAGTGCCATTGGCACATGTGGATGACCTATTAATCATGCATAATTTCCCCTAGTTCTCTTAAATCCCCAAAAACAATCTCCAAAATATGGTTATCTGTGCACCTTACTTGACAATAATATCATACACTCCATCATGCACAAATTCCCATGATGATCACCTTAAATCTTTGGTGTATGGCTCTCTATGCTTATTTTCCACCCCCATTATTTATGAGAGCACCTCTTTCTAAATAAATCCCATGATGGACACACCTAAAAATGGTAATAATGTATAAATATCCCTTTTCTCCTTTCAATCTAAACACTTGACACTTTGTGATTTCAGAGCAAGCATTGACCAATTGGGAAGGAAAGAAAGAGAGTTTACAAGATGAATGGGGTACTAACCATCAATCCAAAATAGGCCAAAAAAAGAAAATATTTATTGAAATAAATAAAAATATAGAGGCCTCTATGTCCTCATCCAATAATGAAAAGCATCCTTCAAATCAAGAACCTATAGTTTAGGTAGTAGAGGGGATCCTACCTTTAAGCACATAATGGGTAAAGCCTATTCTTCAACCCCTGCTCAAGCAAATGAAAAGGTTCCATATACCATATTGATGACTAAGGGACCCTACAAAGACTAAGATTTGGTAACTGACTTCATAGATAATATATTTAACCCAAAATTAAACCAAACCCCAAGAATTTGAGAGAGGGCACTTACGCTTGAATGGTTGATAGGGTAAGTAAGAAATATTATAATGCCCTCAAATGAAAATTATGAGAAAGCATGTTGCCACAATACATGGTGCCTCAGGTACACCTGTGCCCTAAGATATTACTCTCCACCTAAGAAGATATGACACTGACACTAAAGTGATCATTGGTAATACCCACTTAAGTTTAAAAACTAGTGCAGATGATATCAGAGAGATGTTATAGCTTCCTTACAACCCCAAAGCCATTTTCTACAACATCAAGAGCCTCTATCTTATCTAATATTCCCAAGTCAAAGATTAGGTAGGTTTGCTTAGGACTTTACTCCACCACAATGTCATCGATATGCCTCCTCTACTCATTCCCTAGTTGACCTTTCCCACATAACATGTGAAAGACACTCTAAATATGTTATCATTCATCATAAACATGGATGGAGATGTCAACATCTATGAATTTATCTAGGGGTGCTCTTCCTATTGATATCAAAAGAAAAGGGGTAGGAATTTAGAATGGACTTTGTTAAAGCCATTGCTTCTAACATGAGGAATGAATTGGATAATTTCTCATCAATGAGTAGCTTTTGGTACTCATCCTTCCTCATACACCTGATCCTACACCATCATTCCCATTTTTTTCCAAGTATGTCTATCTTAACACATGTAATACTAAGAATTTACCCATGTAGTGGCCCCCATCATAGTATGGACTAATATCCTATCAACGATCAGGGACTACTATGAGTTCTCAGAGAGGTTCATGGCTTTAGTTCTCATGGAACTCAGCCAAATGGCTAGCACTTCCAAGATGGAAAATTATCAGCAAACTTCACTCTCAACCAATAAAGTCCCAATTGATTGGTTGTGGGGATCCCACTTCTCTTTCATATGAGTACATGGTTTCAAATGAGAGCCCATCTAGCTTCCCTACACATTGATAAAAAAAACCTTATCCCTTAAGTTGGCTTGCCAACTTGATGCAATAGAACTTATCTATAGGGTTGAAAAGAAGAAAAAGGATGTATATGATGTCCCCTTGATAAGGGGTTACATCATAGTGTAAAAAAGGCATTAGGGGCACCTCCTTGTAGCCAAGCTAGCTGAACTTGGCCTTGATTTGATAGATGATTGATGGGTCTATGATCCAAAAGGATACATAGCTGATTTGAATATCACCAGTGTTCCCGAGCATCAAGCTCAACCCTACTTAGAGCAATGGAATTTTCACATAGAGGACATCCCCTAAAATTATGTGAACCTATTTTAGATGTCAAAATATGGCCTTAAATTATGGGAGTCTTTTTATGACAAGGTCTAAAAATATGACCCAACCCAAAAGTTATTAAACAGAATGAAGGGCCTAATTTCCCAATTAACTTAGAGCATGAAGAAGAAAGTTTCATTCATAAAATATAGATTTGAAACCAAAAATCCATCTAAGGGCTTGTATGATAATGACAAAGATGAGAAGTTTGAGAAGTTCTAGGATGAGTTTCACCCAAAAGAGATCAAGTCTGAGGAAGAATCTACTCATGAGGTCAAGATGGGGGGATGAAGAAGAAAAAGACACTCCTATAAAAGAAGCATGGGACATACCCATAGAAGTGAAAGTTGAATAAGTAGAGTTAGTGGTTACCCAAGAGCCTTCAACATGGCTAACTCTCATGCCTTCAATTCCCTTTATCCCTACAATAATAGTAGGATACCTTTGAGCACCTCATGGCTAGGTCATCCCAGCTCAAGTTCATTGAGGCAACTATTTTGAGCCCTCTACGAGCTTCCCCTAGAATAAAATCCACTTTTTAGATCACATAATTTCTACCTCTACATCTTTCTCCACTACCCCATCACCCTCTACATCTCTACAACAAGTTGTGGAATCATTTATTACCTAGTTAAGAACTATGGCTCCCCTTGTCACTTCATCATCTACCTTGGTATCCCCACTATAAGTTTTAATTCTTTTCACTACTTAACATGGTAAAAATTTGGCCCTATTATCCTCCTCATCCAATAAAAATATCACTAGGCCTAACCCCTTATCTTTTGATATACATATCTCTACCCGCATCTCTTTCCTCACTCCCCTACCTTCATCTTTTGCCTCTTCCCCCTAGTGATGCAATCCCTATTCGCCCTACCTTGTGGACTCCCATATTTCTCCCCTTCAACCCTTCACTTTTGTTCACTCACCTCCATAGGTTTAAGGCTTGCTACTACATAATAGAAATTATCTATCCCATTCACACTTCCTCAAGGGACCCTTTGTGGGAGAGATCATTTGAGCATTTCACCAGTTCTAATAGTAGGTGGATGTAGTAAGGGTAGCCTAAAAGGCCTAAGTGAAAAGTAAAATGGAAAAATAAGCCAACGATTATTCCCAAGCTCATATGTAGTCATTTTATGACCTAATGCATCTTTATCTTATGGTCACTCACTTGACTCCCTAAGTAGTAAAGCCCCTTAAATAGATGTAACTAGGGCACTACACTATCTAAGCTATTAGCCTTAACCTCAGATAATCCTAACCCACTGATAGAGTCAAGCTTATGGAAGAGACACAAAAGTTTGTGATAATGGACTATGTTAAGGTGGCTCATCAACTAGAGAAGACTAAGCTAGAGATATCAAGAGTAAAAGTTACAATTAACCACCTTAATATTAAGGCTAAGGCTAAAGATACTAACCTTGAAAAGGCATAACTACAGCTACAGGGTAGTCTCCTTAATGAAATATTCCAAGTGAAAGCTGATTTATGTAGAGCTACTAAGACCAATTTATAAGAGTAGGAGATAGAGATGGATGGGATATTCTAGAAGATCCATGATACAAATTGGTCATATCAATTATTGTAAAACTAGCCATAATAGGACTCCTTGGTCAAAGATCAGGAGATTGAAAAGTTGAAAAATGACCTTAAAACTCACCCCTAAGCCACTAAGATCCTTCCCATAGTCTAGAATCTATATAGATCCTATTGAGAATGGATCAAAGCTGTGGTGGTAAACTTGAAGATAACACTAACCTTCATCATATATTCATAGAAGCTATCATCTTAGGTGGGCAAATATGATGATCAAATGATTTATTTCATCTCCTTGAAGGTCTTGGAGTCATTGAGCCTTATTCAAAAGATATATAACACTTCTCTTGAAGAATTAATGATAGTAGGGGTGACCAATCAGAGGTAGGTAATGGCAAAGGTAAATGAATTTTTAAGTTGTAACAAGGTAAAAAATTAGTGCAAAGCATTACTTAATGCCTTAGATCAAGTGGCTTAAGAAAGGTACATACATAGATAATAATTCATCCAGTTGGGACTTCCCTCCCATTTCATAGAAAATAATAGTGTCCTCCCTAAGGATCAAATAAAGGCACTACTTGATCAAAATTAGGATGACCAAACCATTTTTATGGCTCTTGATCAAATGCTTGATGCCTCTGAGGTGGAAAAAATATTACAACCACTCACCCAGTTAGAGTTTTATACATTAGCGATGGTTGAGGGCTTGGGAAGCATATCTTTTAGGGAGATGATATATATAGATAGAGCCTTTGAATCTCTCAACAAAAAGACTCAACCAAAAAAGGAGAAGTGGGTGCCCTTATAGGTATCCCTTCAAAAGTTATAGATTTGTTTCAACTAGTCTGAGCCCCAAATTTTTGGGTTATCCCACTCATAGGTAGATGCCCCTATGATTTTCAAAGAACTATGGATTGAAAATCCATGTTTTTTTATTTTTTTGAGTAGTTCATTTCTTTCTTTAGGCTCACTCAACATTGAAATGGTTCCTTAGCACCTTCTATCAGATGCCTTTTTGATGCTTCTTCTCTGGGCCCCCTTTCATAATTTTTAGAAGGTCCCAACCTTTATCTACCTTTGAAAAATGGTATTTCCATGCTCAACCTCACCAAATAAGTCCCCAAATACTCTAAAGAAACACCCATATGACACATTTCATCTTTACACTTATCCTAGAGCTATGTTGGTTTGTTAGTATTTAAAGAAGTTCCATTGGATGATAGTTTAAGTGGGGAATTTCTAGGAGTAGACATGTGGCACCACCTTACATCTAAAAAGTGTATTTTTCTTAGCAAAACAATGTAGTTGATTTGGAGGCCAATTATAATCATGATCTTTAGACCTCTTTTCAGTTATAATGGTGGCATCATGGTCAAAGAGATGGAATATCTAGGTGTTTCTTTTTCTAGTGTTTACTTTACCTATTTGTTCAGAGCTCATTTCTTTTGTAAGGGGTTGTTGGTGATAATTTTATTTATTTACATTCTCATTTTTATGGATAGCCATTGTAATAGACTAGGATAGTAGTAGTTAGCATTTTTTATTTTGCAACCTTAACAATCACAATTTCATCCTACATATATAAAGCTTTCCATGGAAATTTTATTTCCAAGAGTGAGAGTTTTAGGCATCATTAGTATCAACAAAGAGATTCCTTCATGGCAACTTAAAGTATCTCCTAGGAGATACTTTGAATAAATTACAAACCTCAATAACTTTGGGTAAGTTCATACTCGAGGTATCCAATAGGAGATTCCTTTGAAGACCTTTTAATACCTTCATGAGTAACTTGAAGGTATCTCCTAAGAGATAATTTGAAGATATTAAAATTACCATTAAGGCAAAAAAATTTCAATTGGATTGAGGTGGAAAAATCATGTGTAAAGGAGGAACTAAAATTCACTCTCGTAAGAAAAAATCACTCTTGTGAATGATTGAAAGGTATCTCCTAAGAGATACCTTTAATTTACCTATTGATGAAAATTTTGACACATATTAGAAACATACTTCCCCTCATCTTTCTCCTTTGAAAAAAATGTTTGTGGATTCATTTTCCCATTAGATTATATTCATTAGTGCACATAATTTATTTTTAATTTGGTCATACCTTATTGGTTAAAGTGTGAGTTAATGTATATATTATGAAGATTGTATATGTATTTTGTATTGTCGTTTATAATTAGCATACATTTAATCACTACTCAAACACACAAAAAAATTCATGCATTGATGCAATATGCAACTTTCATTTTAAAAACCATCAATATTTAAATCATTTCAATTACTTTGAAGAATGTCTTCAGGTGAAAAAAAAATTACCACACTTAAAAGGCATAAGCCAACCTCACTCAAAGAATATTTAGATAAAAATAAGAATAAGGCCTCACTCCAAGATAATTTGGATATATTATAGTATAAAGTACCAAAACTAAAATTAGATCCACATAAAAATATTCCATTTTATGGTGGTGACAAAATTCCTCCTACTGATTGGTATTTTGAATTGTTTAGTCTACAAAACATGTATTCAAATATATGCTTGTTTAACATTACATTGAGAAAAGAATCTTGTCTGATTGGAATAATACTAGCCTATGATAAGGATGAATTCTAATATTCCCTTCAATTCCAATTGGAATCATGTAATGGAGAAGAGGGAATTATTCATCAAGCTACAACTAATTTCAATAAATTTATACCTAATAAAATGGAGTTGACAAAAAGTATTTTTTATTCTTCTTGTGAAACATTTGGGTTTCATTAGAATATCTGTGACAACATTCAAATGTTTAGGGTGATAAATAGAGGTAATTTGGTTATTAAAATATAAAACATATTAAAATAAAAACATGAACAAGGGGCAACAACTTCTTCTACTTACCACCATGTAAACATGCATTTAAGATACCCTACAGACATAAGAGAAAAAATATTGAAGAAAACAAGAAAAGAAAGGGCAATATATTTGTATGCATATTTGAAAGAGGCCATACAAGTACTCACACTAGTGGAAAAAAATAAGATTGAACAAAAGTATGTAACACTATTGTTGACATAAAATTATGATGAGACACATATTGAATTCTCTACATGGTATATTTCCTCTAACAACTACACCTTGAAAATTCCTATAGGGATATATAAATTAGGAGACACAAATATCAAAATAATAAATCTCAATGAAAGAGGAGTGAATCATATAATTCATTCATTTTTAAAACATAATGAGGTTCAAATGAAGAATGATTTGTTAACTCTTTTTTATCCAAGCAACCCTAACTAATTTATTGAATCAAAAGAAGTCCTAGAATATATGATGGGGAAAAAAACTATAAGGTTCAAAATTATAGATATCCAACACACAATTATAAAAAAATAGAGAATTCTTTCAAAGTGGGAATATAATTCACAATCATTGAGAAATAAATCTTATGTTAGATGGGAAACATTTATGAAATCTTGTACTCTATTCCATATTGTGCACAAATTATGTAATCAATATAATGAAGCTAATAAAATAATTTATAAGGCTTCATTTGTAGAAAGAGTTTGATCTGAACATGACCTTATCAAACTAAGAGGTTGAAATAATCTTCAAAAAGGGAAAAAGAGATGAAATAAATACATGAAAAATATAAACACTTGTTCATATAAATGAACTATTTAGCACAACAACTACATGAGATAAAATGCCTTCTTTTCATGGAATAACACATTTGAGATTGTTTTGATAATCTGTTTGATTTGTTTGAAAGTGGCACTTTAATTGGTTTAGATATAAAAATTTTAAATCTAATTAGTATAATGGTACTTATAAATATTCAAGGGCTTTCAGACAAATAAAAAGTAAAACTAGTAGATTTATTGGTAAAATAGTCTATTTCCTTCTTGAAAACCCTTAGGTACAATAACAAGGATAATTGGTGCAAAAAGGTGAAGTTGGAAAGTAACATATTATCAAAAATGATAGATTATTTTAGAAACCATGATATGACACTACCACCAGATGAAACAATCACACCTAAAGAGGTAATGGTGCATTATAAAATCTCTACAAAAAGGTTTGACGATTTGTGTGTCCTGAATGAAGGTTTTTCAAAAAACAAAAAGGGTAAGAAGCATTATCTCAAGATTCATAAATCATATTGAAAATTTATCTACATAATGATGGAGGTCATCTTCTTAGGATAGATACAAAAATATTCAACTACCATTATGGGCTCCCTTATCTTTGGCCATCTATTGTAGAAGATTTTAGTAAAACATTCATTCTTGGTCTAAACATTGATTTGATAATTATTGATCTTATGAATCTCACTAATGTTTTTAAGGAATAACATTTATGCCTATTTCTTCAATAATTGACTGAAAAAGTTATTGTTTGGGCATTCAATGTATTCATCATCCATAAACTCTAACATTATCCTACCATTCAGACCTCTCTCAAGAATCTACGTGTTGGTGATTTTTTTAACACACAAGATAAGGTTTTCATACTATGGGGTTTATATAGTTATCTATTTTATTAAACACAAATTATAGGTTTCAATTTTTTTTAGGATCTAACTCATTTTCAGTTGCAAGATTTCCACCTCCATTCACAATAAAGTAGATTAGAGGATGGTTTTGACATATACAAAGATGTACCAACATTTAAAATGATTGGTTCACACACAATAGCAAGGCCATTTAAAAATGAACTAAATACCATCTTTTGGGAGACAATTATCTCTACTTTCCATGATTTGGATGCATGTGATGTGCTAGGGGTATATACAGGAGTTGGATTGGTACATGCTTACACAAAATTGCAAAGAAATTTATCTTACATTAGAAAAAATTATTTTTAATGTTCAATTATAAATTTGTTTAATAAATTCAGAGCAAAAAATACAAGAATAACTGCTTTGATCAGTACTAGTTACATAACATTTTTAATTTATTTTATAATCATGCTTCATTTTACAAATATAACATCTTAACAATGTTTTGGTGTGTATGATTTATTTTTAAAGCCTAAAAAGTTAGAAATATTTTGGTGTGTAGAACAAATGTCATTTCATGAAATTGAAGAAATAATAATAATATAAAATCATATCAATTAACATGACACATCGAAAGTTGAAGAAGGTAACATATTAAGATCATGGATACTTTTTCAATTATATAATTTTTTATTTATCAATGATTCATAGTACTGATATAATATTTATTCATATATTTATGTATTAATTAAAATAGTTGACAATGTAGCTCTAGCACTTTATGTATACAACACAACAACCCATGACATACCTCTGCAGGTTGGTGCCTCCATGAAAACAACACAAGGTAAAACTTTATAATAAGGCACATTTTTAAAATACAAATATCAAATAAATTGATTATTAGTTAAAATTTTTAGTGACTACATTATATAATACCTTGAAGGGAATAAAGAACCAAATCTTCAATGAAAGTGTGCACCCATACAAACTACAAAAAAGCAAAAAAATGGTGAAACCCCCTTTCAATAAATGTGCAATTATATAATTTCATACAAGTTTAGAATATATTAATTATTTTTAGTTATTTAAACACATTAAAATGGAATTTTTATTCATGGATAGGATATTGTAGAAGACAATAAAATATAGACTTGCATCAGCTTGGGATTTTGAACTATGGTTCATTTTATTGTTGTGTAGACTAAATGTGGTTGTATTTACCCATTAAAATGTTGTTTACAAGTTTAATTTACCTATTACAATGTTGCTTACATGTTTAATTTACGATTTTAAAATAAAAATATATATGTTAAACTATTTATTCAACATAATAAATTTTGATGCAGAGTATCCATGTGTTCTTTATTAATAAAATAATAATAAAGTATATTATGATAGAAAAAATTATATTGCTATTGATTCAAATAGTTTTTAGTTTGATGTGTCTTATTATAAGTATATGAATGGGGTTGAATTATTAAGGTGTATTATATTCATTTTAATTTATTGATAGTGAACTATGGCTTAGAAGAGTAAATCCTATTTTGTTTGTTGTGATGGGTTACGTAGACATATAAATATGTATTAGTAGGCATAAGACCAATTGATACTTTCATTACTGTAATAATATAGATGTTGGTTTATCAATTTTAAATTCCTATCAACATTTATGAGAAATGAGTTATGGTAAAGGTAGACTGATTCAAATTATGATACATTCATGGTCAGGTTATAAGGATTCAATATGAACTTTAATATGCATATGTGTGTTATAAAATTGGGAACAAAAGTGGTACATTTATTTACAAAGAGTATTATAGTTATAATGTTCCTGAGTATGTACTTATTTTTATATGTGTTTATATGAATCTTTATAAGATTTGAATAAATGTAAAAGAAAATGAATCAAATGAAATGCATTATTATTTTGTGTTACAATAAGAAATACAAATCAAAATCACATCAAAGACCAATCTAGTAACATGTAAAACAATTTCTTATAAAATTTTCATGTTAAATCTCTTATAATATAATATTGTTAATAAATTATTCATTTCTTTTTTAAAAAATTGAAAATTTTTCAAAGGAGGAGCTAAAATTGACTTCTAAAAAACTATTGATTTTGGTGTTGGATGACTTATTATTTATTGTGCATAAAACAAAAGATTTGAAATGCATGATATATGAAAACAAGAAGATTATAAATTTGAAAATATGTCATAATACATTTGAGATCATTCCAATGAAAATTTGAAAGTATCACTGTAATCTTTTTCTCACATTGGTATTTAGTCAATGATAGAGGAAAATCATTTCAAGATACTCATTCAAGCCATGGGTTACACAAGTTCAAATTTCATGTTTGTTTGAGGGAAAAATATTATAAGCCATTAAATATAAACATAAATAAATTTGATGAATTTGTTTTTAAAGGGACCTTTGGAGATGATTTTTCAGTTTTTAACACGTTATTAATTGATTCAAATCAATAATTAAAAATGAGTTATATTACATCAAGTAGATATATAGGAAATGGAAGTCAAAAAGATGAAAAGGATTGGAGAATCAAAATTATGTCAATCATTACATTCTTGTGAGAGAAAAAAATCCATGCCAGTAGCTATGAACCAATGTTTAGAAAGATGTAACGTTGCCTGATTCTTTCAAGTGAATTTATTGATTATAAATTATAATTCTAGTAATAAACATTATCATCAATTTCATACAAATCAATTCTAATTTATTTCAAAAATAGTTGAATTAATTTCAAAATAATTGATTCTAATATAGAATTAATTTTCTTTGGTTCTTAGTGTAATTTGATTTATAGTTGGATATTCCTTGAAATCATTGAATTAGTATATTGACACTTTCTCATTCCAAAGATCTTCCTAATTAACAACAAACAATTATCAGTATATTTTAATATGTATATTAACTAGATTGCTTAATATATTTCCATCCAAAATTTGGTAAGTAAAACAATGCCATGTGTCCTAGCAATAAAAGCTACTTCAAAGGATCAGTGATCAGTATAAAGACCTAGAAGGGTGTCACATGTTTGAAGAAATCCAATCTATTTAAAGTGATATACTTCCAAATGGTCTGAAATAATTTAATTTATTTAGAATATAGAAAACATATTTATGGATAAAATATTCTCCACTCCACTTTAGTGGGTATGATTTTAAATTATTTAAAATAGTCCAATTTAATTGAAATGATCTATGCTCAAATTGTTTGAAACAATGTAATTTATTTGGAATAAATACAATTTATTTTTGGATAAAATCTTCTTTTGAATCACTCCATTTTATACGTATAGGTCTAAATGATTCAAAATAGACCTATTTGCTCAAAATATTCTCTGCACAAATACTTTGAAACAATCCAATTTTCTTTTTATTATAACAAATTTATTTTTGGAGAAAATTCTCTTCAATTGACTTTAGTGGGTATAAGTCCATTTTATTTAAAATAGCACATTTTTTTGAAATGATCTATTTCCAAATGGTTTTAAACACTCCAATTTATTTATAATATATGAAATTTATTTTTTAGAGAAAATTATCTCCACTCCACTTTACGGGGTATAAGTTCAAATTATTTAAAATAGTCTAATTCATTCAAAATGATCTATGGCCCAAATGGTTTGAAACAATCCCTTTTATTTGGAACATAAGAAAATTATTTTGGAGAAAATTTTCTCCACCCCACTTTAGTGGGTATCAATCCAATTTATATGAAATAGTCCTTTTAGAGTTGATTTTGTTAGTAATATAGTCATGTTGGACTATTGTATGGTCTTACTCTATACGTAAAACATATTAATTTAATTATTAGATTTGATTTTATTCTTTGTGTTACAATATCCATTGAAATAATTTTATTTTCAACTTGTATAATGATATTTTTATATTATTTAACTTCACTATTGTGTTAATCATGTTTAGATACTCTAATAAGTTTATTTCATGTATTGGAATTACATATAGTGAAACCCTAGTTCCAATCTAGTAAAATAAATTTCAAAGTTGCCTCTGTTAGGTTATTATCTAAATCTCAAAATGATTTTGAGGTATATAATGATTTGATTTATTGGAAAATTCATTATTGAATCAGTAGTAGTATTTTTATTTTGTTTAAATATTATATAGGGATTTTATTATTGTATCATATATTTATAATTGGATGAATGTTGATTATGTGAATTCCATGAAATAGACTACAATCTATTACTTAAGCTTTAATGCCTTTTTTATTTGCATGTATATCCCATTTCAACTAAGGAATACCTAGTTTTAGGATTAAAATTATTAATGATTTAGAGGATATAAGTTTTTTATTTTATCATTATTTAGTATATATGATCAGGATGTGACATAAATAATATGTTCTCATCAGGTATAACATCTTATTTTTGTTTCCATTTTGATAAAATGGTATTTTTGGTTTATTATATTTATAATTTATTTGGATATATATATATATATATATCAATGAATTATATTTATAATATTCATTTCTTGGTAAAATATTGAAATTGAGTTAAGACTCTATTTGCTTACTACATTCATATTGATCCAGTGATTTAACTATTTTGGGAATATTGGAGTTTTATTCCTAATTTAGTTAAGGGTCTGGGTTGAATAAATTAGTAAATAATATTGCAATAATTTAATGATTGATTTGTATTTTTAACCTTTCTATAAATAGCAATAAATATGGAGAAAATAAAACTTAGGTTAAAATGAATTGAAATGACTATTGTAGGGTCTGATATTAGTTGTGAAAGATTGGGACAGTGTTTCAAATTAGGATCTAGCTTTCATTTTGTGAAAGGATAGGAGATCTAAAATAAGACACCCTAAATTTTGGCACTATTATCTTGATTTGTCATTATTGTCTAAACTCTTCATAGAGACTTGAGTTTTCTAGGTTTTATTCATTATCCCTATGTTAGCTTGCCTATCAAATCATGACTACTAAAGTATATGGAACTTCTTATAGAGTTTATTTAATATTCGAACCCTAGAATTAATTATGCTTTGATAAACTTTGAGAAATAATGGGGGAGTTAGTGTGTGTAAGATACACTGAACGTGTATTCATACACCTTATATGGGCACACTACCTACATACGAATACTTTGAAGAGGGTTTAAGTCATATGTAGTTCTCCCACTTAATGTGCTTTGTGAAATAGTGTAATGTAGATGCATGAATGCTAAACTAGGCATGCTTGAAGTGACTAGGGGCTGTTTTGAGGATCTATATATGCTTGTAGGTATATTGGATGGATGTATGCATAGAATAGTGAAATTTAATTTAGTGGTTTTACTTATATTCTTTCTTGATTTGTATTATTTTCTAAAATCCTTCTAAATTAACATTGAATGGGATTTTATACAGATCTATTGGTCATGGGTCAAATGTATTCATGTTATGCTAATAAAATGAAGGATAGGAACCAGAAGGAAATAATTATTATAACTCAAAATACAATTGGATAAGAGCATTGAAATATGACACCCTAGGGTTGGGTGTTATAGTCCAGGTTTGGTGCTCCTATGCTATTGGTGTGGGACTTGGAGGGATGGGATTGGCCTAGGAAATTCTACATGGATGAGGTGGAATGACTGTTTGGAAAGCTCAAGATGAATAGGAATAAGAAAAAATGTGTTTATAAGGGTCATGAGAGCATGAAATAAATACATTTGGGTTGGGTGTCACAAACCACACCCGAGCTATCAATTTTGATATTTAATATGACTACATTTAACCCTCCTTTATTCTAGTGATGTAGAAAAGTGAAAGACTAGGATAAAGGAAAAGTAAAAAGTGTACTTGAACTTACCTATAAGGGTGAAGAGCATGAAGCTATGTGAGGTTGGGTGTATGTAGAGAGAGAATGTCATGAAGTATAAATCTATAACAAAAAATTAGGAGTAGATCAATTCTTACTAGAAAGATTATGTCTAAAGTAAAAATGTATAAAAATTTGGGTAAAAGAGAGAGAAAATAAAGGAATGAATACAATTCACCAAGTATTCAAACTAATATAAAACCTATTATGATGCTAAGTGATGTTGACTAGTGTTGGGTATGTGTTAAATGATGTTATACCAAAAATAATATCATGAATAGATTTGAGTGCTCAATTCCCTAAAAGTGGCTCAAGAATGCAAAGGCTATCCCTTTAGCTTCATCATTTCCCATTAAGTGAAGCTATGTGATCATGTATGTGTTAATCAATGTTTGGATTGTGTATCCAATCCCTTTGAGTAGGTATCTCAAGAATACAAATTATAGCTAGTCCTTTGGCTACATTATTGCCCCATGAAGTGAAGCTATGAAATGATACTAGTATAAATGTGTGTCATATGAAATTTCTCTTAAATTAAATGAATGCTTTGTAATCTAAAAATGTATAATGGATAGTTGAATGTGTGTTGGAAACTAGATCATTCTTGGCCACTTGAAAAAAGGTAGAGATTAGGTTTGTATGAAATCCACTCCAAAATTAGGCAATAAACTTATGTGGAATCCACTTGGGAATGATGCCAACCACCTATAGATAGAATATGGAATTCAACTACTAAGAATGCGTAGGTAATGCCATAAACTATAAAGAAGAGAAAGCAAATATGCCACACACTTTTCCCCTAATTACTAGTGTCTATAAAATGGATTATGATCTATAAGTTATACCAACTACCATATCTAAAACTAGAAGTGAGAACCATCATGCCATGTATGATGCCCCCCATATCCATATTCTTTAATAAAAACTATATTGAAACTATTGATTCTGAACTAAACTATTACTGAGAATACTATAACTAGTCTTACCTTTCTATCTATTTCTAGAAAATCTAGTTTTTTTACTATTTGGATAATAGTGCCAAAATAGGGCACCTTATTATATGGTGTTGTAGTCCAAACTTGTAACTCTTGTCCTATACTAATTTTGAATATTTTTCTATAATATTCATTGTCTATTTGGTCTATTCTTCCTATTTTGAAGTCTGGATATTGTTTTAGGTGTTCTAAAAACTAATTTTTGACTTATTAGAGGCTTTGATCTCTGTGACAAAAGCCCTTATTTATTACCCCTTCTTTTGAGGGTAGGAATGAAGACCCTATAATGATTATCCTCATAATAAAGAACCCTAAAAGTGTGTTATGCTATGAAAATACATGATATAACAATGATAATTGAAAATATATCTCAAGATATAGCATATTTTATAATGGAGATTGTTAGATCAATATAGGTATGCCTAGATAGATGTAACAATGTAATAACATGTGCAGTATACTAACTTAAAACTAAAAATGTTATTATTTATTAAGGAGGGATGGAGCATGATATCCATAATGGCATCTAAGAAAGAAATATAATGCATGATGTGAATCATGGCATTGTAAACAATTGAAAAGCAAACAAGCATGCAAGTCAAAAATAAAGAAGCATATAAAAGTGGATAAGGGGACAAACAAACAATGGACATGGGTACATGTCACTCAAATTGGAAAGTAAGCATATAAGGCATGGTCAAATTCCATATACACATACAAATGAAATAAGAAAGGTTAGCACAAGGGCTAAAGGCACATAGAAGACTACAAACAAAGGACATTGGCAAATGTCCTAAGGCACATACAAGAGATAAAATGGAAATAAGAAATACAATCACATCTAGCTATGTAAAGAAATAATGGAAAGCATGTAAATACTAGAAATACAATCACACCTAACTAATACACAAATGCTATATACTAGTGAGTGTCGATAGAGTAATCTATGTAAGCTAGTAAGTAATGTTTGTTAACATGAAAAATAGAGTGTCTGGTGTACAAATGACATAAATTGGATGGTGTAGCCATGTAAAAGATGCCCCCATTGGTAGATATATCAATGTATTTCTTGAATGTGGATGTAGGATGCCCCCTAAATGTGTATAGTGAAGCAATCAAGGATCTAGAAGTCACTACACACACTCAAAGAAGATCAAGTGAAGTATGGTAATGTAGATAAATTGACAAAAAATAGCATAGAAAAAAAAATGTAAGTTTAACATGGTAGTAGAAATGTAAAGCATTGATAATTCATGCAATTGAAATGTTTTTGGTATTTTGAGTTATTTGAATTTTTTTGGTATTTTAAAATTTTGTATTATTTTTGGTATTTTGGAAATTTTGAGCTATGTACAAGAAATCATAAATAAACTATGTATACGTAAATGAAAGAAAGATATATACAAGTAATTTTGAAAATTTATGTAAAATAAAATGTGTGAAATGAAATAGTATACATAGAATCTATTAAGATGCATAATATTCATTATATTTTTTATTTTATTTTTTTCGAGTGAGGCTAGATGATTCACTCTAGGGCTAACATTTTTGTTAATAATATATGGACCTAGATAATTTAGTTTCAATTTTCTTTTGATTTATTCTTTGGCATTGACATTGCAAATATTTCCTTTGAGAATGAGATCATTAACTTTGAATTCTTTGGTGTGAACTAATTTATTATAGGATCATTGTATACATTATTGGTATATTTTGAGATGTTTTACTACTTGAATGTGTGTATGGTGTAACTACTCAAGCTGGTATAGATTCTTTTCATGATATTGGTCATCAGTGATAATACCTTTAAGGGAGACACAAAGAGATGGGATTTCTAATTCCAATGGTAAAACTACTTCTATGCCATAAACAAATGAATAAGGAGTGGATCCAATGGACATATGAATACTTGTATGAGAGGCCCATAATGCAAAGACTAGTTGATTGTGCCAATCATCTATGAATTTGGTCACTATTTTTCTCAAAATGTTGTTGATGGTTTTATTAGGGGCCTCTACTTGACCGTTTCCTTATGGGTAGTATGGAGTGGAGAATGTGTGTTTAATCTTATATTTTTTATAAAATTTCTTGATAGTTTTGTTCTTAAATGATGTTCCATTATCAAAAATGATAGTTTTAGGTAGGCTAAAACATGAAATAATGTGAGTCATGAGGAAGCTACAAATGTCCTTTCATGTGGTAGATTTAAGTGGAATGGCTTCTACCCACTTGTTAAAGTATTTTGTAGCTGTGATGATGAACTTATGCCCATCAATAGATTTAGGGTTAATTTTCCCAATAAGATTAAATCCCCATAACATAAATGGCCATGGAGAGATAATACATTATAATTATTATGATGGTGCATGTTATAAGTTACTATTTCATTGACATTTATTGCATATCTTTGTGTATTGTGTACATTCATCTTCCATGGTAAGCTAGTAGTACCCTTGTCAAAAAAAATCATGTGACATGGCCTTTACACTAAAGTGGCTACCACACTTACTCTCATTTATTTGTGTAAGAACAAATTTGGCTTCTACTAATTTAAACATCGAACCAATTATCCATTGAAGGATCTCTTAAAAAGGTCTCCACCAATGATTACATAATGGAGTGATTATTTTTTTAACTTAAATTTATCATTTCATGAATTTTTTTTTGGTGTAATGTATTTGTTTAAAAAGTTATAAATATCATAAAACCACTTTGGAGTTGTAGAACTATGTGTAGTTGCTAAGATGGAAAGGGTAATCAAATTTGCATTAGAAATTGGTGACAATTGTAACTGATTAATTATGAAACTAGATTAATCATCATTGATGTCAATAAGAATCAAGGATGCAACACTTTCCATTGCATCTACATTTTGGTTGTTATATTATCATAAATTAATATCATGATGTTATCATTGTTTAGATTTAGCCAATATATCATCAACATAATCCTTAATAGTTTAGTGAATAATGTCATGAAAAATATGCATCATAGTATGATAATATGTGGGTTAAACATTTTTTAATCCAAAAGGCATGATAATGTAACAAAATTTACCCCAAGGTGTTGTAAAAGATGTTTTTTCTTGATCTTCTTCAAAAAAAATTATTTGGTTGTATCCAATAAATCCATCCATAAATGATAGCATTTCATACCTAGATCTAGAATATACGATCATGTCAACGTTAGGTAAATGGAAATCATCTTTTGGGCATTCGCTATTTAAATCTCAAGAATCAAAACAACATCAAATTTGTCTATTGGGTTTTACTATAGGGACTATATTGGAAACCCATTCGGGGTGTGCTACTGGTTGAATAAATCTAACATCTAAGAGGAATTAGATATTTGTTTTTACTAAGAGAGCCACCTTAGGATGCATTTTGTGAATTTTTCACTTAACCAATTTAACATCTGGGTATAAATAAATCTAATGGACTACTATAGATGTATTAATTCCTAGCATATCTAATTAAGACAACGTAAAGATTTCTAGAAAATCTATTAAATTTTGATGAATATCTATATGCTCTTCCTTTCATAGGGTAATGACTAATAAGATAATGTATGGATCTTGATCGATTCCAAAATTGAAATTATTTATTTCCTCATTTAGTAATGTGGAACAATCTAGTGTGTATGGGGTTGTAGGAATAGTATCATTTGAATCAACTGATATGTCTTGGGGAAAATCTAGATTTTATCTCAAGTATACATGGGAATTTGTGTGATTAGGAAATATATTTTTATGATAGCAAGATGGGAGGTCCTCATATGCTCTAATAAAGTGTAAGAGGGATTCATCAATAGAGAATTCATCTAATATGAAGATATCTAGTGAAACCATATCATCAATGAGATTAGGATAGATCAATAATAATGTTGAAGTATGATTAATGGTGTGGTCTACCGATGTTTTAGGTAGAAAAAATTTTAAATGCTTTGAAGTGGTAGAAGAAGGTTTATCATGAAGAAGGGTAAGTTGATATCCCAACCCTTACTTTCCATGTTGTGTTGATGCCTTGATAGAATTGATGATTCCTTGTTCATGTTTTCCAAGACCTTTTCCATGATATCCCATATTATTAAGATATTTAAGTACAAAAGGGGATGTAAACTAGTGATTTGATATCAATTTTGTTATATATCTTGGAATCTTTTAATTTGTTTCATGGTTTGAGGGTATCCTATGAGTACTAGGTTGTATAGGTATATTACCAAGATTAAAGTGCATAATATAATTCTATGGAGATTTGACAACCTAGAAGTATTTAAAAGGTTCATTTTTTATTGGGAATGTGTAGATGTATCATTTATGACTTAATTTTAGACAATCATGTAGTATAGAAGGGATTGTATGCATATCATGAATCCAAGTCTGACCAAGTAATAAATTATAATTGAGGTCATTTGGCATGACTTGGCAAGTAGTTGGTAGTGTCTTAGGTTCCAAAGTAAGATTAAGTGTTATTTGACCCATGACTTTCTGTGGAATTTTGTCAAAACCTCTGATGTTCATATCAAAATGGTCTAGATCTTTAGGTTATATATTAAGACATTTAAGAAAATAAATGTTGCAAATGTTGAGTCCCAAACTATTATCAACTAACACTCTTTTTACCCCTACATAATTAATTCTTAATTGAATATATAGAGGTATATGTTGTTCAATGATGTGGCATGGGGATAAATCCTCTTTCTTAAAGGAAATATGCTCTTTAATTTATTGTCTTGTGTTGAGGATAGAGGCAAAATAAATTGGTTCAAAGGAAATAAGAATTCTACTATTATGAAGGGTTGCATACAACACACATTTATAAACATCCAATCACTAAAGGAGCTTAAGAACTAAAATTATATTGGAAGGGGTGTTAAACTAAGTGATAAATTTATAGCCATGGGTGTAATTAACCTACCAATCTTCATAAACTTGGGTGATATTATGTATTGCATGATCTACTATTGGCATAAAGCTAGTAGTAGGTGTGAGATAAGAGCTAGATGTACCAATTTTGAAGGGAGGATGGATAGATATAGTCATTAGTGTATGCTTATGTCTAGTAGTGATAGAGAAATACTCAAAAGTAGCCAATGAGTTATATGCATCTACATAAAAATCATGTATGTGGAATGCAATACATGAAATTTGAGTTATAATTTGTATATAAATATGTTTATAAAGAGCATTCAAACTGAGAGTTAGAAAGCAAGGGATCGAGAGCATGGAATTGTGCATTAATGCATAAAAAACATTGATATGTGTTATGATATGTATAATATGTGTAATAAGATAAACATGAAAATTTTCCCATATGAGAGCTAAAAATTAAGTAATGAAACCTTGTATTAAAGAAAAGTAAACATTGCTTTGAAAGAGAGGGATATTACTATGTTTAACAATAAATTTTTTTATATCATCCTATATTATGAAAAGTAATCATGAAAGGGAAATAACAAAGATTTATATTAACATATGGTAAACTTCATCATTCATATACATGAAAGGACTCAGTATGAATTCCTTACTATTTTCTAGAAATGTTTTAAGATGAGTAAAATCCATTTGTAATTTTATGTGAAATCTGAATTGGATGTAAGGTGATACCTCAAAAACAAAGGGACCTAGTATATGAAACTAGGGTTTGAAATAAATAATTTTAAAAATTACTAAGGTACATTTAAAATTTTTAATGTAGAATTTTGATTTAAATATTTATAAAAAATCAAAAAATATTGGGAAAATACAAGGATCTAGTATATGCAACTAGGGTTTGAACTAAATTATTTTAAAAATTACTAAGGTAAATTTAAAATTTAAATATTAATTTTTGATTTAAAAAATATAGTAAAAATCAAACAATTATGGGAAAAATTAGTAAGGAATTTAACCTAGGGTTTATAGTATTTTTATGCACAAATAAAGTAAGTCAGGTTCACCAATTGATTTAACTATTTTTTGAATATTGGAGTCTGATTCCTATTTTAGTTAAGGGTCTAGGTTGACTATATATATAACTAATATTTCAATAATTTAACCATCGATTTTTATATTTTATTTGTATTTTTAATTTTTCTATAAATAACAATAAATATGGAGAAACTAAGACTTAACTTAAAATGAATTGAAATAACTATTGTAGGGTATGATATTGGCTATGTAAGACTAGGACAATGTCATAAATCAAGATGTAAATTTAATTTTTTGAAAGGATAGTAACATATAAATAGGACACCTTAGAGTTTGGTGTTATTGTCCTCTTTTGCCACTATTGTCGAAACTGCTCTTAGAGACTTGAGTTTTTTAGATTTTGTTCAATGTCCTTGTGAGAGCCTCCCTATGAAATCTAGAATACTAAAAGTATACAAAACTTCTTGTAGAGATAATTTAATCTTCAAATCCTAGACTTCATTTAATTTTGATAAACTTTGAGAAAGAATGGGGTTTATTGTGTGTAAGATGAACTGAACGTGTATCCACACCCCTTGTGTGAGTTTGTTGTCTACATACTAATACTCCGAAGAGGGATAAATCCATGTTTAGTTCTCCCACTTAATGTTCTTTGTGAAATAGTTTAATGTAGATGTAAAAATTCTAAACTAGGTGTGCTTGAGGTGGCTAGGGACTAGTGTGAGGATCTGGATATGCTTGTAGCTATATTGTACGGTTGTATGTAGAGAATAGAGAAATTTGCTTTAGTGGTTTTGCTTGTATTCTTGTTTAATTTGTAATTTTTTCCAACCTCCTTCTAAATTAACTTTGAGTGAAATTTTATAGAGATCTATTGGTCATGAGTTAAATGTATTCATGCTAGGTTGATAATATGAAGGATAGGAACTAAAAGGAAACAAACATTGGAGCTCAAAATTAAATTGGACATGATCATTAAAATAAGACACCCTAGGGTCTGATGGTATAGTCCAAGTTGGGCATTCCTTTCTTATAGGTATGGAACCTAGGGGGATAGGATTGGCTTAAGAAATACTTCTTAGCTAAGGTGGAATTACTTTTTGGAAAGCTCAAATGACTGAGAATAATAAAAAAGGTGTCTAGAAGGGTCATGAGAGCATGCAAGAAAAACATATGAGTTGGGTGTCACAAGCCACTCTCAAGCTACCAATTTTGACATTTTATATGACTACATACAATATGTTTGATTAGATTAATCTTAAATATTTAACTTTTATGACTATATGTTATCCTTATTTAATACTTGATGTATTTTTGGTTGTCAACTTTAATAATGAAGGAAGAGTACATTTTCATGATTCTTAACCTAAATAAATTGATCTTAGATATTTTAATCATGTAGTGACTCGATTTGAATGATGAAAAGTAAAATGTTTGTTGTTTTAGGGGTAGAATATTATTGTAGGCTTAGAAGGTTCTTGAAATTATTTTGGTTTGGCATGGTTTGTAGGTAAATAATAATAAAAAATTTAAATTATTATTTCATATTTCATTGGAATCAGGAAGCTTTGAGTTATTTATTGATTATATGTATTATTTTTTGGCTTGGGAATATTAAATGATTTTATCTTGACAACATTACCCTTTTTTGAACTTTAAACTTTACAGTTAAAGTTGATGTTTTTATAATTGTATGGTATTAATTTATTTATTATTTCAAATATATATTATAAAAAAATTTATATATATATATATATATATATATATATATATATATATATTTATATATAATGAGCTTGGTATTTTTATTCTATAAATATTTGTTCTATCATAACAAAGACAATTGAAGGTTTAACCTTTTAGGTTGATAGTTTTGATAAAACACTCTTTTGGACTGAGATCTAATTTCTTCAAAGGATTAAGGTTGGAAAAAAGTGTTTGGTAATTATATATGTATTTAATGTTATCAATCTACTCCTAGAAATAATTTTTATTTATCTCTTATTAATTTCTACAATTATTAACCTAAATTTTATTATGTAAATATTAAAGATTGTTTGATTGCCTTAATTATTATTATTACTCTATTGTTGTGGTTTCCTTGTCTTTAAATGGGAATATGTTTATTAAATGCATTGATCTTAAGACTCTAGGTTACCATAATATATGAAATTTTATTGATTTTTAATCACCATTTGAATACATATAATTAAAATTTATTATTTTAAACATAATCTAATCAATTTACTTGTATGGTGGTGCCTTTATATGTTTTTGATAAATTTCTCACATAAGAAAATAAAGTGGTTAAGATGTCTTCTTTCTTGAGAATTACACAAAATATTTTAGTGATTTATTTATAAAATTGGTATCTTAATTATATATTTTATCCTTTTACATAAGATGATGATCATGTTCATAAGTAAATATCTGTGCTTTTGAGCATGTTGAGGATTTTGGATAAATTAATATTTTTGTGGTTCTAGAACTATGATATTCCATATCCTCATATTAAATTCCAAAATGGAATTATAAGGAATGCATAAGATAATTATAAACCACTGGTAAGGTATTTTTGTTACTTAGAGGATATATGGTAATATAATGAACTCCAAACTTGATAATAAATATGGCATACATCTTGGTGGCATAGTGAGGGAATGTTACATATAATTACAAGATTAAAAAATAGATTACTTTTAGTGGTATTATAAGTAAAATATGAGTTAAACTTTCTTAATTTTAAATTTTCCTTAGCTAGATTACATATAACATCAAGTTATTTTATATTCATGATAATTTTATATCAATCTATATGCACTTTATTTATTTACATTGTCTTTCCTTGACATTGAAAAATATAATTATGTTTTACTCTACCTATGATATTTATATGGTATGATTACAAAAGGTAGAATGTTTGATTTTAATAATCAATTATACCTTTTGAGTAAATCACTTGTTCGAATAAGGTTCATAGCCTTGATCAGTTAGACTTTTGAAATTTTATTTTTTAGGTTGTGGCATTTGGTATCAAAGGCCAAGTTCTAACTCTAGGGATATTTTGGGATAAATATTTTGTATAAATTTAAATTTGTGTATCTCATTATGGTGAGGACCTAAAATTGTAGAGGTGAAATTTACAATAATCATTTTTGTGGAGTTAAATGTGGTATAAGAGGTAACAAGAATAAAAGGAGTGAACCTCCTCTAGAAGTTGTAAGTCATAAAAATATTTACAATAATACTAATAAAAAAATTATAACCCATTGGGATAATATGGAATTTTAAGCAAAATATTTGTTATGTTCCACACATCTAAGATAAAGTGGATGCATGTAGTCAAATATTGGCCAATCTTGAAGTCCATGATGAAAACCCACAAGGGGAGGAACATATAGAGATAAATAGTTAACATCATGAACCCCAAGTTTACATTAACCCTATAATTAAGGAGAGGAAAAATTTCCCACCTCATAATTATATAGGATTAGAATTTGGTGATGTCATAATGACCTAGGTGGTAAATTCGCAATAGTATTTTACTTTGCATAATATGAGTTGAATGTTGAATATCACATTATGGTATAATGACTGGTGGGTGTTGTAACCTAATGGTTGACTAATTTTTTTTATCTATGTGGGTATTATATTATTGAAATTACTAGGGAAAATTTTAAAACAAGTTTAAAAAAGGTACATGTGACTTACAAAGAATAAAAAAATACAGAGTTTCAACTCTTGAAACAAGGTATTATGATTGTGATAGACTATGAGAACAAGTTTCTCACTCTCTTCAAATATGTGAACTATATACATGATGAGGATATGAAGGAAACTAAGTTCATGTTGGGATTATAATAGATTATAATTCATGATGTTAATATGAGTAACCCTTTAGCTATTATATCCACCCTTGGTCACTAAGACATTTTCACAATTAGAGAGGGTTTTTTTTTGCAAAAACTAGCTGAGTATTGGATCCTTGAAAGCATATCATGATGATTAGTTAAGTTAAAAATTAGGTATGCATGAGTCACCGAGGTTCTTTATACTCTTAATTTATTGAATAATGTATTGTATTTATTATTATATTCATAGTTTTTATTAAGCCTATTAGAGGACTCCTCAATGCAAAAAATGTGTATTAAATCCTTGTTCAAGTATTAATTGACCATGATAGACTCATTCCATGACTATAAGCATTCAAATTAAGGACAATGAAATATATTGTTAATGGTATAATGTGTCATATAAAGGTTATAAACATATTAAAATGGTCATAAAAGGCTATTTTAAAATGGATAAATAGGGCAAAAGGATTTTATTGAGACATAATTGAATTATGAAAACATCAAAAAGGCCCTAAGAAGTGTATTTGAGGATATAAAAGGTATAAATGTTGTATAAGAGGTCATTAAAGTTATTTTTTTAAAATTAGGCATTATTAATACCTCAAAAATACCATTATAATGTTTGAAAAATCCTCCACAATCCATGTAAGCCATACAAAATTGTCAAAAGACATTGAACCTCTTATTTTCCCTCTTCTTTTAGTTTTTTGATGGCTTTCAACATCCTCAACATGGAGAGTGCACTTGACCATAACAAAACCATTATCATCTCAATAAGGATCATGGAATTTCATGGAATCAAGTATGTTTTTTAGGTTACCTCAATGAAAATTAGATTCATTCATTGATAAAAATGGTAGGTTTAAGGCAAGAATCACAAAGGTACAAGCTTTCATGAAAGTTGCATGTCTTTGAGGTTGTAAGTTTTGGTCTTCAATACCAATGTGGTAGGGTTTTATGAGATTAAATGTATGTATATATTCCTTTAATCATCTAATAGGTATCTCAAGCCTTCCTTGATGACCCTACATGTTAAACAAGACATGAAAACTCTCAAATGTGGAGAATAAGAAAGAATTATAGGGTTTTATGAGTTATTTTCAAGAATTTTAGAACCTATAATGAATTTTTAAATAAAAAAATATCACATGGGTACTCACATCATTAGCAAGCCCTCATAATCCTTCAAAAAGGAAAACTATGCTCTCAAACCTTAAAATAGGGCAAAACCAACCTCAAATCTCCTTCATAAGGACCTATAAACTATTTTATAAGATGTGCCATCTTCACCAAGGAGTTTAATTGGTATTTAAATAAATTATATAATAATTATGGGGTATTTAAGAACCCTTTATAAGTGTTTAGAAACCAAAATGATTAAACTTGGCTATGAACCATTATTAATAAGTCAAAACAAGCCTATAAACAACTCAATAAGGGCACAGTTTGAGGTTGAATCTCATTTATACTAATCCATGAAATAAAATGGATGATTGGTATTTTGTATAGGTCTATTAGGCACCATATTAATGAATCAAACCTAGAGGATGATCTTAAAAACAAGTTAATCCATACAAAACATCACATGTAGTCTTACACCCTTGTAAAATCCTAAGAGCTCATGCATCCAGTTTCAAAAGTTGTAGAGCTTTTAAAAGAGGATAATATGAGGTTTATAAGTCTCATAATGATGTCAATACTCTCCATGGTTAACTAACCAAGACAATTTCAAGTTATATGCGCCTAAATACCATGATAATGGTTTCTAATGGGGTTTTAATCTTGAAGGAAGATGCAAAGCCTGAAAGCAAAAGAATAAGGTTTATAATATATTTTTAGGTGTTATTATCTTTATGAAATTTCCTTAGGTAGGCTATGAACCTTCCCCTCACATCCAAGATCAATGAAGTGTAGATGAATACCCATAAGATTCCAAGTTATAATGTTTTAAAGAGGTTTCAATCTTGAAGATAAAGTTGTAAGTCTAAAACAAAGAAGAGAGGTTTTCAATGCATTTCAAGAGGTTTTATTCTAATGGGAAGAGATACAAACTATAGACACCCTATTCTAGCCACAACTAGATTCCAATCAAACTTTTGACTATTTTTTTTATTAAATAATGGAAATTAAGCCTAAGAATCATTTAACATCCTAATTTTGTCTACACATGATTAATTAGTGCTCAAAATCATTTTGAGGCATCCATATTTGGGTTATTATCCCTTATGAAACAATAAACTCTCATAGATTCATCCTTAGTCACCTTGCAACCTAACAACTAATAGTTTGGCCTTTGGACACATTAAGTGGGGCACTTAAATAATTATTAAAATATCTAAAATGATAATCAAAGTAAATTAACTAATTAAACTAGATTAAACACCTATCTAAATAATCCATTTGTAACTAATGAATATATAAAAATGGCAATTTAAATATTCAAAATATCAAGCTTCTTCATCATTTCTTTTGTGAGTTATCAAGCCCTCAAAATATCTAAAAAATATCTAATTTGTGATCCATGAATATTAATTAAAAATCATAATTACATGATACCTCCTTAACTCAACTAGAGTTAGCCTCAAATCACCTAGGGTCAAGTTGAACTCATTCCATGCTTAATTTTACCCTAACTCAAATTGGATGATGGTTAACATTAAAGGCTATATATAGAAGGCCTTACCTATTAATCTTTAAGATTTTATAGTACAATAATATTATTCTAAAATACCTACAAAAAACTTCATAGTATTGTTACCATGGCAATTTCATAAACCAAGCCAAGCTAAGCCAACTAACATTACCAAGGTGCCAAGGAAATATGGAAAAATGGGGAATTATTGACAAATATTAATTGAACACATAGCCAAACAATCTAACACAACAAGTAGTTTTGGAGCTACAAATAAGGTAAAAGAAAGATTTTTTTTTTCTATTTGTGTTTTCATTATGTGCATGTTATATATGCTCTCCCTAGTGTATACGCTATAGGTGTTAGTGTTTAGGGTGTTTATTTTGATTTGATTCTTTTGACTAACACTATACTAATCTCCCTTCTACATATTCCTTTTTCACACAAACAAACCTAAATACCACTCCTTACTCTTCATGTCATCCAACCACGGTGTAGACTCTTGATAGCCTTTCTTAAAGCATTAATGAGGTTTTAATCTTAGAAATATATGTGTAGGTATACAAAAAATTAAAATGTATTCAATGTGATTCAAAGTGTTTAAATATTAATTAAGGGACTATAACAAGTAAAAATTCCTCCCCTTACATCTTATTCCATCCAACCAAGTTGCAAGCACAAGAGGACCATGACTAGAAATTTAGGGTTTCCAATGGAGGTTTTAAACTTGGAAAAAAACCCACACATATCTATATATAATAAAAAATGGATTTAATGTCTTTTGAGATGTTTTATCTTTTAATTAATTGTCTTCATGAAAGAATAAGACTCTATATTTCATATAATGCCTTGTCAAAGATGTTGTAGGTAGACTCATGGATTTCAAGGAAGTTCTCATGGAATCAAGAGAGTGAGATATTTGAAGCTCAAAAACAACTATTAATAAATGTCCAGACTTGTGAAATGATTTAGACATAATACAAGAGGTTAAAACATCATAGAAAGTAGTTATAGGTCATAAACAATACGGTGTAGATTTTATAAGAATTCAAATATCCTAAAAGAATATTTCAAGCTTGTAATCTATCAATTTTTCCCTTCCATATCATTTCAAACCTAAAAATGTTGTTAGGCTAAGTTTAAGAGGGTATAGACACTCGTTTGAGAGTCATGATAAGATTTAATGACCCTCTAAAACTACTGGCAAGTATACATGACTACCTTAAAATGGTTTGAAGGTATTGAAGTTAGAATATTGTGGAACATAAAGACAAGTACATGTATAATATATAATATCTTATAACTCACGACAAATCTATATACCTATAGGTTGATTCAACATTCCTTGGTTATTAAAAATTAGAATTGTCTCAAACACCAATAGGTCTATAGGGAGAGTTGAGTATTCTTCATGACTTTCAATCATGTTAAAGGCTTGCACTATGTTTCATAGTCCTTGATGTTATGATAAGGAGTGAATAAGTTCCATGTAAATCTATAAACATAGTTTCAATAATCTTAAGAATATTTAAGACCTTATTACAAATATTTATTAGGGTTTTAGTGAATTTTTTAGCTTGGGAAAGACTCACATAGGTATGTAAACTAGTAGAGATATTGTATACATATTATAAGCCTTTTATATGGTATCAAAGAAGCCTACATGCCAAGAACTAGGATCTTTAATATTGAGTGGATATATATGAGGTTTACATATGAAAAAAAGGAATAATTCCTTGAATACTTATAATACACCCCAAAATTCTCCTAAAATTGCATTAGTAGACTCTCAAACATGATCAAAGAACCGCAAGATAAATTACAATAATATAAGGAAAGTTACAGGTTATGAGTAATATTTCTTGTTGATAAAGACTAAAGATCAATCCCCAAGGATTATTAAGGAACTTATAAGATAAATATTTATGTTTGAAAGAGTGAAATATACATATACAAAGTCATCAAGGATTGAGAAATTAATATTCAAGAAGATTTCAAGAAATGTTATAGGTTTGAGATCATTACAGGATTGAAAGGCCATGAAGCGAGGTTCCATGTAGAGTTCTTATGTTGTAGATATATAAAGTCATAATCAATTTATTAAATCAAGCTATTGGTAGAGTTGAAGACATGACCTAAACTTCATATCTGTCTATGGTAGCTTTATCAAGGTTTCTTGATGATTTTAGTGCTAAGTGTTGTGAGGTATTTTGAATTGCTAACTTAGGTAGGAGTGTTTAGGGAATGTCTCTCTTGAAATGAGATTTGTGTGTAAAAATATCCCCAAGGTCTTGGTTATTAGGTCTTTGTATGTAGGGTAACTTAGTCAGCTCATTGTTACCATGCCATATTAAGGGTCTTTGATATGTATTTTAGTAATCCATATGCATTAAAAATAAAAGGATGTATGCCTAAAGAGTTAACACAATTATCTAACTATGAGTAAACAACTAATTCAAAAGGAAAATTTATATTGTTTATAAGTTCAAAAATGTATAAATGAGTAATAGATAAAAAAGGATCATGTAGTCAATCTAAAACACTTAATTTATACTAAAACCCATAACCTAAGTTACTTTAATCTATCAAACTAATTAAAAAAGGAAAAAGAGAGAATGGTATGGAGAAAGAGAATAAATTCTAATTTATAATGTTGGACAACCTAGTTATATTGAGTAGATAAATCCTTGAGTAAACCCATCCTTAGTTGATAAAAGTGTAGCATAACTCCAACTAAGTATTATGGATCTAGGAATTTGACTCAAAAGAGGATGGTTAGTATGGTGTTAGTTTCAAAATGAAAATAAGATGAAAGAAACACACTAATAGCATAACATCTCTAGGCCTAGACACTAGGGAGAGATTAGTTAATAAACATGAATTAAACACACAACTAAAATTCAAAATAAACCTTGTTTTACCTTCCTTGGATGTTCCAAAATTCTTGTTGTAGTGGCTTACTTGGTTTGTGCTCATGAAGTCCTCATCAATGGAAGCTTGGCTACCTTTATCTCTCCTTGGCACCTTTGGCTTGTGTCTTAGCTTGTATTTGAATCAATTTTACATGGTATCACTAATTAAAATGGATCTTTGAATATATTTGTTAATTATAAATTTGCACCAAAATAGCTTGGAAATGATGTTCCTGGCCTCTCTATTTATAGATTTTTGCGAATGTTTAGAATCAACCTGAACTATCCATTTTGAGATTAAGATGTGTGGTTGAAGATTAATTATATATTTTTACTTAATTATATAATTATCCTCATCATGAAATTGGAAGAAGGGGAAATTAATATGCATGAAGGGCATCATGGAAGGTATTGATGAGGCATGGATGGCATGAATCTTGATATTTATGGCATTTATGGCCTAGGGATGTCTTCCCAAGAAATGAGGTCACCTGATAATGAATATATTCAATATTCATTTTCAAAATTAAGTTTTTAACAAGCTTTCATGGAATTATTAATTATTCCTTGATTTGGGTTAATTAACTTGTAAGCATATTTAATCACTTTGTGCACAAATTACTCAAATTGATCAAAATGCCTTGTTATTGATCCAAATTTTGAGTGGATTAGAATTGGAAGTTAATGTTAGATGAATTGGAACTATATTCCCATTTAGGACGTTACCAATAGAAAATAATGAAGGCATGTATTTTGTGTAAGATATTTGAAAGGAAAAATCAATCCAAAGCACTTACGTGTAAAATTGGCATTTTAACTCAGAATGGTTTGATCAAAGTTAGCTGGCCCATAAATTACATTACCCCATTTAGGGACACCTAAGCCAAAATAGACACTTTAATATGTAAATTTAACATCGTTTATCATGTGTTAGTGTTTTTAGGCCAAATTATGCATTTTGGGTAGAAATTAGCCAAAAGCTTGATTGGAAGTTATCGATGGCCAGTTTTAGGTGTCTAAAGTTTGCCCATATTTGGGAAGGAATTGTAACCTATAATCATAGTAACATCTTATCAAAGAATGAAAAGGTCCTTTATGCCTACAACTACAATGATTATAAACTAACTGTATGATGCCCCCTCAAAGGAACGGTTGGCACAAGTAAGCTAGGAAATGGTCCCTCAAAAATAAGTGAAATGAGGGGACCAAAGAAAGGAAAGATGATGGGGTGAAAACACAATGATATTTAATTTTTTTTCAAAATCACTAATAATACAAGTGGGATGGTGTACAATGGTTTTCCCAAAGGTGGTTATAAGCATTGTGTCCTGATAGTGGCAATATGGTATGACAACACAATGATTTGCCTAAAGATAGTTACAATCATTGAGAAGATGGAGTTGCCCTAGTTAAGATAGACAAACAAAATAACAACATGCCCATATATAGGTAGAAAAATTAAAGTGGTGACAACATAATGATTTTTCCAAAGGTGGTTATCATCATTGAGAAATGTAGGTGGGATGGTGTATAATGATTTTCCCATAGGTGGTTATAATCATTGGACCTCGATAATGGAAAACATGATAAACTTGATCGAGTAGGATGATAACTTAACATAAAGGATAATGATGAATTGGAACAACCTACTAGTAGGGAAATGCTCATCTAAACTAATAAAGATTTAAATTCTTTCGTGTTTAATTACTCTATTTGGGATATGATTAGGATGGAATCAAGATGTCAGTGCCAAAGAGATTCCACCATTGTTGAATAAACTTATTGAAGCTGAGGTTTGTTGTATCATATGTCAGTAGGCATCATGGTATAACATCATGAGGACTTGGCCAAAATATGCATAAAGACTGACTCTCATAATCCAATACTCAATAGAAAAAAATGCACCAATGATATAAACTATGATGACAATGTAAACATATAAATATAGATGGATTCAAGTATAAGTATGGGGAAAAAATAACCTAATGAACACACATAAACTGAATCAAGGAAATAGTGCTAAAAGTGAATAATAAAATAAGTAGAAATAAACAAACAAACAATGCAATAGAAACCCTATGAACATTATCCCTAGAAAATAGGTGATAACTTAATAAGTGAATAAAATAGGGGAATAGAAGAAAAGGAAGTGGGTGGCCAAGCTATCTCTATATGCACTAAGAAAGTGGATGTTGCCTACATAGTTCCATGGATGTAATAACCAATAAAAAAACTTTAGGCCAAATGTAGTTCTTCTAGGGAATATGATGAATATGATAAATCATGAAAACAAAAAGAAATGGATGTGATAGAAGAATAGGAATGGTCTTGAAAAATAACAAGTATGTGAGAGAAAAAGGCCAAAAGGATGGGGTAACTAAATGATAAGTGATTTGTTTGTAACTTAGTCAGGGTTCATAAAATCCTTAAGGCAAAGAAGTGGTCAATGTTTTTGTTCCTTTTTAATGATTTTTGATTTTTTTTTGGAATTGTTTTCAGAGTATCTCAATTGAATAGAGAATGATGAGACACGAAATGATTCAATCTCTCGAAATGGAAAGAGTGTTTAAACTAAGTTTGCTCATAAAATGGTGAGAGCGTTTAAACTAAGGTTGCTTACAAAATGGTGAGAACATGGCTTAGGTTGCTCATAAAATAGTGAGATCATGGTGGGAAGGGTGACTAAGTTTACCTCAACAAGTATAGATCACTACCTACATAGTCCTAAAGTAGGACCTCAAGTCACTATAGTTCTACCCTTACAGTGGAGGAATTTGACTAGTGTAGTAGTCAATTCAAACAAAATAGGCATAGCTGGTAAAAAGGTATAATATGACATAACAAAAGGTGAGTTGGTACATCAAGGTTTAATGTTACCCTATGTTTTCCCATAGGTGGTTATAACTAGGACACAATGGCATAGATTGATGGTACTAATTTTCCCAAAGGTGATTATAATTAGTATCAATACTAGTGGTAAGAAAGGCATAACAAATGAACTGCTAAAAATTCTATCACACTATCCCAAAATATAAGCTCTATCTAAATTACTTGAACCAATTGATGAAACTAATCAGATACCTTGATGCTGAAAATGCATAATGAATGGAAAAAAACTAAGGTCAAATAGGCTAGGCTTTAGAACATACTGGGCTAATTGGTCAGAACTAGAAATTGGATATGATGAAGAGGATAGATAACAATGGTATTTTTGCAAAGAATAATAGTAATAAAATGGTCCTTATAGACAGTACACCTTAGCATTCAAGCATAGTACTACCTGAGATGAATAATATTCATCAGCTCAAGAAGTTCATCTCCATCTAGTGTGGCAAGCCTATATGCTCTTGATCCATAATCTATAGTAATGATGAAAGGCCCTATCTAGTTTAGTTTGAATTTCCCTTTATGCTTCTTCTCAGTTGTGGTATTCTTTTGATTTTATTTAAGAACAAGATCACCAAGCTCAAATGTTTTATACTTAACACTCTAATTATAGTAGCCTTTAATTCAATTCTGATATGCTTAAAGATTGTTAAGTGTAGTTGTGTGTTTCTTATCATGTAGGTCTAGGTCTTATAGGCAAGCTACTTGATAGTCATTATCATCTAGGACATGCTTGAAAGATATGTGTAGTGAAGGCAATTCAATCTCAATGGGAAAGATGGCTTTAGTACCATAAACAAGTGAGTATGGAGTGGCTCCTATAGGGGTATAATGATTATTATGATATACCCAAAGGGCAAGGAATATATAAAAGTGCCAATCATGATTGGCATCATTGTCAATCTTTTTAAGAATATTGACAATGGTTTTGTTGGATGCCTTAGCTTGGCCATTACCTTGAGGGTAATATGCTATCTAAAAATGTTATGTGATGTAGTATTTAGAACATAACTGGTCTACATCCTTTTTCTTGAATGATCCTCCATTATCAGATATAACGTTAGAGGGGATATCATAGTGGTAAATGAGATGGTTGAAAATGAATTTTGAAATTTGCTTTCCAATCACGTGAGGGGTATAGCTTTAACCCACCTAGTGAAATATTTAGTGGTTGTAAGGATATGTTTATGGTTATCAGATGAAGTGGGGTTAATCTTCCCAATGGGGTCATGTCCCCATGTATAAAATGGTCATGGTATAAACATTGGTTTTAGAGTTTTTACTGGGGCATGAATCAGATTAGCATGTCATTGAACTTTATCACACTTTTTTACATATGCAGTAGTATTTACATCCATTATGGGACAATAATAACTAGTATGCAAAAGCTTTTTGGATAGGACTACCTTGATAGAATGAGCTTCACATACTCTTTCATGAATTTCTCTTATTGCTAGTGTAGACTCTATCAAAGTTAAACAATGAAGTAGAGTTCCATCAAAAATATCATGTTAAAGGGTGGATTCAAGTAGAGTATAATAAGTGAAATGATGAAATAAGGATTTTGATTGTTTTCATGATAGGTTAGGTGGAATAAATTGGTCATGATGGTATTTGTAAAGCTCTAAGTACCAGATAGAATTAGGACCAATAATATCAAAAATCATGGCAATAATTGAATGTTCATGAGTTAGTGTTGACAAATTTTTTACAAGGAATTAATACTCTTTATCTTTATCTATTTTTCAAATCAAAGAGCCAATAATAGCCATGGAATATATAGTTATGTTACTATCCCTTGGTATATGCTCAAATTGAATATTGGTAATTTATTTCTTAAGAGTGTCGACCATGGATTTCTATAGAACCAACTTGTCATCTTTGGTCTGAAAATGATCTGTGACCTGATTGATTTTTAATTAGGAATCACCATAAAATTAGAGATGAGATATATTTCAATGCACTACTTGTTGATGTCTTGCAACAAGTGCTTCATACTCAGCCATGCTTTTTGGTCAAGGAAAGTTGATTCTAAATGATTTAGGGATTAGATCCCCCTATGGTGTAATAAATAATAGACCTACCCTTGATCTATGTGTAGTAAACAAACCATCAAAATATAGCTTCCAAGGCTACTCTTCAAGGGGTATGTAAATGATGGTCATTATGGATTAAATAGTAAATGGAAATGTGAGTGGTTGTGTGTTTGTGAGAGGTGCTTCAACAAGTTGATCTAAAGAACTTGTCCCTTCATTGCCTTTTGATTGACATATTGTATGTAAAACCCACTAAGAAGCATGATCCATTTACCCATTTTACCTCTAAAATTTATTTTAGATAGTAGATACTTAAGTGAATCTAGTTTTGAAATGACCATGGTTTTATTATTCAACATATAATGATGTAGTTTCTGAGCTACAAAGACCATGGCTAGACAAGCTTTTTTAATGGGTGCATAGCTATGTTCATATGTAAGCAAGGTATGACTTAGGTAGTATATAACATGCTCTTTTCCATTGTCATCATGTTGAGCCAATATTACTCCTAGATCATGGTTGGTAGTTGATAGGTATAACAATAATGGCTTTCCTACCATAGGAGGTAATATAATAGGTAGATTAACAAGATAGTCTCTAAGTTGTTGAAAATCTATTTTGTAGTGATCATCCTAGTGAAATGTAATGCCCTTATTTAAAATATGTGTAAATGAATAACAATTGTTTGCTAACTAAGAGATGAAGTGTTGGATTGACTGGATCTTACCTTACAAACTATGGAGTTACTTTAAATTGGTTGGTGGCGGCATCTCAATTATAGCATGGACGTTAGCTAGATTGAATTCAATACCTCTACAAGATATGATGAAGCCAAGTAATTTGCCTAAAGTTACACCAAACACACATTTCTTTGGATTGAGTCTGACTTGATACTCCCATAAAATTTCAAATATCTTATGTAGCACTGTTGGATGGTCGGCCCTAATTTTAGATTTTTCTAATATGTCATCAACATAGTCTTCAACAATATCATGCATCATATCATGGAATATGATAGTCATGGCCCTCTGATATGTATCTCTAGTACTCTTAAGGCCAAAAGACATTCCATGATAATAAAATATTCCCCATGAAGTGGTGAATGTCATTTTATGTTGGTCTTTTGGTGTTATTTTGATTTGGTTATATCTTCAAAAGCCATCCACGAGTGCAATAATTTCATAACCTACCATGGATTTGATGATAATTTTTATATTAGGCAAGGGAAAATCTTCTTTATGATAAGATTTATTGATGTCTCAAAAATCAATACAAATTATGATCCCTTCAAGCCTTTTACAAAAAGGTACCACATTAGAGATCTATTCTGAGTAGTCAATGGATCAAATACATCATTCTTCTAAGAGTTTTCCCAACTCTTTATTTACCAATATAGTAATGTGAGGATGCATCTTAAGTAACTTTTGTTTTACCAATTTGGCATCAGGATTAACCATAAGGTGGTGTAAAACCAAGGTGGGGTATAAACCTGGCATGTTAGAATAGGCCCATGTAAAGATATCTACAAATTCTCTCAATAGATCTATGAAGACGTCAAATTCTTCCTCAGTGAGGGATGCTCCTAATTTTATTTATTTTCAGTCTAATGGAGTCCCAATATTTACCTTTATTATATCTTCAACTAGAAGGTTTGAACCATATTTTAGAATAGTAGGCAATGACTTGAACTATTAAACTATTTCAGGGTCTTCCATTAATACTTTCTCTTCAAATTCTCTTAGGTATGATTAATTTGAGTCCCATAAAGGGAGATCTGGCTACATGACAAAAATAGTTTGAAATTCTTGAAGAATTTGATCAAATTATTGTTGTTTTTCATATTTAAACTTGGCTACACAAGCAAGTTCATCATTGGTGGTCTCTTAGTCTAAATTTAAAGAAGAATGAACAACCCCATCTAATGGCACCTAAAATAGGTTTTCACCACTAGACTAGACTTTATTTTTACTTTTTCCCTTGTCCAAAAGCACCTCAAAGAGGTTTTCACTTTGGGAACTCAGTGTTCTACTTATTTGTTTTTGGCTAACGGTGTTCACTCACTCTCCAAAATAGGCTACAAGATCCAATGTGATTGACAATCTTGATTTGTGATCTTCTAATGGAACATTGTCTCTAAGGCCTAAGAAATCATAAAATGCCTCAACATTATAAAACTCATCAATTGGTAGACTAGATTCTTGTTTATCCCAATATATCAGTTTGGTATAATATAATGGCAATGGGTTACAATTAATGCTAAGGGTAAGGGTACAGATGGAATTATTATCAAACATGTTGGTTTCAACTAGATTATCAAAGGTGAGTCCATGATCAAACTCTACTTCACTGTTGGCATCATCATCACTAGTTATTGGTGATGAAGTTTGAATAAGATATGTGGGGTTAGCCCGAGGTAGTTTAAATCCAAGTCCATAAGGTCTTTCATACTTAGTCATAGAAATTGGATCAATAGTTCATTATTGATTCAGTCTGAGGCCTCTTCCTTCATAATTTTAATACTCCTTAATCCTATTGGGAATAGGATACTTTTCATTTTTATAACAATTAGCTTGGTTGTCATTGTATAACCATGATTCATCCCCTTCAAGAGGGTGAGGTCCTAGGCTAGATGCTGGTAAAAATGTGATAGGTCCCTTATCTTTGTTCTTTTATTGTCAATGCATATGTGGGGTGACCTTAGGTTGCCCAAAGGTTTTCAAAATTTGAAGAAGATTAACAATATGAAATGTATCATGGGTCACATACTCTCTTAGTCTATTATTTGAAATGGTGAAATGATTATAAGTTTTAGGAGGTGGCATGTGGGATAAAAATTTAAGGTATTAGTATATATGCAATTATCTGGTGAAGGATCAATAAGTATAGCCTTTCCTTTATCCTAATTGGAACTTGGATTCATGTTGTACTAATAATTATAGCTTTAAAATTCAGCCTCAAGATGCTTGCAATGTTCATATGGGGTGTAAATCTCCTAGAATATTCACTTCCATCCCTTAGTGGGAAAACTTGATACATTGGTGCAGTGTTGATGGGACTACATGAATCTCATGAAACCAAGGCCTACCAAGAAACATATTGTATGTAACTCAAGATCAAGCACATGGAAAAGTGTATCATGTGTCAAATGCCTAATGATAACTAGAAAACTAATGGTGCCTTATTATTCTCTTTCTTGATTATCATAGGCTTTGATGGTTATTTTTTTTGGCTGGAGATCTACCATTGTGTACCCAAAAACCTTAATGAGCTTTAGAGACACTATATTGAGGTTGGATCCATTGTTTATAAGGATAATTTTCACTTTATATTGTCTCATATAAAATTATATTTATAATGGATTATTATGGAGTGGGCCAAGGGAAGACAAATCACTTTGATTGAATGTGACTTGTTAGGCTGGAGCTAGGTGTTTAATCAAAGCGTGAAATTTATTAGAGGATATGCCACTAGCAATAGTGGATTGGGTCAAAAAATCATTCAAGATGTTCTTGTGGATTATTGACATTTGTAACAAATTTAAAATAGAAAATTGTGTTGGTATCTTCTACAATTATTCCATAATATCAAATTTCATGCCTTGGTTAGTAGTGAAAGGTTTATTCCAAGGTTGACACGCATAGTGGTAGATAGTTGTGGGTATGAGATAGCAATCTTTAACTGCTAAGTTTTAATTACACAATTGAGGTTAAATACTAGACCATTATTTCTAACCAATGTTGGGAATGGTGTGGGACTAGATAAGACAAGTATCAATTACTGGTGCACTTGCATGTGGTCATGTGGCAAGGATGATTTGTCAATATAAGGTCCAAAAGGGGATGTCATAGTTTGCTTGTATGCATTCTAAGGTCAAACAAGGATTATCCATGTAATTTAGCTGAATGTTATTATTTATCAATGGTATAGGATGATTAGTACTTGCTCTAAAATTAATAGAGATGGTATTAATGCTACCCCCTACAATATGACCTACAACCCTATTGTATCCATGTGAAATTGCATGGTAGGTTTGTTGTTTGGTACCATTATGACCTTGGTTTTGTCCATTAGTCTATCATTATGGGGTTTGTTACTAATTTTTTTGATTCTACTAGTACAACCTTTGATTTTGATACTATTGATTGTGCTACTACACTAGCCATTGTTACTACTATTATTGATTATTTTTCTACTATTGATTATTATGTCAAGGAAAAGGGTTTTGATAAATCCCAAGAGTTTTATTTAAATTTAAAGCATCATTATCAAATGTTATCTCCCCATTCTCCAACATATTCTCAATTAAATGCTTGATTTAGACACATCTTCACAGATTATACCCATTGACCTGATGATTGTCATAGAATTCATTTTCATGGTACTAATTAAGATAAGGAATACCTTGCAGATAATGCTCTGGTATAGGCCAAATAATCACATTATTAGTATCAATCTTGCAAAATACAGACTCAATAGGTTCTCCTAGGTCACTAAAGACATGACGTGCAGGCATGATTCTCCTAGGAAGAGGGCTTTATAATGGTAAAGGCTATTATATTTTTTGTGTAGTTATTGGTTGTTGCACTTATGGCATTGGTTAGAGAGGTTTATTGGTAAGAGTTATCTAAAAATATAGTTTAGATGATTCTTTCACCATTTGGACATGGTGGGATTTGGTTACCCATTTCCCACAACATCCTTATTACAATTGAATTACTTCAATATTTCTTTGTTATTGGCCTATGTTGGTTGTGATGTTGGTGCTTGAATGGGATGTTGGTCATTTCCATAATTGGTACCTTGATTTTGATTGGTTAAATTAAGATTGATAACTTCTTTATTGATGAATGCTCACTTAATCAACAAGCCTATATCAATGATTTCCATGATAGTATGTGCACATTGTAGCTCTAAATGATAATCTATCTCACTGTGGAATTTTTTGGTAAACACAACATCTAATTATTTATCTGGTAAACTATGGGTGAAATAGATTATAAGGGCTCTCCATCACTATAAATAACTTGAAAAACTCTCACCAATTTTTTGCTTTGCTTGTGTTAAGACCACTAATGAAATATCATGCTTGAGATTATAGGAAAAGTGCTACACAAACTTTTCAGAAAGATCATCAAAATCCATTATTGAATTTTTGAGAAACTTTAAAAACTACTCCAAGGCTTGTCTATCCAAGTTGCATGGAAACAATAACAAAAGGTAAATGTCTCTATATGCCACTGGTTGACATGTGATAAATAATTTGGTCAAATGAGCCTTAGGGTCACCTTTCCCTTTATATTTGTCAAATTTTAGTGGTTCATATCTTGGAGGAAATGGTATCTAAGAATACTTCATGTTGAATGTATAGGAACATACATCATCTAGTTTGATCTTTTTAGTTTGTTTACCAACTTGAATGGTAGCAATTGCATCCTTCATCTATTACAATTCTTAGGATAGGAAATTGGAAGGAACATTAGTTTGAGGGAGAATATTGGTTTGGATAAATGGTTGGGAGGTCACAAGTGGGACACTTTGACCAGGGTATGCTGGAGATATCTATAAGGGTACATTGGTTTATTTGGGGAATGGACTAGGAATAAACATGCATGTATTAGGATGTACTTGAAATTGTATAATTGGTAACATGATATTATGGTTTGATTTGGTGATAAAGGTTTTAATTAGAGAATTTATGGTTGGGATGGAGGGATATAACTATACTATGCTTTTTATGGTTGAAAATGGACATATTTCCAACTAATCAAAGCTTGATGTTGAGTAGAAACTTGTGGTCCAAGACCCTATCTCTAAATTTGGAGCACATTTTGAACAAATGTTTGTCTAGTAGGTACTTGAGAAATATGGTGACTTCCTTGTTGCATGAATCCCTATGAGGAAGTGAAAAAAGGCTATATATTTGGCATCTATCACTGACCAATATTTACATGTTGTTGACTAGTCATTACTTGGTTTTCGATTGGCATATTATTCTATGACTGAAGAGGTATGTTCATCATTACCTGGTGAGGTAGAACATTATTTTCCCTTGATTGAGGTTGCAATGTATTTGTATTATATTCATTAATACACTAGATTATGTATGTTGTTGTGGAATACCACTCATTACTTGTTGAGGAGGAGTATGATTCATCACATTTTCTCATTGAAGCATGACATAAGTTGTTGTTTGATTACCTAATCTCATAGGTTTTACACTTGGGAAAGCATCTAGTTGAGGTTGGGGTATAAAAACTCCTATTCCCTGATATGATGATCTACCCATGGGATTAACTATAGGTACATGTTGTTGGATAATTATTTATGCATTAATACCACTTTGATTGGGATTGGATGTTGTTTGCACATTATCCACTACATTTGTCTCACTATTCTATATAGAGGCTGAATACACTCCTTCAATAATGCGAATATGCATCAAGTTATCTATTGAAGTGGTTTATATGAATGGGTCAAAATTCAAATTCTCTTATCCAGTTGACTCTATCAACATTCTTTTTGAAGGAACTAGGTTAATGAGAGGCTTACTCACCATGTTTATTTGATTGAAATCATGTGATAAATTCAAGTAAGTTTGATATGTTGTCTGCATTTGGTTAAAGTGATCTTCCATGATGTTTTTCCTTGATTAGATATATTAGGGTCTTGATACATTATTTGGACTAGAGCCATAGAATTTTTAGAAGAATCCTATTGATCATAAATGATATTATGAGGTACTCTTACTAGACTTGGTAAATTTTCATGGGGAAAGTTTGCTGGAAACATGGCCCCTACCGCTATGGCTCTAACCAAAATCTCATCTTTGTTCTCTAAAAAATGTCACTCAAAAAAAAATGGATCATACATGGAAACCATATTAGTATAATATGATTGTTAAAGAACTAGCTTGTCCACTATGGGTATTATAGCTAGGTATTGTGTGGTTTATTCTTAGTCTTATTCTAGATAAGGTGGTGTGTTAACTAGATAGTTAGCCAATGGATCTTGGCTTTATGCCCTTGATTGAGTAATATAAAATGGATAAGAATACATCTCATAATAAACAATATCTACATAGGGGTCTTGCACTATTTCTTCCTATGTAACTACATTACTAATCCCCAAATTGTCCATGAGTCCATTACGAGTGTAGGAATACATGTTGGGATCCATAGTCAATGTTTTGTGATAAAATGTCAGAGAGTTATACAAACTCTAAAAAGGACAATGTCTAAAATGGATTATGTTCCAACTTGGTCTAGATTCATCAAAAGGATCAAAAGGTTTATGCAAAGATATGTGAGTAAATAAGCTAGTGTGAAGTATCTAACATTTCACTATTCACACAAAGATATGCAAGTAAATGGATCAAAAATAAAAAAATACAAATTTTGAGGTCAAAGTAGTTCAAAATTAATCTAATATAGGAGTTTAAAAGTTTCTAGGTCTTTTGGCCAAATGCGACGTCAAAATCTAGGCTCAAACAAGGCATACACTAGGACTCTTGGCCAAACGGTGTGAAAAGATAGTCTTTAAAATAGATGAATTTTTTTGAAACACTTCTAACAAACACTAGTCATTTGATTCTTGGACATGAACTTGATCAAATAGGTATAAGGTATGAAACAAAAGGTACATTTAGAGATAGTTTATTTTCTCACAAAAATGGTATAAAATTGGTTCTTTTGACAAATAAGCTAGACAAAAGTGAGTGGTATAACCATGATTTAGACAAAGGATCACAAAAGTACACTTAAATTAGTCTAAAAATGTAGGAACAAATTTGAACTTCATGCAAGAGGGTCTCTGAAACAATATTTTAAATGTTTTGCGAAGCACTATACTACCTAAAAAGTGTGATAAAAAAGTTTGTTCAAAAAATCTCTAAGACAAAGACATTTTCCCACAATTTTGATAGCATAACACTACATTTCTTGACTCAAAATTTTGTAGTTCATACACTTAAAGTGAAAGTGTTTAGCACAAAATGTCTTAATTCTATCAAGTGATGACAATGATTATGAGTCTTGAATGACCTTCAACTTCAATTAAAAATTAAACCTAAGTTCCCTCAAGTTTAGTGCAAATGGAAAACCCACTTAACACATCAACCTTATGAACTTGTAAAGGTGTAGTTCCAAATTTAGATTATAAGTTAAGGAAATAAAACAACTTTGGTAAAGGTATAGACTCAATTGGGCAACATAACTATGCCAAAGTGGATGATATGCCTCTTAATTTTTTTTTCTTTTTGAACAATGCAAATTGATTATCTCACGTGGGTAGCGTAATGCCTCTTTGTTCAAAGGAAAATTAGGACCATGTATTTGGTTTGGATTATCTTTTTACACCTAGTTTTAACTTTAAATAAGACCTTAGTCTAGGATAAGACCAAATAATTAATTACTCTTACATCCTAAACTGACAAATTTGCTTGGTATTGTTATAATCTATCAATATACATCATTTGAGAGTATTTTAAGTGTTCATCCAAAAGTAAATGTGAATTATATAGTAGATTTTTTACACTCCCTTCTCTCAAATGACATTACTATGACATGGACTTTGAGGTGTACCTTGCACCAATAATACTTCCATATAAAGTGGGGATTTTTCTAAGATCTAATAAGTTTCTAAACAATCTAAGGGAATCAATTTCATAATGACTTTCATATAAAATAGTGCAAAATGAAAGCATAAATTTTGGGTCCATATCACTTGGCTTGTTGGAAAAAGGTCTAGTCCTTTTTTCAACCACTACATCCTATTGTTTGCACAGTGTAATGTGATGTCTAAAGTGATATTATTTCATATTTGGAACTCCAATTAGGAGCCAAACGAATTCAATGCTGGAAGGTGAGACCTTGTGTTAAAGCTTCCCTAAAGAACTCATGAGAGGTGATGAAGTCCCCCTCAAAATCCAAGTTTGCATAAAAATAAAGAGAAAATGAAAGTAGAAAGACTTTAGGGTCATTTTCAAGGTCACCCAAAGTTTAACATGTTTTTGGGGAGTGATTTACATGACTTTATTTCTAAGCCTTAGACTAGGCTATTTGCAATAGGAATGGCACTTTTTATTCCAAGGGTTCCCTAAAAGGGACAAATGGAAGAGCATACAGACACAATTCCTCTTTTGGCCTAATAAAATCTAATTAAACAACTATTGCAAACAAGAATTGACAAGTGTGTTCAATTTTAAGCCCGAATGAAACTTTTGGTGGTGTTCATTTGACCTCTTAGTCTTAAGATTATGAACTTTCAAAACATTCATCTAAACATCTAAATTTTTCATTAAACACCAAAACAAAGTTCCTAATTTATTTTTAAACATGCAAAAGGTGATTTAAAACATGTTTTTAGAAAATGTCAAGTTTGGCCCTAAAACAAAAAATGTTAGAATTTTCTTTAGATTTGAAGCTCTTTTGGTTTGAAACATTAAACTTTATAAAAATAGCTCTTGGGTCTATATTTTAAGAAAAACACAGTGAACGATGTCAGTTATATAACTGATGACAGTTACATTTTCTAACCGATGTCAGTTATCTAATCAACATCATTTATACCAATGTGACCAATGATAGGTATACAACTGATGTTGGTTTTCCTAACCAACATCAGGTGAGATATGCAACCGATGTTGGTCTTACTTACAGATGTCGATTACTATGTAAAATTGTGGCAAATAAAAATGTCAAAATAAAGTTAGAAAATCAATTTGTAATAGTTTTAAAGGTCCAAATGAATATTTTAAAGTTGCAAAATGATCTTATTTACTTGTGAGATACTTATAGTCCCACCGAGTGTGCCATAGGTGGATCTAAGAATTTGACTCAAGAGAGGATGGTTAGTATGGTATTAGTTTCAAAATGAAAACAAGATGAAAGAAGCACATTAATAGCATAAAATCTCTAGGACTAGGCATTAGGGAGAGATTAGTTAACAAACATGAGTGAAACACACAAGTAAAATGAAAAAGAAACATTCTTTTACTTTTCTTGGATGCTCTAAAATGCTTGTTGTAGTGGCTTGCTTGATTTGTGCTCATGAAGTCCTCATCAATGGAAGCTTGGCTACCTCCATCTCTCCTTGGAACCTTTAGCTTATGTGTTGGAATAAATCTGGCATGGTAACACTAATTTCAATGGCTCATTGAAGATATTTGTGCATTATAACTTTACACCAAAATAGATTAGAAATAATGTTCATGGCCTCTCTATTTATAGATTTTTACAAATATCTAGAATCAACCTAAACCATCCATCTTGAGATTGAGATTTATGGTTGAGGATTAATTCAATTTGTTGAATTAGGTTTATAATTATCCTCATCATGAAATTGGAATAATGCTAAAATAAGATGCATGGAGGGCATCATGGAAGGCATTGATGAGGAATGGAGGGCATGAATCTTTATATTTGTGGCATTTATGGCCTAGGGATGTCTTCCCAAGAAATGAAGTCACTTGATGATGTAGATATTAAATATTCATTTCTAAAAATAATTTTTTCACAAATTTCCATGTAATTATTAATTATTCCTTAATTTGGGTTAATTAGCTCTTAAGCATGTTTAAGCACTTTATGAACAAATTACTAAAATTGATCAGAATGACATATTATTGGTCCAAAATTTGATTGGATTAGAATTAGAAGTTAATGTCAGATTCTTTGGAATCATATTAAAATTTAGGATACCAATACAAAATAATTAATTTATGTTTCTTATGAAATATATTTGATATGAAAGATCAATCTAGATCACCTAGGTGCAAAATTGGCATTTTGACTCAGAATGGTTTGATCAAAATTAGTTGGCCTATAAATTGCATTACCCATTTTAGGGATACCCTAGCCAAAATAGATACTTTAATATGTCAATTTCACATCATTTGTCATGTTTTAGTGTTTTTAGGACAAATTGTGTGTTTTGGGTGGAAATTGGCCAAAAGCTTGATTGGATGTTATTGATGGCTAGTTTTAGGTATCTATAGTTTGCCCCTATTTGAGAAGGTGTTGCAAGATATAAGAATAGTAACATCTTCTCAAATAAATAAAAGGTATTGTATTCCTACAACTTCAATGATGATAAGCTAACTATATGATGCCCCCTCAAGGGAATGGTTGGCATAAGTAAGTCAACAAATGGTCCCTTGAAAAGAAGTAAAATGAGGGGACCAAAGAAAGGAAAGATGATGGGGTGAAAACATAATGATATTGAAAAAGTAGTAAAAATCACTCATAATTCAAGTGGGATAGTGTATAATGTTTTTCCCAAAGGTGTTATAATAATTTTTACCTAATAGTGGCAACATGGTATGATAACATATTAATTTTCCCAAAGGCAGTTATAATCATTAAGAAGATGGAGCTACCCTAGCTAGGAAAGATGAAAAAGATAAAAACATGCCATTATATAGGTAGAAAAAATAAATTGGTGACAGCATAATGATTTTTCTAAAGGTGGTTATAACCATTGAGAAATGTAGGTGGGATGGTGTATAATGATTTGCCCATTGGTGGTTATAATCATTCAACCCTGATTATGGAAAACACAATAAACTTGGTCAAGGAGGATGATAACTTAACACAGAGGGTAATGATGAATTGGAATAACCTACTAGTCGGGAAGTGATCATCCTAAATAATAAATATTTAAATTATTTCATGTTTAATTACTCTATTTAGGATATGATTAGGATGGAATCAGGATGTCGATACTAAAGAGATGCTGCCATTGCTAAATAGAACTCTTGAAGCTAAGGTTTGTTATAGCACATGTCGATAGGAATCATGGAATAACTACATTATTCATAATTTTTAAAATACCTCCAACTCATTCATTATGAATACCCAAGCATTCATATCTTGTGTTATCATAATTTGTGTTTGGGCTTTGACCTTGGAACTTTGTTTGGACTAAAAGTTTTGACACAATCCTTGAAAAAGTTTGCATGCAAATTTTTTTATTCTTTTCATGTTAATTAATTTTTTGTCATGATATTTTTTATAAATACCCAAGTCTTTTCAAGTTTTATCTTTGGAACTTCTATTCACAACTTGGTCTTCGGAAATGTTTTTTGCAATAAAAGTTCTAACTAATCTTTGTAACACTTTTTTTCAAGATTGAAATATTTATAAAATTATTGAAAAGTGTTTTGGGCTCTCTTACTTATTCATGAATTTTATTCATTACTAGTCTTCACAAGTTTTATTATCAATTTTTTTTTTCAAAAGTTCTGACAAAATCATAACACTTTTTTTTAAGACTTGATACTTGAACAATTTTGATGAAGTCTTCAGAACATTTTTCTTCTTCACAAATTTTTTTATTGATCCATCACACAAATGTTTTGACTCATTCTTGACATTTTTTCTAAAGAGTAAAATACTTAGGTAATTTTCTCAATGTCCTCAGGCCTTATATAGACTCTCCTTCATCTAAAAATTTTTATTACTCCCTTTGGGTACCTACAAGGATAATATGAAATGCACAGTTAGAGACTCAGTTTTAAAAATCAAAGGCTAAGATTTGAAAGCCAATAACTAAGTATTTTAAAATATTTGGCTAAGAATTTGAAAACAAATGGATAAGTATTTGAAAATAAATGGCTATGTCCAAAGCCAAAAATGACTAAGTATATAATGAATACCATGAGATGACTTAGTCATTATTTGATTTCAAAGTCAATTTCATCTATTTTAATGAGAATCAACTAAGTTAAAAAGTAACCTTATAAACATTTAGTGATTCATATTTAAATTAAAGAAAAAATGGACAATAAAAACTCTAAAAAGTTAAGTAATTTACACAAACCTAAGGTTAAATAGTCTAAAAAGAGTATATAATTTATTTTTCAAAACACAAATAGATAAGACGTAGCAGATTGATGTAAATTTAGGTGTTAAAACTAACTTACTCCTATATAAAAGCTTGGAATGAATTAAGTATATGCAAAGACATTAAAGTAAACCCCATTCAATTTTTTGTAACTAATAATCTAATAGATTGCCAAGATGTCTGATTTTAACCAACCACCATAATGAACTCCTGAAAGGTATAAGACTAGAATCTAAATCAAAAAGAGGGCCCCCATTTTTAGACTAAAAATGGGGCATGTTGTGCAATAAAAATAAAATGGTGACTCCTACTAGGAAATACTCTTAAATATTTCAAGAATCTAGAATCTTTGATTGTACAAAAAGAAAAAATGTTACCTAAAGGTTATCACTTAAAATAAATAATCATTCAAACAAATTTTATGAGAATTAGTGACATACTAAGCTATAATCCTACCAAATCCATCTATGTGTGTAATCAAGTGATTTATTTAGTTCATTTGCATTCACCCATAGTAATTTAGATATGCATAAGGCCAAAAATGCTAAAGGAAACAAATTATGCAATTTAGATTGGGGGGAAGTGGTGTGGGAATTGATCTACTACCATCCAGGTGTTTATAGCCTCAATAGAGATACCTCTTACCCTTTCAAAGGCCTTGCTCTAATATCAACTAGGCTAGAAATCCTATGGTGGAGGATACCAAGATCTTCCTTTTGAGGAGAATTTTAGATTTTACATTTTTTCTTAATAATTTTGAAAGGAGAATTTTTAATTTCATCCATGAAGGTTGCGGACAAAATCACATGTAAAATTAAATTAGTAAGTCCATGAAAACTTAATATAAATCAGAATTGAAGCCATAATACACTTTCTTTAGATATTTTTTAAAGTTCATTAGATGGATCCAAACAAGAAAATAGTTATTCTAAATCCATAGGTTATGTTACAAATCATCAACCTTTAGAACTTATGAAATGAATAAATTTAAAAATAAATTATTTGAGCACCATTTATATTATTTAAACAATAGCCTTTCTTTTTATTACTCTGAATAATAGGGGAACCATATGGAAAAATAGTTCACACAAAATTTTCAAGTAAATTTACAAATAAATTATTTGAGCACCATTTATATTATTTACACAATAGCCTTTTTTTTATTAATTTGACTAATAAGGGAACCCTAGGGAAAAATAGTTTGGAAAAAACCAACAATGAAATAAGAAAATAAACAAAGTAAACCTAATCTAACAACAAGGGATATGAAGGAAAGAAGAAAACAAAATAGGTGAGGGAAAAGAAATTATTCACATGAAATGTTCAATAAAATGCATACTTGAACTAGTCAAAGACTTGATTATTTAGTATTTTGAGAAGGAAAAAGGAAACATCTAATTATGTCTATGTTTTCATTTACATTAGAAAACACTATCCCATAGAGATTTATCAATGTTCAGTTCATGAAATTAAAAAAATCTAGGATTATATAATTTTGTATCATGTTTTCATCTAGATTGTAGAAATCATGAGGAATCATATTCATAAAATACCTAAACCCATCCATTATATTACAGTGAGGTATAGGGATGGGTATTCATACATACCAAACTGATTGGAAGATCCAACCTAAAAGTGGTATGTTCTTGATGGCAGCTAGTAGATGAGTCACTTGGTGGCTTGTTTTTATTACAAATGGATGCCTGTGTAGCATCCTCATCATTGTCTTTGACACCCAAAAAGCATGATAGTGGTTTATATTTTTCCAATATTAGAAACATTTTAAATTTATCATCAATGGTATAATTATGTGAAGAGATGGGATAAATAAGGTCATTCTCATTTCGAACCTCCATTGGCATGACATTTTCATTTAGGCCATGATACTCATGACTTCCCATTTTGATTCCCTTTACTGTTGAGATAGATGTTTGGGTAATATCAATAAATTTGGAGGTTAATTTGAACTAAAGAGAGAGATCATCAATTTTGAATTCTTCTAACTCATTCTCCTCAAATGGATAACTTCTTTCTTCTTGGTTTATTTCTTCTACTTCATTCCCTATTGATGATTTAGGGAAAGTTTCATTACAACAATATATATTTTGACCATCTTAGATCATTATATAAATGAAAGAATAATATCTAAGGGAAAGAATGTTCCAAGTGCATAGTATGCATATTATTCATCTAAGAGATCAAACTCCTATAATTTTTTTTTTGGTTGATCACAAGAGATGTCAGTTTGCTCATTTTATGTGGATGGCTCTCTATCAAATTTATTTTTATTTGTTAGGTTGAATTTTACAACTATTAATTTTTCATATTTAAAGTTGTCATCATTACTATTATATATTTAAAATAATGTATCACACTTGTAAGATGGGATGTCCTCAACATTCATGATTAGCTTTATATTATTAGTGTAACTAAATTCAAAAACTTCAGATGGTGCACTAAGGTATCTAGATTTGTAGCTTATATTTTGCATTGCCTCTTTATTATCTCCTACAATAAGTAGTATTTTATTAGAAACAACACCTAAAGATACTAAATCACTAAAATTGTAATAAGTGGCCTACTAATTGTACATAGAATTAACAAGTTATATGAATTAAATAAACAAGTAATAATATTATTTGTCACTATAATTTTGGCTCAATAAAGGCTAGGGGAAATGCTTCATTCTAAGGCATATATCAGTCCATGGGTTTACTATTGGGCATGATACTTAAAGGAATTTAGGAACAAATACCTTGAGTCATTAATTTTTTCTCAACATCGATAGCCTCTTGGTAGACCAATGTTAATGAGGTAAGAGTAGATGGGTTCATCTTAATAATCATGGTAGTTAAAGGATCCAAGGTTTGGAGATATGACCCAATTGATGCATCTTTTATTTATAAGAAAGCATACCTCTACTTAGTGTATAGTTAATGAAATATATGGTTGCATACACTAGTTAGCTCAATAATACCTTTATGCACTATGGCAAATTGGTAGAATAGGCACCCTAAAATGGTTAAGGAATATGCTCTCAAAGATGGCCCATGTTATGATGCACCATTATGATAGAACAAAGGTACCAAGAATAAGTAGTTTGATCTAAAGAAAAGGGGAATATGTAACATGAAACATCTTCATGTTGAATTTTCTTTCTCATAAGGGCTTATTTAAAATCATGGATGTGCTATTTTACATTTGAATCCCACCATGGATATACATTTCATAAAATTTAAGGAGGTTCTCTGGCAATTCATGGTAATGTCATGGAATGTCCACAAGACAAATACATCTTCCTATCCAATCTAAAGTCATCATAACATTCAAATAAAAAGTTTTGCAATATAATAACATAGAGAAAAACTAGGCTAAGTTAATATAGACAAAATAAATTTTTTGAAATAAACCATTCAGGACATCCTTCTAGCACCAATCCATTGTGATGTTTTTTTGACTTTCTAACTTAGGTAGGGTTTGGTAGGCCCTATCTATCTTGAAAGGATATTTTTGTGAATAAATCTCCTGAAGGTCTTGGTTATCAAGTCTTGGTTAACTTAGTCAGCTTGTTTTAACCATACCATATCAAACATCTTTGGTGTGTATTTTAGATAGATCCATACGCATTAAAAATAAAATATCGTATGCCTAAGGAACCAATAAAATGATCTAAATATGAGTAAACAATTTATTCAAAATGAAAATGTCAATTTCTCATAAGTTCAACAATGCATAAATTAGTAATAGATAAGTAAAAAATCATACAATCAAGCTAAAATGATTGATTTAGACTACAACTTAGAACTTAAGTTAATCTAATTGTAATCATCTAAAAATGATAGTTGAGTGATAAGAGTGTTACTTGAGATCACACATCCCTATCTTAGCCCTAGACCTATTGTAGGGCCTATTTAGACACTTATACAGCTTTCATGTGGGCCACATGCATCCATAAACATCCCTAAAGTAGTCCTAGACCATCATTTTAGCTTCCTATCCCCTAATGTCATAGGTTTTTTCCACCTAGACACTATCACTTCATGGTACTAGTGTCCTAGTTTTTGTGTTATTGTCTTTTTCCGTCCTTTTGTTACCAATGGATATATTTTCAAATGAGCAACCACCTAGAGTTATCCTAGGCCTATTTTCAAACCCACACAAGCATTAGAATTATATATATATATGTGTGTGTGTGTGTGTGTATATATATATGTGTGTGTATATATATATATATGTATATGTATATGTATATATATGTATATGTATATATATATATATATATATGTATATATATATATATATACATACATACATACATACATACATACATAAATACATACATACATACATGAATTTTAGCCCTATAACCACTATATTGAAATCGAAAGCATATTACATAAACAAACTTAGAACAAGTTGTGCAAAATCAAGGTTATCAATCTTTATTCTTTCCTACTTCTACATACAACCATATACATCATTCATAAACTCAAATTACTTAGGTTTTTAGTATTAAAAATAGTAAAAGTACTCAATATATAATTCATACTAGTTTCACTTTCATTTACACCATCACTTAGGTGGGGATAACTACATCAACCTTGATCCCTCTTGGAGTATTGGTATATAGGCAACTCTCATCATAATGGGGTGTTGAGGATGTCCATCCTACCCCATTGACAAACACACTTTACTCCTTGTGTCAATAAATTGCCCTAGGAATATATAGGTTTCAATTTTGTACATAAAATTATTCATAATAGGTCATCTTTAGAGATCTAAAACTCATGCACATAGGAACAGGCTTAATAGACCCAGACACAGATGCACCTAAAAACTCAAAACAATTTTGCAAAAAGGACACTAGTGCCAAAATAGGGACACTAATACCACATGGTGTTACTATCCAATTAGGTAACTACTATCCAAGAAGGGCTTTAACACATGAATCATGACCATGACACTCAGATCAACCTTTGTCCCTATTTTTAGCCTCTAAATCTCCCATTTCAGTCATTTTTATAGCTAATTACTTATTTATATTATTTATTATTATTTTTAGAAAGGTCAAACTAAATCAATTATGTTAAAGATTAGTGGCTATATTTATTTCATGTTTCTACCCTTATTTACTTTGCTTAGACCTTTATCAACCTAGGATTTACATTTAATAATTCTTAAATATTTAAAACATTAAGTGAACCTGACTTACTTCATCTATTGATTAAACCCCTAATTTAACTTAAGGTTTAACTTCATTTTTTATGCATTAAATTAGGTGTACAAACTTATATTTTTTTCCTAATTTATAGCACAACCTAGCTCATTCAAATCAATCCTATATTATGATTTCATGAATTTAATATAATTTATGTTTTTTCCAAACAACCCTCATCAAACCCTAGATGCACATATTAAATCCCTGTATATCTAAATACTATCCTTTATGGTTTCAAGTACAATCTTGATTTTTCCATAGATTGGGTTGAATATTTCCCATGTTTACAAATATATCTATCTTAGATTACATTCTACCTAATATGTGCTTATTATTCATTATTTTCATTATCTTCTTTGGAAATTTTTAAATTACATCCAAGAAGACTCTTACCCCTTACCGAGTTGATGAATTTATGATTTTTTATCATAATTATAGTAATGAATTGAAAATTTTTAAATATTCCAAATTAGCACATGATAATGATTTAATTTATAATGATGATGATGACTATTTTTGTAATGATGAATATGAGGATTACTATGATCATGAAAATAAAAGTGTTGATGAGGATGTACTAGATTCACATTCTTCTCTTTCCTCTCCCTCATCTCCTACACATCAAAATAAAACTATGAATATGATTCCAAATTAACCTCTTATTGGTAGTTATTTTTTCAATGTGATCCTAGATTTTCAACAACTTTCTATACCTTGTCATTAAAATTAAATCAATATAAGTTTAATACATGAAATATACTTTTTCATGATTCAAGAAATATAAAAAATAGAAATGCATCTTCTTTACCCTTCTCAATTAAATTAAAAAAATCATGCACCAATGATATTACACCTTTTACCAATGAACAAAAAAAACTAGAAAAAATATTTTATCACTTTATTTTACATTCCAAGCTCAATACAAAATTATTTTCAAAATTTTGATACTATAAATGTCTCTAAATATTCTCCTACATGTCACAATATGCCAATTGCAAACATGATTTCTACTTCTTCTACCCTTAACTCCAATATTGAAAGTAATAATCATACATGCACTCCACACATAACTAGTGAAGAAATGCATTGCATTACACTCACACATGATGATATATTTCATAATATTAAAAAGTTAAAATATTATCCTACTCTCTCTCTCTCTCTCTCTCTCTCTCTCTCTCTCTCTACTTCTCTCTCTCTCTCTCCT